>OY986057.1:17566608-18766608 GCA_963920205.1 Stenodema calcarata | reverse complement strand
ATGTTAGATTGATTATTATTATGAATTATCACTAATTATTAACAATTGTATCAAGTAGGTACCTAGTGAAAATTATTATAATTTATTGTTAGGTATTAATAATTTGTATTTATTATTAATAATAATTATTATTAATCAATACGATATCCGGCTGTTGGAATCGCCTGGGTTGCTTTGTGCAGAACGTGAATGATAGAGATGATGAATTAATTACAAATAAAATGTACCGATATAATTCTGGGGTTTCAATTACTACGTCGGTAATAATTTTTCTATGAAAGAAGTACCTACCAACTAACATTCGAAATTACCTTCATTTCCGTAGCACGAAACGTACCTCAGAACAAAAAACTCGACATCACTAAAACCATATGATGTTGCAAACAGCTCATTAGTATGAAAATTGACCTGTATTTCAACCGTTTGATTCACGATCGTGTTGACAGGCTCAACCTTTGACCCGTCATTGTGAACGAACGGCTGGTCGTACAAAGCTGCGGATGGTCTTAAATAATTCTAAGGAATAAACTCTATCTAAATATGAAATAAAAAACATACCGTTTGATGGGAATTGATCGAGTTTTGAAATTTTCAAAATTTCAAAATTCGTTTTGAACCCCTTCTCCTTGACCCAGGGCTTTTATTTTAAAACAGGAGTGACGGGTGAGTACTTCTATAAATTCCTCCCCGTCCTTATTCAAAGCTAGCCTAGGTTATCACAGTTAATAAATTATAATGTAGGAACGCGGTTATCACAGTCGGGTTGCTTATATGTAATACTTGCACACAATAATAAATTACACTCACGCCAATAACAAACGCATTCACAGATGTTGCATTCACACAATAGACCGAGGGATTGGAGGAATCCCACCGGTCCCGGGCCCACCCTTCCTAAAGTGGCCTCCTGGCACTCGCTGTGACAGAGCTTTCTTGCAGGAGGCCGAACAGCCCTAAGTAAATTAACAGAATCAAAATAAAAGAACAAACAAAGGAAATCAACAAAGGCAAAATTGTAATGAGCTACCGGTTTGCTCCCCCCCCCCCCCAAGACCGGCAGACACCTCCACCACTCAATCCATTCAAGCACGCAATTCCGCGGCACTTTACCCAGTTAGCTTTGTGCTAAAATTACGAAATTTTTTCACGGGTTCGGACCATCCTCACAATGATCCCCGAAACTTTCCAAAACCCTAAGTCAAGGGGAAGGGGTTCAAAACGAATTTTGAAATTTTCAAAACTCAAAAAATTCAAATGGAACGGTATATTTTTCAGTTCATATTTAGATAGAGTTTATTTTTTAGAATTTGTACGACGAGCTTTGTAAATAATAAACCAGAAATGGTTCAAAACTTACCACAGACAGGGGGGTATCTTCTGTTAAATGAACACTTTCAAACTGTGGGATGGTAGTGGACGGATTGACTGAGTTCCTACAATGCAAAACATCAAATAGCAATATCACAATAACAAACTTAACAGCTTCAATACCTCATGACACTAAGATAAACCAAATTCCTATTTAACCATGAGATGATACCAAAATTTAAACATACCTGACATGAACGAGCTCATTCAAGTTTCGACTAGGTGCATGGATCACACAAAAACACCAGAACACTTTGGCCAGTGAGTGATCTTCGACAGTTCTTTTTTTCAACAGCTCGAACACAGTTTTCCAAGCTTTGCCGTAGTTGTTGCTAACGAGATCCACACAAAATTCTGAACAGAAGGAGACAGCATCATCCTAAAATGCAATATATTTCAAGTTAGCATCCCAGAAATGAAGACCTACTCAGTTCAACAGCTCATTGTCTCATTGAAATGTTTGTTAAGTTGGTAATGTACTTTGACAATACTTACTATTAATGACACTTTGGCCAATATGTGTGTAATCATGTTATGGCGGAGAACGATATCGTCACCACAAATCCTCAACTTACCACCCAACTTATAAACAAAGTGGGACTTTTTATACAGTTGACGATTTTTGTCGAAGCATAACTTGAGTAACTTCATTCTATCATCGGACTGCCTCACTGTGGAAAAACAGACGAGTTATTGCAATATTGGAAACAGAAAAGCCGCAGACTTGAGTTGTACAGATATCGAGGGTATTATAATAATATGTTATAATACCCATTATATTATAATGGGTATTATAACATATTATGTTCCCATCATAATCAAATGATTTCATACACTTTTCAATCAACAGTAGAATATATATTATTGTAATTACTACTGACTACTTCTTTTTAGCGAATTTTCGAAGAAAATGTAGCTATTGTTCTCGGTTCAAAGTTTTTAAAACTCGAATTTTCGAAAAGTTTTCATACCAAAATCCGTTCCAGACCACCCTGAATCCACTGCCAAAAGACACCAAAAATTATATGTATATATACAGGATGTTTGGTGAAAGATATCAGAAAATTGGGGAGGTGTTTCTAGACCTCAAACCTAACTAAAAAAGCTATATGAACCCATGTCCGATTCTCAACAAAAAATCAAATTGTAGGGCCTTTCCTCAACCTAGCAAGAACTTTGAACGGAGTTTCATATTTAGAATTTCTTCAGAATGATCTTCCTCCTCTTTACGTACCAGGAGAAGCATGATTTTCCAGCACAATGGTGCTCCACCTCATTTTTCTCGAGCAGTACCTAAACGAAAATTATCCTGTTTGGATAGGGCGAGGTGGTCATGTCCCATGGCCACCAAGATCTCCGGATTTGAATCCCCTCGCCTTTTTTGTTTGGGGTTTCTTTAAAGAACGAGTATACAGTAGGGAAGTGAACTCCCCACAAGAACTCGTGCAGAGGATTGAGGAAGTAGCCATCGATTTGAACCACACGATGAGGTACGATGTAACTGAAAGGCAGATGAGGCAACGCGCTCGTGCGTGCAGAAGACAACTCGGGGGTCATTTATAACTGCTGCTATAATTTTATCCTCAAGTACCTATTTACAGTTTTAAATTTCATTTGAGTGTTGTGTAATACATTTATTCCATAAATTCTTTCCGTCCAGTTAGTAGTGCGCTCATGTCAACCTTTCTCTCTCCCCCTCCCTACCTCAACACCATAATTTCTTAGCATTAGAATTGCAGTTTGAGTATTTTCGAAAAAGATAAGAAGAAATTTGAATACACCGTTTGAAAGCTCATTGAAAGACGAAGTTTTTAAAAGGACAAGTAATCATGTAGGTCAAAATTTGAAATCTTGAGAGCAATTTTCAATTTTTCCAAAAAATCAAATTTAGCGAATTTTAAATTGTGAGCGGTTATAAAAGCATTATAAAAGCAACTACAAATTATCGATCGAACTTAAAAAGAGATGTTTCTTAAAGGAAATTTAATGAGCTTTCCAGTGGTTTTTACAGGGGGAGGGGGGGGATTCCTCATAAATTCCCAAAATGAAACATTCTGACATGTGACACCTCAATTTAATGTGTTTTTTTTTTTTATGCTGAACACGATGGTTGAATCTGAATGCGATATGTCATTTCGTTCTCAAACTGGAGCACTTTGAAGAAACGTGGCTGATACTTGAAATGTTCTTCATGGACATCATGTTCTTTAATGGGGACATTTTACATAAAACCAATCATTTCATCAAAAATTCGCTCTTATAGCCATGCTGCATGACTCTGGACTTTTTTTTTAACATTTGGTCATAAATTACTCTTGCTATTTTATGCGCCAATTAGCATGTAGATACATATAATATAATCAATTTTATATGCGTACATATATTGGAGTTCAATTAACTGAACCCTAGTTGCAGGTGCCCAGCCTCCCAGATATTCACATCATCAATAGTCACTTCATCAATGCATCTAGGGACGCGGGGGCGTCCGCCCGCTAAGAAAACCGAAACGACTGAGACGCTGATTACGCGACGGAACAAATTGGGTTTCTCACCATCCCGTAGGGCAGCCCCCTGAGTGTCTCGGGAGTTGATTTTTTGTACACCAACTCTCTAGCTGCCTGTGAGGACGTAAGCCAAATTTCAACTCTCGGGACCATCGGGTGTCGGGGGTATAACAGTTTAAAATCGCTATTTTTCTTGTTTTCATGTTCTTCTTCTCGTTGTTCTTGTTGTTCATTGACGGGGCTACAGCCCAGCAGACAACATGGATCGAGCTGAAATTTTGCACACACAGAAACATTGTCGTAGAGTTGCGCCTGTTAAAGGATCGCTAGGAAATTTAATGGGCTTTCGAATGAGGTAACACACTTTGTTACTTTTCCCAACGGTTCTCGAGTTATTCCCGATTTTTGGTCGAAAATTGTGGGTTTTACGTTCTGCAAACTTTCTCTAATTCTCTTCCACGCCAATTAGGTACCTATAATGATTCTCAACAACAAAAATTCTCATTTTCCAAGGAAAAATTCAACGAATTTAAAAAAAAAAATTCAAATTTAAATTTTTTTAATTTAAAACATTTTTGAATTGTTTGATGTTTTGAATTTTTGAACCATTATCATATTGAACCACCATCATATTAAGAAAGTATCACTGTACCAAGGCAAAAAGATGTGATATCCCCTTAAAAAACCTCCTCAGCCGCAAAAAGGAATTATATCGGTTTTGCCCGCCAGCCACGTATATAGGATGCTCGGTGCTTCGCACCTCGCAAGTTGAGTGTGCATACAGAAACCTGATCCTCCTACCCCTAACCACCACCACCAATGTTTTCCTCTTCCCTCTCTTCTTCCCACAACCCCCCTCTCACCCTCAGTCCCCCTCGGTTTCACCAAATATGTTTCCTCTGTTGCAACTGCAGGGAGCTTTTCGCTTCTTTCAATGCTGTTGACGGGAGCCTTTTGCCGGGCTTCTGACAATTAGATGATACAGGTAGTAGTGGTGGTGATGAGTACTTAGTGCAGGTACAACAGTAAAGTAATGAGTCATTTCAGGCTGACGGACATGGCAAAAGCAAGACGTCTAAGAATTGTACAAGTACTACTGGTGGTCATGAGTAATCAGTGGTGGTACAACTAAAGTGAAGTTATGCTCCAATTCAGGCGTGTTCATCTGGCGAAAAGCTCCCGTCAACAGCATTGAAAGAAGCGAAAAGCTCCCTGCAGGTGCAACAGAGGAAACATATTAAAAATTTAGGTGAAACCGAGGGGGCCGATGGTGAAAGTGGGGTTGTGGGAAGAAGACAGGGAAGAGGAAAACATTGATGGTGGTGGTTAGGGGTAGGAGGGTCAAGTTTCTATATGCACACTCAACAGCGAGGTGCGAAGCACCGAGCATCCTATATACGCTGCTGGAAGGCAAAATTTTGGCGGGCCAGTTTTTACATAGGAGTGTTTTGGGGGGTTTACTTGTCTGCATTCATACTTCCTTTTATGGGGATTCTTCCACCTCCAATACCAGTCAGCAAAAAAATGCCTTTCATTTTGCACACTTCTATCACTTAGGGGGTTACAAAATAGTGAATTCGCTAACCTTGAGGGGTCACCGTGGTCACTCTTTTTGTTTTAGTTCATAACTCATTCATAGTCACAATGTCTGTAATATTAATGCAAATGCATCCAATGTACTGCCGTGCTAAGATAAAGTCCCCTATCGACCATTTTGGCGTTTTTGGAGTTGGGCTCATGGCTGCGTAGATCTCGACGTGGCGCGTCTTTTCTGCCAAGGTAGAATTTCCTATCTCCATTGGAAAGGTTCGAAAAAAGACTTTATCCTATCTCCAGTTTGATGATCTGGGCCCCCTTCCTCACTTAACTGCATTTTTCTCGACATGAAAAAAAATGGAGATACGTGGTTTTAACTTACGGCGGCAGTATAGTACGCCCAAAAAAAGTTAGCTTTTATTGATATACTGCAGTTCTATTCTATTTTTGAATTACCATTTTCAATAATAGACCATCGGGGGAATATTGAAGAAATATTTCTATATTATTGTATTTTTACGCAGCCTCTACAAAACCTGGCTAGCAATAGTGATAGCTCAAAATTGAACACATGACAGATAATGGTGAATTTGCATCAATTGTCAATTCCGAATATCATCCTCCTGAGTACCGTGTATTGCCCGCGACATTCATTTAGAAAAATTTACTTCAGGAGAAATCTTCAAAAGCGCCGAGCGCAAATTGAATGAAGCCCGCAAAAACCTAGGGAATTGGAGGGGCCCGCATGACGTTACAAACAGTATGAAACCCCCGGTTGGCGGGCTGACATCGCCGGGCTTCAGAGACAGTCCCCCTTGGCGTTCGAGCCACTAGCGGTGAGGTCGGCAAGCCTTGTCAACTGAGCTTCTCGCTCCAGCGGTCTTTTTCAAACGCAGCCAACTTCTCAAGATTCCCCACATTTTTGGGAGGACTTTTCAGTCACTTGACCATCATTTTCGTTATTCTCCTAACTTGTACTTTGCAAAAAAAATAAATTAAATTAATAAATAAAACAAATTGACCCAAATTTCCCCTTGGGAGAGAAGAAAAATCATCAGTTCTACTGGAGTACTTAACAACTTGATTGGAGCTTAAGAATCACCTTGAACTGGTATTAGATTGATCCCAATCTCATCCAAATATCGCAAGGCATGAATAAGGTCAATTTCTTCATTGATATCTGGATGGTCATCCTTGATGAGAAAAAGGCAAGCCCTGAAACAAATTCACATATAAAAATGTTGAAGCAAAAAGGCTTGGTTGCATTTGTATCATTATAATAATTAATGTCAATAGGTGACTGGGCATTTCAGATCATAGCAAACCCAGGATGAAGCCCACATCTGTTCATATAGTTACTCAAAAACTATTCCAAGAGACAAACGCTACTAGTACAGGTCTCACTGACATAGGAAAAAAAAGTTTTTGCCTGGAATAAAAATGTCAAGTCCTACACAAAAAACTCTGCAAATTCTTGACAAAGCTTTATTCTCTTTTTTGTGCAAATCACCCTTCTGTATAGATCACTAAATGATTGAATAACTATTATTATGAATTATAATTAATTAATACTAATTACTATCTATTAGCGTAAATTATTATTAATTATTATTATTAGTCAACTCGGTATCTGAAAACCCTGTGCTGTTCGAATCAGCTGGGCCAATATGAACATTGAACCGACAGGCTGCCTCACGATTCACCCTCATGTTGACGAATTTTGATCTGCTCCAACTTTGAGCCCTCATCGTTAACGAACGGCCGGTCGTACAAAGCTCTGGATAGTCTTACAAAAAAATCTAAAAGTTGAACACTTTTAAATGAGAATTATTCAAAATTCGTTTTGAACTTCTTCCCATTGACCTAGGGGACTCCTATTAAATAGGAATCAAATATATTAAATAGGAGAAAGTTTCGGGATCATATCCACTTGCACATACCTATCATGGTTCATCATATTTGTTATTAGATGAACCTGTTATTTTTCAAATTTATTCAATCTTTATCATCTTTGTAAGCTTATTCCCAACAATATTTTGTAGAGAACCAAGATTTATCTGAATTCCAAGTGTTTAATAGGACGGAAGGAGATGGAACATTTTATGTAAGTACATAATTGAAGAAATGAGTCATTCAACAGACTATGGTCATTTCATTTTGGTTTATTATATTCGATAATGAATCTTTGGAATTGCCCAAGAAAAAAAAATACTCCCCTCAAAATTGGCTGGTTAACGTTTCAAGATACGTAGATTCAGAATATCGAGAAAAAAAAAAATCCGTCCACTCGCGGCACATTAGCTGCCCAGTTAAGCGTTGTGCTAAAATTCCGAAATTCGGTTTACGGGTATGGGGTCCAAAATCAAAAAATTTGTACGTATTGGTATAGTTTTAAGTACACAATTACCTAGATAGAGAATTGTTCGATACCATCCGAAGCTTTGTGCAACCAGCCATTACAATGAGGGACCAAAGGTGGAGCAGATCAAAAGTCGTCAACATGAAGGTGAATCATGCAGCAGCCTGTTTGGTCATTGTTCTTACTGTCCCAGCTGATTCAAACAGCACATGGTTTTCAGATATCAAGTTATGAAAGTTATTATGACTACTAATTCATTACTAATAATTATCAATATTTATTATTAATAACTAACAAAAATCCTTTATCATTAACAATAATTGATAATAATGTACACTATTTCATAATAATTATTACTAATTAATGACAATTCATAATTATAATTAATCTATCATGTAGCGATCTGGACAGAAGGGTGATAGTCACGTTTAAATCTATCTAAATTCTGCTACCATAGAGATGTTGCTATTAGACCCATTGCACTGCTTACAAAACCTTGCAGAATCATGAACCATGAATCATTGAAGAGACATGAGGCAAAGAATATAAATTTATCACGTAGCATTTCATTTCAACATGACACATTGTGTGAGTGCAAGAGTCAAATATCAGCATTGAAAGGGCAGGAAATCGTGAAATTCGAATCAGTTTTTAGACAAATGCCTTCAACACAAATCAAGGTATGGATGAAGGTGTGGTTCTAACTGGTGAGCACTTACTTGGCCAAAGTCATTGTGTCATCTCTTACACTTTCAGAACAATCGAAGTATCTCTGAGCAGCACGCAGTACTAGCCTAGTGCTATGATCAAAGCTAAGGAAACTTGATTTTTCCGCCTCTCTCTTACTGCACAGAACTGAATTGCTGAGTTCAATGAGTTGTAAGCAACCAGAATTCAAGAGGGAAGAGGCGTACATCTGGAAAAACAACCATATGTGAGTGATGTATCATTAATAACAAACAACTATTCCTATTAACTATAACTATTCCTAGGAATAACTATATGTAGTCACACTAGCTAAATGGAAGAATTGCATGCAGGGTAACTGACAGAAAACGCACACAAGTGTTTGGCAGTAAGATTAGAAACTCAACTTGCACTCATAAAAAAAGGAAAACCACCAATCATCCACTGCATGCACCACTGATTATTCTTAATTATTATGTGATCGCTATTTTTTGGACTGTGGCATCAACTCCTAATGAGAAATTAGTCATTTGGCTTCTAAAACCAGTTGGTGTATCGATCTTCTTGTATTATAGCACCAATGAGTTGAGTAATACAATCAGTTGTCAGATAAGTTTTCAGTCTGTTTGTGTCATTATCTAATCTATAATTTCACTAAAACCATAGTTACTAGGGATTGACAATTTTCATCCAACATGGTAAAAATATTATAACACAAACCTCATAGCAAGCATCGAGACGGACATTTCTGAAGCAAACTTCTTGGATGGAAAGTATGTCATGCAAACAATTGGTGATCTTTGATATGGACTCGGTTTTAAAAAATTCCCTGGAAACCATTATCAACCATTATTTTATTTCAACATGTTCCTTAGACAAAGAAGTAATTGAAATGTAGATATAATTAGGAAATGGATACATACTAAAATGACTTGAAAACGATGCAGCCATAAAAAATTACTAATTGAGCCAATTTTGAGCAATCTATTTTTCAATTCACTACATTACCAAGCATTTTTCATAGTTTGTAACCATAAAAAACCATCAATTCAACTGAATTCTGAAAATTTGAACTGAAGTTCAACTGGCACCATATCCTATTTCAGGAAGTTTGAAGCTCGACTGAGCTCGAAACACGCATAAATGACAATAACTATTCAACTAACTGCAAAAACAAATTTATCAACAAATTATTTTCGTCTAAATGTTTTTGTTTCACTAATAATGAAAATGAATGTATAATGAATGCAAAATTAAATGGAACAGTATTCAGGTATTGAACGGTTTCAAAGATAAGAAACTCAACTTTCTATCTACATCTTACATAACTATTTGTACTGAATGAGCAGATTCAGGTAGAGTTATTACAGAATTACCAGAAGTAGGATTGCAGAAGCTTCTGTAATATATAAAATCAAATATTATTTGATTTAAAAAAAAGCCTTTTGGTATAAACATGGAAGAGCTAAAACAGACCTATTCATATACTAACAGTTTTACAGGCCTATTGGTTTGCTCCCAGTACTTCCAAAACTATTTGAAAAATTACTCGAAAGTAGGCTAATTGGGATAATCGAAGACAGAAGACCAATCCTTCTACACTACTTTGGATCTAGACCCAAGAATTTCAGGATTGTAAGTACTTAAAATGCCAAAACATTAACCAATTCCGAAATATTGGATGTTTTTCAACTCTCAGATTGATGCTCTAAAAATAATAGGGCGAGGAGTTGGCGATTGGGTTTGATGTTGTAGCAGTACAGCACATTGAAAATCGAATAGTGTCAGTTTTTGCAAAAATTGGAAAAATCGCCATTTTTTGATCAATCAAAAAAGATTTCCTATTCGGCTGATTTTGGACTTTCTTTTTTTAATCGACGCGGAGTTTTATCAACTTTAGTTTTGTATGTAGTGACTTTTGCTGTAAGAGTGGCAGTTTTGGAGTTATAAGCCAAAACCCGGAAAAAGTGCGAAAAGTTCGAGGTTTTTTGGCTACCAAACGTTTTGCCGTTCGACATTTTGTGTGCAAACTCGGAATTCATGTTATTGGGTCCCACACATACCGATTAAAAGAATAAAATCTTCTATACCACCTTTTGCAAGGTACGGCCTTTTCAAATGCTCCTCCGACTGGACTAAGGGGAGTGTGCTGGGATCTCTGCCTTCCTCACTGTACACCCACAATGTAGTCACTGTTCCACACACAGGAGAAACTACCAAAGGAACATCTCGCACCTTCAGTGCAACAAGGCCACAACGTTTTTTCTCAAGGTTTTCAAGACGAGCGTTTCAAGTGTAGGAACTTGGGAAAAAATTGAAAATATAGTTCTGGAAAGGGTAAGTTCTGAACGCGATTTGTAGAACTATACTTAAACGCTCGTTCTGAAAACCTTCAGAAAAAATGTTGTGGCCCTGTTGCACTGAAGGTGCGATTTGCTGACGATACTTGCTGACATTTAGAACCAAATGCCAACATTTGAACAATGTACTAATAGAATACGAAGAGAGATAAGCATGAAGTATCAATAAGAAATTTAAATTGTGAAGTAGAAACCCATAATATGTGAAAAGATAAACATGTGAAACTAAAGATCATTAGTTATTGCTAAATCTCACTTCACAGCAGAAGAGGTCATCTGCTCAAAAATTCGTTTTGGCTCATCATCACTAAGTTTCAGTAGATTAATCGACTTCACAGTAGCTGGTATTTGATGAGTGCTGATAATTTGTGCAGTTATGGTTTCATCGCGAAGGACATTTAATGACTTCAATAGGTCCTGGTGAGCACTAAAATGTTGAAGGGACTGTAGTTGCATTTGAAATAGAAACAATAGATAAGGCACTATGAAACAACTCAATTAATGTGGACTTGCAAACATTTGAATGTTTCAATAGTGAAAACGTTTCACTACAACGTTTTCACTTTTAATATTTACGTGTAAACTAGTAAATATTAGCATTCATGATATGTGTTTGATACCTAGTGCCTTTAGGTTGAGATTTGATCCAAGCGATGCAACTGTCTATTACTTCAATAGTTTCTAGGACCATGTCAAGTCTACTATAATTGTAAACACATTCGGTAATCAAGGGAGTGATCTCTTCAGGCCCTCCAATTAAGTCGTGATTTTCATCCAGCACATAACTAATGAACTGTAAATGATCAAAGGAAAAATTGTTAGCGTTCAATCGAATACCAGGATCATCATACTTAAGTATCTACACTCACAAGCAATGAAGACTTCAAATTCTCCTGGCTGGTGTAGGCGAGGAATCCAAGGAAAAGATTGTAAATCCTCTCATTATTCATACAATGTCGATTGATGAACGGGACAAAATACTTCAACATCTTGAAAATGAAATCCTCTGGCACTGTCTGCAAATAATTATTCATATATTTCACAAACACATGTCAAGGATAAATGGAACAAAGAAGAAGATGAATTAATATAATATTATTATATGTACTTATATACGAGTATCTTACATACGCGGGGGGGAGGGGGGGAGAGAGACCAAGCAAAACGGGAATTTCGTCATAACGTCTTTATTTCCTGATATTTTGACACCAAATTTTCATCACCTTAAAGTATTCCCCTTGACCACAACGCACCTCTGCAAGTGATCCATTGCTCAAATCATTTTTTAAATTCACTTATTGGGATGTTCTTTAGGCCTTCCAACAATTTTTGTTTTACCTACTCCACAGTGGAAAACTGCTTTTCTCTCATAACCCTCTCAAGTCTGGGAAACAAAAAACTCACAGGGGGCCAGATCCGGTGAGTAAGGAGGGTGAACAATTGATGTCATGCTGTTTTTGAAAAGAGCGGTGTGGGCCAGCGCATTGTCATGATGGATGAACCAGTCGCCTGCGCGCCAAAGATCTGCCCTATAGTTTTGGATACTCTCCCTTAATCTTTTCAAAATCTCCAAGTACAACTTCCAGTTAATAGTTTGACCTGGGGGAACAAACTCCGCGTGCACAACACATCTGCAATTGAAGAGACAAATGAGCATTGTCTTGATGTTTGACTTCACTTGTCGAGCCGTTTTGGGACGAAAAGAGCCAGGTGACTTCCACTGGCTTGATTGCTGCTTTGTTTCGGGGTTGTATCCATAATACCAGGGCCAAAGGTATTGGGTATTTTACACATCAATTTAAGGGAGTTGGGTCCGTTTTACATAGACGAGGTCGAGAAGACGAAAAAATCTTAAAAGTTAAAAAAGTCGGTTTTCAGTTGAGTAAGAAACATATATTGGATCTGGAGTCCTCACGATGATTCCATTTTGGGGTGTAGATTTTATCGTTACCCTTGCCATAGGCGCAAAGTAAATCAATGAAAAGTTCGTAGACATTTATTTGATTGTACCTTCTCCATTATTGCAATTGACTTTTGTAAATCTGTCATGTTGAGAAAAGCATGAGTGTCTATATCCAACTCCAATTCATAAACCATACACTCAAGTGTGATAAAATTTGCATTCAAATCATCCAGACCCTGAAATGAGAAATTTCCTATAAGTAGATATCAAGAATAGTTTAAGTGCAGGATATAATATATCCTGCACATATTATGAGAAACATAATCTTATAGAAACATAATTGCTTTTCCCGGCAATTGTTGAGAAGGTTTATTATGAACATATAGGATAGGAACAGGATAGGTAGTACCTATTAGGTACAGTGATGCACTGTACAGGGGAGGTACAGTAGGAACAGGAACTATACAGGATAGGTACAGTAATCCTGTACTGGTTTATAATAATCATATATAATAATTGATTGGTTTGTAGAGTGAATAATTCAACACAAAGTTGGTACCATTGAGACTTGGAATAATTGCTATGTCCTAATATTAGAGGAGGGTATTAGAAAATTTGGTGGAGCAGTTGTGTGCAATAGGCATCCTTGCAAACCCTTATGTGAACCTTACGTATGATGTCGGGATTCTATTTGGAATTTAAGATGATCGGACTATACTAAATATTTATTTTATTGTTAGTTGAACACACACAAGTGAGGAACACTAGGGAAAAACTGACCACTTTCTATGGGGTTAAAGAAATCATACAATGAAATGTGTGATGTTTCTGAATTACCGATATGTTCTTTTCCATACCAATCCTGACCAACATTTGAGCATACTGTAAGAGCTTGCTACGAGATTCAATTTCCAAAGCTCTTTTACAATACCAGTTAGACAGCATGGGTCCACTGATGGTCAACACTGGCTCCAATTGGTTCACTATTGTGCCTTCAACTGCAGACGGTATTAAAGGCCTGAAACAGAAATAACCTATTCGTTCAAGCCGCAATTTGTTCGCAAGGAAGACAGATATGTATATAAAACTAGGTATGTATAGACATGGGATTGGAGGAAGACCCGAATCTTCAGTGAGTCTCACCAATATTTTTCAAGGCTATTTACAATGCTTTCCCTTACCCTCAAAGAACATACCTGAATACTCTTGCGTGAGCCCAATCTAGATAAGGTACATATAGTTCTTCCCAGTAGATAGGATTTCCCTTTTCATCACATTCTGGCAATAGTTTTCTGCAAGAGAAGAAAAGAGAGAGGAACACACTATTATAAATTCCCCAAACAATAGGATAAGACTGCATAGTATGAAATAATTGTCAACGTAATTTGCTCACAAAAACTTCTAAATTAATTGTGACATATTTTGAAGTGTCATTAAGTACACCATAAATCAACAACCAACTTTTCAACAGTTACCCAATGATAGAGCTTTCAGGATATGGAAATATTTGCATAATCTACTCAATCAAGAGACTGGCTTTTGTGTACTCTTTTAAATTAGGTGTGGCAGTTGGTATCCTAACTGTACTTGTAAAATCTCATTCACTTAGCCTTCCACCATCCTTTCTTCCATTATAAATATTGAGAAAGAGAGAAAGATGGAGAAGAACCTAGCTCAAGGAAAGGGCCTTACATGCCAGAATTCCACTGAGTGGACTTCACACAATTTGAACATCTTCACTTCACACAATGCAGATTAAGTTTGGAATTAGGGCCCCTACAGGAAACAACCCTTATTTTTGCATTTTACCCTTATTGAAGGATATTGTGGTGGAACCATATGATACGGTGTTGCTAGACGCACGAAAAAATTGGTTGTCCTGTTTTGAACTTAGCTGAGTTCATTAAAAGAGATTAACAGTTTCCAATTTCACGTCTATTATCCTAACTGGTGTCAGAAGGGGGATACTACTGGTCAGCTCAGACTTAGATCGCCATGGACTGTGAAGATTCTGTGGGGGCCAGGGTTCGTTGGCCAACCGAGAACAGGAGAACGAGGAGGGCCGTGATAATAATAGCGGGGGTGGAGCAGCAAACCAATGTAGGTCCGTCTATTCCAGCAACACCAGGGCCCTTGGATGTGATAACAGCACAGCTGCCAGGAACCAAAGGGGCGGAATGAATGGGCAGGGAAGTGGTCAAACCATCGACGTTTGATGGGTCGGTGCCATGGGACGATTACTGGTCGCAATTTCGCATGATACCTAAAATACTTTCTGCTTTATCAATGTCGTCTGTTCCATCACAATCTTCAACTAACTGTGATGCTTCGCTGAAGCTAATTACAGAATTCTGGTGGTTTAAATCCAAACTTAAACAATTACCCTTATCGGAGTGTTGGACACAATAAGTTTCCTCAATGCCCACTGGAATTGTTTTAGATTTGGATTGTTGTTTCCTCCTACAGATCTTATACAAGAAAACAACAGCTACAGGTGGTCTTGAGAAAACTTGTAACTTGCAAACTCACGTTCCTCCAATAATCTTTCAATTAAAATATGTATAGAGAAAATGTCCAACCTCTCGGTTTGTATATGACAAAACAGTGAAGTGGAAAATGGAACTAAACAGTGCGAAAAGCTGGACGCGTCGGCTCGTTTTCCCAGCCTGCCACCCAACTCAGAGCGCTATCCAGTGTGTACACATATCGATGGGCCAGAAAGGGGACAAAGCCCCAACTGTCGAACGAGTGCCTCAGTGCTTAGAGGAGCTCCGAGAAAAGAAGGATCGGGCCCACACAGCAACGCGGGAGCAACCCAAGGATTGGCAGAGGAGTTACAAAGACTAGGCCACGGTTCGTTGTGGGAGTGCGTGTATGGTTGCATAACCCACGAAGGGTCAGGAGGCGCAACTGTTCCTGGCAGATCTTATATGAACGCGGATATAAGTGTAAACAAGAGCACAGGGTGATAAGGCTGTGTTACACAAATGCGCTCACATTTAAGAGAAAGGCTGGATGAGACTGTGAACCTTTAGTCATGATTCACATGGAAGGGTATTTTGCAAGGTTACAGATCATGTGATTTGATGTATTATCATTAACCAACATCCCCTTGGGATATCTCGACGGGAAAAATGGATGGTTGGATAGAAGAAAAAGAATGAGATGTAACTACAATAGAGTTTGAAGAATTGAACGAATACCCTTATTCATCCATCAGGGTCCTCTCTACAAGACATACCCCCTGGTGGTAGGTTAACTTCTTAGCTGCCTCCTTGAATCAATGTAATCAAGGATTAAGCTAAGAATGAACCTAGAACATACTAGCAGCTGCAACCCGCTGAAAGAAGCTAAAACTATACATTCAACTATCCGTTACTTCACCCCTAATGTGAGAGTGGAAAAGTGCATTAAATGAATATTGTTTGAATGAAAATCACAAAACATTACTTATAGTCCAAAGGAGAAAATATCTCAGGTATATTTTCCAGTATATTGAACCAATAAGGTGCCACTTTGGAGGTGTAGTACTTGAAAATTACTTCAACTGCTCGAATATTGCATTCTCTTGCAAAGTAAATTGCAGATTCAACAATCGGTAATTTTCTAAATCGTTCATATACAACCATATTGTATGTGCCATCACTATCAGGATTCCCACCAAGAATTTCCTGTAAGAAAAATTACAATTGAGGAACAGCCAATAGCTGCAAAATAATTCAGAATAATATAGCTTCATATGAGAATAAAATTCCTTTTACCCACATTGTAAGCTTTAAGTTTTTCCTCATATTCCAACAGTGTTAAACGCGTTACAATTTTTTCCTTCTGTGATGCGGTCAATGAATCACAGTTGAACGACGGATCATCCAAGACATTTTTAGAAATTGTTGAGTCTGGAAATCGATCAATGAATTATACAGAGGGAAAAGGTAAGTAGGTACTAGATTACTGTAAGTAGGTACTAGATTACTATAAGTGGAATAAAGTAGTGTAAAAAGCAAGTACTTGTACTACAAGCCTACTATGATATTTTAATAGATCAGGAGCAGAATAGAATATTGTTAGTCTGTTGATCCAATGCAACTGAATTGGGAAATATACTTTTTCTAGATAGATAATATTGTTGTCTTAGTGGAGATTAACAACGTTTTGATGCTCTTATTTTCTTCTTCAAGTCAATTTCTACAGTTTGAAATCTTATGGTCCGTGTTTAAATCCAATTTTTCGTCTAAATATCACTTAATTGTAGTTCAAAATTCGTTCCAAACGATATATAATGAAGTTTTCATCAAATTTATGATGGTTTTTTAGGTCACTTTTGGGAATTTGTCAGATACCTGACGACCTATTTTTATTTCATGTTTAGATGGAGTTTATTTTTTTAGAAGGTTTTAAGACCATTCACAGCTTTGTACGACCAGCCGTTCGTTCACAATGACGGCTCAAAGTTGGAGCAGATCGAAAGTCGTCAACATGAGAGTGAATCGAGAGGCAGCCTGTCGGGACCATTTTCAAACTGGCCCAGCTGATTAAAACAGCACATGGTTTCAGACATCGAATAAATTAATCCTAATAATAATTAGTGTAGTGATATCGAGTTAATAAATAATATTTAATAATAATTATTAATAATGACGCATAAAAATTATTAATAACCAACAATAAATATTAATAATTTACACTAATTGATAATTAATGATAATTCATAATAATAATTAATCTATCATTCAGTAATCTAGACAAAAGGGTGATCTGTACAAAGAAGATAATAAACCTTTGTGTCAAGAATTTGAAGAGTTTTTTTTTTTTTTAAGTACAACGTTTGAACACATAGTGGATGTTTATGCTGTTACCAGTGTGAAACTGTGTTTTTACGATACATACTTCATTCTAAAACTGATGTAGGCATTTCTCAGAATAGCATTTGTTCACTGAGGAACGTACTTGAGTTATCAGCAATACACCTCTTCATATACAGTAGGTAATTTTTTGTAGTTGTCATTATGAAATCAATGGGATTTAGAATGAAACAGATACTTACATTGGAGATAATAACTGTCCCAATAAAACATACTTTAATAAACTTTAATAATTCCCCATCAACCACCAGAAATTGTCTGCAAACCAAAATAATTACAATTAAATGGAGTTGTGACTGTTGACGATGGAAGTGATTGCTTAGACATTAATTTTAATATTCCTTACACCATGGTCAATGGAGTTGAAATTGTGTTATAATGTGAAAACACACAACAAATCTGAAAGAAACTATGAATAATTTTACGAACAGGGAAAAGGTTTAGCCACACTACATCAACAATCACAATCTCTAACTTTACTACTTAAGGTTATTATAATACCATCAAATGTACTACTCTTCGACGTGATGTTGAAACCAAATTTTAAAAGTTCTTCTACACCAGAAAATGATTCAGGAACTCTTTTGATACATTCATTCAAAACCCAGGATTCGTTTTTTACTTTATTCTGGAATTTAAAAAAAAATCATATATATATGTATATATATAGACAATATTGTTCAATTGGATTTACAGATACCTACATACCATTTAAAATCAAGAACAAGTAACTGGCATGCATCATGATGAAGGCTTCTGGAAAAATGTCAGTATAAGGGGTAGATCAAACTTGCTGTCATGACCCTCGTTTATCTTACCTTAGGAGGGTGGAATTCTTCAATACATGGGAGTCAGCAGATTGACGCAATATTCACATCCAAAACGCTGTCAAAGTGAACTGACCCAAGAACGATTTTGTATATTTACACCCCAAACCCTTGGACCTCATGAGACTTTCACACCCAAATCAACATCTCGTATGTGTCTGGCCCATTGGGCTCATCACGTCAGTCAGTGATAAGCAATGACCGAGGTGGAAACTGTTTGCAACCAACAGTAGTAAACGAGGCAAGGAAGTAGCGTTTAGGGGCGATTTAAAATTTATTACACAAAAATTGTTGAAGGAAGGAGAAATGAAGTGGACATGTGTGGGACAGAGATTCAAGTGTAAAGCTTTTTTGAAAGCAATGGCAAATAAAGTAATCGAAGCACATGAATGTTCAGGACACGGGTTGACACTCTATTAGAGAAATTAAGTGATGGGCACATGACACGTTATAAGTATGTTCAGCGCATTGCGCCGAATTGTCACATTGTATTTTCTGACGAACCTGACGTAATATGACATTGAATTATTATGTATATATGTTACATAGCATAACTGCTGATGCACTAACTAAAAACTAACTTTTGCTTTCATCCAATATAAGTTACCTATATAAATCAATAACGTTTCTTGACATTGCACACAGTCACGTATTTCTTCCATTTGGCCGTCTTAGGTGAAGGGAGAGGTGTGAATGTACAAACCGGGTGTGAATTTGTACAAGAATCGTACACAGTGGCAACAAGAGATTGCGTACTAAGGTTCAGTCAGGTAGTGTTTGTGGCGAATTTCGTAAACCTATTCGAAATTAGCGTTAGACAAGTTCATCAGTGTCCCAAAAGCCAGCGAAGTCTCTACTGTCGTTTTGCAGTCAAAATTCAAGTTACTAAATTGGCAGAGGACGATTTCCAAGGGGTAGGTAACGCTTGAAATTTAAGCCTAGTTCCAGAATATCCCTCCCCATTCTTTTCAAAAATCACCTTTTGGTTTATTATCTTTGATAATGAATCATTGAAATCGGGCAAGAAAAATACCCCCCCCCCCCCCACACACACAAAAATCCATCCATCCGACGTCCGCGCCACATTGCCCAGTTAGCGTTGTGGTCAATTTACGAAATTTGGATTACTGGTTTGGACATACCCCACAATGATCCATGAAAATTGTAAAACCCTAGGTCAATGGGAAGGGGTTCAAAACGAATTTTGAAATGTTCAAAACGTCATACCTCAAAAAATTCAAACTGAACGGTTTGGTTTTTAGTTCACATATGAATTGTTGGGAAAAAGAACAATTCTGGTTAGCATCCAGTGTTGGACCTAGCCAGGAGGTTGTATCCCCTCTTTACTTTGCTTTTCCAATCATGTGTGTTCCGTTTCTCTGAAAGTGATCGTAAGTTCTCAATTAAAAACTCTTTTTGTCAAAAGTGCTGTGTTTTTCTTTTATAAAAACCTTCAGAGTTCAATTTTTAAAACTTTTTAAGACCATCCAAAGCTTTGTACGGCCTGTAAATGGAAAACGGTAAAACGGCTTATACCCAGTCTCAGTTATTTATCAAATCAATCAGGTTCTTTTGAAGTAGTTGAACAACACATCCACTCCACATGTCAATAGTCATTGCCACAATCAGATTGAATGACGTTGAGCCCAATGGTGTTGGATTTTTTCCAACAAATGTAGAATGTTGAAATTTTTCGAAAATACCCAAGGAACACGAAAATCGTATTTAAATTTATTTATATAGATTATTAGTATTAATCAAGTATATTATTAGTATACTTAATTAACAATAATTATCAACTAATTTAATCCTTGTTAAAAAAAAAAAAAAAAAAAAAAAAAAACAGAACAGTGATTCTCAGACTGAAGGGTGATCTGGACAGAAGAAACTGTTGTCCAAAAAAACGTTTTTATAGTGAATCCAAAATCAGGATTATCAACTTTCCCTTTCCTATTGACCAAAGTTTATGAAACGTTTCCAGGAGCATCCTCAGCCTGATCCGTACCCGCATGCTGAATTGCATAGTTCTCAGTTTCACAGTTCTCAGTTTCATAGTTCTCTCTTTAAACATAAACCCACAAATTTTGAGGGGATTTCAACAACTTTTCAATGGATTCCAATGGTTGAAAATCATTGAAAATGATAAACCTGAAGACAGAGGGTTCTACGAAAGTGTAATTTCTAACAGGAACATAGTTACCAGATATTCAGATATTGTCGATGCTGACACAACTGATGTCCTCCATAGCTTCTTATAAACTTCATCACTATTTAAACCAAACTCATCAGCAAGTTCCAGAGCACCAGCGTATTCATTACTATCAAGCTGAAAATTCAAATGACGTGAATGCATCAAATACGATTATTGGTTTAATGCAATCTAGGGCCCTTTCTAATTGTATCAGGAACTCTAAATGATTCAACGGCTTAAAACATACCTTCCTCCAAAATAACTCTTCAGGAGTAGTACTCTTAACACCAATCATGCGGTAGACCTTTTGAATCATCTTTTGAAATGTTTTCTTTTTGGTTTGGAAGGTTTCTATATCGGTGAAATAGTAAATTGTGTTTTGAATCACCTCTGCACTGGTATCAAGAATAGACTGTTCACAATCAAGTACTAAATCCTTGAAACAACAACATGAAACAATAAATATCAATTAAGATGAACCGAATATTACTTCTATGAAAATTAGTGGGATACATGCAGCTAGACACTACATATTTTCTACATTTCAACCAAGTAGTTCATAATCAGGGTTCGTGCCGATTTTCAATTTTCAATTTCCCTGACTTTTCCCTGATTTCCAGACCAAAAATTTCGATTTTTCCCTGACATTTCACAACGTTTCAGGATCCTTTAAACAGTAACGTTTTGCATGAATCGAAAATTTTAGATGCGCAAATGAAGAAAAACAATATAAGGAACAAGTTTTTTTATTCATAAAAAAACGAAGTTTACTTAAAACAAAGTAAGCGATAGAACAAGATAAAACACAAGGTAAAGGGGTTTTCGACGCGTATCATGGATTTTTTCGCAATTCTGCACCCGATTTGAGATTTTTCCCTGACCAAAATCCAATATCCCTGACTTTTCCATGACTTCCAGTGCCCATTTATATTTCCCTGACTTTTCCATGACTTCCCTGACTTCCCTGACCGGCACGAACCCTGATAATATTAGTTTCCCTAGGGTATATACATAATGCTACAGAAAAATTCGAACCTCAGAAGATGGTGAAAGAGGGTTGGTATCACACTCAAGGGTGATGAATCCTGGGAAGTTTTCATTCGATGAAATACGAGGGTATCCACTCAATAGTGCACTACCAGACCCATAACAAACCTCAAACGTTTCTATGTGGTGTACGGATATGCTTCCATCTTTCCTAGACACTATAAGTTTCTGAAATAATAGATTTGAGAAATAGTCATCCATGTAAGTTGCAACCTTCTTGGACATCAGCCTTCATTTCAACAATACTACCAATAGAATTGACTCCTCCATCCTCATCAAACCCACCAACAAACAACAGTACCTCCATTATAATAGTTGCTACCTCCCCCACCGCTTACCTCCCTTTTCCTTTTTCCATACCCAAAACCGTATAATATACGATGGATTGGTGAAACTAAAGACACTCCGTGAAATATGAATTTGAATGATTGTCCAGGAGGATGAAAATTATATAGAAACACTTACAGAAATTAAGGAAAACTTGATAAAACGGAAATTTTCGCGTTACAGCGTCATCATGGCCGGGTGACACCCCACCATTTCTTCCAGGGCTGATTATTCATATTATATTTCCATATTTTATAAAATTGTATATGTTTATAGGTATTCCTATCATTCATATTATATTATTGAAAAACTCCCATTGAAACCAACAGGTGACATTGATGATGGAAACTGGTTCAACTTTCGGAAAAAGTTTTTGGGGAACTGGTGGTCCAAAAATGTACTATTGCTCTCTTTGAACGCAGAATAGATTGCTCTACGACTATTATATGGGCCACTTTGTTGAAAGATGGTTGGTTTTGACAGAATTAACGAAATTCTGAAGTTAAAACGACCATTTTTCATAAATGTCAAAAATTGGCCCAATTTGGAGATGCTGTACTTTGGGAAGGGGGGTCCAAAAAATGTGATTCTGGTCTCACCACTCGAAGCAGAATTTTTTGCCCTACAAGTTCCTACAAGACCACTTTTCCGATATTGTGAGTCTTTCAGGAGATATAACCAAAAATCCAACAAAGTATTCCTTTTGGGGGTACATTTTTACCACCCACCTAGGAAAACGGGAAACCTAGGATGATCATTGGACCAAAACTGGAGCCAATAAAACAATAAAAATTCTTGTTGCAATTAAATCCTTTTTTCCCATTTTTGTGTCTTATATCATTGGACTAATTAACTTGTTGGCAACATCGCACATCAAAAATTAGCAACAGTTATTGCTGAAGTTTGAGGATTGATGATACTTATTTTCTAACAATCGAGCCAAACAACATTTATTGGGTATCACAAAAGGATCTCATGATGTAACAGCCAGGTTAAGAGGATGAAAGGCTACTAGATGTCTGGTAGGAGCATTCTCATGTGTAATAAAACCAATGTAATTACCATAATGATGAGCTTATGTGACTTGAACCATGATCAGGACTATATTATGTGGTTCCAAATTAGCGTTCAAGTCTAGATGAATATTTTGCAGTCAAGAGACGGTTTCGTACGAATCGAAGGATAGAATACCCACCAGGTGCCAAACTTCTGGGCTCAAAAACCTACATTCATAACAAGATATTTGGTGCAGATATTGAAGACGACGTTTTGGACCTGCAATCCCAACTAGCTAACTTCCTCACGAAATGTTGAACTAAAATAAATGAGATAGTTTCCCACCCACTCTTCTCTCCAACTTATAAACTAACATCGTGAATTCTAACAACAGAAAAATAAGGGCGGCGTGCAGTTTAGCCATGAGTAAGCCATCTACGGAAGTAAGTACTCCAGAAGTAAATGACTCTGGTAGTATATTTTTATGAGAGTATATTTCCGTGAGCAACAAGAAAATTTACATTGATAGTTTGTACTCTTGTATTAAATGTCCGAGAGGCTAGTTTACTAAAGAAGAGTAAATTTCAAACATATTCAGGTGGCTTCTGCAGTTATTTGATCAGCTGTGGAGTTTATTTTATGAGCCAAAGATGTTGACAACGCGGGAAAGAGGGTGCTGTCAAGGTAAAATCTTGAGAAGAAGAAACCTTTCCTGTTACTGTACTGTTTTGCATATTCTTCAGACGGGCATAAAATTGGAACCTAGGTGCAGCCAATAGCACCGATGACGTTTGGGAACCCGCCGATCATATACAACTGCTGCTTCTTGGCAGCATATTCGGCCGGCTTAGAAGGCATGCCGATATAAAGATCATTCATTGCAACGAGGGCTTGAGCTAATTTATTAAACGCCCTCCCAGCCGTAGTCCAGTGGATGTTGATGAGATCGCCAGCGACGATTTGGTAGGTTCTGGTTCAGAAAATCCTCAACCCATCAAGACCTTGCAACATGGAGGATAGAGCAGAGTACTTCTGGGTTTGGTGTTGCATGAATGGACGTTCAACTCTTTCCAAAGCATCGGAACAGACTCTTTCTTAAAACCAAACCATTCCCTGAACTCGTAATCTCCGTAAATTTGCACTGGGTTTCTCCTTTCGCAAATAAATCTCCGCACGCATTCTTCATCTTCAGGAATGTCGTACCACAATTCATCCAAATAGTCCATTTTTGCGAACATTGTAGTGTGTAAGAAGATGTATCAAGATAGTTGTATGGTGGATGAATAATAAGGATCCAAGCAGGTAGCTCGGCACTTATCACAGTTTTTCAAACACGTGTTTTTCTGGGTGAAAACGAGAAAAGTGATGGAAAAGAACTGAAATTCTCCCATACGCCCTAACTTACTTCTAATCTTCAAGAATATTTTTTTGGCGCTCTCAGTGTAGTTTCCTCCAAGAGTAATCCAAAATTTACTCCAGAGTATCCACCTTCTGGAGCAAATTACTGCCGGATTAACTTTCTCCCAAACTGGAAGTCGCCACATTTCGGAGTAAATGGTCTTTTCTTCTGAAGTTTCCTCTACTACAGTAGTGAACAGATTTGGTGCACGCCGCCCTAAGGATAACTGAATGGGCAGTAGGACTTGATGTTTGAAATAGGAACAACAATTCCACAACAATTTCGAAAATTATGGAAATTACACATTACCTCATCATGTCTCCATCCAATATCAACGGGAGCTTTATCTACTTCCTGTATCCCGCTAACGGGGTGGTTGTAATCTATACTCCACTTTCTGTACATCCTGCACAATAAAAAACTATATTATAAAAACAGTTTATAAACCTAAAATCTAATTCACAATCATTAAATTACTTGAGCACTTGGAAGACATTGCTCAGAGGTAAAACTAAATCATGAAAACTAGGAGAAGCTGACACTATTTACACTTAGAGCAGGTTTGTCAATTGAAACGCTAAACGGGCAGTCCACAGTTATACATAACCGTCGCTTATGGAATAGAAGCGTTTATCCATATCAACTAAACTGACAGTTATCAAACTGACGCTTTAGTAGCAGCATGGATACCGTAAAAATTTATTATTCAAGGGAATGATGTAGAATGCCGTTTTTGCGGTCAGATCCGTCATACCTGCCTGTCATTTTTCATTATTTGCTAAGTGTTGTTATTGCTCTATCGTTTTATGGTGCAATACTCCAGACTTGTTGAATTTGATTTTCATTCAAATAGGGTTATCGTGCTATAGCACCAATTGCACTTGAGAACCGTGCAATTCTATAGAATGCCATCCGAGCATTCAACACTTCCAGTTCAGTTGATGGGATTTTAGTAAACTGACGGCACAATCCAGCTATTGCCATGGAGAACTGCCTGATTACATTGCAGCTCTTGCTCACTCCCTAAAAATCACCTGCCAAAATGAACATAGTTCCAAGTGCATAAAACCTAGGGTTCAATAGCGATTTGGTAAAAAGGGGCGATAGGATTATTCCTATCTGTAAGGGACCTCTGTCCATTTGGAACCTCGTGAAAAATAGATGAAACTCTAGCTCATCATCCAATTTCAATGAAACAAATAGGTATTGTTTAAACAATTTACAGACAAGAAACCTAGTGAATATTGCATTGTTTAACATTGTGTTTAAATATTGCAGTGTTTACAATTTCAAGACTCTAGCTCATCATCCAAATTTAATTTGTTTAAATAAACAGTTATTGTTTATAGGGATGGCCGATACCGATCGCGATTAATCGAAAGATCGATTATTTGCTACCGATACACCGTCTTAATCGAATCGATTAATTTTAAAAACGATTATTACAGAATCGATTGTTTGAAACCGATTTAAATCGGTATCGGAGGTTAAACTAAAAAATGCAAAAAACTTGTGCTAAGAGCGCTAATGTTAGCCTCACTTGCCGGGCAGGCGATGGCTGCGGCTCTACTGTGACTGCGTCCAGTGCTATTTTTTTAAATTGTTGCAATGAAAATGATCTTTCCCCAATATAATAGTGTCGAACTTCCCCGACTTCCCCCATAGTGTGACATGTGAAAATCGATTCGATTAATCTATGAATCGATTTTTTTCAACCGATTAATCCGATAACCGATTAATCGAGTCTGTAAAACTATCGATAATTCCATAATCGATTATTTTGTCCCCATCGGCATCCCTAATTGTTCAAACAATTTTACAGACAAGAAATCGAGTGAATATTGTATTTTCATCCTGTTTTAACTTATATTTAAATTTTAAAATCCCTAGCTCATTGGGAACTTAAAAAACAAGTAGTGCACATCACTATTAATTATTGTAAGTTATTAATGATGTTTATGCATATTTCAACCTGATGTCTGAATAACATGTGTTATTAGAATCTTGACCCAGCAGGCTGCCGCATGGATTCACCCTCATGTTGACAAATTTTGATTTGCTCCAACTTTGAGCCCTCATTGTGAGCAAACGGCTGGTCAAATAAAGCTGCGCATGGTCTTAAAAAATTCTAAAAAATAAACTCTACTTAAATCTCAACTAAAAACCATAACTTTCATGTGAAGTTTTCGAGAAATGAAATTTTCGACATTTCAAAATTCGGGGGGGGGGGGGGGGGTTGGTCCAAACCCGTAAAAAAATTGCGTAATTGCTCAACGGTTAGTCCATAGAAAGGTTAGCAACTATTAGCTTCCAATGATGGAGAGTCAGTTTGGCATGGTGAAACTCATAAAATTTATGTTTCTGTAATATAACACAATCTTCCAAACACTTTGTCCAACACCATTTGGCTCAACGTCATTCAATCAATCAATCCAATTGTGGCAATGACTATTGACTTGAGGAGTGAATGTATTGTTTAACTACTTCAAAAGAAATGGTACGATACATACCTGAGACTGGGTATAAGCCAAATATTGATTGTGTTGCAAGCATGAAGAGACGCTAAGAACTGGTTATTCTGTGACACACATAACTTGATTGCAACACCCTGTAACAAAAACAATTATTTTCATTTGAAAATATTATTTCAAATACCCATCACAATGCAACTTAAACGTCAAGAGCAGTATGGAATGTAATATAAGTAAGCTCGCCTCAGGGAAATGACACAGAAAAAGAGAGACAGTTAAGATGATGCGTTTCTGTGGAGTGAGGGTTCACAACTACAGGGGAGAGAAAGGGTTCTAGAAGGGAGAGAAAGAATTATTATCGAATAAGCACCTAATTTCAAAACAATCCACTCAATAAGTGGCACATATGCTTTTCACAGAAATCCACTCATTATCCATGATCATGTTCAATAAAGAAGAAATCTAGATCGATGTATTACCTGTACTGTGGAATAATTGAATATTTTCCAAAGCTTTGCCCCAGCAGTCAACATTTTGGTTTCCTCTTCACTAGGAAATATCTTTTGGTAATGTGGGGGCCCAGAAATCAACCGCCATGCGCTCAGGCCAGCAGAAAAACATGAATCCTGCGAAAGAAGTGCCACAATAGAAATTGATCGCTCTTTTTATCCAACCAAAGTAATATTTTACCTGTATGGACTTGGAATTCAATAACGATTCAGATGACGAATGGGCCCAGTATTACTCCTTCACCGTTTAAAGGTTTTGACTTTCAAGAACAGGGGGATTTGCTGTTTTATGCTGAGATGGGTCAGCTGGACATTCAATAAATTATCCACAGGCAGGAACCCTTCATGAATGAAGTATGGCGCAAGATTCAACCTTGGGGCTCTTTGAACTCTAACTTACGGAAAATCAACTTCACCCCTTCAGTTGAGGTAATTCATCCACTGGATGAACCAAGGTCATTACAAAAAGACCCACAAGGAGATATTAACTCCACTCATACAAATTTGCATAATATGCATATGTACCCATCATTAATGGATAGTTGATTGCAAATACATAATATGTATATTATACTATGTATTAAGACATATATTTTATGTCACTGGAGTAATCAAGACAAATAGTTCATAACTAACCTGGAAATATCGTGTTGTAGGTTGCGGCTGTGATGACACAAACAACATATCAAAATGTTTATTATAAACTGCACAAGAAACTTGATTTATAGTAAGTTGGGTCCAGTAATTCTCCTTTAGCTGGCCCCTTTCCGATAGTGCAAAGGATTTAATTAGGCCATTGGAATAAACCAGAAGTATCTCCTCTTTTCTAAAACAAAAAAAGGATGATAGCCCCTCAATCACACCATTAGTCTACTTGCCAGTAAAGCAACACCAGATCACATCGGGAAAGGAGCTGAACAAAGAGTTCTCACTTTTTCCGGATTCCTCGATCAATAAATTCTATTCCAGCAACAAATGGTTTTGGGAAATGCTCGGATTCATCCTGATTCGGCTGAAATTCAAGTAGAACATAATTTATACCACATCGTATAAATTAATTATAATACTACAAATTAATCAACAACAACATTTAATTGTTCAGACAAGAGAGAACATTACAACATAATGCTTGTTATAAAGCCAAGCCGCTCTTCATCCTTGATTTTTTTCCCCACACTCCACCGCCTTAAAACTACGATTCTTAAATTTCTCAAGAAACTGAACTGAATTTTCAAGAAAATTAATGTTGGAGTTTTTTTGCATTCAAGTGTTTCCATTAGATGAGGCAAAAAAAGTATGACTCCCCTTCAAAGTTCAACGCCAATTAGATATGAAGAGCGGGTTGCCAATATCGAGAAATGAGAAGTAGTGGTAGAAGTGCTGATGTAAGTTAGTGTTTCTGGGATGGGAGCCATCAGATATCAAGCTGCCCTCAATCATAGACCCTACCTAGATATGCATTTGGAGTGGGGAGTTGGTTATAACATACCTACTTGTTATTAGTTATGTTTGTAGTCAGAAAACGACAAAACCTCCAGTTTTCATGTGGTCCTCTACGACACACAAAATGAAAGTTTGATAGGGCTATGATTCATGTTTGCAACTCTGGACTAGATAGTTACCAAGAGCTAAGTCCAAGGAATATTTGGAAGAAAAAAAGTAAATATGCCAGGCTGTAGCAAATGAGAAAAAATCATGCATTTATTGGTAGATCACTTGAAAAATTCGGATTGTGCTTCAAAAGCTGATGATTATTTCTAATACTGGAACAGATCAGTAACTAGTACTTTATAATCCTAAATAAAGTATACATTTGGATTCAGATCAGTAGAGAGCTTTCCACAAAGTATATTGCAATAGAGAACTTATATGAGAGATTTGGTTTTGGCGCCCTTTGAAACATCCTCAATGTGAGCATTATGCCAACCAGCAAGTAGGTACAGGAAGAAACATCCTGACATCAAAAAACCACATGATGGTCTCTTTTGGCATGAAGTGGCCTCATGTGCGAGAGATATGATTAATGCTTTCTATATTTTTGAAATGAATTAGGAATACACACCGGAGGTAGAGTCAGCAGTTGATTGCAGGATGCATCAAAAATAGAAACAGTTCCTTGACTTGAGCTGATGGCTATCTTGTTATTCTTTGCGTGCCACTTCAACATTCGCAGCTGTGGAAAAGCATCTTTGGAAACTGGAAGATTTGAAAGGTAAAAATTAGACATTCAAATTGCAATTTGTAGATATGATAATCCCACAACAAGCGTTTGTTTCCATCACATAATAAGAAAATGTAAGTTGCTAGGATCATACAACTTTCCTTGCCCATACTCCTAAAAATAACGAGTACTTTGGGTCGAATCTTAATGAATATTACAAAAGTTTCAAGTCCTATTTTGCAGTTCTTAAAAGGTATAAAACGTTTGTCAGCCAAAATGACCTTTTTATTTAACATCAAAATCAAAAAGAAGTAGAAAACTTCCCAGTAGGGGATTTCAATAGTTTGTGCTTTGGAGGGGGGAAAGAATAAGTGGGTGGATCATTTTTTTAGAACCATTTTTTTTTTTTTTTTTCTGTTAGTTTCGACCCTATTTGTGAACCATAACACTGATTTTCAAGAATGTGCCTGGATAATCTGATCTCTCTCCTAGAAATTATAACAAGTATGTCTGGATCACCTGACGAGCATAAAAGAGGGGCTGATGCTTTTATTGGGCACAAACTCGAGGTTCAGCGTGCAACTACAGTTGAATACACCCCCCTTGCGTTGTCTCCAACAAGTGTCTAATACCACAGCGCTAACTCTCCACATTTACTTTCTGTGCTGTGGCAGAAATTTGGGACCTGATTCTCTCCATTTAACTTCTTTTAGCGAACTTACGCCAAAAGGAGGCTATTATTCTCAGTCCAAAATTGTTTAAACTCGAATTTCCGAAAATGGTGTACACCAAAATCCGTTTCAGACCATCCTGAATTAATTGCCAAAACACGCAAAAATCATATATACATATGTGTCATTTCCAGACGATAACTCTTGATGTAATTGAGACAAAAACTTCAAATTTGCACAAAAAACTATATTGGCAATCAAAGGCCAAATTTGTAGATGGGCAGAATAGGGCCACTCTAAGGGGGGTTAGGGGAGTTTTAAGGGGGGGGGGGAATTACCCATAAACTCCAAAACATTCCACAGTCAATCCATGGCAATTTTCAAAGAAATAACTGGTTCTTCGTAAAATGTCTCCATTTTTCTGGTTTTATAACAAAATTTGTTATAAAACCAGAAAAATGGAGACATTTTACATGGATTGACTGTGGAATGTTTTGGAGTTTATGGGTAATTCCCCCCCCCCCTTTAAAACTCCCCTAACCCCCCTTAGAGTGGCCCTATTCTGCCCAATTTAATTATTTAATTAAATTATGCATAATTTAATTATGTCTCCTTTTTGGGCGCAAGACACTCTGCCACCGATCTATTGTGACGAGGTGATTAGAAACTTCTACATTCTGCCACCTGTGTGAACGTGACATTCTGCCACCTCCCTGGAACCAGTGACAGCGACTCACTTTGCTCAGTAACTGGCAGCTCGACATGGCGGAACAATTGAGAGTTGTGACCTCACGCGTAGGTTCGCAAATACTGTGCTTCGAGTGTTTTCGCTACACGAAGCATAGAACCTATAAAAATGGGAACATTTTACGGAGGTGTTCGTTTACCCGCAACGGTGTCAGGAGCTGCGATAGTGCTCTGACTACCAATCGTTCTACGTCTGCAGTCACCAGAGTATCGAAAACTGAACATTGCCATGATCGCCCAAGTCAACAAGAAAGAGAGCTTGAAGACGTAAGTGCCACCTTTGGTTTATAGAAGGACTTGATTATCAACTGATTAGTACCATATGGATTAGTTGAACATGTAGATCAAGTGGACGTGGTTGCGGAATAAAAACATCCCCCAATCAACTGATTAGTACCATATAGATTAGTTGGACATGTAGATCAAGTGGACGTGGTTGCGGAATAAAAACATCCCCCAATCAACTGATTAGTACCATATAGATTAGTAGGACATGTAGATCAAGTGGACGTGGTTGCGGAATAAAAACATCCCCCAATCAACTGATTAGTACCATATAGATCAGTTGGTCATAAAGATCAAGTGGACGTGGTTGCGGAATAAAAACATCCCCCCAATCAACTGATTAGTACCATATAGATTAATAACTGATTATTATTCGTTATAACATTCGCGAATATGAAATGAACGAATTGAGTTTCCACTTTCTGAACGTCATGTGTTTGTATCGTAGATACAAAGAAATGTAAAGAGGAAGGCCTTGAATGATATCACGACCAAACCTTTTTCTTCGATAATACGTATTATTCTAAGTGATAGGTATTTTTGTATGTTTTGTATTTGTGGTGTTACATTGTTGTTGTTAGACACCTTTATGTTCCTGTTGTAACTGGTTGCCCACATAAATTAATGAGTGATGATCGCCACTCCTTTTGGTTTATTATCTTCGATAATGAACCATTGGAATCGCCCAAAGAAAAAAATTTTTAAACCCCCCCTCAAAATTTGTTGGTTTACGTTTCAAGACACGTAGATTCAGAAAATCGAATAAAAAAAAATCCGTCCGTCCGCCGTCCGCGCCACTTTGCCCAGTTAGCGTTGAGCTAAAATTACGAAATTTGGTTTCTGGGTTTGGACCAGCCCCACAATGATCCTCGAAACTTTTCATAACCCAAGGTCAAGGGGAAGGGGTTCAAAACGAAATTTAAAATTTCGACGATGTCTTATCTCCAAATATTTAACTGAACGGTGTAATTTTTAGTTCACTTTTGAATGACCTGAAAAATTACGAATCTTTTAAGACCAATTGGATTTTTGTGCGACCAGCCGTTCGTTCACAGTGACCGCGCAAAGTTTTAGGAACAACACTAAACTTTCGCGTCGAAAACGGCCGTTATGTGTCCCAACGCCCAGACGCCCAGAATAAAACTACCTTTTTACATCTTCCCGGTAAACTACAGTCTAGACATTTTAACCGTGAGTCGGGGATAGACCACATTGCAATATTCACTCGGTTTCTCATCTGTAAAATTGTTTAAATAATACCTTTTTGTAATAATACAAATTAAATTTTGATGATGAGCTATGGACTTGAAATTTTAAAAATAGGTCAGAACTGGATCACAATGCAATATTCACTCGGTTTCTTGTCTGTAAAATTGTTTAAATAATACCTATTTGTTTAAACAAATTAAATTTTGATGATGAGCTAGATACTTGAAATTTTAAATATAGGTCAGAAATGGATGACATTTCAATATTCACTCGGTTTGTATGACATGGTATGAGTATGGTATGGTATATTATTGTATGTATGATTTGGTATAATACAGTATGGTATGATAGGAAAGAAATTCGTATGGTATGGTATGAGTACGGTGAGAATATGGTATGGTGCCGATTTGCAACACAGTCTGGTATAGACAGAAGGGTGATCTGCACAAGGAAGATAATAAACCGTTGTGTCAAGAATTTGCAGAGTGTTTGGTTTATTATCTTCGATAATGAACCATTGGAATCGCCCAAAGAAAAAAAAATTTTAACCCCCCCTCAAAATTTGTTGGTTTACGTTTCAAGACACGTAGATTCAGAAAATCGAATAAAAAAATATCCGTCCGTCCGCCGTACGCCGTCCGCGCCACTTTGCCCAGTTAGCGTTGAGTTAAAATTACGAAATTCGGTTTCTGGGTTTGGACCAGCCCCACAATGATCCTCGAAACTTTTCATAACCCTAGGTCAAGGGGAAGGGGTTCAAAACGAAATTTAAAATTTCGACAATGTCATATCTCAAAATATTTAACTGAAACGTGTAATTTTCAGTTCACTTTTGAATGACCTGAAAAATTACGAATCTTTTAAGACCAATTGGATTTTTGTGCGACCAGCTGTTCGTTCACAGTGAGCGCGCAAAGGTTTAGGAACAACACTAATCTTTCGCGTCGAAAACGGCCGTTATGTGACCCAACCCTCAGACGCCCAGAATAAAACTACCTTTTGTCATCTTCCCGGTAAACTACAGTCTAGAAATTTTAACCGTGAGTCGGGGATAGACCACATTGCAATATTTACTCGGTTTCTCATCTGTAAAATTGTTTAAATAATACCTTTTTGTAATAATACAAATTAAATTTTGATGATGAGCTATTGACTTGAAATTTTAAAAATAGGTCAGAACTGGATCACAGAACTGGATTCACTCGGTTTCTTGTCTGTAAAATTGTTTAAATAATACCTATTTGTTTAAACAAATTAAATTTTGATGATGAGCTAGATACTTGAAATTTTAAATATAGGTCAGAAATGGATGACATTTCAATATTCACTCGGTTTGTATGACATGGTATGAGTATGGTATGGTATATTATTGTATGTATGATTTGGTATAATACAGTATGGTATGATAGGAAAGAAATTCGTATGGTATGGTATGAGTACGGTGAGAATATGGTATGGTGCCGATTTGCAATACAGTCTGGTATAGACAGAAGGGTGATCTGCACAAGGAAGATAATAAACCTTTGTGTCAAGAATTTGCAGAGTTTTTTGCCAAGTAACGCCTTAGTTTATAGATTTTTCAACGCTGAAAAGCTTCTTTCCGTTATCAGATTAGAGCAGACTAAACATGAAGAAAATCTCAAGTATCAACCACGTTTCTTCACCCTCAAAGTGCTCCAGTTTGAGAACGGAATAAGATATCACAATTGTGATTTCACCATCGTGTTCAGCGTAAAAAACCATTTGAAATAAGGTCTCACTTGTTGGACTGTTCCATAACCGAATCACTCATCAATTCCCAAAATTAAACAGTCTGACAAGTGACCCCTCATTTTAAAGGGTTTTTTTTTTTTTTTTACTCTGAATACGATGGTGAAGTCAGAATCACGATAGGCATCTTATTCCGTTCTGAAACTGGAGCACTTTGAAAAGGAAGAAATGTGGTTGTTACTTCAGATGTTCACCGTGAAGATTCATCTGCTCTAATCTGATAACGGAATGAGAATCGCAATTCTGACTTCACCATCATGTTCAGCGTTGAAAAATCTATAGGAAGAGGCGTTACTCAGCAAAAAAAGGAGATAAATTCTGTTATAAAACCAGTAAAATGGAGATATATTACATAAAACCAGTTATTTCTTCGATAATTCGCTCTTATAGCCATTTATACGCTCTTATTTTTTATACTATTCACACAATAAGTCCTTGCTGAGATGGTATTATCAGAAAGCAATAAACTATTCTATTCATTTTGGGTAAAGACCCATACTCTGGGCGAGTTTTTAAAAAAGATGTTTCGTTCACACTAATACAACACATGCTTCATACGCTTTGGGTTGGAAGCTATAAAATATAACTCCATTTTTAGCTCATTCTTTTATTTACCTACAAAACGACTTGGATTAATTTGGATGAAATTCATTTAAAAGACATTAGGCCGGAATTCATAGTCGTTTCTCAAGGAGCCAATTTCCTCCGCTCAATCCGAGCGGTTCCTCCACTCGAGGATGAGTGGTGCTACTCATAGACAATCAGAACACAATTGGAGGCCGACCTCAGCTCACTCCTCCATTCGAGGAAGAATTGGCAACCCTGCTATATAACAGCACGATTTTAGTGCTTGTAGCAATGAGTAAGTTGGTTAAAAGCGTGAAAATCAAGAAGAGTTGCTTGGTTACCCGAGGCGTCATAGGAACCAAAACACAGGTTGTTTAGCTTGAGGAGGCTGAAAGCTTCCTTGAGCCACTCCTCGACTCAAGGGCCGTAACTGGCTGCGACTTTGACGGCTGTGAATAACTCGAGGAGAGCAGGCCTCCTTGAAGCTGACCTCCACCTCGAGTAATGACTATGAATAAATACCGCCTTGAGTCTTTCATATCAATTTCTAATTCCAAAGTTTATATAAATTTGTATACATTTTTATATAAAATAGGTATATAAGTAATATAAAAATATATAAAAATTTATAATTTTATAACGAGAAAATATGCTAAACCGGCGTTCTTTTTAAAACCTTTTAATGTTAATTTTTCACCTGGCAATGATCCAATAAAGCATATTATGTAAAGAAGAATCCTTTTCTAAATAGAAAACATACGATTTCTGGGCAAACGGATCATCTTAGTAATCCAATTAATTTTAGGGTTCCAAGTCTGTCTTGTGCTAAATTGGCTCCATCTGTATATTTTTTCTTATGGAAACTGTTTCATTTTTTTTCTCCCTCGTTAATTACGACTATAATTGAGGATTGAATTACTGTATCTATAATTCATTCAAGTGTTGGGTAAGTAACGCGAGAAAAAAATAGTTGTTGAAGCCAAGTACATAATGAATAAATTTCATGAACCCTCATTACTTGCATTATTTATTCATATTCATTGCTGAATCGTGTATCAACCAAATTCATATTCAATTCTCCAAAGTTACAAAATTAAACATCATACTTACTAATAGCTTTTCCATTGGTGGATGTAAAATCGTCATCCCGGATTCTCACTTCCAACGACACTTCTTGTAATATTGCAACCATCAAACCATTTGGACTGAGAACCACTTGCCATGGTAGTAGAGATGATGAAACACTTGAACAGACATTGAATTACATTTTATAATATGTTCAATCTCTCATTTGATGATGATTCACTCGCAACTGACCCATGAGTCAAACAATGTTTAGGTGGGCTCATTGGTAAAGTTCAGCGAAAAAGGTTCAAGTGGTTTAACCATACGTACACAGCTGATCAAATAAACGGGGGGGGGGGGGTGTCTTCACTCAAGCAGGAAGGGTGTATATCATTGGGCGATTTAAGAAGAATAAGCAAAATTGAATATTAAGGAAGCATCTGACCCCGATTTTCAATCTGGTGACTGCTTTTCAAGCCATAACTATTCTATTTTCCATAAATTGTGACACCTTTTGTATTTTATCGGATGGTCCATAAGATTGAGGGGGAGGGGGGGAAGTAGTACAGTATTAGTGTATCAGCCCCAAATCAATTTTTCAACAAACAATAATTTAATTTATGCGTCCAGGAAAAGTATATGACGAGTTCTCTCAGTCCAACTAATCTACATAATGATTTCGACGATTAGGTCATCATCAGTAACAAACATGAACTATTGAAATCTATTGAAACTATTGAAACCTCCGTTTTTTAATTATTATTTAATATTATGTATTTGATCTGAGGTTTGATGGATTATTGTTTACTTTTGCTTGGCAACTGCGAACGAGTGAGCATTCAACTCTAATGATTGGTCACATACTCGTATTAATAAAAAAAATATGTCCACTTTGCACAAACTAGCTTATTGAAGTTTTAAGGAAGGGAAACTAGCGATAAATAAACTCTCGCATCTCGACCCCTTAACACAGATCAAAGCGATATTGCTATTCCTTCTCTTTATCTCACAAGTAGCATAAATAAGAGATCTTCAGGTGTACTAGTCCCCCCCCCCCCTCCACCATTTTCTGAACTTATCAACCACACCACTGGAATAGCTCACTAGCTCTGAGATGAAGAGAAGAAATAGATAGCAATACCTAGATTTCCTATGAAAAATCAGGCATTAAAGAACGTGTTATAGTTTAAAAACCAACCACCAGATTGAATATCGGCCGAGCCATCGAGGAAGAATAAAAGTTCTAAAATGGTGGTGGGGGGGGGGGACAACACTAGTACATCCCAACAACTTTAAAGTTAGTAAAAATGCGATAAGTCGTCTCACTTTCAGTTTTCAACATTTATTGTTGCAATAGACGCTATTGAAATGGTTATTTGGTACGAGAAGAAAAAAGAACCAGATAATAAGGAATTACATAGCTGCATAATTGAAATCATTATTTGTGATACATAAAATGTATACAAATCAAGTTCCAATAAACGAAGAATTGGTTTATAAAAAACACTTTTATTTCATTAAACACAATGAAATGACTGAAGGTGACTGATTTCCCGGGGCAACGAAGTGACGAGCGTGAGCGCAACAAGATAACTGACTGTCCGGAGCCTAGGGAGGAGCTTATAAAACCCTCGTACAAGCATTGTCAGCATAAGTCATGATAGTCAACATATTGCAATATATAACTTACATTTAATGTACCTACTACCTATTCTATACAGGCATACCTTATCAATTCTTCAGATGGCCACACAGGATGACGAAGATAGCTGAACATCCAAGTGAGCCAAGACGGAACGTATACGGGTTTCTGTCAAGAGAGAATAACAGCAAGAGGTTAGAACATTCAAGTTGACAATCACCTCAGTTTGATTCTAGTGAATAAAGCCAATTGATCAGCTATACGACCTTATATCACTGGCTTAATACAAGATGGTGATCAACACACAGTTCCTTATCCTTACATCTCTAACATGGTTGAAGTCGGATTTCTTTCAAAATTTGAAGGCGCTAATATGCATTGAGTCATTGATGAATAAACCTCACCAAACTTATTCGTTTGAAATGTAATCTATACATGCTACAAGAAATGAGCGCGAATAGTGGAAGGTCACAGTTGAGCTACGGCTATTATTTATGAAGATCATTCTAGACAATGAAGCGACTGAAAATCCGTATCACTGCAAATGAAAAAACAACGTTTCAGGGTGTTATGGATCATCAATCCTTTCGGATGTTAGGTTCATACATAACACCGGTCCGAGTTGCTGAGTGATCTAGATGATCGTGAATACATTCAATATCCCACAGCAGCACATCATTCAGAACTGTTCAGAGTTCTGTGCTATGAGGATTATCTTCAAACTGATGGCCAAAGCAGGTACAACAACAAAAATTAACCTTGATCCGTCATATTTATGACTTATCCCCCCAAGAGCGAATGTGATAATAAAGAAACCAGGCAAATTGACGATTCCAACATCTCTTTTTGTGAAGGTATCAACATCAAGTTTTGGTGGGGGGGAGGGGGTAGAGCACCGAGCAACGTTCCGGTTCTTGGACATTCAACATTTCCAATCACAATGCCAACGGTCCTTCTTTTCGTTATAGAACATAATGATCACCGTTCATTTAATAATTATCTGCCCATGCAAAGTAATCCGCGTAACAAGTGCTGTACATGGATGACGGCATCAAGTTGACGGTGCAACATAATCAGAAAAATAAGTAAATTATGACATACCACTATTTCTGGATCCTGTAGCCACTCCTCATAAACCAGTAATTCATATAGAATGGGGACTTCATCGTTTAAAATATTATTCATGTTCCTTTGAAGAGCTAATCATTTGAATGAAAAAGAGCCGCGCTGCCAGTCATGACAGTTGGGAGATGACACACACGAGGCCCCAGAAGGATCAAAATAATCTTATCTTCTTCTTCTTCTTCTGTTTTACTGTTTGCTTATCAGACCGCGGCCATGATGGGCAAACGAAAAAGTGTCTCCGTTGATGGTAGTCACAGTTGTCGGTGATGAAGTTAGTTGTGAAATAGGTGGGTACTTACTAATTTTGAGTACTTATTATGCGTACGAAATGTTCACAAGTAGTTCACCGTACAATTGAGACAGGAACTCGGAATGCCCTGGGGAAAGCTGGAAATCGTTCTAAAACCTTGAGATGGTTTTGGAAACGTGTAATCCAAGAGCTGTAGGTGCTCTAAAAATGTCGACATTTTCGGACATTCTTCAGTTTTTCGCTGTTAACTCCTAAACGACGCATCTTATTGAAAGCTTGAACAAGAGACAAAATAAAGAGCCTTGAATTTTGCGTCGATTGACCTCCCAAACATAAAAATTGGACCAATTTATAAGGAAGTAATCAACGGCTAGAAAACACGTTTGGCGTATTGGCGAAAATACATTTACAGCTTTTTACGACTTTCTGCCACGTGTAGCATCCTAAGTCATAGGCGTAGCCAGACTAATTTTTGTACAGGGGCAAATAATTTATTATACATACACAACTGCCCCGATTCGCCTCCCCTCCCCACCCCTACATCAAAAGTACAGGTACTTTCAAAACATTCAAGTTCAAAGACCCCCTAAATTTTAAAATTGGAACATTTGACCAATTATAACCATACTTAATTAAATGCCAAATTCCAAAAACAATCATTTTGGAATATCCTACGTATTGCTTCCTGACCATAAATTCTTGTATGTGGTAATTATTTGTAAATATTCGTTCCAGGCTCTTTGAAATCTGGCCCGAGAAGTAAAAGGATCAGCCACAGAAGCACTTAAAGTTTGGGCAGCAAGCTTCACATTCATTTTCCGAAGTTTGAAGTTGATGTGATTTTTTGTGAGTTTATTTGCAAGGTGCATACCTTCAGGGGCTTTCCATGAAATCTTTTGGTTGTTTGAGTTTGTCAAAGTATTGAAAAATTCTAATGCATTGTGAAGTAATTTTAACATGTGACAGGGAACATGTATAAATTGAACTTCAATACCAGTGACAGGGTGCTTGAACTGGGGAGGTATTTCAGTTTTTGGGATGAATACCTTGCTGATGCAAAAGAGTTGAAGCTCCCTGTATAAGAGAACTTCTCTGATCTCCATTAATCCCATCTATAAAGAAATAACCGATCTACACTCTCCAATTCATATTGATACAGTTAACAAGAAAACATAAGTCTGTTTGGCTACTGCAACATCGTCTGTTTTTTGGAACAATGGAACAAGGTAGGTACAATGGAACAAGGTACCCAAGACTTGCAGACAAGGAAGAGAGGTTCACAACATGGCGCCCGCCCGCTAGTCTCCCCCCACAAATGGTGCTGTTCTTCTCGACCTTGCCGTCCCACAACCTATTATAACCTCTTCTTCTTCTTCCTATTATAACCAGTCTATGGATGGAGTTGCTCCAGTTTTGGAGCATCCATGCTGGGTGGATGTTTCGCGGTAGTGACGAACTGAGATACAAGCAGCGTTTTTTGAATTGGGCGATTGGACGTATTGGATACGATGAATTGTTTCAAGTCAACTCGAATAATGCAGTCAACTCGAATAAGATCAATTCTAAATACGGATTCCTCGCTAAAAGGAATGAGTTGAAAATACGGTTGGAGTCCCTTCTTGGTTTTTATTGCCTCCACTTATTGACAAGGTGATGGACCGTCGTGAACGGGTGGCGCATTAGATTCGTATTTCGCAGTTAGTACCTATAGAAGTAGGGAAGTACCTAAAAATATAGGGACCGTGTAATCAGTGAGGCGAACTCCGTGTTCTTCCGCCCCGTTTCAGCACTTTTAAAACCGAGGTTCTCCTATACCTACTGCTCGCCTTTTTCAAACTCATAGCGATTAGTTAAACCCAATATCAAAATACTCTTATGGGAAAGTGCAGTTGAGAGTGAAAATACCAATGTCTGATTCATACATTTTAGTTACCTATTTCAAAGTAAAACAATGAAAGTCTGTCTACCTGCCCGTTATACGAAGTTGCTTTAAAATGTCGAAAGTTTGTATAACTTGATCAATTTGTCAATATTCGATTTGATCCAATGAAGGGACTGATTATGTCAGGCACTGAAATCCAAATCTGGCCGTATCTCGACTCGGATAGGGAAAAAATCTATCATTGGAACAGCAAATGTGTTGTGTTGAATGAATCGACCCGAACGATGATGAACCCGAAGATCCAGTGATAATCATCGCCACAGACAGAAAAACACCATCAAGCAGTGACAACCTAGACGCCGAATGCAGGACAAGGGCTATAATGTTGATTGAATTTATTCTTCAACTTCGATTTACGAGTGGATAAACAACCAGTTTCCTCGCCACCTGAATTGACTGAGGGTAGAGCCATCAAATAAACAAAGAAGAAGAAGACGAAGAAGATCAGCTGCGCAGTTGTCAACAAAAGTTACTGATAACTTGTCAAACAAAACACAACACATTGAAAACATTAACCTTCGAATGAAATCTCTGGAATTTCCTGTTTATACATCTTTGTTCGCATTTTTACTTTGGTGGTCCGATTGCCTCGTGCTCTCTTCCTCTACATGAATTAACAGTTGTGATGCCCACTTCAACTGGATAACCAGTCTTACGTCGCTTATAAGATGTCGTGGTATCTCCAATGGTCGGATAGTATAAAAAAACGGGCTTGCAGATACCTACTCCAACGATACTTGGGACAGTTCCTCGAAGAAAAATTGACTTTGGATCAACTGAGTGTAGACATTTACTGTGGAACTGGATCGGTTTCCAACGTAGCCATCGATGTTCAGGTAATCATAAACGCTAAAACACTAGTTCTTATTTCAATATTCGTATTATTTCTAGTTCTATAGGTGTCATCATTTTACGAAACCAAGATTCTAAATTCAAAATCTTCGAATAAATAGTTCAAACTCTTCCAGGTATAATAAAGTAAAATTAAAATACTATTTCAACTGAAGATTTTGTTGGAATTATCTCTAACGGATGATTTCAATATGCGCAATTCCTTAATAGATTTCACATTAGCATTTCGGTTATTAATAAGTTTTCCCCACGCCATACAAGTGGCTAACCGATGGAATACAGTATCGACAATGTGTCCACAGACTCGAATGTACTCGATTGTACTTGAATCAAGTACAATACTTGAAATGTAGGTACCTCTTCTTCTTGGAGTGCCGTATCCGAATTCCGGACGTTGGCGACCTCTCACATATAATCTCACCTACTTCTTTGAATATTGATATCTTGCACCATCTGCGAGGACGGAAAAAGAGATATCGATAGCGATCAGGAGAAAATTCAGAAATGACGGCGCACTGTTGTCCGAATTACGAATCCAGCTGATCAAAAATCGTGGCTAACATAACGATGTCCCAAATTACAATGTACATGTATATGTGTATGTATATGTATATGTGTTCTGATAGGTTTTTAAACGACAAACACGATGGTCAAACCAGATTTGAGCTAAATTGTTTATTTTAAAAGAAAATGTAGGTTATTCCATAAAAAAGAGGTGTTTTTAGAACTGCACTGGTACACACTTATTTTATTCATGTTTAACATTACGTTATTTAAACATTAATGGCATCTAATAGCATTTCATTAATTTAAAAAGAATGAAACCCAAACATTTATTAATGTGAACAATAAAATTTCATGACAATGTGATGTCACTTAGATGTGTAGGTACAGTTTTCGTCATCACAGTCGCTGATTTCACTATAAAGTCTGTGAAAAGTTGTTGAACCTCGCTGCCCAGGTGATCCAGGTCTTTAGCAGTAGGCAGAGGTCACAAACGGATACATAGGGATTTTCGTGGAGTGTATTTTCATTAGTCATTTTTTCCAGGTCCTGAATGAGCTGGGCGAAAATAAAAACTTACCATTTGAGTTTGTTGATGGATTCGTTAGTGGTATATCTGTATCAATTCCATGGGCTACGCTATTCACAGAATCTATCTATGTGGAAGTCAGTGGTATGCAGATTACAATCCAGCCAAAACAAAGGCCTGAAAATGGTTGGTATCCTTTGTGTACAATAATTGTTGTTGACTACCATGACATACCTAATACATTGTTCTCCATATCACCGTGATGGTTTACCATATCAGTATCATTTAGCATTTCCAATAATTGTTATGATTTAAAAAAACAAAAAACACAGAAAGTGGTTCTACTATGCTACGAGTAGTTCCAGTAAACGCACTACCATTATGTGTAAGAAGCAATATATGGACCACTGTATTACTTGGTAACTCATAAAAAATGAGCGGTTTGTAATAATTCATAATCTCTCAAATCTCGTCCAACGACATTATTATGTCATTCAACCAATTCAACATAAATTTCAAGATCACTTGATGAATATTTAAATATTTCTGAATACGTTATACGTCCAACACACTGATCGTAATATTGCAACCTAAGAGACCGAATTTTTTATTGCAAAGAATTCAATACTCCGTCTGCAGCTCAACCTTTGTTTGAATTCCACCTTCGTTAATACTGTATTTCTAATAGTGTCTTCACAACATCATCTTGAGTTGTTTTTTTTTTTTTCAGCTGCCTCTATGTTGGAATCAATGTGGAGCTCCATGGCCAGTAGTATTCAGCTTGCTGCTGAATGTCTGAAAAATGAGCCCCCTCCTCCTGATGATAAAGAATGTGAAAATGTTAATAACACAGAAGGCGTGGAAATCTTTGCTCAAGCAATCGAATCAAGTGAGTTTTCAGTTGGGAGTAAACCATTCTCTTACTTCAGAGTTTTAGCTGTGCACCCTAAATCCTGAATGGATCTTCAAACTGTTTATGATGTAGCCAGTGGCATCATTGGGACCTTTAGTTTTACTTGAAAATACCTCAACCAAAATCGGAGAAAATGGTAATGTAATGATAACAAATTATTTCAATTCAAGGGGAAAAAAACGTTTGAGAGGAAAAATCAATAAAAATAAAAAAAAGAATTAATTGTCAAAATAGAATTCCAATGGTTAGCGACACAGCTCAACATTAATTGTAGATACCCAAGTGTTGGTTGAATAAATATGTTCTTTTGTGTTGCCAAACATTTTCATACCTAATTTATAACCCTGAATCCTAAGCTTAACGTTATTCTTATTTTTTCAGTATTAACCAGAGTCAAAGTTAAACTAGTCAACACCTGTATTAGACTTGAACATTTACCTAAGGAAGGTCTTAATGGTATTGCACTCGAAGTTAGACTGAGAACGTGAGTTTTCCTTTTGAAATGTATGACAACTGGCGTAATTTACTCCGAGATTATTTTTTATTCTTCAATTTCTATTTCAGTATAAGGTACTGTGATGAAACAACCTGTGATTCCAATTGTGATGAAGTTATTGAAAATGCTCAGTTATCCTCGTCGTTTGCCATAAAGAAATTCTTTTGTGATGGCATAAGTTTTTATACAGATGAATTTCCTCTCGAAGGACGCACCTTTTCAAAGTGGGTTATGAATGTGGACAAGGTAAGTGTTGAGCATGTCCGAATTCCTTTGCTTGTACTGACTATCTTATAATATAAGGTAGTCAGTGTACTAAATATTATTTAGCATTTCAATTTGGTGAACAAGTGATAATGACTGTCCAATATGGACTGTAGATATGGGGAGGGAGGGTGATAATGCCTTCTTCAAGTTTCTCGATTACCTCGTCTAAATCTGATGGTTTCTCACTTCTTTCCTATTTGAGTAGGACCAGCCTTTGAACTCCATGTACCACGTTTTGACCTCCATACAATGCGCCCCATACTCTGAGAATTATAACTTTGGTTCATTATTTGTAATCATTCTATATGAATAATGATCTACCCCTGTTGGAAAAAAAAGTCTACTGTATTTTTGGAAATTTCAGGACTCAAGGTCCAAGGTTTGTGACAAATCCAAGGATTCAGCCAATCCGATTCTGATTGGGAAGTTATCTGGTCACCAAGAGATCACAGTCAAACTGAAAATGGATCCTTTGGCAGTTGGACCAAAGGTTATACATAACAAACTATGAAGAATCATATGAGAATGAAATATGTCCTTGTTGGTGAAGTCATTCTTACCCATATTTAATTATTCACAGGTTGACTTCGAGTTGAATCTTGGGTCCATCATATTCTTTCTGTCTCCTCGCCAACTTTATCTTCTTATCGAAATAATGCAAAGTTTGGCCTCTCCTCACACCCAAGACACAAGGTGAGTTCAAGCTGAGTATGCTTGTTAATTAATAACTTTTATTCTTCATAGTTTTTCTTCCATTCACTTTCATGTGAATGATCATCTCATGAGAATGTGTTCCCCTAATCAGGCTATTCTTTTATTCAGTATCTTGTTGCAATTCTTTGTATCTAGTTCATTCAATATTGCTGGGCGACTATTTTCAGGATTGCCTTAATTTTCCATCAAATTAGAAAATTTCATTGAAATAGTAGTGGAGCTTTTTTGGCGAGTATGTGATTCATGGGGTCTACAGGGATGGTTACGGAGGGGTGGTGGGTATAAGGGGAAGAGTCGAACTCTTTTGCAACTCTCGACTACATTCTTTCAATTAGTGGTGCGTTCTATCTGTAATTATTCTGCATTATCCTCACCTGAGGAACTGTCCACAATGAGAATAGATGGTTAGCTAACTTTAATTTCGACCAGAGCTTAGAAATTCCCGAATTTTTCTGGTTGCTGGACGCTAACTAATGGAGGGAAGAGCTGGGGGTTTTTTTTTGTAACTACTTTCTAGAATAGAAGAAAAGAGTTCTCAGTTTCTCAGTTTATGCTTTTCAGTATAGACAACCCTTCTGTTTAGATCTCAGTCCTGACACTGTGTATTGTCTAGTTTAAAGAAAGAAACGATTGAAAGGTAACCATTAACAATCATACATCTCTCCTGAACTCCAGGAGAATAAGGACATTATTGGCATTCTAGGATGTAGAAGAAAATCACTGAAAAAGGTCTTGATTTCATGAATGTGCAATAGATTTGAATCAGTTCTTACCCCCAGATACACCCTGCTCAGAGTTATTCTCATGTGGATGTTATTTTTTCAGGTGAAACATTGAGCCCATTATAGAGAGCAAACAGCTAAGAATCTATGTAACTTGCACCAAACACTCTTCTATTGAAATTTGGGCATTGCAAATCTTTTACTTCCTGTTGAATAACGAATATGATGAATTTCTAGAATCTCACTCAAAAATGATCTCAAACCAAAAAATCCCATGTTTGTGTCTTTTCAAATGACAATTCTGAAACATTTTGTTTTCCGACCTATTGAAGTACTCCAAGAAGGTATCTACTATGTAGATGATTATGGTGTGTTTTTTTCTTTTAGCAATGTTTCATCTAAGAAAAGATATTCTGAGAAAATGATGAGTTCTAAAGACTTCAAAAAAGTTGAACAAGATCTTCAAGAAACTCTGAGCTTTCCATCATTCTTATACTCTCCCAGCCCTCTTGCTGGCATGCATCAAGGTAGAGGGTGGTCGTCACCTTCATTTGGTGAGTCCCACTCACATAATAATGCTACATAGAGTAGAGGCTTAAGGATTTTCAGGCATCTGAATGACATCATTGCGTAGACCAGATTCTATGAGGATTTATCCGTTGACTCCTCAATAGTGTTACAGATAGGTCTCCACACGCTTCAAGAAATCCTAAATAGTTAATCTTATCCAAAATCAGGATCCTTCATTTTGCATATATATACAATAGTTGAGATCCGTGCTTTCTGTTGGCCCATGTCAACGTGTAATTCTTTAGAACGTTTTGTCTAACTTGAACTGCAAATCACAACAATATGCCACTGCGTTCTTTTTTTTTGAAGAGGATGCCGAAGAAGAGTTTCTGCCAATGCACCTGGACAATGTGATGGGAGGTAGTGCCATGTCAGATAATACGACTGATACTTCTTTTACATCTTACAGTGGAACATATATTAGGTAGGTAACTATTGTATGGTAAAGGTACGGTTTTTTTAAACAGTTGAAATTATTGTAGGCTTGTCGCATTCAATTCTATTGCTGCCTTTGTCTCCAGCCCTCTGATGCGAGAATACATTTCAAATTCACATTTGAGGATCAGGAAAACTTGCTGTTAAAATTATTCTACCATTACTCCACTTTGATAGGTTTTGTTTTTGTTTTTTTATAGCAAAAGTGATTCATACAATCAACAGAGTGCAATTCACAGTGGGTTCCCCAACAGAAGAATTCATGAAAAAGGTATACATAGATATTGAAGATTGAACTGGATATCATTTGTAAACAGGTTTGTAATATAGGTAGGTATTTTTTTTTGTTCTAGGTTCACTTACAGACACCGAAATGTTGGAAGAAACTTGTGCCTTTCATATGAGACTTTCGAGCTTGGCAGTAGTTGTGTTGCATGAAGATATATTGACACTTGGTTTAGACACTCGCGAGTTGACCTCTTCATCTGTGTCAACTATGCAACATATTTCGGACGAATTTTTTTCCCAGTTAGGGAAGTTTGCTGTTTCTGGCAACAAGGATTTTGACACTTCCAAGGAAGCATTCATCAGCTCATGCAAACATAACCATTTGAGGTACTTACAGATATTTGTGAATCAAATTAGCTATATTTCCCATCATAGATCTGTTGACTAACAGAAATGCTTCCTACTTACTGTATTTTATTTAACGATGGTTCCGTATGAGTTTCATCGAGATAAAAATGGAACTTTGGTACGTGCCTGCATGAAAATTTAATCTTCATTCAAAGCTTACATCCAACTCTATTTGCTTAACAATTGAGAGGGCTGCCTCCATCCATACAGTCATATACTTTCCATCATTCATAAACTCTGTATCTTTTACCACCATTATGGAATTATCAAGCACGGTAGCTATGAAACTTGATCTTGATGCAATCACGGTGTAGATAGCAGGGTGAAGCGTAGAGTCACAAATCTCCAACTTTTGGGAAAGTCTCCTGAATTCCACAATAATTATGATGGTTTGTAGTTTGTCGTCTAGATTGCAACCCTTTTCACAAAAGCGATAGTTAGCTACCTTCAACCTACTATATTTACTGAAAGTGCTTACGGATTTCAAACTTCATAAACCTTATTTTTATATTGTTTGTTGCCAAAATGTTTTGTTCTTTATCAATTATTGGTTTATTTAATTACCACCTTGCTTGATTTTATGGACATCATTACAGCTTATTACTTAGAAACGCAAGTATAATATCGTGGGCTGAAAGGTAAAACTGACCAAGTGCTCAGTATTATTACAGCACTTGGTCAGTTTTACCTTTCAGCCCACGATATACTTGTTTTAAAACAAATTTATATCTTTGTTTTAAAATTGCTGTTCTTTCATTTTTACTGTACCATTATTGACTTTTTGGAAATATTTGAAATTTCATTATGTTGGCAAGAAGGGTAGTTACTGCCTAAAGTGACACAAGTAAACGTATTCCATACATAATCAAAAATCTCTGTCATGTTAGTTGGCAGTATAGCCTCCTCAGACAAAGTAACATGGACGTAGGTATACAATTAGTTGATATTATCAAGATTGTTTGTTCATTACTCCAATTGTGGCTAGCACATTTTATGAATGAATTTAATGATTTGTGGGTGGAATTCATAGGGAACCATTGTTTGACCATTACCCCAAGATCATGAGAGTTTGTGCTTGATCAGATCAGTGGAATAAGAGGAAAGTAAACGCCATTTCAGACTTTGTAGATGTGATCAGCGAACCATGAAGGTGGAGGGGAATAAAAAAGAATTTCAACTGGGATGTCCCAAACCGGTGATGATGTACTGAGAAGGAAAAGAAATCTACAAATCAATATAAGAATAATGATAGTTAAACATTTCAGGTTGCTTGGAGCAACCCTAAATGTTGAAGGCAATGATAGTCGAAATGGGTCCAAGAGCTTACTGAGTTCTTCCATTTCCATTGCAAGTCTGGAACTATTAGAGTGCCTTGTAGAAAAGACTTCAACCAAGTCTGGTGAACCTCAATATGTAGAGGTATGTAGATGGAATTGTTTTTTAACTTGTTGATTAAACTTAAATGATTTGATTGAGCATTTATCTAACTAATTAATATTGATTCTCCACATTTGAAATTAATCCTTGAATACTCTTGGCAGATTTTGAAGTTTAAAAGCAACAAAAATGCCGACTTCCCAATTGGGCCTCATGTTCCTGTGTCTAATCAGCCTAATCTGCAATTGCACATGCAAAGAATTGTGAAACATCGGCATTCTAGAATAACTTCCTGCATTGAAATGTCGTAAGAAACATTCGTTACACATCTAATTTGGCTATGTATGGAATAAAGATGATTCATTCTCTTTTTTTTCTATTAAATTAAATTCTAGTTACCATTGAAAAAACGTGTAATTAAATCAACAGTAGTAGAATGTGTTCCTTGACATCCTGTGCTACTTGCCAATATGAACTGGCAATATGAACCTATACTCTTATGTTGCTTGAACCATCTCTTCTGGTTTACTTGTTTTCCAGTAATACTAGGGATAAATAATTCAGTTGGAAATTTTGCACTGACTAATTGAATCCTCCCAAGGCTGTCCCATCTGAATATTCGAGTGATGCATCCTGACCTGATGAGTGAATTTAAGAATTAATTAATTGTGAAACTGAACGTTCAAAGCTTATATTTATGTGAAGTACTTTCACCTTGTCTTCTATTTTTCTCAAGATGTTCATTACAAATAAACCCAATTTTCTTGCCCAAGATTCTCAAGGTTTTACTATTTATCAAGATTGAGTACGGACAACCATAAGGTTCAAGGCAATGAATGATCATTTTACTAATTATACATCCAGTTTGCTAATTACTAATTATTTCAGGCTAAAAATGGATCAATGTTGGAGCGAACTTGACCTTTCTATTTTAGATAGAATATCAACTGTAGTTACTCTTCAAAAACTCTGTCAAACTAGTTTTACAACCAAAGAAGTTATGGTGAGTGTATTAACCAGATATTTTCCTCCTTTATTTAAAATAGTTTAAATTTAAACAATCTTCAAATGCATTTTCAAAAAATGCATTTTTCATCAACAGTTTATTATTTTCTGTACAGATCACCATTCTACCTAGATCACTGTTCTGTATACAATGTTGTGAGACCCATAACTATACGAAATAATAGGCTGGAATATTCTGTGTTCGTTTGAAAAGGTGGCAGGAGGGTACTGCCCAAGTAAAGAGAAGTCTGCATAAAGTCTCTTCAATTTTACTACTAAATTGTGTGGTGATCTGATATGACAGCATATGGCGGATAAATGGATTTAAAAAAAATGTCTTGGTCTATTCCAATTTTCTGTTCTATTGGTTCAAAAATGCTCTTGGTCTATTCCAATTTTCTGTTCTAATGGTCCGAAAATTCTCTTGTTCTATTCCAATGGTCAAATAGTCTATTCTAAATGTTGTTTTAATAACAAAAGGAAACCAAAAACTTGAATTAACGATTGCTGTGTTAGACCTCCCAACAGTTGTCTATTGCCCATATGGTTTATCAAGTTCCGTTTTTTTTAACCAATGAGAAAAGCTTCTCTTTAACCCCCTCAAGTTGTGATGGTTCACGTTTCATGGTACAGTCGCTACTCAATAAGTCAAACACCATAAACCAGTGAAACTATTCGATGTCATTAGTTTGAGGTATTGGAGGTTCAAGTTTGGAGTGCAAGATTCGGGTAGTTTGAGTTATCATGTGAGGTCAGGGTGTGGATAGCACAAACAAGAAAAGTGGCGAACAAGTCGGGTAAAAATGTGTACATATTATCTATGTACCTACGTATATTTCTTAAAATCCAATTCTGTGTCAATACAAAAAGTGATTAACAATTTCTTAACACTGCATTTTTTAAATACAGTGATAAGTCTCTGTAGTTATTGGGAAGTTGTATGAAAACCGTCAAAATGCTTTGTGTCAATATACAGGGTGGTCCACTTAACGTGAACACCCCTTTTCTTTTCAATAGAAACAGTATATTTGAAAATCCAAAAAATCAGTGTCTAATGATTTTTGACAAGGATTCAAAACATTGTGTTTGCGCACTTTCCCGCACGTGCGCAATGTGTGCAGTCTACACTAATTTCCTTATTTCAAATGAGAACCTCTTTTTTTTATTGCAGATTCGGATTCTACGCAAAATGTCATGAAAAAATGACCCCTTACACTATTTTTTTGGCTCGCGGAAACGTGCACAAAGTTGATTTTTGCGCGATAAAAACAATTTCTCTGAACCCCTACCTACCGCACATGACTTTGAAGTATTTTTTAACGCTGAATCACGTGGTGCAGTCCGTTTTTCAATCAGGGCGAAGTTATTCAATAAAAACATCATTCAACTTTCTAAATTTCATCTATTTCCAGATGAACCAAATATCCATCATACTAACGGTTCAAAGTGGTCACCATCCTGATGCACACACAGCGCCGCTCTTTTTATCCATTGCTGAGTTGCAGCTTGGATGGATTCCCTTTTGATCGATTTACACGAATGATGCTCTCACGAAGTGCATTAATGCTCGCAATCGGTCGCAAATCATTATAAACATTATCCTTCAAACATCCTCGCAAAAAATAATCTAGAGGAGTTAGGCGGAGGCCACTGCATGGTATAGCGAGGAGGATAAGGTTTATAATGATTGGCCACCAATTGCAAACATTAATGCACTTCGTGAGAGCATCATTCGTCTAATTCGATCAAAAGGGAATCCATCCAAGCTGCAAATCAGCAATGGATAAAAAGAACGGCGCTGTGTGTGCATCAGGATGGTGGCCACATTGAACAGTTAGTATAATGGATATCTGGTTGATCTGGAAATAAATGAAATTTAGAAAGCTGAATGTAGTTTTTATTGGATACCTTCACCCTGATTGAAAAATGGACTTCACCACCTGATTCAGCGTTAACGTTCACTTTCGTGTCAAGTGGACCACCCTATATAGTGCTACCACTAACATCCTTCTCATGCCCCGCCTAAACTTTCCCGAAGTATAATTTTGTTCACTGTTGATCAATTTTGGTTTTAGGATCAACAACTGTCGTTCACACATGCAGTGGAGAGCTCTGCACATAATGTAAGGAGATTTTACTTCAAGCTTTTGTCTCCTGCGTTCACCATCAAGTTCCGGCAAGTATAATTATTGGACAAGAATTCATAACACATGTGTTGTGTGCTCTATTCTATATTACTTATATGGCTATTGGCAAGTATAATTATTGGACAAGAATTCATAACACATGTGTTATGTGCTCCATTCTATATTACTTATATGGCTATTGAGAAAACCTGATTACTACATTTTCATGTACTTGTTATAGTTTTCCCGTACCAGACTTACGTTCTGTTCATGAAAAAGGAAGATTCCCTTGGTGGCAACGTAATGTTCGCAAGGACATCCTTTACATCAATATGGTAGATGCAACCTTTGTGACAGATGTGGTCTATGAGAGTTCTGTTCAGGAATACCATCTTGCCTGCAAAGAATTTGTGTTTCTCTTCAAGGTACATCTTTTAGCTGCTGTCAAAATTCATCAAGTCTGGTTCCAGCATTGTATTTCTTGTTCTGTATAACTATATTTTAATTTTTATTGAACATTTAAATCTTGTCACTTCGTGCCATTAGTTTGTAGTTGATAGATAACCACCGCATTGGTGTATAGACCCATGAAAAATGTATATGACGAAGACAAAAAATGGGTGAATATACTGATAGGTTCCTCTTTTTACACTTAGCGTGGCAAATCGGTTTTAAAATTTCCATAACACCCATTAAATCTTGTGATTTTAATATTCCTACCTACCCTTCTAGGTCAAAGTTTTCCCGTACTGACATTAGTTTGCTTGTTGAGTTCCCACATACAACTTCCCTCCTCCCAATGATTACTTTTGTAACACTCTGAGTGTGTTGCACCAGAGAGAATTAACTTGATGTATATTCGTGGATCAAGTATAAAATGTAAAATGTATCAACATGATCATGAGCATGTTTTGGTACTTTTGCACATATTTCCAGCCATCCCAGAGAATTCCAGTTTTGCGTTCTTACCAAATATTTCGTTCCTAATTCCGAAGGACTTCGAAACTGACCAATGGTTGTAATAGTGTTATTAAAATGCACATGGCACGTCATGCTCAAGAGTTTTGAAATGATCATTTATGAGCATAGACGATTTTCCCGCAAGATTGTTGTCTTGAAAAGTAGGAGCTGTACCTTTGATAGTGACAAATACTGTAGTTCTTCTGAATGTAATTTATAATTGTAGTTGTATCTTAGAATCTCTCTTGATTACAGGAAGGTGATACTGATGTAGCTGTCCCTTTTATTATTGCTTCTGGGGATTCACTTTCTACTGCAGCCCCTGACCGCTACCCAAGGTATAAGGACCACTTACCAAATTTAGAATGGGGAATTTGCGTCAATTGTCGATTCCAAATATCATCCTCCTGTTGCTTAGTAGCTCCATATAGTAACGTGTATTGCAAGCGATATTCATTTAAAAAAATTTACTTGAGGAGGAAACTTCAAATACGCCGAGGGCAGATTGAATGAAGCCGCAAAAATCGAGGGCACCGTATGACGTGACAAACAGGACGAAAACCTGGCTTCAGAGACAGCAATGTCTCGAGCTACGAGCTCAGCAATCCAACAGGGGGTTTCATCCTGTTTGTGACGTCATAAGGTCTTCTCGTTCCTGCAGTATTTTTCAAACGCAGTCAGCTTCTCTAAATTCCCTAAATTTTTGAAGAACAGAAAATGGAAAAAAAAAATGACCCAAATTCCCCATTGTCTTAAAAATTCAAAATTCGGTTTGCGGCCTCGGACCAGCCCGATGATGATCTTGAAACCTTTTCCTGACCTTATCCTGACCTTATCCTTTTTTTTTATAGCCATGCGTCTGTTGAAAAGTGTGCGAATCGGGCTTGAAATGTTCAAAACGTCATATCTCGGAAATTTCAAACAGAACAGTCTAGTTTTTCATAGAAATCTGCATTGATCTTCATTCAGAGAATTTTAAGAGCATTTTACTACCAGCCGTTTGTTTAAAATGAAGTCTGAAAATGAAGGTAGAACCGAGGGAAAATCGTCAACATGAGCGTGAAACGGTGGAACTCCTGACCAATTTTTATAGTGGAGGACAGCTGTTTCATGATACAGTGTCCACAGAAAGAAGGTAATTTCGAATATTTGTTGGTAGGTACTTCTTGTTATAAATTATTGCCAACACAGGTAGCTACAACTGTAAATCTATGAACGATGAATAAATAAATATAAAATATAACTTAGGTACTTATCATTCATAATACAATCATTTTATCTATCATTTATATAAATAAATTGTTATTAGGTCAGAGGGGATCCTTCCCACTCGGAGGGACTATCTGTTTACCCTCTCAAACAGACACGATATTTTAGCTCATTATTCCAATTACTACGTATAGTGAGGGATTTGCGTCAATTGTCGATTCCACATAATATGATATTATCATCCTCCTGTTGTAAAGTATGGCGATAGACTAACGATTATTGCCAGCGACATTCATTAAAAAAAATTTATTTGAGTACTAAACTTCAAAAACGCCAAGCGCAGATTGAATAAATCTGCGAAAAACGAGGGACCCGCAAACAGGACAAGTTGGGGAGCTGACATCACCGGGCTTCAGAGACAGTCCCCCTTGGCTTCCAAGCCGCTAGCGGTGAGGTCGGGAAGCCTTGTCATCTGGGCGTGACGTTGCATGAGCTTCTCGCTCCCGCGGTCTTTTTCAAACAAGGCCAGCTTCTCTAAATTCCCTACATTTTTGGGAAGACATTTCAGCTGACCAACATTTTCTTTATTCTCCTAGCTTGAATAAAAAAAATTAACTCAAATTCCCCTTTATGGGAATCACAAGCATATAAAACAGCGATTAATAACCCCCCCCCCCGCCATCCACCGCTATACTCATCCAATATTGCTTGCAGGATATTTCTTCGAATGTGTCCAACACGAATGGCTGGTGGAATTGAAGACACTGGGGAAAAAGATGATAAGTCTGCTGGTCTTTCCTACTCCTCTTTCATGGACCATACAACCAAAGAGCCATCTCCTTTCATGTCTAAAAAAGTGGTGCATGAGAGTGACACCCATCACCGTACCGCATGTATGTATCATGTGTTTGTAAATAAGATTCTTAATACTCAACTACGATACTCCGCACATATGGCGGGGTTTGAAGTCTAATGTTAGGTAGATGTTCTAGAGTATTGATGATGTGGATCATAGCAGAGTGTCTTGAAGTAAATCATGTTAAATTTCAGATTATTTAACAGTAGTTATACTGTACTTGTTAGCTGTGTCCCTACTTGTTAACTGTATCCATCATTTTATGGAAGGTAGACTATTTATAAATAGTATCCTGTGCGTGTAGTATAGTATCCTGTGTGATGAGACTTGGAGGAATTGATTAGTGGGGTGGTAGACTATTTATAAATAGTATCCTGTGTGTGTAGTTTGGTATCCTGTGTGGTGAGACTTGGAGGAGTTTTGGGGAAGATATCGGGTAGGTTTTGACAGCCCCCATGACAAATCTAATGGCTTAGATGGTTTTGTACCCATAAACTTCATAAAACATTCACTTCTAATAGGGGCCTCCCCAAAAAGCCCCCCCCCCCCCCGCCCAACCAAGCCTTTCCCTTTCGTTTTAAGCCTTACGCCTAAATTTCGACAAGCATGGAAAATGTTTTCGCCACTCAGCTGATTGATCCGGGGCCTGGGCAGCGTCAAATTACAGTCCTTAGGAGACTACACGCCAAATTACGCCTTCATAGTGTGTATAGCATAGAAATTAGCTTTAGGAGCCACTCAGCTGATCCCGGCCCTATGCCTAAAGTGTATGTCCCAAGGAGTCCACATGCCAAATTTCACATATCTACCACCACGGGGATTGGCTAATTTTCTATAAGGTATTTGGTATTATTACCAAATTACATCTTCATAATTTGTAAACAAAATATGAAAACCGCTATGTTCATACTCTGATATTCGTACAGTCACAGAGTTACAGTGAACAGAAAAATGTTCGCTGAATCTAGAGCTTCCCAACAAGTGGTGAACGATTTTAGTACGATCAAAAATGGCGAAGATCCATATCCCTAGCAACGGTTTGGTTTTAAGCGGAAATCATTTAATATCGGATATTGATTTGCGTAACGGAAGGACTTTTGCCGATTTCGTGAAGGCTAAAACATGTTCCACGTTAAAATCATGAGGATAGTTGAAAGTGTATTCTTATAAGTGGTGTCAATAGTTTTCAATGGCAAAAATGGAAAAGGCAGAAATCGTACTGTTTTGTATATCATATATTAGAAAACTACTCACCCAGAAACAAGTGCATTTCCGGACACCACTGCGCTTTTTGGCATTGTTGAGTTATGCCAACTGCACCACTCTGCATTGGATAGATGACTCGCCTATAAGTATCTGTCTCTCTGTGTTTCTGTTTTTGGACTATGTGTGTTTTTCTATGTTTAGCTGAAGGGGAAGAGTTAGTTATTCCTGGTTGTAAAGAAGATATCGAAAACTTTGTTGATCACACCATTGAGGATTCCCGAATCCACTTGGAAGTGGTGCTCCCTTTTTTGAGCGTGGAGTTCCCTTCAAAGCATTTATATGAAGTCATTTACAACAGGTGAGTGAACTAAGTTTGGATGTCTAGTTTTGTTCGGGGTATGAGGTCAATGTGGTTGTACTTCTTGAAACAATATGCTAAGATCTACTTGCTGTAAGTACATGACAATTTCCTCACATTTATTCAAATGCCTATCGGAAGATCCACCTGCTATACTTAAGGTACACGTCTGTATGTATCACACCATGAATCATACAGTCTCAAAAAGGGTTATGCATTAATACTTCCAGAAACCATCTGTTCTCATATTCTTGCATTAATACTTCTACTATTTCTTGTATAACTTTATTTTTTAGGCTTACTTCAGATCTCTCACTGTGGCAGTCATCTTCATCCAAGTATACTAATAAGCCTACCGTGAACTGTTCAGCATCCCTTCTTCACCCGTCATTTTCTATGTGTAAATCTGGAATTCAATATGGTAAGAGTATAAGTGGTACATTGATTCACATTTTACATTGATTGTTTGTCCTCCTCATGTTGTCTCAACACGTTTGCAGCTGCAAGGTTTCATGGTAAAGTTTCGTTGGTGTAAGGCGGACCGTATAAAACTACTGGATTATACTTCTAAGATATAAAGTGTACCTATTATAAGACGAGCTCACATGTTCAATAACAGAATGTCAGGAGAGTAACTAGGTGGGGGACGTGAGAAGACTGCCCTCCGTCACAGATGCCACCTTGATACCCTGGAAAGAAGAAGATGTTCTTCGGGCCTCGTTCTTCTGTTCAAATTACTCAACAATCGTATACATTGTCCTCCTTTGCTTTCTAAAATTAATTCCGTCGCCTCCCTCGTTCATCAGTTTCATTTGTTATCCCCTTTTCCTCCACAAACTACGATAGAAACCGCCCTCTTCACCGAATCCTCCGACGTGCGAATCTCCTCTGGGCCTCTTACCCACTGTTCGATTTTTTCTACTCCTCCCTTTCAAATCTCAAATCTATATTGTTTTCTTCACCTCTTTCTTTTAAATAATTTAATTACTTTCACTTCATTATGTTTCGCTTGCTGTAATCCTCCATGTATTTGAATGACATATTATGTAAATGTTTATAGGGCTTGCCCGTGCTAATAATGAATAAATAAGGTAGCTTGCAGCCAGTTAGATCAATCTAATCTGCCTCTGCTGCTAAAGGGTTGTAGCACACCATAATATGGCGGGCTTGGACTATATTTTTTTCAAATGATCTCTATTCATATCATCCATTCATTCAGTCAACATTCACCACCCTGGGCAGATGATCGGGGGGGTAAGAGAGTAATGAGTTCGGTGGATAAAAATAAAACTTGATATTATAAAAACCTAAAAAAAAACAAAAAAAAAAAAAATAAAATTATTGTTGGAGAGCATGGAATTCTTTGGATAGAATATACTATATTTCCCAAATGTCCAGAGCATCAGATAAATGTTCAATTGTGCCTTTTTTGTCCTAGATTCGGACGAAAGTGATGATGAAGGCGAAGAAATAAAGCCACTGAAAGAAAACAAGGTGTCTAATCCCCAAAATCAGAGTTTGTTCACATTGAGTATCAAAGTTAACAAAGGTGTTTTGGATATTTGCCCTAATGTGAAGGTGAGCCCGCTACTATGTATTCACATCCTCTTGCTGAACCAAACTATTTCAGAATCTATATTTATATGGTGTTCACGTTGTAATGTAATAAAAATTAGTTTGAAGGACCAGAACAGCAAACAAATCCACAGTCATGCAGTATGGCTTTAAGAGCGAATTTGCGAAGAAATAATTGGTTTTATGTAAAATGTCTCTTTTAAAGAACATGATGTCCATGAAAAACATCTCAAGTATCAACCACGTTTCTTCATCTTCAAAGTTCTTCAGTGAGAGCGGAATAAGATATAGCTTCTGACTTCCCCATCTTATTCAGTGTGTAAAAATGAGGTGTCACTTGACAGACCCCCCCCAACTCACCAGAACCCCCCTCAGCGTTTGGATATTTCAACTCTAAACACGACGGTGAAGTCAAACTTGCGATATCTCATTCCGTTATCAGATTAGAGCAGACTCAAGGGGGCGATGGTGGGGTGAAATTCCGTTTTCACCGTCCTTCTCAGCCAATTTTCGTTCTAATTTGATGTGGTTTTCAGCGTTTTCCTTGTAATTAAATTCTCTAGGTCAGGCAGGATGGATATTCTTCATTTTGTAATTTTGCATAATTCACTCCTGTTTAGAAAAGTTATTCTGAACAGGCACTGACATGACCAAGGGAATGATAAATTAGAAAGAATGCAGCAAACTGCAACCAAATCCGTTGGAAATTAGTTTGAAAACTTAAGGGAAACGGTTCACAGTATTTAAACGTTGAGCGGGAACTAGAACACTTTTTTTCTTCTTTTTTTAAACATTGTTTTTGGCTTCGGAAAAAACCATTCAGCCATTAGGCTACAAATTGATTAAAAAAAAAAAAAAAAATGTCAATAAATAATTATCTAATAGAACTAAAAATTCTGCAAATTCTTGACACAACGGTTTATTATCTTCCTTGTGCAGAGCACCCTTCTGTCTATACCAGACAGTGTTGCGAATCGGAACATACCATATTCTCACCGTACTCATACCATACCATACTGTACGATACCAAATCATACATACAATAATATACCATACAATGTCATACAAACCGAGTGAATATTGAAATGTCATCCATTTCTGACCTATATTGCCAGTATCTAGCTCATCGTCAAAATTTAATTTGTTTAAACAAATAGGTATTATTTAAACAATTTTACAGACAAGAAACCGAGTGAATATCGCATTGTCATCCAGTTCTGACCTATTTTCAAAATTTCAAGTCAATAGCTCATCATCAAAATTTAATTTGGATTATTACAAAAATGTATTATTTAAACAATTTTACAGATGAGAAACCGAGTGAATATTGCAATGTGGTCTATCCCCGACTCACGGTTAAAATTTCTAGACTGTAGTTTACCGGTAAGATGAAAAAAGGTAGTTTTATTGTGGAAGTTGACCCACCCAACGGCCGTTTTCGACGCGAAGTTTAGTGTTTTTCCTAAACCTTTGCGCGCTCACTGTGAACGAACAGCTGGTCGCACAAAAATCCAATTGGTCTTAAAAGATTTGTAATTTTTCAGGTCATTCAAAAGTGAACTAAAAATTACACGGTTCAGTTAAATATTTTGAGATATGACATTGTCGAAATTTTAAATTTCGTTTTGAACCCCTTCCCCTTGACCTAGGGTTATGAAAAGTTTCGAGGACCATTGTGGGGCTGGTCCAAACCCAGAAACCAAATTTCGTAATTTTAACTCAACGCTATCTGGGCAAAGTGCCACGGACGGCGTACCGTAATGGTCCGAAAGTGTCAAACAGTGTCCATTCCGAAGCTATGACCGAAAAACACTCCGACAAACTTAACTGAACACACTGAATTGAGGATATTCACGAGCTGGTTTATCACCCAGTGAAACCTGAAGACAGAATGGCCTGAGATTTGTAGAAATGAGGATCAGCAAGTTGGAATCTTACTTAACAAGTTAGAATATTTACGCCAAAATGAGTGAGGGAGAACGAAATTAGGTAAATCATTCGTGATTTTCTTTACAACCTGAGCCGTGGTATGGAAATTAGGAGAAATCTTATTTTTTGGACAAATTACACAGGAGACTTCGCATAAAATTTTATTAAAAGACGAACCTCCCAAGCCTCCTCTCTTTTGGAATTTTCAGACATGTTGAGCCCCAACTTAATCATACAGTTGAACGTAATAAAAGAATTTAGACTCCCACTGTCTACAACGATTTGAACTGATTGAAACGTTCCAGAAGAATCTTGGATTTCACCTGTTATAGTCCCGAGTAGAACTTTCTTATCTTCTCTGGATGTAGTTGCATCCTTTTGAACGGACTTCTATCTGACGCACCTGATGTTTGACCTTTGGAGATCGAGTTATTTCCTACGTTCTTATTCGGAGATACGTGAAGAAGTCTATGATGCCGTTTCTTGCAAAACTTACAGTTCTACTGCTCATGATCCTCTGAAAGACAATTCACGCAACCTATCCACTTCTTCAACAGCTGTAATCTTTGTTGTGCCGATAGCATGGAAAACTGGTCACAATCGGTCAACCTGTGTGGTTTTTGACAAGCAACACAAGGAGAACAACTTGAAACCGGTGATCGAAACACATCACACGATGCCGAGTCGGAGTTCGTACTCGTATGAAGTGTTGTTTTGGAAGTGGTTTGGAAAGCGTTGTTGACGTTAGACTTAAACCTCGATCTCGTCCCTACAGCGTTTAAGTTCTTGTTCCTATCGTCCTATTGACTGCTGTTCGAACGACTCCCTCGTATTTTGATCCAAACATCGGATGGAAAGGAAAAGCGGAAGGAAAATGTGACCGACATTTTGGAATGACCCCCCTCCTTTTCGCAATGGCACCTTCCAGTAAAATGGCTGCACTGTGGGCTCTGTTACGCTGTTCCACTCCTCATCATACCACCTTCCTTGAATTAATTTTAACAGATTTCTAGATCCTTCATTTCAGGTTTTAGTTTTCATTCAACTGTCTTGAGGTGCGTGTTCAGGTATGTTTGATTGTTCATTAATTGATCGGTTATTTCTAGTCGATTGTGTCGAACTGTGTCGATTGTTGGCTACTTTTAGTATTGGGATCGGGAGGTGGGCAGAGCGGCCTCTGTCTAGCAGCAGACCTAAGAACCCGTTCCGCTCAGTTCAACTTGTATCTAAGGGAATTGGCGCAGGCACAGCAAATAACATTGTGCAACTTTTCTGTGAAAGGACCATATTCCTCAGAGTTGATGGCGAAATTGTTGGACATCGCATGATGTGGAAAGGTCTGCCCCAAGGCAGCATCCTCAGCCCAATCCTGTATGTGATATACGTTTCAGAGCTGGAATCAGCGCTCCCAGGAGATGTTAGGCTGCTCCAGTACGCCGACGATCTGTGCATCTACACAACCTCTCGGGATCCAGAAACCTGCAAAGAACTATTGGGTGAAGCTCTGTCAGTGGTAGACGACCATCTTGATTCCCTTGGTCTATCTATTGCCCCACGTAAATCGGTGCTCTGTCCCTTCTCGAGACGGAGGCGCTTACATTTCACTGAGGAGGTGGAAATAGGAGGAATGTTGATTCCAGTAGCCCGTACTGTCAAGTTTCTGGGGATTCACCTTACGTCTAAATTGGACTGGTCACGTCATGTGAATGAGACGCTGATGAAGGTGGAACCGTACTATAATCTTTTGCGATCATTCACAAACACCAGGTGGGGAGCGGACCCCAAAACCGGAATGCTTTTTTACAGAGCGACAATTAGAAGCATACTGGACTATGGAGCAATGTTCTACTGTTCTACATATCAGAATCACTTGCAGAAACTGGATAGGGCCCAGAACAAGGCACTCCGGACCATCACTGGGGCCTTCTGCTCAACACCCTTGAGTGCTTTGATGGCTGAGTCTGGCGAACCACCTCCTCACACGCGCCACATGATGCTAGCAGACAGATTTTTGGTTAAAACTTATAGTAAAGACCCCATAATGTACAGCCAAATACGATCACTAGCGATTCAAAATCTGACTGCCCCGTATTGGACCAAGAAACCATCCCCTCTACTATGCGATAGCTTCACTGACCTATGTAACGAGCTCGCCTGGATTGTATGTAAAACGGTTCCTTTACAATTCCAGCTCCCTTATGAAGTTTTTAAATCCCGCGTCCCCATAGTCCACATAACCACAATCCATCTGGAAGCCCTTCGTAATCGATGGCCTGAGGGTATTTTCATCTTCACAGACGGGTCAGTGCAGGAAGCTGGCGTTGGCTGTGCATATTACAATGAGACCCATGATCAGTCAAACCAGTTTCGTCTTTGGAATCATGCAAGCATCTATACATCGGAAGCTGCAGCCATAGCATATGGCTTACAGCACGCTATTAATATAGAAGCACAGAACAAAACCATTTTAGTACTGAGCGATTCCAAGAGCATATTAACTAAATTGGAGGCACTCACGATATCCTCTCGAATCACCCCATTTGAAGAAGCGATCCTGAGGAACATTAGTACTTTGAAAAATAACAGGAATAAAGTACTACTTTGTTGGATAAAAGGCCACAGCGGGATAAGAGGTAATGAAGTTGCTGACCGTTTGGCAAAGCAAGCCATCACGCGCCCACCACCATCAACAGCTCCTGACTATCCACCGGCTGAATTGAGAAGGCGAATATCCCGAAAAATGTTCGAAGAATGGACTAAGCAGTTTGCCGCTTATCCAGAAAATAGATATAAAAACCTATTCCCAGTTTTGAGGAGACGTCCTTGGTTTCATTCAATTATAGAGGCAAAGCCCAAAAGTTTTTACCGTAATATCATACGGTTGAGAACTGGACACGGGAACACCAACTCTCGCCTACACCTTCTCTTTCCACAAACTCCACCTGACTGCCCCCATTGCGTCGGAGAAGTCGAAACCATGGCACACGTCGTTCTAGAATGCCCTCGGTATCACCTGGAGAGGAGCATTCTACTCACCTCCCTCCCAAGAGAAGTCACGACGCCCTTTAATTTGGACACCCTTGTCGCCGAAGAAAACGTGGAAGTGTATATAGCCATTAATGACTTTCTAACGAGAATTGAAGTTTCCTTTTGAATTTTGTTTGAATTTTGATATTTTGTTATAATTATGTATTGCCATTTGTAATTTTGTAATCAATTTGTAACGGCTGAATGGTTTTTTCCGAAGCCAAAAATAAATAAAGAAAAAAAAAAAAAAAATACTGTGAACCGTTTTCAGTCTAATTTCCAACGGGTTTGTTTGCGGTTTGCGGCATTATTTCTAATTTATCATTCCCTTGGTCATGTCAGTGCCTGTTCAGAATTTCAACTATTCCAAACAGGAGTGAGTTATGAAAAATTACAAAATGAAGAATATCCATCCTGCTCTGAACTAGAGAATTTAATTTCAAGGAAAACGCTGAAAACCGCATCGAATTATAAGAAAAATTGGCTGAGAACGACGGTGAAAACGGAATTTCACCCGAGTGGCGCCCCCTTAACATGAAGATCATATCAAGTAACAACCATGTTTCTTCATCTTCAAAGTGCTCCAGTTTGAGGTCGGAATGAGATATCGCAATTCTGATTTCACCATCGTGTTCAGTGTAAAAAAAACCTTTAAAATGAGGTGTCACTTGTCAAAATGTTCCATTTTGGGAATTAATGATGAATCCCCCCCCTAGAATTCCCCCCCCCTCCCCACCCCTTAGAGTGGTCCGATTCTGCCCATCTACGAACTTAGCCTGTCGATTGCCAAGACAGATTTTTTGTGGAAATTCGAACTTTTTATCTCAATTCTATCGAGAGTTATCGTCTGGAATGACACATACATAAATATACATAGGTATAAATTTATATAAATAATATTTTGGAAACGTACTTTGCTTATAGTCAAAATGAACAGGGTGGTCCACTTAACGTGTACACCCCTTTTCTTTTCAATAGAAACAGTATATTTGAAAATCCAAAAAATCAGTGTCTAATGATTTTTGACAAGGATTCAAAACATTGTGTTTGCGCACTTTTCCGCACGTGCGCAATGTGTGCAGTCTACACTAATTTCCTTATTTCAAATGAGAACCTCTTTTTTTATTACAGATTCGGATTCTACGCAAAATGTCATGAAAAAATGACCCCTTACACTATTTTTTTGGCTCGCGGAAACGTGCACAAAGTTGATTTTTGCGCGATAAAAACACTTTCTCTGAACCCCTACCTACCGCACATGTCTTTGAAGTATTTTTTAACGCTGAATCACGTGGTGCAGTCCATTTTTCAATCAGGGCGAAGTTATCCAATACAAACTTCATTCAACTTTCTAAATTTCATTTATTTCCAGATCAACCAAATATCCATCATACTAACGGTTCAAAGTGGCCACCATCCTGATGCACACTCAGCGCCGCTCTTTGTATCCATTGCTGAGTTGGATCGAATTGCAAGCACGAATGATCCTCTCACGAAGTGCATTATTGCTCGCAATTGGTCGAAAATCATTATCCTTCAAACACCCCCAGAAAAAATTATCTAGAAGAGTGAGATCGGGAGACCGTGGAGGCCACTAGGGAATTAGGAAATGAATCATCCAGAAATTGCTTGACAAGATTTGTATGATGGGCTGGACATCCATAGAGTTGATACCACATCAGTTGCAATTTCTTGCAATTCTATCCAAAGGGAATCCATCCATGCTGCAACTAAGCCATGGATAAAAAACTCTGCAAATTCTTGGAACAACGGTTTATTATCTTCCTTGTGCAGATCACCCTTCTGTCTATACCAGACTGTATTGCAAATCGGCACCATACCATATTCTCACCGTACTCATACCATACCATACGAATTTCTTTCCTATCATACCATACTGTATTATACCAAATCATACATACAATAATAGGTATACCATACCATACTCATACCATGTCATACAAACCGAGTGAATATTGAAATGTCATCCATTTCTGACCTATATTTAAAATTTCAAGTATCTAGCTCATCATCAAAATTTAATTTGTTTAAACAAATAGGTATTATTTAAACAATTTTACAGACAAGAAACCGAGTGGATATTGCATTGTTATCCAGTTCTGACCTATTTGTAAACTTTCAAGTCAATAGCTCATCATCAAAATTTAATTTGTATTATTACAAAAAGGTATTATTTAAACAATTTTACAGATGAGAAACCGAGTGAATATTGCAATGTGGTCTATCCCCGACTCACGGTTAAAATTTCTAGACTGTAGTTTACCGGGAAGATGAAAAAAGGTAGTTTTATTCTGGCGTCTGGGGGTTGGGTCACATAACGGCCGTTTTCGACGCGAAAGTTTAGTGTTTTTCCTAAACCTTTGCGCGGTCACTGTGAACGAACGGCTGGTCGCACAAAAATCCAATTGGTCTTAAAAGATTCGTAATTTTTCAGGTCATTCTAAGGCGAACTAATAATTACACCTTTTCATGAGAATTTCTGGAGATATGACATTGTCGAAATTTCAAAGTTCGTTTTGAACCCCTTCCCCTTGACCTAGGGTTATGAAAAGTTTTGAGGATCATTGTGGGGCTGGTCCAAACCCAGAAACCAAATTTCGTAATTTTAGCTCAACGCTAACTGGGCAAAGTGCCACGGACGGCGGACGGGGGACGGCGTACGGGTGACGGACGGATTTTGGTTTATTATCTTCGATAATGAACCATTGGAATCGCCCAAAGAAAAAATTTTTTTAACCCCCCCTCAAAATTTGTTGGTTTACGTTTCAAGATACGTAGATTCAGAAAATCGAATAAAAAAAAATCCGTCCGTCACCCGTACGCCGCACATTGGTCCAGATCGCTAATCTAGCAATTCAAAAATCTAAGCGCCCCAGTTTTTTAATTTTGGCACATTTTGAATACGTCCCTAGCTAGGTTTCTTCATGCTGAATTCGATTATGTAATCAAATTTGAGGTATGTTGAGCCGTTCAGGAAATATAAGTGCATATAAATGGGAATATCTTGCTAAATGAAGAAATCAATATTTTCAAACGATAATTATACATACATATTTAATTTGAGAAAATTTTATTACGAAATAAAGTAATTCAATCCTTTGATTGCATATTAGGAACTAAAGAAAAAAATAACACAGGTTCTTACAGAAAAATGAGATCAGAAAAAATTGAATAATTAGATACCTAACAATTCATTATAGTGACATGTCACTTAATCCAAAATCACTATCATTTTCTCAATTATTTGTGTTCCATGAATGAGAATTTTGTGAACTGTTACTGGCATTGGATACCAGTCGTACAAGGTTACGTACATCATGGCTGTATCAGAAGTGTATTCCTTGAAACGGGTAGTGTTAACGTCACGAGCTGAAGCCAAAACTTTCAGTATGACGCGGAACCGTTCGATAAGTCCTTCATCGACTCCAGTGATGGAAGAACATGTGACATTTCGCGTGTTTAGTCAAAAAAAAAAAAAAAAAAAGATTGCGATCGGTGACATTCCCTCCAATATCTTTTGAAAATTTTCAAAAAATTTTTAATTTTGATGTTCAGTGAATCATTATGAGGCAGGTTGGGGTGTATGCTCAACACGTAGGTAATTATTAAGCGTTGGCCCTCTTCAAAATCAAAGTTTGCACCTTCCAATATTCTAAATAACTCTCTCCGCTCAATAGAGATTTTCAGACCTGGAAAACAAGAAAAATCATATTTTCTAGAGTTGCAAATAGTTGCAGTCAAAATTAACGAAAATATGTTCAGTGATACTTGTAGTTCACGGGTATGTAGGAATATCTAGGTTCTGCGAAGTTCCGTAGAATCTCGAGCATGTTGAAATTGATTTCAGCACATTTTTTGGACTTTAAAAATACAACAATACTCAAATGTACATCAGAGTTAGCAATATAATTAATATGACTTATTTTTTACCTTCACTGCACCCTTCCATATTCACAGGAAACAAAGAAAAAAATCACTATTGACCAGAAACGTTTACTAAGTCTTGTAACACTGAGCTCAGGTGCAGAAAACGGTGGAATTACCTTACGTCCGGGGTCCCCTCTCTACTAAATGGACGATAATCTCCCTCAACAATTTTTTCACGATCTCTCCTGTCTTTGTTAGTCAACAGGGGTTCCCTCTTATGTGTTCTGACTACCTGCCAGTTGAAATGAACGACTTCGGATTTTCGACTTTTGACTTGCTAGATTAGCGATCTGGACCAATGTGCGCCGTACGCCGTCCCCCGTACGCCGTACGCCGTCCCCCGTACGCCGTACGCCGTCCGCCGTCCGTGCCACTTTGCCCAGTTAGCGTTGAGCTAAAATTACAAAATTTGGTTTCTGGGTTTGGACCAGCCCCACAATGATCCTCGAAACTTTTCATAACCCTAGGTCAAGGGGAAGGGGTTCAAAACGAACTTTGAAATTTCGACAATGTCATATCTCTAAAAATTCTCATGGAAGGGTGTACTTTTTAGTACACTTTTGAATGACCTGAAAAATTACGAATCTTTTAAGACCAATTGGATTTTTGTGCGACCAGCCGTTCGTTCACAGTGACCGCGCAAAGGTTTAGGAAAAACACTAAACTTTCGCGTCGAAAACGGCCGTTATGTGACCCAACCTCCAGACGCCCAGAATAAAACTACCTTTTTTCATCTTCCCCGTAAACTACAGTCTAGAAATTTTAACCGTGAGTCGGGGATAGACCACATTGCAATATTCACTCGGTTTCTCATCTGTAAAATTGTTTAAATAATACCTTTTTGTAATAATAGAAATTAAATTTTGATGATGAGCTATTGACTTGAAATTTTACAAATAGGTCATAACTGGATCACAATTCAATATTCACTCGGTTTCTTGTCTGTAAAATTGTTTAAATAATACCTATTTGTTTGAACAAATTAAATTTTGATGATGAGCTAGATACTTGAAATTTCAAATATAGGTCAGAAATGGATGACATTTCAATATTCACTCGGTTTGTATGACATGGTATGAGTATGGTATGGTGTATTATTGTATGTATGATTTGGTATAATACAGTATGGTATGATAGGAAAGAAATTCGTATGGTATGGTATGAGTACGGTGAGAATATGGTATGGTGCCGATTTGCAATACAGTCTGGTATAGACAGAAGGGTGATCTGCACAAGGAAGATAATAAACCGTTGTGTCAAGAATTTGCAGAGTTTTTTGGTTTATTATCTTCGATAATGAACCATTGGAATCGCCCAAAGAAAAAATTTTTTTAACCCCCCCTCAAAATTTGTTGGTTTACGTTTCAAGATACGTAGATTCAGAAAATCGAATAAAAAAAACTCTGCAAATTCTTGACACAACGGTTTATCATCTTCCTTGTGCAGATCACCCTTCCGTCTATACCAGACTGTATTGCAAATCGGCACCATACTATATTCTCACCGTACACATACCATACCATACGAATTTCTTTCCTATCATACCATACTGTATTATACCAAATCATACATACAATAATATACCATACCATACTCATACCATGTCATACAAACCGAGTGAATATTGAAATGTCATCCATTTCTGACCTATATTTAAAATTTCAAGTATCTAGCTCATCATCAAAATTTAATTTGTTTAAACAAATAGGTATTATTTGAACAATTTTACAGACAAGAAACCGAGTGAATATTGCATTGTGATCCAGTTCTGACCTATTTTTAAAATTTCAAGTCAATAGCTCATCATCAAAATTTAATTTGTATTATTACAAAAAGGTATTATTTAAACAATTTTACAAATGAGAAACCGAGTGAATATTGCAATGTGGTCTATCCCCGACTCACGGTTAAAATTTCTAGACTGTAGTTTACCGGGAAGATGAAAAAAGGTAGTTTTATTCTGGGCGTCTGGGGGTTGGGTCACATAACGGCCGTTTTCGACGCGAAAGTTTAGTGTTTTTCCTAAACCTTTGCGCGGTCACTGTGAACGAACGGCTGGTCGCAAAAAAATCCAATTGGTCTTAAAAGATTCGTAATTTTTCAGGTCATTCAAAAGTGAACTAAAAATTACACGGTTCAGTTAAATATTTGGAGATATGACATTGTCGAAATTTTAAATTTCGTTTTGAACCCCTTCCCCTTGACCTAGGGTTATGAAAAGTTTCGAGGATCATTGTGGGGCTGGTCCAAACCCAGAAACCAAATTTCGTAATTTTAGCTCAACGCTAACTGGGCAAAGTGCCACGGACGGCGGACGGCGGACGGCGTACGGCGTACGGCGGACGGACGGATTTTTTTTTATTCGATTTTCTGAATCTACGTGAGGGGGGGTTAAAATTTTTTTTTCTTTGGGCGATTCCAATGGTTCATTATCGAAGATAATAAACCAAAAATCCGTCCGTCCGCCGTACGCCGTACGCCGTCCGCGCCACTTTGCCCAGTTAGCGTTGAGCTAAAATTACGAAATTTGGTTTCTGGGTTTGGACCAGCCCCACAATGATCCTCGAAACATTTCATAACCCTAGGTCAAGGGGAAGGGGTTCAAAACGAATTTTGAAATTTTGAAAATTCCATATCTCGAAAAATTCATATAGAACGGTTCGTTTTTTATTTCATATTTAGATTGAGTTTGTTCCGTAGAATTTTTTAAGACCATCCGCAGCTTTGTACGACCAGCCATTCGTTCACAATGACGGCTCAAAGATTGTGCCTCACAACACGATCGTGACTCAAACTGTTGAAATACGGGTCCATTTTCATACTAACAAGCTCTTTGGAACATCATATGGCTTAAGTGATGTCGAGTTTGTTGTTCTGAGGTGCGTTTCGTGCTACGGAAATGAAGGTAATTTCGAATGTTTGTTGGTAGGTACTTCTTATAGAAAGATTATTACCGACGTAGTATTAAAAACCTCACAATTATATCGTATTAATTAATCATAATTAATAATAATAATTATTAATAATAAATACGAATTATTAATACCTAACAATAAATTATAATAATTTTCACTAGGTACTTGATAAAATTGTTAATAATTAGTGATAATTGATAATAATAATTAATCTAACATTTAGGATCTAGACATTTAGACCTAGTGATCTAGACAGAAGGGTGATCTGTACAAAGAAGATATTGAACCGTTGTGTCAAGAATTTGCAGAGTTTTTTTATTCGATTTTCTGAATCTACGTATCTTGAAACGTAAACCAACAAATTTTGAGGGGGGGTTATAAAATTTTTTTCTTTGGGCGATTCCAATGGTTCATTATCGAAGATAATAAACCAAAAGTGCCACGGACGGCGTACGGGGGACGGCGTACGGCGTACGGGTGACGGACGGATTTTTTTTTATTCGATTTTCTGAATCTACGTATCTTGAAACGTAAACCAACAAATTTTGAGGGGGGGTTAAAAATTTTTTTTCTTTGGGCGATTCCAATGGTTCATTATCGAAGATAATAAACCAAAAAAGCGGCTGTGTGTGCATCAGGATGGTGACCACTATGAACTCTTTATCCGTTTTTCAATAAGGGTGAAGTTATCAAAAGAAAACTTTATTCAACTTTCTAAATTGCATTTATTTCCAGATAACAACAATGCATCGTCATGAGCAATTAAGTATTGATAGCAGACCAGCTCTTTCTAATTTTGTTTTCTTATTTTTAGGACGCCAAGAACGTTATAGTGCCTGACAAATTTGGTGAAATATATTTTGACCTTCAAGAAGGCAACTTATTTTTCGTTTCGAATTTTAAAGGAAGGAGCCAGAAGAATTATGTATGCCTACAAGTCAAAAGCATTGAAGTTTACCATAAAGGCAAGTCTGGTAACTATACAAAATAATTTGCGTTATGGGGCGCCAATTTTCCACCTTAATTCTGCTACCAAATTAAATAATCCATGGCTTATTACTTCTACACAATCGATTTTTATGAAGCAGCCAACGAATCTCGAAATAACTTCTTAGAGGCATATAAAGTCTCTCAGAACAAGAAACAGGATATCACAAAACCGTATGATGTTTGAATCATCTGTTTGCCATTATAAAAATTGGCTTGAAGTTCCAGCGTTTGATTCACACCCTTGTTTGTGTGTGTGTGTGTGTCTGTGGGTCTCCTTTCAAGCCTTTATTTTGAGCAAATAGTTGGTTGTTCTGCGTGGTCTTGAGAAATATTCAAAAGTAAAATGAATACTTTCATGGATGGTTATAGCCTAACAACAGAGTTTTGGCTTTAATATAGGCCTTACAATGTGGGGCATGTGTGTTTGTAATGTCTTGATCTCCAATGGTCATAATTTACTATCTGTTTTCTATAGTTTTCAAAATAAATTCACTAGCAACTCCTCATGAAGCACCTTCTTAAAAAGGAAGTGATCCCTTTTGGCCTCTGGTCTAAAGGAATAAAATTAATCTTGTAGTCCCTCCAGTGTTTGGAATCCGATCCATACACACCATCTTTCCACTCCTGACAACCCCTCATGGGCGCACATGGTGGATCATGATTTATTTGACGTATTCGATTATATTTAGTGGTATATTATTATTTATATAAGAAGGGGTCAGGAATTGATGCAATACAGAATGGCCTATAGGAAAGGAATAATTGGATTAATTTAATGGAGGAAGTACCTTGGAGGACGTATTTGTTACCAAACGTCAAATATTCAATGGAAAATTATTGACATAGGGGAGAAAAATATTGGTTTGGAAAATTTGCTGATATAGACAGTTGGACGATAAGCGAAGTGAAAGGCACAAGGGAAAGGTCATGCCAACGATACGACGAAAAAAATGTTTTATGCGTTTACAATTAGTCTCAAATATATGTTTCATTCATCCAATTCCATAGCATTTATCACAAGCATAACCGTTTATTGTTAACTATATTGATATTCATTTTTCAGCTTGTGTTGATAGTCTTCCAGAGACAAAAGTAAAACACAATAGACTCCCCCCAAAATATCTGGATCCTATATTGTTGAAGAGTAATAAAGAAGTATTCGTTACATCAATGAATCCTGAAGGAAGAGAGGGAAATATGTTAGTAACAGCAGTTAGTACTGATGTCAATGAAAGAAGACTGAAGGTATCAGATTCTTTTTTATTTTTAGTATTAATTATAGTGTAGCTCCATACATTTATTGTACAGTCAATTCTAAAAAAAATGTCATTTTGTTTCAACTTCTTAGTTTGCCTCTCAGTTTGCGTCATTTTCATATGCAGTTATTATCATCCCCCAAACCAGCTCCCCCCCCCCCCCCTAATCGTTCCCCAAACTAACCCTTCAGGGTTTTCACCCCCAAACAATTATTTTTTCCTTTACTCCTCGTCGTGTAACCTAACCTCAAATCCATCTGGGGATTCGGCTATTGGTTACCCTACCAATTACCTGAGTACCACGTTCTCGTCGCTTTCATCCTTCATACATCCTTTATACACAAACGCCAGGTTGTTCCTCTCCGGGGTTTTCCCCGTGTGACTTCATTTCTCTTTGCATTCCAGAGAAAGGTTGCCAGAGGTTCATGACCTAGTATCAAAGATGCTGACAAATGGCGTGATAGAGCCCTCAAACAATGCATGGTCCAGTCCAATTGTACTGGTACCAAAGAAAGATGGGTCCACTCGATTCTGCATTGACTATCAACAGTTGAACAGCATCACTAAGAAAGACAGTTACCCACTCCCAAAGATTGATGAACTCATGGGTATGCTGGCAGGATGTGGGTGGTTCTCGACCTTAGACCTGCAAAGTGGGTATTGGCAAGTTGATATGGAAGTAGGCGATAGAGAAAAGACGGCTTTCTGCACACCACAAGGACTCTGGCAGTTTCAAACCCATTGTAGGTACCTACTATATGGAGTGAAACGAAACGAAAATTGCACTGAATATTCTTGTTGCAGGGATAGGATAGGATTTAAGTGCCAGACTCGTGTGGGTGGGGTACAATGGGGGTTTGAACGATCGATTTGTACAACCAACATATCTATCTTGTTATTTCCATAGTGATGGAACTGCATGAAAGATTTCAGAAGCATAATCACCATAATGTGATGTGTGGTTCTTAAACCATACAACACTGTTTCTGAAAGCCATACGATATGATGCAAACTTCAGGTATGATCAACTTCTGACTTTGCTCATTTGAATGGGTCATAACCTCTCTTTGGTCGTGCCGTTTGTCGACAATTACTCCCTCATCATACTTTCGCTGTACCATATCACCCATCTTCAATTTACGCTTGGTAATATCTACGAGGTTAGGTTTATTAGTAATACTAATCTCAATAGCTTGTGGACAGCTTTAGCAGAACGATCAGGTCCATCAACCTCTTTGTGACCCATCTGATCCAGTCAGCATGTAAAGCTTCGCCTCATATCAATGCCAATTAGCCGGGCATGAACCGCCCCAACCTCAGCGGGCCCCTCCAAGGCCATTAAGTCTGAACATCATGTCATGCTCCATAACTGGCATTTTTTCTTATCATCATGATTAATTTATTGTTGATTATTTCATTTTTAGACTATCAAGGTGGCATGTAGTCTTAATGGCACAACTCTCAAACATCGTGTAGTAGCTGCTTATTCCTCTTGGTTCTCTCAGTTTCTTGATTTCTTTGATGTGGTCAATTACCCTGTGAAAGGTTATGATTCTCCTCAAATAATAACAGAATTATACTTCCATCTTTGGGATTCTGCTGTTGATTACAGGTAAGTAACACCATCTCTATTTTCATGTTACTATGGTCCTTGTGGTTAGCAAACTGTAGTACATTATTCCTTAGGTCTATCCTTAGGTCTAATCTAAAAAAACGTCATATGTTCACAGGCCTCTGTTTTCACCATACCGATGCGTTATAACCTTGGGGAACTTGAGCATATCGAGCAATATTGCTGCCAGAACTAAGACATCAACATTGAGGTTTATTGCAGAAGAAGGAAATTTATTTATATCCAATGTGGATTGTGATAAATCTTCTCCACCCAACCTTCAAACTGATTATGTGTCAGTTATGCAGCTTGGATTATTCGAGCTATCTCTTCGTCTTAGTGACCAACCTAAGCTACCTAAAATGGATTTAAAAGCTTCAAACAATATATTACACATTAGAACATGTGCTGATTCTGCAGCTGCTTTGGCTCAGTTGATTAATTATTTTGCTTCGGATGGGGATTTGATGAAGAAGGAAAAGAGAAGTAATTCAGAAAGTGTTGGATCAAATACACCTGGCAAGGGGGATGATGACATACTCAGTGGTCTAACTGAGTCAACAGTGGTGAGAGTCAACGATATGATGGAAGATGCCATGAAAGAAATAAGTGGAGGAAACGGTGGTGCTAATAACAGTGCGAAAGGTATGATCTTTTCCAATTCATTTGTCTTCACCGCATTGGTACTTCCTCCCAAATGTTTAAACTTTGTTTAAGCTAGTACAGGTTCCTATTTGGCTCCAGAATCTATAATTTCAGATCGAGAATCATGTCAGGGTATTTCGCCTCATACGTTTAGGGTTTGCGTGTTAATCTTAAATGTTAATTCGATTTGTGATGTTTATATGGATGGATTTTGTTTTGTTCAACTTCATTCTCCATTGCCTCGTCCAGCTTAGTACATTATTGACAACAGACAGTAGTTTACTGGTGTTTTCTGCTACTGAATTTCCAACTGCATGAATAGCAATATCATTAGCAAATGTTGCTGTAAGTGTATCCATTGGTTTCTAGTGCAAAGCAAATATAGCATGGTGCCAAAGAGAGTGCCTTGCCAAACACCTGCATCAAATTTCCTCAGTTGAGAATACTTGTTATCATATTTTACTTCGAATTACCTACAACTAGGAGGTATAACTTCAAAATTTGGAAGAATTGAGCCGGAGTTGCAGTTTTTGACCCTCGAAAAATATTGTTCTATAATCAAACATAATGAATTGTCTTGTACTCATCATTACAGGAGAAACCAGTAAAGAAAATAAAAATGAGGACATCGAAGTTTTTTACTTTCCCGATGAGGGGAATTCAGCAAACCACTATCCTACAGATTGGGGTGGAATTGAAAATGATCACGATTTTTGTGTACTTGAACACGAGTCAGGAATAACTGGTATAAAGGTAATGAACCAACAAGTAGTGAGTACACCACTTTCTTCCTACATCTTTCAAAAACCGAAGTTAATTAGGTTGAGTGTTGTTCCATTATAGCTCTAATTTTCCCTTTTCTCCGTTGAAATGCTGGTGCTAGAGTTTATGAATAAAAATGCATGTTCAACCCTCAATTTTTGAAATTAACAAAAAAAATTGAAATTTGGCATACCGTTTCTGAACAGAAAGAGGATGATTAATGAATCTTTCTATAACTCCAGGTCAATGAATAGGGATGCATAATGAGGGTTGAAGTTCAAAACGCTGTATCTCAGACTTTATATGGCATCCATTTCATCTTAGTTCAATCTTCTTTGACATGGTATTATTTTTTCAGCCTGAAGGTGGACAACCAGCCGTTCATGTTCTAATAGAAAACCCAGTCGAGATTATTGAAAACTATTTCAACATTTCTGTGGGTAAATCTGATTTATTACGCACCCCCAAGTGTTACCCAAGCCCCTCATACAAGTATGCATTATCTGACATGACTGTGGTGTGGCATATGTATGGGGGTAAAGACTTCACTCCAAAGACTCAAACAAAAAAGAATGTGAAATTTGAGAAAAGGTAACTGACTCTTATTCTAATAACTTTGGTGTTGTTCTGATTTATTCCATCATAATGTTTCAATATTGGTTTTCATCTATATAGGGAATCTTTATCTGCTGGTGCATCCCCCGTTATTAAAACTAAAAATGGGAGGAGGAGTGATGACTTATTGGAAGCCTGTTATACTGCTGTATGTAGCAACTTGGTTTATATTTGTGTGATTTCCAACCAAAACTGCATACTAGTTGATCTCGCTAATTACATAAAATGTTTTATAAATAAATTTTAATGAATGTTCAATAAATTCTATTGAAATTCTAATGAATGTTCAATAAATTTTATAAAATGTTCAAGCTGTCTCTTGGATAAAAAAGGTTTCTATTGTGATCCAAACTTTTTATAAAATTGGTTTTGGAGCAGTTTACTTGATTTTATAATTTCCTCTTAGGAGAATTATTGAATTATTATTATTTGGGGGCAATATGGAAGATCTATAAAACCTATGCTTGCCATGTTCATTTTAGGGTAAACTCCAGGAAAGCTGTAGAATATCAGCCAAGAGAAAGCGTAAATCACCCAATGATGGTTCATCTCAATGGATTATTGCTGGTGGGCCTAATAGAATGCATGAAGTACTCATGGAGCTCCAATTCAATAAGGTAAGTACGTAATGTTTGGTCACTTTCGTCTACTAATCTCCATACTGTAACTGATTAGCGACACGCCACTTTTATTATAATTGTTTTCCTCTTATAAAACAAATAATTCATTAGTGGGGATTATTCATCAGGTACTGATGAATGATGGTGGAACGATGAATCCAAAAACTGATTTTGCCCTTGTTTTGATTCGTTCAAAGCCAAGTGGGCAGAGAACCCCAGGAGTCCATCAGGCTTCCTACAACACCATTAGAGGCATTAGGGCGCCGTCCTCAAATCCGAGGCACCTGACCTTCTGCCTTGATCCCCTCAGCCTCAGTGACACTGCCCGGATAACCGACTTCTGGGTTTTCACCCTTGCCCACTGTGTCACTTGAGACAGTGGCTTCGGCCACTTGATGGCTAGAACCTCAGATAGTCTCTTCAGGAAGGCAGAGTCCTTGTGGAGAGCTCCTTCGCAAGAAACGACCAACGAAGTGAATGAACCTCTTAAATCTTCTACTGCTGTGTCGTATTTTGCCTGTTTCGCGTTTGCCGCGTTTTGGGAGACTGTTGACCAATCCTGGGAGGCATAGGAGGGGGCGTCTTCATTAATTACGCGGGTTTCCAAGTACGCCGCCCTTTCGACATCCCAGAGGTCGTGAATCCTGATGTCTACCACCAGCCTTGGAGTTACATCATCATTTTCCTGCATGATTGGTTCGACGCCCACAGAGTTCCGCGCTCAATTTGCCATCTTTGCGCACTGATCTCTGATTTGATCATGGCGATGTTTTATCAGTCCCCCTTTCTCGCAATTTAGAGCGTGACACTGATTCATTTGTTCGCCACAGCCGTCACATATCGTGGGTAGTGCTTGAGGTTCCCTTCCATACCTCAGTGCCAAGGCTTCTTGGAACTGCATGAGTGAAAGGTCCAGGTCATCCAGCTGCAGTGGTATTACTGTCAGCCATTGCGAGGCATTAGCCTGCACAATTCGTTGAAGGGTCCTTCTTTGTTTTCCTGGAAGGGCACGGAAAAGTCTCTCCTGTTTTGCTGTGGCAGCTGCTGCATTGAGCGTTGTCTCCTCACCTTGGACTGCACTTATTTCCTGTTCATGCTGCTCCATGTTGCACTCTCCTCCTGCTCTGATTGATTCTGCCAAGAAGCGAGTAGCCCTTTCAGAACCAACAAACTTGAGATTCGCTGTTTTGACAGGGTCCTGAAGCGCCAGTCCGCCTAATTTCATAGGTAACTCATAGACCTCGCGTTCTACGTCACTGACGGACCCTCCCTCCTATGATTGCCGGAATGAATGTGTTTTGTATGCAGTCACGTAAGGGTGTATATTCTTGTTCGCATCCTCCAACTACCCTCTGTGTGAAATCCCACTCCCTGGACAGAGATTTGGTAAATGCTGCATATCCTGCCTGAGGGCTTTTCGTTGTTGCCTCTGCCATCATCCCAACCCTGCACTTTTCCCTTGACAAACTCAATCTTAGATTCTTGACTGCCTATGACACCTCCAAGAAAACGTTGAGAATATACGATTTTCAGGCTCGATCCCTCGAAAATGGCTTGTGCTTCTCTTTCCATGCCGGGTTTGATGATCAGGTAGCTCTTTTTTGCCTCAGGATAGTACCCCCACTTTGGACCCTCGACTTGGAGAAGTGACAACCATTCCTTGAGATCACAAAGTGTTCCGATACATGCTGCATCTTCGGCATACCAGTTCTGCTGATAACTTGATCCTTTTAACCTTCTTATTAAAGGTAATGTCCCAACTCCGTACATGAGCATTCCCAATGGGTCGCCTTGCGTAGTGCCCTCTCGACTTAGGGTGAACTCGTTACTCTGCCGAAACACAGTGGTTGGGAATCCCTTGATGGTATTGAAAAGAAACCTTGCACACCGTGGCCATAGAGCTCTTGCATTCCACAGAGCCAGAGGTCTGCTCAGTGCATTGAAGGCGTTAGTGGCGTCTATTAGAAGCATCACTTCAGTTTTATTATTCTCAAATCGCCTGGACATCCCGTGGATTGCGCTCTCAATCCCAGCTTTTGATCCTGCGCACAGTTGATCGGCCCCGCATTCTTCCCTCAAGTCCATTCCGGTCAGAAGTGCCATCGTTTTGGCGCAAATTCTTTGGAGAACTTCCCCGACTCCTATTGGTCTTATGCCCGGATTATAATTTAGTTATGCTTTCAAGTGGTTGGGTTTATTAAAATCACTACCACACAGTGAAGTAAGCAACCATGCTAGGCTGGGGCTATATACCCAACTGGCCAAGGTGACTGAGGGTTTCAAATTGGCAAAATATATCAGCTACAGCCCTCCAGGCCAAACCACATTTACTAATCAAGTGTTTGAATCCAATATTTATATTTGAACCCAATGAACGGTATCAATTAACTTGCTCAGTGAATATGCATAACTAAAAACCAATTAATGAGGTTTTTGGATTAGTGGTGTACGTTCTAAATGCATATAGACACACGCAAATGCACATGCAAATGCACACAGACCTCATACAAACTTTGATAACTCTGAATTTTCACCCGAATTTTATTAAATGGGCAAAGAGTTACCTTACAAATCGCGAACAAAGAGTCAAAATTGGAAATTTTCTCAGTGAACCTCGTACATTTCAATATTCGGTGCCCCAAGGCACTGTACTTGCCCCATTGTTTTACATTGTTTATTGTAATGGGATATTCTCGAGGGACATAAATGGAGAAGTAATCTGCTTTGCCGATGACTCGGCGATGATAGTAAGAGGAAACTCGTGGGAAAGTGTAAAAGAGACAGCGACCAAAAACATAACTGAATTAAATAACTTCTTGAAAATGAAAAACTTAAAGCTCAATTACAGAAAAACACACTTTATGGCGTTCTCTTGGCTCGCTTCATCCATTCCAGATTTAGGGAACATAACTTGTCATATAGAGCATGGCTGTAGAGAAGATTGTGAGTGTCCATCGATAGAACAAGTGAACCAAACGAAATATCTAGGAGTCATAATAGACCAGTGCCTAAACTGGGAGCAGCACATTAAAACCTTGTCAACGAAACTTAGACAACTAATCCCAGTTTGTCGTGGGGTGAATTTCATGAGCATCAAATTAAAGAGACAATTTTACAACGCCGTAGTCCAGTCGCTACTTATCTATGCTTTGCCCGTTTGGGGGTCAGCCTATAAAACTAAGATTCATCCAATTTCAATTACACAAAAAACCCTAATTAAGATTTTATTAAAAAAGAAAAGAACATATCCTACGAATTTGTTGTTCCGAGAGTTAAAAGTAATGGACGTTTTCAATCTAATTGAGAAAACTACCTTGATTTTCACCCATAAAAAATATTTGGAGGATAAATTGGAAAGGGTTGAGGTTGGAACGCGGAGTGCAGACAAAGTAACATTGAAAGCTTTAAAATTGAAAACCACGGCAGCTCAAAGATTGTATTTTCATAAAGGAGTACTACTGTACAATCTACTTCCATATGATCTCGTCAAAACAGAAAAATTACCTATAAATAAATTTAAAAAACTAATCAAGGACTATTTTCTTGGCTTATTATGAAGTATTGTAGCTATTTCTGTCGTTTGTAATTATTTAAAATTTCTGTACTTATTACCTACTAATTAATTATTTAATACCTACCTGTAATTATTTAAAAATTTCTGTACTTATTACCTACTAATTTGATTTGTATTACTTTTTAACCTACACTTTAATAATAAAATCGAGGCACATGACACGCTCCAGTTCCCAGCTCAAGATTTATCTTAAAGGGAACTGATGCATTTTTGTCAATTTAAATTGTTTGTATTTGTCTATAAAATGAAATAAATGCTATATTTAAAAAAAAAAATATTACTGTATTGTACTACTTATTTTGTTTATTCAATTCTCTGTAATTTCCTTCGTTTTTAGGTCAAATTCCTTCATGAAATTTATCCCGAACAGTCTTTGTATGCCTCTAGACAGGTTCTGATAATTCATGAATTTGAAATAAGAGACAAACTATCAACGTCACAGATCAACAAATTCCTATACCAATATTCCAGCGAATCGAGCCCCAGGCAATCAAACGCTAATATGGTAAGTTTAAATAGATTGAATCATTTCAAGGCTTCATTATGTTAAAGTTCATGGGGTGGTACTATTGTTTAATAGAATAAGGAATGTTTGCTACCCACAACCATATTTTCTGTAAACAAACAACTGTAATCTACAGTTATAATCATTGATAATTAAATCATTATAATCATAACGCTTAAATCATATCTTATTGCAGATGGTTATAAAAGCAGTTCATTTACGCCCAGATCCAAGGCAAAACATTCAAGAGACTTGCCTTAAAGTTTCATTGTTACCTTTGAGGCTCAATATTGATCAAGATTCCCTCGAATTCCTTGTTACCTTTTTTACTCAACTCTCTGGAATAAATAATGCAGGTAATAACATCATGAATACATTAATATGAATATGTCAAATTAAAAAGGACTATACCTAGTTCCCTATCGTTCTTCCGTGTGCGCAGTAGAATCTTGTGGATGAAAAATTAAACCGAAGACAGGTAGAATTGAAACTGACGTTTTATTCTTTACGTTGGCAGCTAATGACAAATTCACGCAGAAACCGGTTGTTAGTTCATGCTACAATACAATCAGAAAGCGTTGTCATCGGTGTAGACGCCTGTAACAACACCCTTCAAGATGATAAGAACCTCCACAAGAATGGCCTGTCCACAGTCCTGCCCTTTTGCTAGAAGAATCTTCTTTGAGCAGATCACCCTAATCTAATTAACGAACTGATAGAGGAAACTCCAGCTCATCATCCAAATTAAATGCAAAATACCATACGAATTTCTTTCATATCATACCAAAAGTCCGCAAATTCGATATTGGAATCTACGTATCTTGAAACGTAAACCAGCAAATTTTGAGGGGAGGTTATTTCTTCCTGGGCGATTCCAAAGGTTCATTATGAAAGATAATAAACCGAAATGAAGAAGCCAATGGTTAATGCAAAACTATGCTTTGGCAATGGAATCCCAACTTGTTGTTGAAATTGTGACCCTTGTTAACCCATTTTGGACCCTTCCCTTTTAAATACAGTCCAGTACGGATTATCATTTTTGCAGGGGAAGATGATGGAAATTCCACTCCTCCATCAACACATCCTGATCCTGTGATGAGTGTGGACAAGAAAGAAGCCTCGGAAATGGATGACATGCCTCATTCCAAAACTCCAAGCAATGAGGAATTTTCCCCTGATAAAAACCGATCGCTCATTTACATTAGGTTTGTAATTTATACTGGCAAAATAAGGTGCAACCCATAACTCCACAACTGGTGATCATAACATTGTTGAATCAGTAGTGAATCTTGATATTTTTTTCCGTAGTACACATTCTAAGATCTGTTAGGTACCATTTAGGCCTTCAGGATACTCTTTGCAATTCGTCAAGTTTGAAGAATAATTGGGTAATTTTAGTATTGTTGCATAATGTTTCAGAAATTTCGTATTTTCACCAGAAGTACCTATAAAAATAGATTATGAAGGAAAACATGTAGATCTGACCCATGGGCCTCTAGCTGGTCTTCTTATGGGGCTTGGGCAACTCAACTGTTTACAAATTAAATTGAAACGACTGTCTTATAAGCATGGGTAAGTATCATTCATGATATGCTCTCTAAATTTCTTTGTTGTCCTCTTTTGTATTAGTTCAATAGCTGTTATAATTGAAACGATCTGTAAAACTAGAAGTGAAGTTTGATGTATCCATCTAAGAGCGATAATATTCATGTAATTATTGGACGGCAGTGTTGTTGGCTCTGGTGAATGTCATCACATGAATCCATGATCTACTGTTTCTAATTTTTCTTTCTTTTGTTTCATTTTCCAGGATACTTGGTTTTGATAAATTAATTACGTTTGCTATGAATGAGTGGATTCAGGACATTAAAAAAACACAAGTTCCTTGTTTACTCGGTGGAGTTGGTCCAATGCACGCCCTTGTCCAATTGTGTAAGTTGAGAGTTTCTACCAGTTTGTGCGTGATCCAAACCCTTGAAGGGCCCTGTGAAATGCTAACAGAATAAGAAAATCAAGAATAGCTACTAAGAATATTTCGTAGTGACACTCAAATTTTCAACAACCAAATTATGTATATGTTTCTCAGTTCAAGGCATCCGTGATCTATTTTGGTTGCCAATTGAACAATATCAAAAAGATGGGCGCATTGTTCGGGGTCTGCAGAGGGGTGCTAACTCATTTACAACATCAACAGCAATTGCTGCTTTGGAGCTGACTGCAAGAATAGTGCAAGCCATTCAAGTAAACATAATTTTTTTTAATTTGACATTGAATATCCATCCTATGATTATAATGATTGAATAATTAATCATCTACCATTCTCCGTGTTAGTTTCAGTATATCCTTTATATACAAAGTCACATGATCCCAGTATCGAAAATATTGGGGAATATGTACCTACCTAGTACTATGATTGATGTGTGGTGACGTATTTGGACGTATGTGCTGATTGCATAAACTCTTTGTTGTTATCATGTGTTGGATTATTACAGAGCATTGCAGAAGCTGCCTTTGACATGGTTTCTCCTGGGCCCAGTGTGCGCAGATCAAACGGAATAACTTTCAAAAAACAACATTCATATTCTCATCCAGCAGATATAAGGGAAGGAGTTGCCAACGCATATATCCTGGTGAAAGAGGTGAATATACTCAAGAATTCACTCAAAATGTATCAATATCCTTTTTGTCCTTAGGAATGAAACAATCTGCATTTGCAAGGGACAAATATGTATTCCTATTGGGTAAATTCTTATTACGCCCCCAAGAAGGAGCTGGTAGGTACTTACTGCTCACCCTCCAGGCCGACAGTTTCCCAATTTATTGGTAAATCCGGTTCGGAAATTTAATTATGATCCTGCATAGATGTACTAAAAGTATTCTAAGAAATATATTCCGACCAGTGGCGGCTCTTCAGGGTAAAAAAAGAGAGAGAGAAAAAAATACTGATTTTCTTAGGTTTATTTTTCCCTACAGAATGAATTCCTATTTTTGTACAAAATTATTGTGCTTGGAAAAGCTAGAATTCCAACTAAGTAAGTAATCAGTGACTTGGCGCAACTCTCAACGAGATAGGGTGTGAAGAAAAATCAAACGAGCCTGCCAGAACTGCTGGATGGCATAGAGGGGAGAGGCGGTGGGAAGCGGACGATAGGCGACACCCCCATCGCCTGACTTGACCTTGAAATGGGGTTTGTGTGACAGGAGGGGGGGGGGGGGCTAAGCATCTATTGGGTGAAGGAACAGTAGGGTAGGAGATGATGGGATCCGAACACTCTCCGCCTAACCAGAGATTTTCTTCGTTAACTGCAATCTAACATGGCGCTGACATCTCCAGCTGTTTTCAAAGGTTGTTGATAGGTTTTGTGTTGCCCTTGTCCTCCTGCACTCTTGCTTGTCAGTAATATGTTGAAATATTATATTATTTATTATATTTATGAAATATTATATTATTTCAACATATCATGTTGAAATTTTATTGCGCAAAACTACGAATAAAAATCCTAAATTATAGAAAAAGCTGTTGATTCCGTTTAGGTGGCACCATTTACTGCCCGCGGCCAATCTACTTTGCACAAGACCCGCCAGTTCCCTAGAGTTTAACGTATTTGGTTTTTCAAAGTTATTTTCTTGGCTTCCATCTTATATGATTCTGTTCGATCTCTTTAGGGCCTTGGCGAGACAGCTGAAACTATTGTTCGAGTAGCCAGTGCTGAAGCTGAGCAAAAAGGAGCTGTAGGAGCAGTTGGAGGAGTTTTGAGACAAATACCCCCAAGTGTCGTCCAACAACTGATTCTTGCCAGCGCTGCTACATCTAATTTGCTGAGTGGAGTTAGAAGCCAATTAGCACCCGATTCAAGAAGAGAAGCTACTTATAAATGGAAGAAGAATTTGCCTTGATGGTATGTACAATGAGCTTCACAACAGGCTGTTTACTGCGGACACCTCTTACTACTTATTGGGTGCCCTTCTATGAACGTCAAGATTTAGTTCGTTTCCTTTGGCCATTCAATTTATATTTGGCCCCTGCAATGTGTCTTCTAGTGATTATTCTGTGTACCTTGAAATTTGAGGGAGGTGACTAATTGTTTTTTTCTAGGGTAAATCCAATAGTTCACTGGTATTGTGTTTTTTCGTAGAAATAGGCTTGCCTGATTCTTAAAATGTAACATCTTATTGCTCTGTAAGCTTGACATTGAGCTTTTACTTTTGTCTTGTTTCTCTTGTTATCTGATAATTTTTCATTTTACAGATCTCCAGGTGCCATTAATGTGAAAACCGACAAGTTGTCTGGCTCATAAATTCTCCATTACTGATTTATCCTTTCTTCTGCTCAGATGCATCTAACATTGCTGAAAGGCCTGTAATCTTTTAGGTGGTTAGAACCCTCCAACTGCTTCAAATGGATCAGAATGGTTCAAAGACCATTTTCCTTCTGATAATACTGATCATCTTACCACTTTCACAGCTTTCAAAATGTTATATTTTGACAAAGCAGCACACCAAGATATTTATATGAACTAGAAATTCTTACCTTACTTGTATGAGGTTGAGGGTATCCCATTGAATTATAGGAAAAACTAGTTGAAAATAAGATGACATTAAGAACAGTTACTATTGACACCCTCTCTAGGTATTGCATATTGAAGGAGAAGGAGGAAGGGCTCAATGAAAGTAATCGTTCCTTCTGTATAACTACGAGGTACATGTCATATGCAAGATAGGAACACTCTACAGTACGCCTACCGTTCATGATGCACAACTTCAGTGGCTATTTCCCATATATCTTGAACTTGGTTATTGTAGTAGGGTTCAGGCACACGAGAAGTTAACATAAAGAAGTTTATCAGATGATGAATCCTAGTGAACGAAACTGTAGCCTCACTCACCTGCCTGGGTACAGCTACTGCAGCGTTAGGTAGCACTAGAACCCATGAAACATTTAGGATTATGTCCCGGAAAAGGTCATTTCAATTTAAGCTCACAACACGCCATCGTTTCTTGATTATTTTGAGTTGAGAGCAAATAAGGAAAAATTCACGTACCTGTAGATAAGTAGTTTTTTTTTTTTTAAATATATATCTTATGATATTATTGATTAGTGAAACTCTGACAGATCATTGCATGATCAAGTCCAACGCATTCATATCAAACCTTACGGGAATAGCTTCAGGGAATAGATTCATATTGAATAATCTCTTATGTTAAGCAGCTGGTCCCTGCAAATGTTGGTACTATATTGAAAGCTGAATAATTCTTGGTGAATAATATTTTAAAGTGATGTACTTGCCAGAAAGTAGTTCATTGGGATGAATGGGAAAGAGAACGGAATCCGAATTAGGAATCCAGTTATCAGTGTATTTTCGGTGTTTTATGATGTCCTCATCTGTGAAAAGATTTCTCTTATGGGAGTTGAGGAGCTGAGTCAGCCACTGATTCTCTATTAATATAAAACAATTCTTTAGGCATTTTGAGCTCACCTAAATTGGGTACTGGCACTCAAACAAATCGATATGAAGAAGAAGAAAGAAAAATAACTCCAATTCTTTAAGATCGGTCTCAGTATAAAATGGAAAGTTACTCTCGCTCCATACAGCCGCTGTGCCATTAGCAATTGGCTAGCACAGGAGGTAGCTTGTGTCCTTGAATCCACTTCAACATGATTGCTTATACATTCTTGTTGATTAATTCAAGTTATTGGGCCTCACTATGATTTATTAAAGCCTTCGAGCAAATATTCAGAGGAAAGATGCGGATTCAATGTCTTCACAATTTTAGACACCTACGGAGATATTTTGGGGCATTCTCAATCCAATCCAAGATTCAAACATTCGTTCCTTCAATATTTTCTTTTGTAAATGCTATTTTCAATCATTTCCTGTGTCTGTCACTTTAGCCTTTTTCTATCAAAGTTGTAACTATTTATATATATATAAAATTGAGTGTATCTTTCCTTTCAGTTCGGGATCAAAAAATCCCAAATTTTTCCAACGGTTTGGATCATTTCAACTATTTATAAGTTATTGTATGAAATCACCGTTAAAAAAATCACTGAATCGCCAAAATAGCCTTGGTGAGTGATACAAACTTATAGAGAAAGATTTTTTTAATACAAATATTTGTGCACAAAAAGATAAACGATTGGGTTTTATAATTATCATTGAATGTTGAGGAAAATTCCAAGTTTTCACAATCATTTTAATAACCAAAAGTTTGGCAGTCGATAAAGTGTTCAGATTACTAATACACAAATAATTTCTTGTGCTCAAAATGTGTTACTTGGATAATTCGCTCATCAGGCCATGACGAACTTTTTGTTGGGTACCTATATTGTTTATCAATAGTTTCTCAAAAACTAAGTAGGGTTTTATTTTCTAGGTTTACATAGTAATTTTCTTTTCAATGAATAGTTCTGGTATTCATTTTAACGCTCAACAATAATACTACTTTTTCTTTATAAAGGTTTGTTCCGCTAAGCGTTCAGAATCGATCCTGGACGGAAACGAGTTCTGAAAAAGGAGGGGATGGGATCAGTTCGGAACCATGTTTAGCCAAACTTATAACCTCCACTTATATCTTCCTACATTCATAAACCTTTGTTTCAGTATTCATTCTTTGCGTTTCTTCCTTCTTTCCGTTAATAATTATAAGTTTATATTACATTATTAAGTGTATATAATGATGTTTATATTTTAAAAACTTCTTCGTCTTTCCGTTATTCTGTTCTTCCGATTTTGACTGCTCTTTCATTTTGTTCGCACATGTTATAAAAATTGCAAGTTTCTTGACAATATCTTCGAGATCGTTTGATCAATCAATTCAGTAAGAAAAATATGGTACCTAATCATTCAAATACAGGGGAAGGATTTGAATATGAAGCGCGAATAGATAAGGATAAGATGTTAAAAGGGGTGTCGGACTAGTAGTTCTGATGAAAATCTCAGGATTGGTTGAACTGGTTATGAACGGTAATGAACTAACGTCTAAACGAACAGCGAACTGTTGATAGTGAACGAGTTCTGTGACTAAAGGAACGCCCAAAAGAGGGCCAGAAGGTGGTCACTTCTGAACCATTCTGAACGCTTAGCCGATCGAACCTAATAAGATAAGATTTGAAAAAAAAAAAAATTATAAAGGAAGAAAGAAAAACTTAACGGTAAATCAATAAACTGAAGGTTGAAATAACGTTATCACTTGTTTAAGATTGAAAGGTTTGTCAGGTTGTTATTGTCCTAATTTTTTTGTTTATACATGATCAATATGTGACTGGATACTATTTGAAAGCTACTTGAAAATATTTATTTTTAAGGAATTCTTTTCTATTGACATTCTAACATAATAGGTAATATACGATCAGACTAGTTGGTAGTTTTTTTAATAGCATTATGTACATATATGCTGTATAGATATGAACTACGATTATATTGTTGGACAGCATTCATTTTGTGAAGATTCTTATTGAACCTATCAGTACACCCATGCACGTAGTCACAAGTACACAATTACTACACAAAATGAATGAATGATTTTATTGTATTAAGCCTTAAGGCCATTACAAGGGTTGGTAGATTGGGGTTTACAATATAAGAAATATAATAGGTCATTAAAGATTGAACGCTTCCAATAATCAATAGTTCCAACAAAAAAAAATTCAAAAAATTGAGCCATCACTTAACGCTCACATTCTTATGCGAAGGACACTTCTCAAAAAGCCCAGTAGCTTGAAAGGAAGCATACTTGTCATACGTGTCATGGAGCGTACTTCGAGGCAACTGTCCCGGTGTTAGGGTTATCTGACCCAGGAACCTGCTGCTCTCAGCCCGAAACACAGCACACTCCTCAATCAAGTGGCAGAGCGTGTCTGGCGACCCAGGATTACACACTTGGCAATGACGGGTATCAGAGAATGGGCTAGTCAGCCTGTCAACTGTTATACGGCCAAATCTGTTGCCAATAGTGCGGATCTGGGCTAAAGAGCGCTTAATAGAGAGAGGGAGTTCTAGTTTGAGATAGCAAGCGCATTCACCAGTAAGGGTTCTTGGCTTGCGTGGCAGTACTACACAAAATGAAAAACCTTATGAAAACTTTTCCAAATAATTTTGTATAGTTTTGCTGCTTCGTTTTTTTTTTTTTTTTTTTTTTTTTTTTTTTTTTTTTTTTTGTGGGAGATGCAGCACTGGGGAGTTTTAATCACGGGCTCAAGTGTAAATGATAATCGCTTCTTGGATTTTGGTTTAATATTTTCAATAATGAACCGTTCAAATCGACCAAGAAAAGGAAAAGGTCAACTCTCCCTCAAACTTGGATGGTTAAAGTTTCAAGAGAAGTAAAATCCAAATATTACCTCATTTAAAAAAAACTGTCTGTCCGTGGCATTTTACCTTTTTGAAATAAACTGAGACCTTTGAAATTAGACATTTGGGTTTCGATTGAGCTGAAAATATTCATAACGTGATACTCGTGAAAATATTCATAAACAGATCAATTGGTGAAAAATCGAGTTTGAAATATTCAAAATGCCTTAGCTCGCAGTCGTAAAAATTAGTTGTTGTAAAATACAACTCTAAATAGATTTGGTTCAGACTTTCTTCAAGACCAGTCGTTCGCTCACGATAAGGGTAAGAAAACGAACGCACAATACTTCATGACTCAAATTATTTTGTATAGTTATTGGAGTTAGAAGTTATTGTAAGTAGTGAGTGATCTAGACAGATGGGTCTATGTATACAGAAGATAAAAACCCGTTTTGGAAGAATTCGCTGCTTTTCTCTTGAAACTTGAACCATCCAGGAGAATAAATTGTGGATTTTCTCGCAATATAAGGGAAACTCTGCAAATTCTTGACACAACGGTTTATGATTTTCTTTGAGCAGATCACCCCAATCTAATTGACAAAGTGATAGATGAAACTCTAGCTTATCATCCTCATTTAATGAAACAAATTTGTTGTACGTATTTATACGTACAATTAGGGACAAGAAACCTAGTGAATATTGCATTGTCATCCATCCTCATCATCCAAATTCCATTTGTTTAAACAATTTTATATTGCTTTTTCATTCAGTTCTGACTTATATTTACAATTTCAAGTATCTAGCTCATCGGGAAGTTGAAAAAACAAGTAAGTAGTGTAAATTATTATTAATTAGGTATTGTTAGTTATTAATAATTGTTATGCATTTTGGAAAATGATTATGAATAATTAGTAATGATTATGAGTAATTAGGTAAGTCGAAATCTGAAAATCATGTGCTGTTTGAATCAGCTGAGCCAGTATGAAAATTGACCCGACATGTGGCGACAGGCTGCCGAACGATCCACCCGCATGTTGACGACTTTCGATCTGCTCCAACATTGAGCCCTCATTGTGAACGTATGGCTGGTCGTACGAAGCTCCGGATGGTCTTCAGACATTCTAAAGATTAAACTCTATTCAAATAGTAACTAATAACTATGCCGTGTTATTTGAATCTTCCGTGACATGAATTTTTCAATACTTCAAAATTTGTATTGGACCCCTTCCCCTTGACCGAGGGTTATGAACAGTTTGAAGGATCATTGTGGGGTTGTCTGAACCCTTAAACCAAATTTCGTAATTTTAGCTCAACGGATTTTTTTATTCGATTTCCTGTTCTTGAAACGTTAACCAACCAATTTGGGAGGGGGGAGGGGGATAAAAAATGTTTTTCTTTGGTCGATTCCAATGGTAATATACGGGTATTTGAGAATAGGTATGATGATGGGTAATCTCATTCAATTATTAGATTGATGTATCTCCGCGTAGGTATAAGGAAAGGAAAGGAATCTACTACTGACGTGGGGACTTGCTTGTGTTGGAAGATGCCCCTCCCTGCTTTTTTATCCCTTCACGGTAATGATAGATTGATAGGTACCTAGGTATATATAATTACAGAGGGGAACTGAGAAAATCCAATCCAATTTGAAAATTGTTGAACTTTGTATTGAAGGTGGTGTTGTAAGGTTGTGACGTTTGATGAGCTGTAACGTTATTCTATAAGAAACGAAAGTTAGATATATTTTTATCTGTAGGACTTGAAACATGTCACTGCATTAGTGGGAAAGATCTGTCATTAGAAAATAGTGAGTAGTGTTGGGCCTTTCCAGGGGAGGTATCCGGATCCGTTCTTGAATCGTTCCACTGTATCGCACTCTGCCCTTCCTCGTCTCCTCAGCAGGCTACAATGAAGTTTCCATTTTTCTTACAATAAATTATAATACGCTGATGGGAGTCTGCAGGGTCAAACAAATAGGAAATTAATCAATAAAATAACCAACCAAATTCCAAGAAAACAGTATTTATAGTAGGTTAAATTCTAATTTGAACTCTTTGCTTGTTTTTGATAATTTTGTTTGGCTTTCTGTTCCTCATCATCTGCCTCGAAATAGCTCCACATCGGATTGTCCAGGGCTCGCTTAGGCATGGCGAAGAAAAACGCGAACGAAAACCAACACCGGATCTGAGCTACTAATAAAATTATGAGCAAAGGCATACCTACCTACAGAATGTTTGCTACTCGCTCTCTTGTTTCCTACTAGAACTCCACGCTATGTTTCCTCTGGAGTTTGACTCGCAGGTTGAGTCGGACAATTGAAAATATCGCACCTCAAGAATAGGAGTGTGACAAGTCAAAAATCCTAAATGTTGGGGAAACGCATTTGAAGTATTGGGTCCCAAATATTGCTAAAAATGCGTTTTTTGGTTTATTATTTTCGATAATGAACCATTGGAATCGCCCAAAGAAAAAATTTTTTAACCCCCCCCTCAAAATTTGTTGGTTTACGTTTCAAGATACGTAGATTCAGAAAATCGAATTAAAAAACTCTGCAAATTCTTGACACAACGGTTTATTATCTTCCTTGTGCAGATCACCCTTCTGTCTATACCAGACTTTATTGCAAATCGGCACCATACCATATTCTCACCGTACTCATACCATACCATTCAAATTTCTTTCCTATCATACCATACTGTATTATACCAAATCATACATACGATAATATACCATACCATACTCATACCATGTCATACAAACCGAGGGAATATTGAAATATCATCCATTTCTGACCTATATTTAAAATTTCAAGTATCTAGCTCATCATCAAAATTTAATTTGTTTAAACAAATAGGTATTATTTAAACAATTTTACAGACAAGAAACCGAGTGAATATTGCATTGTGATCCAGTTCTGACCTATTTTTTAAAATTTCAAGTCAATAGCTCATCATCAAAATTTAATTTGTATTATTACAAAAAGGTATTATTTAAACAATTTTACAGATGAGAAACCGAGTGAATATTGCAATGTGGTCTATCCCCGACTCACGGTTAAAATTTCTAGACTGTAGTTTACCGGGAAGATGAAAAAAGGTAGTTTTATTCTGGGCGTCTGGGGGTTGGGTCACATAACGGCCGTTTTCGACGAGAAAGTTTAGTGTTTTTCCTAAACATTTGCGCGGTCACTGTGAACGAACGGCTGGTCGCACAAAAATCCACTTGGTCTTAAAAGATTCGTAATTTTTCAGGTCATTCAAAAGTGAACTAAAAATTACACCGTTTCATGAGAATTCTTAGAGATATGACATTGTCGAAATTTCAAAGTTCGTTTTGAACCCCTTCCCCTTGACCTAGGGTTATGAAAAGTTTCGAGGATCATTGTGGGGCTGGTCCAAACCCAGAAACCAAATTTCGTAATTTTAGCTCAACGCTAACTGGGCAAAGTGGCACGGACGGCGTACGGGGGACGGCGTACGGCGTACGGTGTACGGCGTACGGCGGACGGACGGATTTTTTTTTATTCGATTTTCTGAATCTACGTGTCTTGAAACGTAAACCAACAAATTTTGAGGGGGGGTTAAAATTTTTTTTTCTTTGGGCGATTCCAATGGTTCATTATCGAAGATAATAAACCAAAAACTCTGCAAATTCTTGACACAACGGTTTATTATCTTCCTTGTGCAGATCACCCTTCTGTCTATACCAGACTGTGTTGCAAATCGGCACCATACCATATTCTCACCGTACTCATACCATACCATACGAATTTCTTTTCTATCTTACCATACTGTACTAAATCATACATACAATAATATACCTTACCATACTCATACCATGTCATACAAACCGAGTGAATATTGAAATGTCATCCATTTCTGACCTATATTTAAAATTTCAAGTATCTAGCTCATCATCAAAATTTAATTTGTTTAAACAAATAGGTATTATTTAAACAATTTTACAGATGAGAAACCGGGTGAATATTGCAATGTGGTCTATCCCCGACTCACGGTTAAAATTTCTAGACTGTAGTTTACCGGGAAGATGAAAAAAGGTAGTTTTATTCTGGGCGTCTGGGGGTTAACGGCCGTTTTCGACGCGAAGTTTAGTGTTTTTCCTAAACCTTTGCGCGCTCACTGTGAACGAACGGCTGGTCGCACAAAAATCCAATTGGTCTTAAAAGATTCGTAATTTTTCAGGTCATTCAAAAGTGAGCTAAACATTTCATGGTTCAGTTAAATATTTTGAGATATGACATTGTCGAAATTTTAAATTTCGTTTTGAACCCCTTCCCCTTGACCTAGGGTTATGAAAAGTTTCGAGGATCATTGTGGGGCTGGTCCAAACCCAGAAACCAAATTTCGTAATTTTAACTCAACGCTATCTGGGCAAAGTGGCGCGGACGGCGGACGGACGGATTTTTGGTTTATTATCTTCGATAATGAACCATTGGAATCGCCCAAAGAAAAAAAAATTTTAACCCCCCCTCAAAATTTGTTGGTTTACGTTTCAAGACACGTAGATTCAGAAAATCGAATAAAAAAAAATCCGTCCGTCCGCCGTACGCCGTACACCGTACGCCGTCCGCCGTCCGTGCCACTTTGCCCAGTTAGCGTTGAGTTAAAATTACGAAATTGGGTTTCTGGGTTTGGACCAGCCCCACAATGATCCACGAAACTTTTCATAACCCTAGGTCAAGGGGAAGGGGTTCAAAACGAACTTTGAAAATTTGAAAATTTCAAAACTCGAAAAAAACCCGGATAATTAATAATAATGATTATTAATAATAAATACAAATGATCAATACCTACCTAACAATAAATTATAATGTGTGTGTGTGATTTAGTTTGACCGTCAGTAAGAATGATGTTGAGGGATGTCGAGGGTCGGTCAAATGAAAATTGATTTATGTGCCTATTTCATTTGACCGACCCTCGACATCCCTCAACATCATAAATTATAATAATTTTCACTAGGTACTTGATAAAATTATTAATAATTAGTGACAATTCATAATAATAATTAATCTAACATTTAGGATCTAGACATTTAGACCTAGTGATCTAGACAGAAGGGTGCTCTGTACAAAGAAGATAATGAACCGTTGTGTCAAGAATTTGCAGAGTTTTTTCAAACACTTTGGATAGTGTGGAGAGCAGACTAATTGGTCGATAGCTGGCAGGGTCAGAGGGTTTTTTATTAGGCATTGGGATGGGGAAGCTGCCAGAAGTTGGATTAGGGTTAGGCCTTGATTACGAAAGGATTGTGGCGCTTATAAGCAGGTGATTGTGGGGTGAGTGCGTCAGCCAGCCCCATTGGTTGGACAAAATAGCCTCCTCAAAGTGAGGCCACTGCACCACTTATCGTGTTACCCTACATCAGAAAATTCAGACGAGGTTTTGGAAACGAATTTCATTGCAATTCGCTTTGTTTTGATGGGAAGCCTAGTTGCCTTTTCGGTCAACTAAGGAGATGGAAGATTGACAACTCCAGTTGGAATAACTCTGGTTCTACTATAAAATTTTTTAGATTTATGCTTCACCAATAAAACTGATGTAGATCCACCCAAAATTAATAAGATGATTATATGATCATGGTATGTACCACACCTAGGCAGACTTTTGGTGCCATAACCACCTAGGAGTAAATTATGAAGATCGAAAACCTATTGAGCGATAATATCGCATTTGGCAATAAAGGCTCGAATGAGTCAAAAACCATCATCAACATGAGGTAAATGTTCTGGTCGATTTCCATACAGGGGAACTGTGGATTCAAATCACACATGATTTGTAATATTGAGTTCCTTTTTCTGAGACACTTTTCTTGTCTATAGAAAGAAGGTAAGTAATTTCAGATATTCGTTGGTAGGTACTTTTGATAAAGATCAACGATTTAGGTAGGAACAAGCAGTAATCAACGAGTACTAGGTAGTTACCAAGTACCCCCAACTCGGAGAGGACGGTCTGGTGACCTACCGAACTCTAATGTTTGCTATATGTATTGTTTACAGTTTTCTTGAATAAAAATTGACAATTGATACTTGAACCAACACTCAATATTCCACATCATTACTCCAATTACTTAATAGGTGGTGGTGTAATCAGAAAATAATAAACCTTTGTGGACGAATTTGCTTGGTTTTGAGTACCTAAATCATTTCGATAAGGTCGTAATAAGACGATAGAACTTCGTTAAGCTTCCTTTTGGTTTATTATCTTCGATAATGAACCATTGGAATCGCCCAAAGAAAAAAATTTTTTAACCCCCCCTCAAAATTTGTTGGTTTACGTTTCAAGACACGTAGATTCAGAAAATCGAATAAAAAAACTCTGCAAATTCTTGACACAACGGTTTATTATCTTCCTTGTGCAGATCACCCTTCTGTCTATACCAGACTGTATTGCAAATCGGCACCATACCATATTCTCACCGTACTCATACCATACCATACGAATTTCTTTCCTATCATACCATACTGTATTATACCAAATCATACATACAATAATATACCATACCATACTCATACCATGTCATACAAACCGAGTGAATAATGAAATGTCATCCATTTCAGACCTATATTTAAAATTTCAAGTATCTAGCTCATCATCAACATTTAATTTGTTTAAACAAATAGGTATTATTTAAACAATTTTACAGACAAGAAACCGAGTGAATATTGCATTGTTATCCAGTTCTAACCTATTTTTAAAATTTCAAGTCAATAGCTCATCATCAAAATTTAATTTGTATTATTACAAAAAGGTATTATTTAAACAATTTTACAGATGAGAAACCGAGTAAATATTGCAATGTGGTCTATCCCCGACTCACGGTTAAAATTTCTAGACTGTAGTTTACCGGGAAGATGAAAAAAGGTAGTTTTATTCTGGGCGTCTGGGGGTTAACGGCCGTTTTCGACGCGAAAGTTTAGTGTTTTTCCTAAACCTTTGCGCGCTCACTGTGAACGAACAGCTGGTCGCACAAAAATCCAATTGGTCTTAAAAGATTCGTAATTTTTCAGGTCATTCAAAAGTGAACTAAACATTACACGGTTCAGTTAAATATTTGGAGATATGACATTGTCGAAATTTTAAATTTCGTTTTGAACCCCTTCCCCTTGACCTAGGGTTATGAAAAGTTTCGAGGATCATTGTGGGGGCTGGTCCAAACCCAGAAACCAAATTTCGTAATTTTAGCTCAACGCTAACTGGGCAAAACGGCGTGGACGGCGGACGGCGGACGGGGGACGGCGTACGGCGTACGGCGTACGGTGTACGGCGTACGGCGTACGGCGTACGGCGGACGGACGGATTTTTTTTTATTCGATTTTCTGAATCTACGTGTCTTGAAACGTAAACCAACAAATTTGAGGGGGGGTTAAAAATTTTTTTTCTTTGGGCGATTCCAATGGTTCATTATCGAAGATAATAAACCAACAACGGTTCGTTATCTTCTTTGTACAGATCACCCTTCTGTCTAGATCACTAGGTCTAAATGTCTAGATCCTAAATGTTAGATTAATTATTATTATCAATTATCACTAATTATTAACAATTTTATCAAGTACCTAGTGAAAATTATTATAATTTATTGTTAGGTAATTAATAATTCGTATTTATTATTAATAATAATTATTATTAATTATGATTAATTAATACGATATAATTCTGGGGTTTTTAATACTACGTCGGTAATAATTTTTCTATAAAAGAAGTACCTACCAACAAACATTCGAAATTACCTTCATTTCCGTAGCACGAAACGCACCTCAGAACAACAAACTCGACATCACTTTTTTCGAGATCACATCACATCAAGATTTCGAGGGTGAAGGAAGCCAAATATTTAGGAATTACCTTAGATGAAAACATGAAATGGCACATACAGATACAACTAACAAATAATAAAATGAGGAAAGTTCTTTATATATTTTCTAAGTTAAAAAACATTGTAAGCAGAAAGCTCATGATTCAAGTATATCTAGCCTTAGCAGAATCTGTTGCTACATACTGTATGCCTGCCTGGAGTGGGGCTTACAAATCTGCTTTAGAGCCACTTCTTCTTACCCATAAAGCCATGATTAGAAAAGTCTGTGGGGCTAATTATTTGGCTCATACTTTGCCTTTGTATAAAAATATCAAATTTTTGCCATTTACAGACTTGCTTAATTTACATAGAGTAAAGCAATTACTTAAGGAAAAATCTTAAGAATTCCCTACGCATTATGTTTATACTCGATCCAAAACTGATCTTTCTCTGGTGCTGCCCCCTCGTACGTACTACTTTTGCACAAAACTCATATTCATATAGGGGAATAACAATATTTAATTCATTCAACTATAATCTTAAATCTGAGTTGTTAAAATCAAAAAATATGTATAAAGCATTAAAAAAATATTATCTAAGCTGCTTAAATGATAGGAATACATAATTCTATGGATTATAAAATTAGTCTAGGGTTACAAATTATTAATAAAACACTTAATGTCTAAAAATTCTAAGATTAGGTAGTTAAAAGACTCGTCTCCTAACACGGGCATTAGCCCATATTGGAGACTAATTTCCTGTAAATAAAAATTGTAATTGTTTGTAATTATTATAACTTATAATTTAATCTTGTAATTATTGTTCTTGCACAATGTAAAAATATAAAGGAAATAAACGATTAAAAAAAAAAAAAAAAAAAAAAAACTTAAGCCATATGATGTTCCAAAGATCTTGTTAGTATGAAAATGGACCTGTATTTCAACAGTTTGATTCACGATCGTGTTGTGAGGCACAATCTTTGAGCCGTCATTGTAAACGAACGGCTGGTCGTACAAAGCTGCGGATGGTCTTAAAAAATGCTACGGAACAAACTCTATCTAAATATGAAATAAAAACATACCGTTATATATGAATTTTTCGAGATATGAGATTTTCAAATTTTCAAAATTCGTTTTGAACCCCTTCCCCTTGACCTAGGGTTATGAAAAGTTTCGAGGACCATTGTGGGGTTGGTCGAAACCCATAAAAAAAAAATTCGTAATTATAACTCAACGCTAACTGGGCAAAGTGCCGCGGACGGCGTACGGCGGACGGCGGACGGCGTACGGCGGACGGACGGATTTTTTTTAATTCGATTTTCTGAATCTACGTATCTTGAAACGTAAACCAACAAATTTTGAGGGGGGGGGGTTAAAATTTTGTTTTCTTTGGGCGATTCCAATGGTTCATTATCGAAGATAATAAACCAAAAAATCCGTCCGTCCGCCGTACGCCGTCCGCGCCACTTTGCCCAGTTAGCGTTGAGCTAAAATTACGAAATTTGGTTTCTGGGTTTGGACCAGCCCCACAATGATCCTCGAAACTTTTCATAACCCTAGGTCAAGGGGAAGGGGTTCAAAACGAAATTTAAAATTTCGACGATGTCTTATCTCCAAATATTTAACTGAACCGTGTAAATTTTAGTTCACCTCTGAATGACCTGAAGAATTACGAATCTTTTAAGACCAATTGGATTTTTGTGCGACCAGCCGTTCGTTCACAGTGACCGCGCAAAGTTTTAGGAAAAACACTAAACTTTCGCGTCGAAAACGGCCGTTATGTGACCCAAACCCCAGACGCCCAGAATAAAACTACCTTTTTACATCTTCCCGGTAAACTACAGTCTAGAAATTTTAACCGTGAGTCGGGGATAGACCACATTGCAATATTCACTCGGTTTCTCATCTGTAAAATTGTTTAAATAATACCTTTTTGTAATAATACAAATTAAATTTTGATGATGAGCTATGGACTTGAAATTTTAAAAATAGGTCAGAACTGGATCACAATGCAATATTCACTCGGTTTCTTGTCTGTAAAATTGTTTAAATAGTGCCTATTTGTTTAAACAAATTAAATTTTGATGATGAGCTAGATACTTGAAATTTTAAATATAGGTCAGAAATGGATGACATTTCAATATTCACTCGGTTTGTATGACATGGTATGAGTATGGTATGGTATATTATTGTATGTATGATTTGGTATAATACAGTATGGTATGATAGGAAAGAAATTCGTAGGTATGGTATGGTATGAGTACGGTGAGAATATGGTATGGTGCCGATTTGCAACACAGTCTGGTATAGACAGAAGGGTGATCTGCACAAGGAAGATAATAAACCGTTGTGTCAAGAATTTGCAGAGTTTTTGGTTTATTATCTTCGATAATGAACCATTGGAATCGCCCAAAGAAAAAATTTTTTTAACCCCCCTCAAAATTTGTTGGTTTACGTTTCAAGATACGTAGATTCAGAAAATCGAATAAAAAAAACTCTGCAAATTCTTGACACAACGGTTTATTATCTTCCTTGTGCAGATCACCCTTCTGTCTATACCAGGCTGTGTTGCAAATCGGCACCATACCATATTCTCACCGTACTCATACCATACCATACGAATTTCTTTCCTATCATACCATACTGTATTATACAAAATCATACATACAATAATATACCATACTCATACCATGTCATACAAACCGAGTGGATATTGAAATGTCATCCAATTCTGACCTATATTTAAAATTTCAAGTATCTAGCTCATCATCAAAATTTAATTAGTTTAAACAAATAGGTATTATTTAAACAATTTTACAGACAAGAAACCGAGTGAACATTGCATTGTTATCCAGTTCTGACCTATTTTTAAAATTTCAAGTCAATAGCTCATCATCAAAATTTAATTTGTATTATTACTAAAAGGTATTATTTAAACAATTTTACAGATGAGAAACCGAGTAAATATTGCAATGTGGTCTATCCCTGACTCACGGTTAAACTTTCTAGACTGTAGTTTACCGGGAAGATGAAAAAAGGTAGTTTTATTCTGGGCGTCTGGGAGTTGGGTCACATAACGGCCGTTTTCGACGCGAAAGTTTAGTGTTTTTCCTAAACCTTTGCGCGGTCACTGTGAACGAACGGCTGGTCGCACAAAAATCCAATTGGTCTTAAAAGATTTGTAATTTTTCAGGTCATTCGAAAGTAAACTAAAAATTAAACGGTTCAGTTAAATATTTGGAGATATGACATTGTCGAAATTTTAAATTTCGTTTTGAACCCCTTCCCCTTGACCTAGGGTTATGAAAAGTTTCGAGGATCATTGTGGGGCTGGTCCAAACCCAGAAACCAAATTTCGTAATTTTAGCTCAACGCTAACTGGGCAAAGTGCCACGGACGGCGGACGGCGGACGGGGGACGGCGTACGGCGGACGGACGGATTTTTTTTTATTCGATTTTCTGAATCTACGTATCTTGAAACGTAAACCAACAAATTTTGAGGGGGGGTTGAAAAATTTTTTTTTTTGGGCGATTCCAATGGTTCATTATCGAAGATAATAAACCAAAAACTCTGCAAATTCTTGACACAACGGTTCATTATCTTCTTTGTACAGATCACCCTTCTGTCTAGATCACTAGGTCTAAATGTCTAGATCCTAAATGTTAGATTAATTATTATTATCAATTATCACTAATTATTAACAATTTTATCAAGTACCTAGTGAAAATTATTATAATTTATTGTTAGGTATTAATAATTTGTATTTATTATTAATAATAGTTATTATTGATTATGATTAATTAATACGATATAATTCTGGGGTTTTTAATACTACGTCGGTAATAATTTTTCTATAAAAGAAGTACCTACCAACAAACATTCGAAATTACCTTCATTTCCGTAGCACGAAACGCACCTCAGAACAACCAACTCGACATCACTTAAGCCATATGATGTTACAAAGAGCTTTTAGTATGAAAATGGACCTGTATTTCAACAGTTTGATTCACGATCCTGTAGTGAGGCACAATCTTTGAGCCGTCATTGTGAACGAACGGCTGGTCGTACAGAGCTGCGGATGGTCTTAAAAAATTCTACGGAACAAACTCTATCTAAATATGAAATAAAAAACATACCGTTCCATATGAATTTTTCGAGATATGAAATTTTCAAAATTTCAAAATTCGTTTTGAACCCCTTCCCCTTGACCTAGGGTTATGAAAAGTTTCGAGGACCATTGTGGGGTTGGTCGAAACCCATAAAAAAAATTTCGTAATTTTAACTCAACGCTAACTGGGCAAAGTGGCGCGGACGGCGGACGGCGGACGGCGGACGGCGTACGGCGTACGGCGTACGGCGGACGGCGGACGGCGGACGGCGTACGGCGTACGGCGGACGGACGGATTTTTTTTTATTCGATTTTCTGAATCTACGTATCTTGAAACGTAAACCAACAAATTTTGAGGGGGGGTTAAAAAAATTTTTTCTTTGGGCGATTCCAATGGTTCATTATCGAAGATAATAAACCAAAATCCGTCCGTCCGCCGTACGCCGTCCGCCGTCCGCGCCACTTTGCCCAGTTAGCGTTGAGCTAAAATTACGAAATTTGGTTTCTGGGTTTGGACCAGCCCCACAATGATCCTCGAAACTTTTCATAACCCTAGGTCAAGGGGAAGGGGTTCAAAACGAACTTTGAAATTTCGACAATGTCATATCTCCAAATATTTAACTGAACCGTGTAAGTTTTAGTTCACTTTTGAATGACCCGAAAAATTACGAATCTTTCAAGACCAATTGGATTTTTGTGCGACCAGCCGTTCGTTCACAGTGAGCTCGCAAAGGTTGAAAACTTCAAAACTTGAAAAATTCAATTGGAACGGTGTATTCATATTCAGATAGAGTTCTTTTTTTAAGTATTTTTTTAAGATCGTCCTCAGCTTTGTACGACAAGCCGTTCGTTCAAAACGAATTTTGAAATTTTGAAAATTTCAAAACTCGAAAAATTCTGATGGAACGGTATATTTTTTAGTTCATATTTAGATAGCTTATTTTTTTTTTTTTTTTAGAACTTTTTGCGATTATCCGCAGCTTTGTACGACCAGCCGTTTGTTCACAATGACGGGTCAAAGTTAGAGCAGATCGAAAACCGTCAAAATGAGAGTGAATCGTGAGGCAGCCTGTCGGGTCAATTTTCAAACTGGCTCAGCTGATTCAAACAACACATGGTTTTCAAATATTGAGTTAATAAATAATATTTAATAATAATTAATAATAACTACCGACCTACTAATTGTTGGTAATCATATTGGTTCATCTCTATAAACGTTTCATCTATCATTTCGTGATTTAGACACAAGAGTGATCTGCAAAAAGAAGATAGTAAACCGTTGTGTCAAGAATTTTCAGAGTTTTTTGAGTCAGAAGCACTTTTACGTTCGGCCCATTAGAGTGGCCACAGAGAAATTTGTTGCAGAGAAATTGTTTCGGGTGGGATTCTCTAAGATGTAATAATTTTTTCGTGTAATACTTTTTTGCGTGGGTACTTATTTAATAAATTGAAAGAATAACACCAGAATAACAACTGCAGAATAACTAAACAAGAGAAGACAAACAGCAAAACGAAGAATGGGACATCTGGATACCTTCTGATTGGCTTTCCAGGAGTTCAAGGGGTTGGCTCTGACCCCGTCGCTCCTGACACTCAAAATTGTCATTTTGGGAGGTTTGCCATTAAAATATTGTTTGGTAAAATCTTTTGAAGGAGTGGCTCTGCATAGAGAGGATTCATATAATTCATACGAGTCTTATAATCATGAAAAGGTCGCTCGATTGAGGGTAGGACTCGATGGTCGGACAAGGATTTCGCCGCAAATACCAGCCAGGAAATACCAAAAATGTATTAGGTGATTCCAGCATCAAATTAGCGTTGATGTATGATGACGTGATACATCATAATTCTGATGACATGACGATCGCGGGATACCGATGCTTTAGCCCCTTCAATACCGCCCGAAGACAAAGTTGCAGAACGTAGGTGTTACACTTGTCAATCTCCTTCTCATATGCAGTGGTATTGCCTCAGAAACTGTGAACGCCCAAAATTTGATGAACTAGCTGTCGGTCCCGTCGCTGACGGACAGAACTCGGGATGGATCCATCTGCCACTCTTACCTGTCGCTTTACGGATTATACCTCTTATATGTCCCTTTACAAACCCTTATAATCTTAAATACCAAAAATAATATTCACCTGTCTCACGGGAAGGAAGAATTTTTATATTTCGGCTTTCCTATACCCCCACCCCTATGCAGCGGATCCGGAAGTGAACCCTCCTATGTCCTTTCCCGATAACGGAAACATTTAAATACGGGAGAAAAGTTACCGAGGTAAAAAATACGGGTTAAGCCGTTTTCGAGAATTTAGAATTTTTATATTTTGGCTTCCCTATACAGGGTGTTTCATTTCAAAACCGTCACAGGCTAGGAATCGATTCTACAGCTCATTTCTGGTCGAAAGTGTCTCGTGACAATTTTTTTTAAACGCTTCGTTTCCGAGTTATTTCAATTTTAAGATTTTTTTCGTGTTTTCGGTTTTATTTCACTAATATGGCTATAACTCCCTCAATTCACGTCAAAATTCAAATGTGATTACACCGTTGGAAAGAACACAAAATTTCCTATCCCTCTAATGAAAAACAAATTTTTTTTGAATCGCCAAAACGGGTGAAAAATTAACTTGAAAAGGAAAATTAGTCAAATCGTAGAAATATTCACTTTTTTCAAAAGCTCTTTGACCCCTATGATCCGACACGATAACTTTAGCGTGTAAGCCTAAAAGTTGCGCCTAAATATCAGCTTTCCAATGGTATAAGCAAAAAAGTGTTGCAATGCTATTTTGAGGGCGACAATCACGTTTGAATCATGAAAAACATGTTTTTTCGGAGGAAAGTCCGGGTTTTCACCAATCATTGATTCGTCAGGTAACAAATGAGTTTGAAATCGGATTTAATGTTATTTTTCTAGTAAAATTTATTTTAAAAATTTATCAATATTCCTATGGTAACAATTGTTCAAATTGTCCACCATTCTGCTGGATGCAGAGACGGCTTCTCCGCCGAACGTGGTCAACGGCTCGCTCCAGCTCCCTGGTGTTTTCCCTCATGTTGAGACTACATTGGTACATTGGTGGATCCTCTCCACTAATTCGTCTCGGTTTTCCGTGTTGACCTCGTATACTCTGGCTTTTATTTTCCCCCACAGGTAAAAGTCGAGAGGCGTTAGGTCTGGACTCCTGGAGAGTGATACATCGAAATCCATTATTTTACACAACTGCAAATCATTAAGATTAGTCACATTAAATAATTCTTAAGGTACTTACCACTGAATTTTTTTAATACAGAACCCCGCATTGTGAGTAACAACAGACAGAAACACAGCACAGCATTCACGATCAAAATTTATTAGAGTGGAACTCACAGCTTCTCTACCGTTCTGGATTCATAATGCAAACAAGCATCATGTCATCTTATTCACGGTTGCTGAATGATACCGGCATGGTGAGGAAGCGAACAACGAAAACCAACTATCACGAAGAAACGTTTTCCAAACAGCGCGACGAACGGACTCCTCCGTGCACAAACTTGCATCGCTCATTGATACGAACCCCCGTAGAAGGGGGTCACAGTTCAGAGACAAAGGGACATTTCAAACACCTACAACAAGAATTTTGATAATAAAAAAGATTTTACTAGAAAAATAACATGAAATCCGATTTCAAACTCATTTTGACGAATCAATGATTGGTGAAAACCCGGACTTTCCTCTGAAAACCACGTTTTTCATGATTCAAACGTGATTTTCGCCCACAAAATAGCATTGCAACACTTTTTTTCTTATACCTACCATTGGTAAATAATACCTTTTTGTAATAATATAAATAATATTTTGATGATGAGCTATTCACTTGAAATTTTAAATATAGGTCACAACTGGATCACAATGCAATATTCACTTGGTTTCTTATTTGTACAATTGTTTTAAATAATACCTTTTTGGAATAATACAAATTAAATTTTGATGATGAGCTAGAGACTTGAAATTTTAAATATAGGTCAGAACTGGATGAGAATGCAATAATCAATCGGTTTGTATGACGTGGTATGAGTGTGGTATGGTATGATTTGTTATAGTACAGTATGGTATGATATGGAAGAAATTCGTATGGTATTTTGCATTTAATTTGGGTGATGAGTTGGAGTTTCATCTACAGTTCTTTAATTAGATTAGCGTGATCAGCTCAAAGAAGATAATAAACATCCAAACAAAGTTGGTCGTATAGGAAACTGGGATTCGATGTTTTGTTATTGTTAGTTTTGATTTAGCCATCAGCGTGAATACTTGTATGTGTGCTCCGAATCTTACATATTTTATTTGTGCATTTGTGTAATTGGTTTTAAAGTGATTAATTACTAACCAACAGTGTTGTGATTTTATTTGTTGATATGGAATTGGAGGAGTTTCGTAAGTTTGTTGTCGATACTCCTTTCTCGTCGCAAGAAGTATGAACAATTCATACGTACCAATGGAGCGAACGACGAGATGAACGTCGAACCGATTAACAAAGGGAAAACAACGCTAAAACGAAATTTGGCCTCAACAGTAACTGTAAAAAAACAAACAAATGCCGATAAACAGCGTGAATATCGAATTCGTAAGAAACTTCGTATGAGTACGGGTAGTCATACTACAGAGAATGCCGTAAACGAACTTGTAAAAAGAAATGCCGATAAAAAGCGTGAAAAATAGATATATAGGCTGAACGGTTTATTAAGATTAGATATTATTAATATTGACATAAAATGTCCCAATGTGTTGCAGACTCGTATGCAAGCATTTCATCCAGTCTCAAGCGACGATCTTAAAACAAAACCAACTTCACTCAACGATTTACATAAAGTCCATTTACATGAATTCCCTACTCAACTTCTCAGATTAGAAATCAAATCGAGTATAGTTTAATATAGGTACGCTTCTTATTTTTACAGGTTCGGACCAACCCCACAATGATCCTCGAAGCTTTTCATAACCATAGGTCAAGGAGAAGGGGTTCAAAACGAATTTTGAAATTTAGAAAATTACAAAAATCGAAAAATTCAAATGGAAAGGTATAGGTAGTTATAGTTGAGATTTAAATAGAGTTCCTTTTTTAGAATTTTTATGACCATTCACAGCTTTGTACGACCTGCCGTTCGTTCACAATGACGGCTCAAAGTCGGAGCAGATCGAAAGCCGTCAACATGTGAGTGAATCGTGAGGCAAATTGTCGGGTCAATGTTCATACTAGCTCAGCTCATTCAAACAGCACTTGGTTTTCAAATGTGGAGTTAATTGATAATAATTAATAATAATACATAATAATCAATAATAATTAATAATAGACAATTAATAATCGGTAATTAATAATAATAATAATAATTCATAAAAAATATATTTCCTTATAACCAACAATAATTACCTAATAATAATTTACAATACTTGATAATAATAATTATTAATCAATAATAATTCACAATAATAATTAATCTATCATTCAGTAATCTAGACAGAAGGGTGATCTGTACAAAGAAGATAATAAACCGTTGTGTCAAGAATTTGCAGAGCTTTTTTATTCGATTTTCTGAATCTACGTATCTTGAAACGTAAACCAACAAATTTTGAGAGGGGGTTAAACAATTTTTTTCTTGGGTCGATTCCAATGGTTCATTATCGAAGATAATAAACCAAAAACATCGATGTTTTTTTCGAAAATACCTTACCTGCTGTGGCCTACCAAAGTACAAGTAGTACCTACCTAGCAGTCAATGATTTTTGTAATTTTTGTTCTAATTTAAATGATAAAAAAAGGAGTTACTCCTTAAAAAAAAAAAAAAAAAAAAAAAAAAAAAAATTAATAAATAAAAATACAAAATACTCTGCAAATTCTTGACACAAAGGTTTATTATCTTCTTTGTACAGATTACCTTTCGGTCTAGATCACTATAGGTTAGATTGATTATTGTTATGAATCATCATTATTTATTAATAATTTTATCAAGTAGTGAAAACTATTATTATTTATAGTTGGTTATCAATCATTTTTATTTATTATTATCAATAATTATGATTAATTAACTCGATATCTGAAACCATGTGCTGTTCGGATCAGCTGGACCAATATGAACATTTTTTAAGACCATCCGAAGCTTCGTACGACCAGCCGTTCGTTCATGATGAGGACTCAAAGTTGGAGCATAATATGAATTACCCTCATGTTGATAGCTATGATATTACCATAGCTGCCAACATGAGGGTAATACATGCGGTAATCTGTCGGGTCAATGTTCATACTTTCCAGCTGATTCTAATCAACCCACCCTCCTCCCGTTCTACTATTTTATCATGAGTCAATCATGACTGTTGAATGTCGAAAGCTGAAGTAGGCTGTATTCAATGAATTACAGAACTATTGAGTGAGAAAGCTGAATAATATTATAATAATATTATAATAATATTATAATATAATATATAATTATAACATCAACGTAATATATATTATATTATAATAGTAACAAGGTTAGAATAGAGTGTTATGAGTCTGCTATGAATGATGGCCGAATGAACAATGAAGGTGTCTTTATCCGTTGTAGTCGGTCGGAAGCGGGTTGGCGGCCAGAAGTTAGTTCTTCATCCGCTAGATGTCGTGGTTAGGCTTCTCCAACGACTGACATGAAAAATACGTCACCAAAACATTGCAGCTGCTAGAACAATGAAAGGCAAAATGGTTAGGTACTTGAAATGAAAATAAAAATGTTGTAGGTAAGTAAAGTTCCTAACAAGGCACAGAATTGAACGAAAACATGAACGTAAAATAGGTTTGATATTTTGGGAGAATGGAAAAAACATCGAATGTGTGATAAACATCGGAAGAAAAACATGTCAATAACATCGATGTTTACAGAAAAACATCGATCGTTTTAAAACATCGAGTACTTCCTAATCATTAGTACAACATACTTTCACTTTACTCCAAGACCAATGCTCTTTAGACAAACTTTGGAAAATTGGAAAAATAAAAGTTTATTAAATTTTTTACGATTCATTCTGTTTCTTTGTTGATTAACTATTTGAGCAGCATTTGAAAATAAACGGTACAGAAGTTCCGACAGTATAATTATTTGAAGGCGATCTTATAAAGCATAGGAATTTGAATTTTTAGATCTTGTCAAATCTCTAAAGGATTCTCATTGACCCTTCCTGCTACTGAACTACACACGTAGACGTACAAGGATACAGAACAGTAATCTAGACCGAAATATGATCTATACAGAACATGATAAACTTTTGTTGATAAATTTGCATCGTTATTCAACCTGACCTACCAATTTCTCTTTAACAAAGGCAAACTAAGGCAATGGGCTGATTTTGAGATTAGAAAGAATAACGAGACTTATTTACCAAGCATCATCTCGACAAACATTCAATATCTGTAGTATTTGTTGGTAGTACTGTACATCTGTCGTACTCATAGTAGCACTAGCTACCATATCAGCTCAATAAGGGTTAGGAAATACCACCTGACTTTTTCATGAAGTGTTGGGGCTGGAAAAGGTTTCTGATTTTCTAGCACCTTTTTTGCGGGACAATCAAGGAGAGCTATTAACGAGTTTAACGAGAAGAAGAGTCAGACCAGAAGCGGGGGAAGCCAGTGTTTAAAGGCAGAACCCACTGGAAAGTAATAAAGAGTGGTTTCCCAAAGGGGAGAGATGGAAGAGCAGAGGAGGAGGGAGTAAAAGATCTAGAGCGGAGTAATGATCAAATGGAAGCAAAGTTACTTGCTAATAACGTACAAGACCAGTTGAATAATGTTATTGGTAGAGCGTGCGGTTGGTTCTCGGCGAATCGCAACCAATAAAGGAGAGCTTAATAAAAGGGCCCTCACTTATTGAATCTGGCCCAGTGTTGACAGAGGCAGTAGCGTCCGTGTAAACTTTAATCAAAACCTACCGCGGCACGGTCGTGGTTTTTCCACTCTCCGTTCACCTCTCCTTAAACCAATGGTTTATTAAAACGTCTTCATCTTTTATTCGGTAGAAAATTGGAATGGGGTGAGGGTAAGGTAAACATGGGTTAGGGAAGATAGAGCTGGGCCCTCCCCCTTTTTATCGTCAAACAGCTCATTTCTAATAACGCTAATATTAACTCATAGGTCTTTGAGATGTAATTTTATTAATCTCCCAGTAATAAAACTCAAACTCGTGATCATAGGATACTCCTTACTCCTTTCGGCTTGCTCTCGCTTAAATTAGAAATGAAGCCTCAGAAAGCCTGGAGCTATCGTTACACTTCCAAAACATTTGAGGTTTCGTTTGAACCCCAAAAATTAGGCAAATTGTTGATCTCTGTATCTCATATTAGGAATACGTCTACTTACCTATTTTATTTATTTTATTTTATTATGACCCTTTTTACACCAGCGTATAACAAAGCAGCTACAATGGAAATATCAACCAATTTTTTCAGGAAAACGGGACTTTTTCCTTGCAACCGCTACATTTTTGACCCAGAATTTGGAAATGCTGAAATTACTCCACCATCTCCTTCACAGAACACACCCCGTGAGGAACAAGAGGCTGGTATGGAAATTCCCATCGCATCTGCTTCCTCAGATACGTCACCAGCTTCACCTGTGCTACCAGCATCGATTCCTTGGTGTTCCACTTCCACCTTGACGGGTTCTCTGGTGCTACCTTCTGACATAAGCCCAGTGCCTCAGAAGCCAACTTCGTCATCATCCTCCCGATCTGGGTCCTCAGTTCTCCTAAATTCCTCTCCATACAAACGCATGCTTGAAGAAAAAGTAGAGATTAAGAACAAGAAAAACAAGAACTGGAGCAAAAATCAAAAGAAAAAACCAAACAAACCAAAGCTAAAAGTAAAGGCAAGACCAAAGGCAAAAAGAAAACAGTTGCTGTCAAAACAAAGAAGAAAAAAATACCAGTTGACTCAAGTGATGAAGAGACATGCGACGATGAAGAGGCCCCATTAATGGATACAGACGACGACGTAGATTATGATGAAGATGACGGCGCGTGCATGTTCTGCAGCTCAAAGTTTAGCGAAGACACTCAAGGTGAGAAATGGGCGAAATGTTGTCAATGTCATCGCTGGTCTCACGAAGATTGTGGAGAAATCAAGGATTCAGTGTTTTTGTGCAATTTTTGTTTTGACATTTAGTTCGAGAATTATCGTACAGTCATTCTACTTATATCGTTTTACTTTACTTATATAGTTTTTATTTTTTCAAGAGAAGGATTCTTTTACGAGTAGGTTTTAAAACCTTTATCCACGACCTTTTTTATCATTCTGGTCAATCTCGAAGATTTTTCACGGGTGATATTTGTTCTGTGATTTAAAAGTACTTATTTTCTTATTATTCTCAGCCTTATTGGCTACCAACTTACTTAGTTTTTTTATAAGACTGAAGTTTATTTTAACGCTGGACTTTAATAAAAACTTTTTTGCTTCAAATGTCTTATTTTTGCGTTGATGGTGAAGGTTGACCTAATATGAGACAGTCTCATATTGAGAACGCTTAGTATCTCATATTGGGCAACATATTGTCCGAACAGGTAAACACTGAATTTTCGGTAACTGGATTTATTCGAGCTTTTCAATGATAGGTAATGGAAATTTGAATACATATTTTTGAATAGGGGATGTTAATGAACGAAATTGTTAAAAAATCAAATTTCTGAATTGCAATTGAGTGGCCTTCAGCGCCTTCCAAAAAAAAGTATCTCATATTAGGTCACTTTCCCCTACCCAGTCGGTGCACCGGCTTGGAAGCTTGTCGGTTTCGCATGTCTGTCAAATAGGGGCTTATGTTGTTTCATCTGGATGCCCATGTTTTGACAGAAAGCCAGTTATACAACACAAGGCTACGGGAAACATCCTCACCTGTGCCTCTCCCCACAAATCCGCAAGATTGCAGACAAAAGAGACATGTAGAACACGGGAAAATGGAAGTAGATGAAATGGAAATCGTCTCCCGAACAGCAAATGATATTAAACGTCTTATTACAAAACACTCAATAGTTTCAACACATAATACCCCTGAAGATTTGACACTCCACCAATCAATATCAAAAATACTTCAAGGAATGATGTCAAATTATGGCAACAAACCAGACAACAATCAATAACAGTGATAATATTAATAGTACTTCAAATAACAACAATTGGAATAATAGAAAAATATCGTTTCTTCAATGGAACGCTCGTTCCTTGACTAGTAACAGGAATAACCTAGAACATTGCTTATCTGAAAACCCTGTAACTGCTGCAGCAATATCCGAAACTTGGTTCCATCCAGACAGAGTTTACCGTTTCAGAGGATATAATATCCTTCGCCACGATAGAAGCGATGGTAGAGCAGGAGCCGCCCTCTTAATAAAACAAGGAATTGACTATGAACCAATTGACATCACGTTTCAATTGGAAGGAGTATTCATAGTAGGCGCTGTTCTAACGCTCCATGACAACATTAAGCTCACTGTAGTCTCAGTATATAACGTACCTGCTAATAATATAAGCAGTAGACAATGGGACTTGCTGTTCCAGAGTTTCAGCAGTCCGTGCTTGATCACTGGAGATTTCAACTGCCATCACTCAGCAGCTGGGAGCTCTTTTACTGACTGACAAGGCATATCTCTCTTTGATGCAGCATCCTTAAATGGTCTCTCGTACCTAAATGATGGTACTCCAACTCTTATACCTGCAGCGAACCACAGGCACGCCTCTGCTGTTGATTTAACATTTGTAAGCTCAAACTGGGCAAACAGGTTTGATTGGGGAATCATAACAGATGCGATGGGATCCAACCACTGGCCCTCTCTCATCACCCTTGATGAAGATGAAGGAAACCCACCCACCATAATAATGCCCCACAAAAAGTGGAATTTTGACAAAGCCGATTGGGAAACATTTTACCACTATCTACATCAACGTGAACACCGAGTAACAGGTTCATCGCTGTCCTACGAGGAATTTGTGAAGCTAAATGGGACGCTAGCGACCAGGCTGTACCCCAACGAAAGTTTTTCCGCGGAGCCCCGAGAAACTACTGGTGGAACGCTGAATGCTCGATAGCTGTAGAGAACAGGAAAAGGGCCTTTAAGAGATATAAAGACAATCCGTGCTACCAAACATTCTCAGAAGCTGACCAACTAGATGTGATTGCGAAATCAGTGCTGTCCAAGGCCAAAAGGGAAGCCTTTCAAGCCTTCTGTAATGAAATTAACAGAGCTACTCCTATAAGAAAGATCTGGGAGAATATTAAAGTACTGCAGCGATCTAAGACACCACCTCGACCCAATATTCGGGGAGACGTGACAGTCGATTTCCATCTCAACTTAACACCGGACTGGGTGAGCAATCCGACACCTCAAAATGACTCTCCTGCCCTTCAATATGACCATGAAGTGAATCACTTCATGTCACCCTTTTCTATGAAAGAACTCACGAATGCTACAGCGCACAAGAACAATACTTGCCCTGGAAAAGATGGCCTGACATACAAAGTGTTAGAGCACTTACCTAAGGCATTCAAAACCAAACTCCTCGAATTCTTCAACGTCTTCTGGCAAACAGGGACATACCCCGAATCATGGAAGGAATATATCGTCATCCCTATCCTCAAACCTGGGAAACTCCCCGACAGCTTTAGGGCTTTCAGACCTATAGCGATGGCATCATGTCTGATGAAGACCTTTGAAAGATTGGTAAAGTCCCGACTTATATGGTGGTTGGAGACAAACAGCCGATTGCCTCCTAGCCAATACGGTTTTCGATCGAATCACTCAACCACAGATGCTATCTGTAAACTAGTAACAGATATCTCAAACGGTCTCACCACAAATAGTACAACTCTGGCACTTTTTGTCGACATATCATCAGCGTACGATGACGTCTCTATCCCCATTTTATTTAACCAACTGCGAAACCTAGGAATACCTACTCCCCCTGCTACTAACATCATACGACTGATTGAAGAAAGGACCATTTATATATGCTCTAATGGCCAACTTTCCCAACCTAGAAAGACTTGGAAAGGCTTGCCACAGGGTGCCATACTTAGCACAATCCTTTATCTGATTTATGTGGCGGACATTGAAACGTACCTACCACGGGAAATTAGTATCATACAGTACGCTGACGACTTGTGCATTTACTGCACAGATCCCGACCCAAACTCATGCATCAAACTTATAGATGAAGCAGTTATAAACTTAGTAGCCTTTTTCACCAGCCTAGGTCTATCCGTTTCACCTCAAAAATCAGTTGTGTGCCCTTTCTCTCGGAAACAGAGACTTCCCATCAGAGATACCATCACTCTGGGAGGATTGAGTTTCCCATGCGTCAACCAGGTTACGTTCCTAGGAGTGAAACTCACCAAAAAACTAAGTTGGAACCCCCAAATAAACCACATAATCTCCAAAACAGAACGATACCTGAACATCCTACGTTCCTTCACTTCCACAAGATGGGGAGCCGACCCGAAAACGGCTCTTCTCTTCTACAGAGCCACAATTAGAGCCACTTTTGACTATGGGTCAATATTCTATGGATCTGCTGCAGTAACTTCGTTGAAGAAACTGGATCGGGTCCAAAATGAAGCCCTGAGGATAGTCTCAGGTGCCCTAAGATGCACACCAATAAATGCACTACTTGCGGAAACTGGAGAACCCCCTCTACACCTACGCCGAGATATGCTTGCTGCCCGCTATCTTCTCCAAATCAGTAGCAAAGATGAAAAAATTCTCAGCAACATTAAAACATGGGCAATAGAAGACCTAGTGGAACGCTACTGGATAAAAAAAACCCTCACCTTTGTTATGTCTTAGCTTCACTAAACTCAAAAATAAGCTCCAATGGATTGCATATTCATCTATCCCATATCCCTTCACCTTCACTTACCAGTTCTCGAAACAGCAGTTTAATACTCTCCGCTTACCAAACTCAGCCTACATGAACGCTCAGACTGCCACCCAACACCTACAACAACTTTTGCAGAATAAGTGGCGCAACTGCCTGGTCATCTTTACAGATGGATCAGCACAGAACGGAAGAGTGAGTTGTGCATTCTACGATTGGACAACGAAAGCAGGCCATCAATTCAGTCTATGGAATCATGCCTCAGTTTACAGTGCTGAATGCTTTGCGATACTGAAGGCGTTACAGTATGCCAGTAATTTGAGCCATATGTATCCAGGGGTAATCGTCCTCACAGACTCGCAAAGTGCAATATCTAAAATTGAAAAATGCTCAATCACATCTAAACTCACATGTATAGAATCCGGCATAATTAAACAAATCATTTCTCTAAGAAGCAGCGGAAGAAGAGTGGGAATATGCTGGATCAAGGGACACGTAGGCATTCCCGGAAATACTATAGTAGATGCCCTTGCAAAGACTGCTACAGCCATTCCTGAACCACCACCAGACCAGCTATACCCCCACTCTGACTACAAAAGGCAACTCGCCCTCGAGCAATTAACTGCATGGAGGGCCGAATTTAAGACATACCCGGCAGGAGAAAGGTACAAGCAATTATTCCCCTCCCCCCGCAGAACACCTTGGTTCAATAGTTCATTGAATGAAAAGCCTAGGAAATTCTATACGATGATAGGCAGACTGAGGAATGGCTACTGCGCAACACGAAAACACCTACACAAGATCGGGAAGGCTGACTCTCCTCTATGTCAATTTTGCCTCCAAACCGACGAAACACCACAGCACCTCATCTTGGAATGCGAAATGTACGCATCAATCAGAGAGCAACTCCTACAGAGACTGCCAACGATGACCACCAACCCGTTCAACCTTGACTCCCTCCTGGCAGAGGACAACTCAGAAATTTACTGCAACCTATGAGATTACCTAATACAGACTGAAATTACGCTATGACCTATATAAAAGTGATCAAATAATGATATTATTTGTAAAATATTGACATTATTGACGATATCTTCCATTGTAAAATACTTAAAAGTGTATAAACATGTACTATCAGGCTGTATGTTGATTCGAAGCCAATAAATTTAAAAAAAAAATAAAAAAAAAAAAAAAAATAAGACCTCGCGTAACTTGAGTGTATAGGGAGTAGTGCAACATTGTTCGTTCAACACAGGCCTCACTAACTCTTCTGGAAGTTGGAGTTCACGAACATACATCACTAATGCAGGTGAAAACCCTGTGGTGACGTGAGGGGCACTCCTATACGCCAACAAGAATAATGGCAACAATTTGTCCCAATCCTCCTGCTTGGAATTTATGAATGCCGTCAAGTACTTGGTGATTGTTCGATTGAGGCGCTCCACAAGACCTCCCGACTGTGGATGGAGCGGGGTGGCCCGGGTGTGTCTTGTTCCAATTATTCTGCCGCCGTAAGTTAAAACCACCTATCTCCATTTTTTTCATGTCGAGAAAAATGCAGTTAAGTGAGGAAGGGGGCCCAGATCATCAAACTGGAGATAATATAAAGTCTTTTTTCGAACATTTCCAATGGAGATAGGAAATTCTACCTTGGCAGAAAAGACGCCCCACGTCGAGATCTACGCAGCCATGTGCCCAACTCCAAAAACACCAAAATGGTCGATAGGGGACTTTATCTTAGCACGGCAGTATTCGGCTCAACTCTTTTATTAATTTGGATTCGAAATTGCGCCCTTGGTCAGTATGGATTTCATTCGGGATCCCATGATGGATGAAAACACGATCTTCAAGGGCAGTAGCAACATTTTCGGCTTCCTGGTTAGGAACGGCAATAGCTTCTGGCCACTTGGTAGAATAGTCAGAATCTTTTGTTTGTGGGAATGGTCCTAGTATGTCCATGCCGATCCTTTCAAAAGGTGACCATGAACAGTTATAGGGGTGCAGGTTTGGTTTGTCGAGGCCCTTTAATCTTTTGACAGTCTACATATGACTTACACCAACCTTTAACGTCTGATGCCATACCAAGCCAGAACTACTGCTGGCGAACCTTGCCAAGGGTCTTCATGAAGCCAAAGTGAACACGTTGGGCGCCAATCGTACAAACTTACCCCAAATATGTATAACAAAAACACTTATATTTTTCCTGAACTTTTCGAAATCAATCATCAAACACAACAACCAATTTTTTTAATAACAACTCGACAACAATGTCGACATATGTGATTCCCATCACAATATATTAGTCTGAAACATATAATTAATGTATCAGGTTGGGTAAAGACCAATTCTGGTCAAGTCCGAGAATTTTTTCTTAGGGTGATTACATACTTTACAATTACACTTCGGGTTGGGTTCGGAAAGGGAAAAGTAGCCTCAGTCAGTTCCCTAAAGTTCAACAGTTCTTATCCACGTACTCGAAGTGACATAAGTGATCGACGTGACGTGAAATTAAACTGTAGGATTCGAAACTGAAACACAAATAAATCTATTCTGTCACCGCTCTCTTCTCTCACTCGCACATCGAATCGCCAATGAGCGAGGCACGACACAATAGAGGCTTGCTGTGTTTCTAGGTTATGATGTTTAATTGAAACATTGGAATCTATCGAGAATTTACTAATGGGCAAAGTTACATAAAGGGCCTGGAAGGGCACAAGGAGGGTTCCATTGTGGAGAATTGATTAGCTTGGTAGGAAAAGCCATTGTTACGAGATCATGTCAACCGCAGACCCTATCCCTCGGCACTCTGCACCACGGCAATGATTAAAAAGCCTACCAAGTAATTAATCGAAAGGAAAGCTTTGTCGGGCCCTGGTTCTCCTGTTATTGCCTGTAACGATTTGGGTTGACGAGTTGAGTTACCAAAGCGCATGCACTCCTAATGACCTCACCCTTAGAATTCTTTCCCAACTTGATCTCATGGAAGGCTTTAATGAACGACCTCCTCAAGGGTCTGAATACTATGCCGTCTTACCGAATGCTACCAACCCTACTAGTTTTTCCGAAGATCTACGGATTTTTAGATTATTCTAGGGGCAAGGTTTTGATGAAATCCCTAAACCTGCGGGACTATTGACCCCGTTATCCCGAATTCCATAATTTTAGGGCAATCCTAACTGAGCTATGTGGCGCAGGGGAAGGGGGGGGGGGGGAGGTAAATTGGGTTAAACCGAAATGAATAACAAACATACGAACATATTTATGAACAATGGTTGGCGTGGAGGAGAAAACCAAAGTAGGTATTTGACATTGCATTCAAAATGAAGCACGTGGATGCATGAAATCACGAATGAAATCAATAAGTTGAGTAAGAAAAGGAAACTCGAACTAAACGGAACCAAGTTCCCACATGTGAAATAGTCATAAACCTAAGTACCTTAGCATGGCCCTTGATGCTGAGCTAAAATGGAAAGAACACGTGATGAGAAAAGGAAGGAAGCAAGAGCTGACAACCAAGTAGATTGAGCGTCCCGCCCGCCAAGAAAACCGAAGCCATGAAAACCGAAGCGACTGATTACGCGACCGAACAAGTTGGGGTTTTTACCCGCCTGTAGCTCGGCCCCCTGAGTGTTTCGGGAGTTGATTTTTCGTCCACCCACTCTCCAGGGGCACGTGAGGACGTAAACCAAATTTCAACTCTCGGGACCATCAGGTGTCGGGGGCATAACAGTTTTAAAATCCCTAGTTTTTACGTTTTCCCTATTCTTCTCGTTGTACGAAAAATCGGTCTCGGCAATCGGAAGGCGTAGAAAGGCGAAAGTTCGTAAATAGGCAGAATCGGGCAGTCTAAGGAGTGTTTAGGGGAGCCCAAAGGGGGGAAAATCACCCATACATTCCAAAAATGAAACAGCCTAACAAGTGACACCTCATTCTAAAGGTTTGTATATCATATTCCATTCTAAAACTGGAGCACTTTGAAGATGAAGAAACGTGGTTGATAATTGAGATGTTCTTCATGGTTAATTTGCTCTAGTCTCATAACGGAATGAGATATCGCCATTGTGACTTCACCATCGTGTTCAGCGTTGAAAAATCTATAAACTGGGATGTTACTCGGCCAAAAATAAACCAGTAAAATGGAGATATTTTACATAGAACCAGTTATTTCTTCGAAAATATGCTCTTATAGACATTTGAAAAAAAAAAAAAGGTTCCACTCATTCATGTAAACTGCATTGAATTACACCCTTCTTTTACATCCTACAAAACTACCAATTTATTTAGCATTTAACCACTCGTTGTGAAAAATCTAAAAAAGAGCCCTGGACTACAGACTGCTTTGCAGCAATTCATGCGCCTAGGAAAACGGGTCATCTCACATCATAATCCTTTCTCATCGGCTGGTCAATTGGTCCAATTGATACATGCAAATGAAAGTCCTGATTTCGTGCTGGAGTGTTTTCATCAACAGCCAAACCACAATTGGCTTTGGTTGAAGGTGGTGAATTGCAAAAGTTTTCGAAAGTACCGCCGATCCACTAATGACGAACCGTTGGGCTGCACAGTGTGTATCTCTATTGGATTCAAACTGGATATCACTTGTGAAATGAGTTTGTTTTTTGGGGTGGATTACCTATCGTCTCAACACTGAGGAGCTTACAGAGTATACGATATTAGTTGGCCGTTGAGGATTTGAGTTTCATGAGAGGATGGCGTATTTCTGTTGATCCTCGTTGATTTCAGAATTGTTTCATGTGAAGCTGTAATTGAAAAAGTTACGTCGTCTGAGGTCGTTCCATTCGAAATTAGGCTTAGCAACAATTCACCCCTATCTGCTGCTTAGAACTTGGATTATGTAACCTTTGCGGAGTGTGACGATCTAAATAAACCGCACTTATCTACAGTAAGTATCTACGCTTCGCGTAAATTAATTTTACTTTATCAAAATAAAAATTAAAGTTTTTGATTCGTTGAAGATCTAAAAACCTCCAAATTTTGGAGGTTGTTACTAATGCACTCAACATGTATGATGTAACGGCGAACTGAATTGAAGTGGTCCGCAGGTAGATCAGTGACGCTACCACCCGACGAATTGGTTTCAACCCGAGAGAAACACACACGCTCAATTGACGTATTATGAGGTCTATTCCAAGTTGCGGGTGCTACTGGGCGAGAAAAATTAACGTTAATTAGTCACAATCGTCCTTTGAGTCTGACGCTCAAATTGGCAAATTCTTTAATTTGGTAATACGGCAGGAAGACGTTTTGGTTTTATTATCTTCGATAATGAACCATTGGAATCGCCCAAGAACAAAATTACTTCCCTCAAGATTTGAGGATTTACGTTTCAAGATACCTACGTAGATCCAGAAAATCGAATTAAAAAAAATATATATATAGGTATATAGGTTGTATTCAAATGAACCTGCTTCAATACACTAGTCAACCCCATCAACACTACAGGTATATATTTGAGTTTACTTTTTAGAATTGTTTAAGACCATCCGGAGCTTTGTACGACCAGCCGTTCGTTCACAATGAGGGCTCAAAGGGCTCAAAGTTGAAGCAGATCAAAAGTCGTCAACATGAGAGTGAATCATGCTCAGCCTGTTAGGTCAATGTTCATAACGGCCCAGCTGATTCAAACAGCATAATAAATAATAATAATTAATACTTATTAGTCCGTAACAATAAATAATATTAATTAATGATGGCTAACAATGATTATCAATCGTTAACAATAATTAATAATAACTTACACTACTTTTTTTTTTTTTTTTTTTTTTTTTTTTTTTTTTTGGCATTGTTTATTTAACATAAAGCCACTTACACTACTTGATGATAATGAAGATCTAATGACATTGGTCACCTACTGTCTGTCATGAACGTACAATTCGGGTCACAATTATTTTTAAATCTGTTTTTGTGAGTGGTTGAGAGAGCCAACCATTCGAGATTGTGATGACAAAATTTTAATATTAGCAATTAAAAAACACTTACAGAGAGCAGAGTGTTAAAACAAATCGTTTGATTTGAAACTATATCGACTGAAGTCAATGGAGCATATATATGTAATCTTGTTATTCTAGGTAGGTGACCATAAACCGATGTTTCTCCTTTGAAAAAATCATTCAATTTAGTAAAATGTAAAGCTTGACATCATAATAAATTGTTCTTAGCGTATTAAAACTATACCTTTGAAAAAAATCGATTTTTATAGTCTCTTCTTCGTAGAAATCCGAAAACGCAGAAAATTCAAATAGGTAACGGAAAACTGAAGAACGAAGCAACGAATTAAAACATTAACAGATGCTAGATGGTGTAGCCTTGGATACCATACAACACAAGCACGAGTGTCCACTATTTACATCTCCCCCCCTTTGGAGGGCAAAAGTTTGCTAATGTGCACAAAATTTGCCTGAGAACGACGACTACCAAGGCCAATTTCGTAAATGGTCGATGACAGCTTGCTCAAAACTGCAAACGGCCCTCTTCTTATCGGATCCAGTTTATTCCTGTTGAGGCGATTTCCCATTTCCACATAAACCAAATCTCCTATTTGAAATTCATAATTTTTTTTCATTTTGTCCACTCTTCTTTTGTTGGTTTCATGGTTGTTTTGAGAATTTTGAAATGCTGTCAATCTATCTTGCGCCAAATCTTGGGGTTGATTTAATGTTGGAGGTATTATTGAGGAATTTTGTCCCGTAAGCAGGTATAAAGGGGGGAATTTTGTCACACTATGGGTTGTTCGGTTGTATTCCGCAGTACATTCGACGGCGAGACCGGACCACGGCCGACGTGGTTGTTCACTGATCTTGCAACGAATTCGGTTAACGAGCGTCTGGTTGAGTCGTTCATTTAAACCATTCGAGAACGGACAATCAACTGCGGTGAAAATCAATGTTATACCATAGCGATGCAGAAAGGACTTGAATTCCTTGGAGTTGATACTTGCGTATTGGTCAGCAAGGATAATTTTTACTTTGTTTTTTTCGAAAATGGGGCGTAGGAATGTAATGAGATCTTTAGCTTGTTGACCTCTGGAAGCGTAGGTATAAGCGAATCTTGTGAAGTGGTCAGCCAGGAGATGAAGGTAACGCTTAGGGGAACGATTTCCTGCAAACCCTCCAATTGTATCCAGCGACATGATTTCGTATGGTTCCTTGGCCGGACCTAATTGAGACAAACGACCAATGTTTCGAATTCTTCTTGATTTATTCTTGTTGCAGGTGTCACATTTATGACAAAACTCCTTGATAAGTGCATCCATCCTCTTGAAATAATAAAATGGTCGTAATTTTTCCGCTATGTGGCTGCTTCCAACATGACCGTAGTGAGAATGAATTTTTTTAATCAGATCTAAGCCGAAGGTTGTAGAAACAAAAATACGTTCTCTGTTTCCTAGCTTTTTATAGAGAAGCTCGCCCTTTTTGTAAGCCCGATTATCGAGAGATAGTTCGTTATTATTGTGGACTTGATCCTGCCTAAGATCGTGGATTGAGACCAAGTTGACTACTTGCAAAACATCATCTGCATTTTCAAATGATTCCAAGACGGGATTTCTGGAAAGTGCATCAGCCTCTTGATTTGTTTTCCCTGGTGAATATGTAATTGTAAAATCATACTGAGACAAATAATATATCAAATCACCCAGTTCTTCGTCCGTTCTAGCTTTTATTTTCAAACTTTCCAAAGGTCTGTGATCTGAAACTACTTGGAATTTGTGGCCTATCAACCAGTGTTGCCAATACCTCAATGCCTCTTTGATAGCTAGGCACTCCAAATAGATGGCCTTTTTCCTTGCTTGGGAGGGAGTAAATTTCTTCGAAAAATATGCAACTGGATGTAATTCACAATCATCTTGAACTTGTTTAAGAATTGCCCCCATCCCCAGAGCACTTGCATCAGTGAAAATAAATGTCCGTTTTAGAGGATCAAAAATGGATAAAATCGGGCTCTGGCATAGGTATTCTTTTATTTTATTGAATGTAGTATCACAATCATCGGTCCATTGAAACGTCGTATTATTACGTAGAAGATTGTGGATAGGTTCAAATAGTCTCGTGTGATCTGGGATGTATTTATGATAGAAATTTACTTTACCTAAGAATTGGCGAATATTTTTCTTGTTTTTGGGTATGGGAAAATCCCTGATTGATCTGAGGTTGTCATGGTGTGGCCTGACTGAATTATGAGCGAGAATATGCCCTAAGTAGTTAACTGAGGGTTGAGCAAAGTTACATTTTTCCAACTTCAAACGAAATCCCTCTAATTTAATCGCATGGAGTAATTGCTTGATGTGACTTAAATGTTGTTCGAAATCCGCTGAAAATATCAGGATATCATCGATGTAGTTGATGCAAAAATCCTGCAGTCCGTGGCGTCGAATTGCTGTAGCAAGTGCTCGTTGGAAAATGGCAGGAGAAATTTTCAACCCAAAAGGTAATTTTGTCCATTGGTAGTGTCCAGATTGTGTAACAAATGCAGTTTTATGCCGATCTTTATGTCTTACCGGTATAGACCAAAAGGCGGAGTTAATATCAAAAACTGAGTACCATCTACAATTTCGTGTTTTCACTATTATGTCTTCAATTCTTGGGAATGGCTGTGATTCTGGTATTAAAATCTTATTCAACTCTCGAAAATCAATACAAAGTCTTGAACGCCGACGGTCCTCTTTTTTATATGCCAACGTTACTGGTGCTGCAAAAGGTGAATCAGATTCTTCTATCAACCCTGCTTCGAGTAACTTACTTATTTGGCTTTCTATTTCTTGATTATCCGGAATCGAACATCTATACGGTTTTTTCGAAATATATTTGTTTTCCAAAAGTTTAATATGAGCCTCTGGGTGGTTTACTTGTCCAACATCATATTTGTGTTTTGCAAATACTGATAAATTATCATCCAGTATAGAAGCAAATTGCTCAATCTTATCCTTTTCTAAATGTTGCAATTTTTCTAAATAGGCCAAAGGGTCTTGCTCAAAGTAATTCAACTTGATAGAGTTATCTCCGATTTTGTCTCAATGTGATCATTAGATACTCTTTGATGAATATCCAATCGTTCATCTTGTATTAAACGAAATTTTTGAATGACGTCCAATCCCAGTAGTACATCGTATGAAAAATTATCGTTCTTTATCACATGGGCTTCTATGTCTTGTTCTAATTTGTGAATCCGCATCGGTAATTTGATCTTATTATAGCTTTTTTGCACACCACTAATAGTTTTAAAAGTTTGTTCGTTCTTCCACATCTTTTCTTTCGATTCTTCAATGATCTTCGAGTTAATCAGTGTTACATTAGAACCACTGTCATATATCCCGGTAACTTTTTTGTCATTAATTGTAACTTTTAATCGAATTAGTGGTGTGTAATCTAGTTTTTTGAATCCTCCTGTACATTAATGGCATGATCTCTAACCTCCGTTAGCTTTACTCTCTTGTTCTCCATACTACGACCCTTGAATCTACAATGTTCCACTGGGTGGTAACGTCCAGGGTAACCTCGTGACTCACAAATGACACAAGGACGTTTTTCTACGAATGTCCGGACGTTATTCTGTGCACCATCAGTATCATTGGGGCGAGTAGAACTTGAAGTTGACTGAACAATACCTCTTGGAAGTTTTGAGTAACTTTGGGAGTACCGACTCAGTTGATTCATGAGCTGTTCTGTTGTACTTATCTCTTCTTTATCTAGACGGTCATGGATGTGAAACGGAAGCCCTACAACTATGTGATTTATTCGCGATGTATCAGACATCCCAGGTTCCGTTTCTAACAAAAGTCGTTCTTTCTTTAAGGCATAATCAAGTAACGAGCCGTTGATAAACTTGAACGTATAGGCGTGATGCACCGAGCGCCAGCTTTTATCTCCATAGGTTTGTAAAAAGGAATCGCGCCAATCCAGCCATGTTCCTCCTAATGATATTTTACACAAAGTAGAAGTGTACCATTCTTTTGCATTGTTTTCCAAAAATAAGCGTAATATTTGTATTTTCTTTACGTCAGAAGTCACCTCATTTCTCTCACATTCCGATTCAAACAGATTCATCCATTCAATGCATTCCCTTTCCCTGGATAATTTTGTAAGACGAACTGTTTTTGGATGTTGGCCAAATTGGTGTGTTTATTTTCTTTGGTCTCCAATTTAGTAGATAACTTATCAATTAGCTCTATCAATTCTGCTCGGCTATCTGATTGGGATACTGGTGGGGAATGCTTTTGGTTCAGCGCTTGTCCGGATAATTCTTCCAAATAATTATCTTTGAAAACAAAGTTGCGATCTTCATCAAAATATAAAGGAACTACATCCGCTGGCAATGTTACAGTGATGTTACGAAAATGACCTAGTTTCCGTAAGGACTTGCAAGCATTTCTTACAACACCAACACGAAAAAGTTCCTTGTGATGATGCTCACTCTGATATTCTGGTGAGAATCCATAAGTAACGTCTTCTGATAACAATCGAATCGTATTGACATTAGTTACCTCTCCGTAGTCATCTTCACCACGTACAAAAAGAATCCGTACCTGGACTGGTTGCATCTTCAAGTCTTCTAGGCGACCAAAAATCGATTTGTAATCTTGTTATTCTAGGTAGGTGACCATAAACCGATGTTTCTCCTTTGAAAAAATCATTTAATTTAGTAAAATGTAAAGCTTGACATCATAATAAATTGTTCTTAGCGTATTAAAACTATACCTTTGAAAAAAATCGATTTTTATAGTCTCTTCTTCGTAGAAATCCGAAAACGCAGAAAATTCAAATAGGTAACGGAAAACTGACGAACGAAGCAACGAATTAAAACATTAACAGATGCTAGATGGTGTAGCCTTGGATACCATACAACACAAGCACGAGTGTCCACTATTTACATATATATATATATTTTTTTTCTTCATCGGTTTTCATTTCCAGCCAGCCATGTTTTACATTGTTAGTTGTTACTATCTAGGCTTTGCAAACCAAATTTAGTTAATAAAATAATTATATTGCTTCAGGCGCGAAAATTAGTTGAGCAAAAAAAAAAAATAAAATACAATTCTCTATGGATTTTTTCACTTCCTGTTCTATTATTGTTCGTATATTGAAAGGGGAATTTAATTCTTCCCTCATGCTATTAAAAAATAATTGTCTTTCGCCGTCCAACACTATACACTCCATTACGATATGCTCCAACGTTTGTTCTATTTGCTCGTTGTCGAGTACTCGATGTTTCACCAGGTAGCTCCGTGTTAAACAGTTGTTCGTTCTGATTACTGAGCATACTTGAAGCTTGATGTATGAGATGGTAAAATTTTTTTCTTCATGATTTGGCACATCGAATCCCCTGTGGATTTTCGCCATAAGCATCATTTCGTTCCAGCTTTGGTTTGTTCTCAGCACATCTTCCGATTTCTTCTTCATTTAATATTAGAATGTCAACATCAGAAAAGTTAAGTCTGACAATTTCTGCTATTCGTTGAAATGCATGTGCGAGGCATGTCAGATGCATCATATTCGGATAAAACACCTTCAAAGCAGCCCCTAAAATAGTCTACCAATTACTATATTGGGAATGTATCTCCCTGCAACAACCTTCAACATTCTGCGCGTCTTGATACTATACCTATTTACTCAACATCCATATTAAATAACTAAATTCATGCAAACATATACGAATCCGGACCCAAATTATTAATAATTATTATTAATTAAGTTGATATGTGAAAACCATGTGCTATTCGAATCAGCCGGGCTAGTATTAACAATTACCCGGCAGGCTGCCGAATGACCCTTCAATGACCGAATGTTGACGACCTTCAATCTGCTCCTTTGAGCGCTCATTCTGGACAAACGGCTGGTTGTAAAAAGCTTCGGATGGTCTTAGAATACTCTATTTATATGTCTACAAAAAACGACAACGTTTACTTAATTTGAATTTTTCGAGATATGACGTTTTCAAAATTTCAAAACTCTTCTTTAACCCCTTCCCATTGACCTACGGGTATGAAAAGTTTTGACAACCCATAAACCAATTTTCGCTAACTGGGGAAAGTGCCGTATGGTGCTTACTGGAATATACATTGAACCTCAAGATCAAATGACTCGTGATCAATTTCATGAGCATCAAGCTACATCTTGAACCGAGTAGGAACCAACAGTAGGAAAGGAAATAATAAAAACAGTCCTTATGAATCGTAAATATTTTTAAATCTTTATGGTAAATGGCAAACAAGTGAAAAGGGTAGCTTTTTATGACATGTATTTATCACTATCACTGGCAAGTATGCAAATATCATAAAACTGAATATCCATTGTGAAGGATTTCAGAATTATAAGGTACTCAACGATTCGTACTCACTTGATTGCTCTTCCCTTGACGGGCTAATAGGTAGGTACTCCAAAAACGAATCCATGATGGGAAAAAGTAGAACTCTAGCAATTGATACGCTGACCGAACGATACTGGATAAGGATAAAGACCCCAGCAAAGCCGACCCTTACGATACATCGTTCCATACTCACCTACGCTTTTTTTCTGCACCTCTCCTGACTGCCCGTAGCTCAAAACTAAAACTCTGCAAATTCTTGACACAACGGCTATTTATATTATGAATATATTATATTCATGTATGTATTAAAAAACCTACATGCTGTTTACATGGGTTGGCTGGTTAATTGAATCCTTACACAGGGAGTCTTTGAAATATTTATCCAAGCAATACCATACATCCCATGTATCAAGATTATCTGTACTCCATCAATCAATTTTTGTGCTCCACCTCATAGTAATATGTCCATAATAAGGATGGGGATTCTGATGTTTCATAAGGTTTATTGAGAAGGAAGAAAAAACCAGCTAACTCACCTCTCTTGTCAACTCGAACAAGCAATTACTCCGGCTGAAGAGCATCTTACTTTATTGGGAAGATGGAGAAGAAGGGCAGATCGCTAGGTGGAGTGTAGTTTGAAGGAATGAGGGAGATAAGAAACGGCTCCGTTTCATTCGAAAGGAATTAGCTATAGAATTGAGGGAAGGCAGTGGGAGGCGAGAAGTGCTATCGCAATAACTTACGAAAATCTTACTATTTCCGACGGGCTTATATCTATTTAGAGAGAAGATTTGCCCGCCCCCTGATCCCTCTATATTAGAGATCTGAATATTTCCATATCAGCCGTCCCATCTTCCAGGAGATCACTTCATGTTGAATACGATGGATCAAGTTGGGAAGCTATAGAATTTGGCAATAAGAACACGATTTAAAGAGAAAAGTAAATTTCATCCATGGAGTGGAGAGCTAAGTAAAAGAGTTTATTATTCTTCGTCAAAACTGAATAGGAGGATGTGGTTGTAGGTTTAGAAAAATATTCTCTCTCCTAAAATGTGGACTAAAAAGTCCTAGGTGTTCCAGCAAACGCCTCGATCCTTTACATTAGCAATAAAACATGGTATGGCAAGATGGGCACATCTCAGGTTGGAAATATATACTAGAAAGTTTGAAAAAAAACTATATATTTATGACTAGCGCTGATTTCCATAATGCATTTCTAACGAGCGTCATAGCGTAGGTTCCAGTAGATCGGCTACCTTCACCTGGTGCTAAGATGAAGATGGTGTGGTCTGTTGGGAAAGATTACTGAGTAACAAGACTCGGGCTGTCTATCTGATTCAATGACAACTTTAGGATTTGGAATCTGTGAGTCGTGAAATCGCTGGAAATTAATTTCGTCATCATCTGAAACATTATTATTTGTAGTGGGACATACGCCACTTGACGAGAGATGTTCCACTCTGCAATGCATTATTAATGGTAATAATTACTAATCTGGGGCTCAATTTGTCAGGGTTGAGTGGACTACAGTCGCATACTACCTCAAACACCTTCCTGACGTTTTGAAATGAAATCTTCAATATTAAAATTTCAATTTGGTAGTTTTGAGATCAATCCGCGTATTTTGGAGTTAGTATATTCAATTTCAAACATAGCAATTTTGCGCCGCTCACAACGATGCCTCTAGTATAGTCGAACTTAGAGAGAGGGAAACAAGCGAAGGCAGACAATTAGTTCTTACTCAGTTGAGCTGAATGTGTTCCCAGTTTTAACATCTATACATTTACCCCTTCTGGGTTCCTATCACGAGCACTACCCTCTTCCCTTCACCGTTCTACGCCGCCAACCCCTTCCCGTCTACCCTATTTAATAGATAGTTAGAGAGACACACAATGGGAATATTAATAAAGTTACATTCTATACCTTGCGTTCCATTTCCCTTCAGCATAGCGTTAATTTGAATTGAAAATTAAACTAATTCTGATTCAAGTGGGATCGTCTTTAAGTTTCAAAGTATCTCATGGCTTAATGGTCCCAAGTAGGAGGTCCAATACCTCTGAATGAAGTGCCTAATTGCGTTTCTCGGGATCACTCGATGACGTTCCCTTTGCTCTTCATCCATAACTCACGCTTGATATTAAAATGTTCGGTGATGTGGCAAGGATCTGTGAACGGAAAACGCTTGTTCAAGAGCTCTCCAAAGGGAATCGTTAGACCAAAGGAGCGACTATAATTTTCGAATAAAAGGAGCTTTTGCTTCCCGAGGCGTTTTATCCTTTCAATACCTTGTTTTCACTCAGTTAGTAAATAAGTGAGAGAATAATATACCCACTTGATAGGTATTCCAAAATGGAATAACTTCCATTTTGTATTACTTACCAAAGAAAATTAGGAAACGGCGGATAACTTTGGCCCTTCCTGGACATGTTGTTCCAGACAGTATAATAACAAAGAAAAGCAATAACAAGAAATCAATCTGTTTCCGAATTCTCTAAACTAAACTTTGAAACAAATCATAGGTGCGTGTGAGAGCATCCCAGGATCCTTCTTGATAGGTATTTTCTATTCTTTTTTATAATGCATATGATGTATTATATGTATATTTTTAATTGGTAACTTAATGGTGGCACTTTCGCCAATCGTCCAAAGCGTTGTATGCATCGCTGCTTTATCATTATGCTGTATATTATAGTACCTACATGATTTTCATTTATTTCATTCATGTGTAATCCTTGATTATTGAAAATATTTCCATCACTTGCTAATCACTCTAAATATGAGATAGAATTTTTGAATACTCCAACTTTTGTCTTGGAAGTGAAAGGAGATGTTCTATTTGCAGGCCAGGCTGTGACTTCCTACCATTTTCTATTATTCTCTCTCTTTCGCCAGGCGACATTCTCTCTATACCACTTGGTAGATTGAGGTTACACACGTTAATTAAAAAATTCGCTCGATTCGATCGATGTCTGAGCATTTTGGTAAACGTATAGTAAGTCAGTTGATCTTATATCTTCCTATCACAGTTAGATAATTAAAACGTATTTAAGCTAGCGGGCAAAAACGTATGTATAGTAGGGGGTTAAGTAATAATTATTGATCTCACAAAATAAACACTTGTCTGTTCAAAAGCTAGTGGGTTCAAACAAAAACCCAAAGTTAATGGTTTCAAAGAAAATTTCCGTCCGTCAATTTCAGCTGGAGGAACTGAAGAGGTGAAGTCGCCGTGTCGTTGGTAAACCCTCAACACACAGAGGTTTTGCGGACTTGCCTACTTACTGCCTTTTTTTAATGAAGAAGAACGTATGCAGAGTAGAATCCGATACAATTCCAGCTTCTAGAAAACATGGAATGCAGACTGTGAAAAAGCTTTTTATAACCGAGGCGTTTAATACGAATGATTCTTTATCTGGACTTTCACTCGCCAAGATTTTGCATTTTATTTGAGAGTACATATACAATTATACAATACTTTTTTCCATTTTCAGCAAGAAATTCCGTATAGCTCTGAGGAATATGAATCGGTATAAAATAGAGTAAAAATCGTGAGTGTTCAAGCAATATTGAATGGTTTTTAACAATGTTAATGTTTCATGTTAACTGTTATTCTTTCGAAGAGTGGGGAATGAATACCTATTGGGACATCAAGTAGACAATTTGTTTGATTATGTTTGACCATTATCGTTCCTTTTGGTTTATTATCTTCAATAATGAACCATTGGAGGTTAGGCAATTACGCCCGGCATAGAGGGGTATCTTGGTCTGCGTTCACAGAGCCAGATATGCCTACAGTGGTGGGATCACAAACATGGGAAGGAACAACTTAGCAAACCAAGATATGTAGATTCAGAAAATCGAATTAATAAACTCTGCAAATTCATGACGCAACGGTTTATTATCTTTTTTGTGCAGATCACCTTCCTGTATGCATCACTAAATTATTGAATAATTATTATTATGAATTATCATCAACTAGTGTAAATGATTAGTTATTAATAATTTTAATTATTGATTATTGAAAATTATTAGCTATTATCAGTAATTATGATGATTAACTAGATATCTGAAACCCATGTGCTGTTCGAATGAGCTGAGCCAGTATGAAAATTGATCCGACAAGCTGCTGCATGATTCTCCCTCATGTTGACGACTTTCGATCTGATGATGAGCTCATTATGAAAGAACGGCTGGTCGTACAAAGCTCCGGATGGTCATTAAAAATGCCAAAGATTAAACTCTATTCAAATAGTAACTAGGTAAAAACTATACCTTTTTCATTTGAATCTTCCTTGATATGAATTGTTCAATAGGGTCATGAAAAGTTTCAAGATTCATTGTGGGGCTTGTTGGAACCCTTAAACCAAATTTCGTAATTTTAGCACAACGCTAACTGGGCAAAGTGCCGCGGCGTACGGCGTAAGATTACCCGTATCGTTGTACTAGTTCACAATGAGCTTTCACACGTTGAAACGATATGAAATAGGTAATCAATATGAGCGTGTATCGAACAGTAGAACTCCGGGCTAATGTTTGTGCTGGGGAACAGCTGATTCAAACAGCGCATGGTTTTGGGATATCGAGGTTAATTTTCTGAGGTTCTTTTCGAGTCTACTGATGAAACGTTATTTTGAATATTTGTTGGTAGGTACTTCTTGTTGTAAATTATTAACCACGTGGGTGGGTACAAGTAAAATCCTCAGAATTATATTCATACGTACAACATAATTCTTAATAATTTATAGACCATCACTGAGCAAGATGGTCCTATCAAATCGAACAATATCCTCCGATTCGAACAATATTTTAGCGCATTACTCCAGTTCATAGCCAAGTGACTGATAAGGATGTTGTGTACCAACAGTACAGTGATCTAGACAGAAGAATGCAACTGTGTATGACAAAACGGCTATTTACTTTCCATAATATAAGATATTATCTTGCTTTGCTATTACGAACGTTGAGCGACTTGACTACTTACCAATAATACTAAGTAGCTCGACTGCTATTACTTGTCAGCTTTAAACAAACAATTGCATTCCCTACTCAATGAACTTCTTTCTGCGCAATAAGTTCAACTCATCCCATACATCAGGGATATCTCGATAGAAGTTGTATATTTGCTGCTCTGTCTAAAACCGAGCTTTTCAGGTACACACAAGATAGGATCCTATCGGATAACGGATTCATGACATGCACTTGCTACATGCGCTGGGTGAAAAGTATTCTGGAAGCACGTCATTAATTCCCTCTGATTCGATCAGAGCATTTCCCTTTCACAAAATACCCTCACCCCTTTCCCTGACGACTCAACTCTGCCATTGGTCCTCAACAACCTCCCCAACATTTATCTCACTAGCTAAATAACCCTGCAGTTCAACTCGGGAAAGCAATTTCATATTCAAAAGCATCGAGCCAGCCCAAATAGGCAACTTTTTCCCGAAAAAGACGCCACCTTTCTGAATGAATGTGAAGGAGTCAATTATGCAGAGTCGAGGTCCCAAGATGGGAAAGGGATCTGTGTGGGATAATCTCAGCGGATGGTAGCGATTAGAGGAGGGGATGGAGGAGGGATCGACCCCCATCTGCAGTTCGCAACCATCAATTATGCCTTTGATGTCAAACATCCAGCGAGCTCTTGGCTACAATTACCTCCTTCTCTTTCAAGTTTCACAGCAATAAAGGTATTTGGATCTGTCAGCGAGATACCCTCATTTGCTCAACCATTATCCTTCCCTCTTAGATTAGGTTGTAACAGACCTAAGTCTAGTCATTTACAGCTAGATTTAAGCCTTCAAAAGTCAGAAGCAGACATCGTCTCGTCAAATTTACATTGTTCCGACAACTTTGCTTTCCTGAAATCATTAGACAAAAGAAATGACGAGGAACGTTACATCATTAGTGGATATTATTTCTCATCACTCCGAATTCTCACTGCACCTTTCATTTCCTGAGAGGCGGTGGTAGTTTCGAATCTCCCAATAAGAAGAGATATATGACGTGTAGGTACTGAAGATCACAAGTAAGTTCACCAACAAAATTCCCAGCAGGACTGATAATAATTTATTTATATGAATAATAATTGATTAACGATTCTCCCTCGGTTATACCTTCGAGCTATCATTGTGAAGTTTCCGTATTATGACATTTTGTAAACTTCAAACTCGATTTTGCACACCTTCCTACTGACGGAGGGTTATGATAAGTTTCAAGGATCATCCTTCAGCTGGTCCCCAATTTCCATTAGGACGATTCTAAATGGGCAGAGTGCATGACGTGGCATACTGATTTTGGTTTATTATCTTCGATAATGAACCATTGGAATCGCCCAAAGAAAAAAAAATTTTAACCCCCCCTCAAAATTTGTTGGTTTACGTTTCAAGACACGTAGATTCAGAAAATCGAATAAAAAAAAATCCGTCCGTCCGCCGTACGCCGTACGCCGTCCCCCGTACGCCGTACGCCGTCCGCGCCACTTTGCCCAGTTATTTTAAAATGAGTTCTTCTGATGCTACATACCTTGCAACGTAAATCCACCAATTTTAAGGGGAGGTTAACAATTTTTTCCCCCTTAAACAATAAACCGTAAGAGATTAACAATGAAATCCCCTTGAAAATAATAACGCTAAAGTGAGATTCAAACCTTAACCTTTTATTTGTTGACAACAATGAATCATTCAAATTTGTTCAGTTAGTTCCATGACGAAATCTTTTGCTTGCATTTGTTTGTTATTCGTTGAATAAATAAATTACTGTAGAATAAAGTTACTATTCTCTGTGGGTGTTTGAATAATAATTAATTGTCTGAGCTGAACATCTCATACTGCGTTTGATGATTCAAGGCTATGTTGGCTAAATACTCAAGTTTGACCTTGGTTTTTTTGTTCTGCTAAACATAATAGGTTATAATATAATATAAACATAATATATTATATATCGAGCTCTTCGGAAAAATTGGAGTTTTTCGCAGATCTATTGAACACAGAGGTCCCAGTGGTACGCAAGTACGCTTCAAATTGGTTTAAAAACTACATAGTAATTGAACCGATCATCCAGACAAGGCTTTTCACAGAGAGGGAATGGTTGGAAGGGACATGGGGTGGGAAAAATTTTGTTTGTGACTGATGTTTGTGATTGTGTTCTTACCAAGTTGTAAGACGCTTCGTTTTCGAATCAAACTTACGGCAAATATAGTCATAGTAGCGCTATTAAAATATTGATTAATAATCCATCAGAAAGTTTTATGATGAGATTGCGTTATTTTGACATGTAATTAAATGCGAAAGTGGTTGAGTGGATAAACTTTTACCGGATATTAGCTCGTGTGACGGAAGGATGAGGGGGATGCGAAGGATGGAACCTCTTTGATCACATTTGAATTGAAATCTTATGTAGGTAATCAAGATCTTAAGGTCCCTAACTAGCTGAATGGTCGACCCAACGACCTGCGATCACTAGACTGAGTTCAGGAAAGTTGAACCTATCTTCTTGTTGAAAGTTCTTGGAGAAGTTCCATGAAAGTCAGATTCTTTTACCTACCACTTGTCACCCCCAATCATTGTTAGTTATGAATCATAACTCATAACTCATGAGTGACCAGAGGCAATCAGAACGCAAAGACAATTCTGGAAGATGAAGAAGGTTTTATGTAACCAAGAAACCATAACAAAAGAAGTGGGTATACCAACATAACAAATAGCTGCAATAACAGCCTTAGAATAATAATATTATTCTTATTATTCCTTAGGATAATGATAATAATATGATTATCCTACGTATGTTATTGTAAGGACCATTATTAATGGACAATTATTACTATGGTCATTTGCAACCAGAGAATCCTCAGTAATCATTGCAAATGGTTCAACACTTAACATAGGATCCAGAATTTTGTAATTCCTACCTCAAAATTGGATACAGTGACCCAAAAAACGTTAGCTGTTAGAGTATCATTTATTATCTAAAAAAATAAAATAATGGAATTTACCGAGAGGCTCACGTGTCAAAATACCAACGTAAACTCCAAGAGTCAAATTAAAAAATGATGCAAATTATTCCTCAACGGTTTATAATCTACTGTATAGATCGACTTTCTGTCTACGTCACTGTTCTGCGTACAATACGGTGCTGTGTATTTATTTGTACAAACTTGATTATATTTTGATTCAGAGAATTTTCGTAGACCATCCAGAGCGTCGTACGACCAGTTTGCAATGGGGGCTCGAAGGTGGAACCGAATAAATAATCGTCAAAATGAGTGTGAGTCATCGGTAGTTATTTTGCAACTTCTTATTTAGGCTCTAATATAATATAAAAAATTATTGGAACTATTGAATTATTTCATCACTCAATTTAAAGAACAACAACTCTTGCCTTCCGAGCCGTCAAACGCTCACGCTTCTCCATTCGAAAATTTGGATGCACGCAAAGAGTTTTCTGATTATCTTGAACGATTCGAGAATTACGCCGCCGTGAAAAACGTCATTACACCAGCGAAAAAAAGCGCAATTGGCACCGAAAATAGAAACGGATTGGAGCCTTGATCGGATCTGAACATTACAATAATCTTTTTGCTCTCTCGGGAAATAGCAAAGCTCTAAAAGATTATACTTACGACCAATTAGTAGCCGCATTCAAACCTATGCTTTCGCCCATCAAGAATGTAGTTGTCTCGCAACATTATTTTCTGTCGACCTATCAAGGAGACAATCAAAGAACCCCCGAATATGTCGCAACTCTCCAATGTAACCTAACCGATCGTGAATTTTTAGTAACATGCTCTTGCGAAGAACAAGTCTCCGTCGCAAATATATTTCTTCGAACTCAGTTTATCCGCGGCTTACGCGATAATTGGATTTGTGAGCAATTACTACAATCGGATTCCATTCTCTCCAAAGCCGTTGCTCTTGAAGCGTCTCGCATTCAAAGTCGAGAGCTCCAACAACAAATCCCCAGTTACTCCAGTTCGGGAATGTCGTCACAAGATTGTCACAAGCTGTCACAGTTCAAAGAATGGCGTTCCGTAAAAAGTCACAGTGCAGTAGCAGAAGGACAGTAGCAGTTTCCGAAGGAAATCACGTTCCGATCATTTTCAAAAGATCGATCACAGTCCCGCAACCGTTCGAATTCTAAGCCCCGTCGTTTGGATTGGATTACCGTGCTCTTGGTATCGAAAACCTATGGTTCCATTGTGGTAAATCGAACCACCTTTCCAATGAATGTAGAACAGATAGAAATAGCCTCAAATGCACATCATGTGAGAAAACAAGTCACGTTCAAAAAGTCTGCATTTACTCCTTGACTTGTTGACTAGCTTGACTTGCAAGCTAACAAGCAAAAACGAATCAAGTAAATTTTGACTCTGATGACTCGACTTTTTATACCTACGGACTAAACCATCTGGAGATTGCTCATCCAAAGTCAAATAACGTCATTGACCTATACCACTTCAACCTTCAAATATTAACTTCCGTGCCTATTCTAACACTGTCGTGCCTGTTTGGGTAAACTTCAGGTCTCCGCCAAATACAAGGGAAAATCGATAGTTGCTCAATTATACATCGTACCTACCTGACATTATTCTCTTCTAGGACGAGATTGGATTAGAGATCTTGACCTCGAATTGAAACAAATTGACGCAGTTATGGCTCATCAGTATCCTAGATCGAACCCAAATGTCAATTGAGGTTCTCACATTTTTCAAATGGAAGATCTCGTCCAAGAATTCTCTAATATTTTTGAACAAAAAATTGGATGCGTTCCGAATATTACGATTTCTCTTACACTCAGACCAGATGCTAAACCTGTATTCACTCGTGAACGCGATGCCCCATATGCTCTTTGAGATCGTGTTAACAAGGAACTTGACTCATTAAAAAAATGTGGTATCATAACGCCCGTGTCTCTGAGTGATTGGGGATCACCCCTCGTGTTTATCCCAAAGCCTGGCAATGGTGTAAGGCTTTGTGTCGATTACAAATGAGGCGTTAACGATCGCTTAGTCTCCACTAATTTTCCTATTAGGCGAATCGATGAAGTTCTTAGTAGCCTAAGGAATTCAAAATATTTCTACGAACTAGACTTATTCAAGGCAAATCCAAATGCTCTTTCTTCCAAACTGACATAGAATTTTTGGGTCACATCATCAGTCACAATAAAATAATGAAGCCTCCAGAGAAGATACGTGCAGTTGCTGATATGCCCTGTCCTAGCACTGCTGATGAGACGTTTTCTAGGCCTTGTCACCTACTATTCTCGCTTCGTACTAGATTTTTCAACTATTTCGTTTCCCCTTCGAAAGTTGCTAAAAAAAACTACCGTTTTCAATGGGAATCATCCTGTGCATTTTCCTTTTCAAAGCTAAAAGCTGAAATCTGCAGTCACCGTATGCTCGTTCCATATGATCCGTCGCTTCCAATAGTGCTCACTACAGATGCAAGCCCGGTAGGGATCGCTGCTGTCCTAAGCCACGTAGTCAGTGGTAAGGAGAAGCCTATTGCTTATGCATCAAGGACTCTAACCTCCTCTGAGCAAAATTATAGCCAATTGGACCGTGAAGCACTCGCCATTGTTTTTGGAGTTGGTGAATTTTACAATTACAATTACATCAATGTACATCTATGGTCTCACATTCACTCCCATGACTGATAATGAACCCCTGTTACGATTTTTCGCTCATAATCGGTCATTGCCTTAGACGACTTCTTCCAGATTATTGTGCTACGCCTCTTTCCTGTCCGGTTTCACTTATACTGTGAAATTCAAAAGAGGTATTGACCATGAGAAAGTCGATTGCTTGTCTAGGGCTCCTGTCCCCCAACGGTGACTGTCGCTCTGGTGACGTTGCAATCAATGAAGAAGTGAACCAAATTTGTCACGAAACACTCTTCAAAATCATTGGTCAAGCTATCACAGCTGACGTCATAGCCCAGGAGACAGCAAAAGATCCAACACTCAGGAAGTTGATATCAACTCTTAAGAAGACACCCGATGACACACTTTTTACCATTCATGATGATATCATTTTTTGCCTCGTCAGGATCGTTGTACCTGAAAGCCTCAAAACTGCTATCCTAGCTGAACTTCATGTCACCCATGTCGGAATTTCCAAGAAGAAGCTCGACGATATGTCTACTGGGAAGGTATTGATAAAGATATCGAGCACCTAGTGAGGGGTTGCTCAGAATGCGCTACACACCGTAAAAATCCTCCTCAAGTCGCTCTGCACCCCTGGGATGACCCATCTTCTAATTGGGAAAGAGTCCATATCGACTATGCTGGTCCATTTGATGGTAATCATTTTCTAATATTCATTGACGCGAAATCGAAGTGGGCAGAAATTCGAGTTCTTAGAGAAGATCCCACCACCGACTCAACAATCAAGTTGCTGAACAACATTTTCAGTTTCCATGGCTATCCCAACACTCTGGTCTCTGACAATGCTTCTATTTTTACCAGCGATAATTTCAAACACTACTGCTTGTATCAAGGGACTTTTCAAAAGCTCATAGCTCCTGGACACCCTGTCACCAACGGATTGGCTGAACGCTTCGTTCAAACCTTGAAACAGCGTCTCAAATAACTTAGAAATGAACCTGGAACCTTGATTGAAAAAATTCAACTGATAATTATCATAAAAATTATAATTTTCAGGTACAGAGCCACACCTCTTGCCTGCGGAAAATCACCTGCAAAACTTTATCTCAATAGAAATTTCCGAATTCAATTGGATGCTACATTCCTTTATGCACCCTGCAAAAACAAACCTACTATTGATGAAAAATCTGTTCGATCATTATCAGTGTGGGAAAGAGTGCAGGTGCGATTGTACATCAAGAACCAGAATGTATGGCAATTCGGACTTGTATTGAACAAACTGGGAACTCGTCACTACTACGTGAAACTGGACTCTGGAAAACATTTAAAACGACATGTTAATCAGCTGGTTTCACCAACCCAACGTGATCGCTGTGTCACATTCAATATCCCCAGCGTGCCTCCTCCATCTTGCCCTGAACCTACTACAACCACCCATTCTCATCCACCAACGACAAAATGACACTGCCAATAACAACCTACTTCGACGATCATCTCGCGAAAAGAGACCTCCAGCACATCCAAGAGATTATGATTGTAAATATTTTATATACGTGTTCTAATCTAACCTCAGTTCTAAAATTTGTCATATTATGTTCATTATTCAAATTATTTGTATTTTCTCACACTTATTGTTTTATTCTATTTCTATAATATCTATGTATTTTCAATCAGTTCAAATTTATGTTGGTCACATTCAAGCGGGGGAGACTGTCGTAACCTATTATCCATGCACCTATGGATCTACTCTGTGCATATGATCCATCGTATAAATATTAGTTCTGTGCCTAAGCTCCATTATGATGGTGTACCCTTAGAATATGCCACTGAAGCGAAGAACTTAGGCATTTTAATGACGAGTACACTCTCTTGGGATAGTCCGGTCACGGCCATGTGTAATTCAGTACATAAATCGATCTACCAGTTACGTAGGATAGCATCAGATTTCCCAGTTCATACTCGGTTGCGGCTCGTTCAGGCTCTGGTGTTTCCGACGTTTGAGTATGCGGCTTGCGCTCTTTCTGATATGAATTCTGAAGAAATTTCTAGGCTCCAGAAAGCTCAAAATATCGCGATTCGCTTCGTGGCGCGCCTGAGGTTGGACGAGCAAGTGACGCCTACTTATAAAAAATTTGGCATACTCAAGATCAGGGAGCTGAGAAAATTGCAGATTGCTGCCATGGTATTCAAAATTCTAAAATTCAAACGACCCGCGTATCTTTTTGAGGCGTTTACTTCTATGTCCAGTGTTCATAGTCTAAACACGAGGAACAGGGAGAATATTTTTCAAATCCCGCCACACAGGACAGTAATTTTTGAAAGAAGTTTTGTTGTACAGGGTACGAAGATTTTCAATGAACTCAATAACTATTTCAAACTAGAGCAGCGAACTGAAACGTTTAGGTTTAGTTTAAAGAAGAAGTTTTTAGAAGAATACTGAATTTATGTTTGTTTATTTCTAAGTTTAAAGTTTCTTAGTTTAGTTTAGAGAAGAAGTTTTTAGAAGAATACTGAATTTATGTTTGTTTATTTCTTATTTATATTTCAAACGATTGTAAGAGGATATTTTACTGTATTTGTAATTATTGGATCCAGGGAAGGTGGAAGAGAGGGCCACTAGGCCCTAACCTTTCCCTGGTGGATAAATAAAGTATTACAATCAATCAATCAATCAATCTCAGTCACCATCTTGCCTCATGTCCACGTCTAGCCACTTACCAGTCTATACAATAAATTCATAATATATCTAGTGCCATCTCTATCTATATTGTCCCACCCGGCCACCACAACACACACCTTTCTTTCCAAACATCATATTTCTTCAAATTCAAATTTTAAATTTCTCAAACCACTTTTTATTGGTAATATGGCCAGTGTAGGTAATATTGCTACGGGGGCGGTAGTTAATACGGATACACATCTTCCATGAGGGTACTATGATCGTACCCCAACAATTTTTATCTTATATTAATATTTTCGAATGAACTAGTTAGGCCAACACCCATCAAAATGTGTTATTAATCAAAGAACATTTTATTGAAAGATGTAATTTTTCCTCCAAAAATTTGAACATTGTAAAAAACTGCAAATTCTTGACACGACAGTTTATTATCTTCTTTGTGCAGATTACCGTTCTATCTAGATCACTTAATGGTAGATTGATTATTATTATTTAATGTAAGCAACCCCCTAAAGCACCCCTCCCTTCCCTCTTGGTAAGGGGGTACTCACGGTTTCAAGAAAACATTGATTTTGGTTCATTATCTTCTATAATCTTTTTTCACGGGTTCGTCGAAAAATTCAGATGGAATGGTGTATGTTTCAGTTCATATTTAGATAGAGTTTATTTTTTAGAATTTTTTAAGACCATCCACAGCTTTGTACGTCAGTCGTTCGTTCGCAATGACGGCTCAAAGTTGGAGCATATCAAAAATCGTCGACATGATGGTGAATCGTGAGGCCGCCGGTCGGTTCAATATTCATACTGACCCAGCTGATTCAAACAGCACACACCATGTATGGTTTCAGACGTCGAGTTAATTAATCATAATAATAATTCGGTGTTAATTATAATAAGTTAAAATTAATAATAACAAACAATAATTTTCACTACCTACTTGATAAAATTATCAATAATTAATGATAATTCGTAATAATAATTAATTATAATTAATGTATCATTTAGTGATCTAGACAGAAGGGTGATCTGCATACAGAAGACAAGAAACCGTTGTGTCAAGAATTTGCAGAGTTTTTCAAATCTCCTCGACAACATCTTTCATTTGAGTTCGTAGATTATAATCGTAAAATCCAGAAACCCCAGCGTTAATGGGTAGGGGGAGTTGAGAAAGAGGAGAGCGTGAGAGGACGGTGAGAAGGGGATATAAATGTGTGAGACTAATTTTTTTTCCACTCAATCACAGCTGAAATTTTCTTTTATACACTCTTTTCGAGGCTAATTCAAGTTTTTCCTAATGAAACTCCAAGGGTTTCTATTTCAAATTCAAGGTTTTCCATTGCCAATTCAAGGTTTTCCTAATGAAACTCCAAGGTTTTCTATTTCAAATTCAAGTTTTTCTAGGAACATGGTTTGCCAGTGTTTTGTATGTTTAAACCGATTGAAAAGGGTTGGTACCGTAACACAAGGTTAACTCTGCTCCTATTTCTCAAATCTCCTCGTCAACAACTTTCATTTGTGTCCGTAGATTATAATCGTAAGATCTAGAACCCCCAGCATTAAAGGGGGGTGGGGTTACCCCCGGGTTAAAAAAACATTAATTTTTCAAACCCCCTCGTCAACAGCTTTTATTTGAACCCATAGATAATAATCGCAATATCTAGACCTCCCTGCGAGATACGCCCTGATTAAAAAAACAGGCTGGTCTTACAAAGCTGCAAATGGTATTGAAAAATTCTAAAAAATAAACTGAAAACCATACCGTTCTAACTGATTTTTTCGAGTTATGAAATTTTCATAACTCGTTGTTAACCCCTTCTCCTTGACCGAGGGGTATGCAAAGTTTAAAGAATCATTGTGGGGTTTGTCCGAGATGCGTAAACCAAATTGCTTAATTTTAGCTCAACGCTAAGTGCCGCGGATGGCGGACGGACGGGTTTTGCCCCGATTTTTGGAATTATCCAAATTTCTAGGAGTATTTTTTTTTCTTGGACGGTTACAAAGTTTCATTACCGATGATAATAAACCAAAATAGTAATTTGAAATGAAATTGTCAGACAGAATGAATAAATAGTTTTTGAATTGAGCATCTGGGTCTGATGAATGGTCCCTTATCCTCCTTGGTCAGGCCGACGAACCTATTCATCAATGACACATCCTCCATAAGCTGCACACATTCGCACATCAAGTAGGTACTTCACACTTTGAACAGACTGAGCAAAACCATTCGTCCAGTTTTTGTTTTTGGTTTGCGGAGGAAAGGACAGAAAAGTTCATTATAGTCATGAAAGTACAAAGATACAAAATTAGAACTCAAGGGTCGGTAATATGGCCAACCGCGGCCATACTACTGACACCTGCCACCGATCCCACTTTTCCATGTTTTCAGTTGGTCAACACAACTTCCGTAAAAGTTTTAGAAAAACACGCCTTATAAGCATAATAGGTAATGGCTGGTGAAATCCATCATTAGGTACAGATAACATGAGAAAATCTCACTAGTAATGGGAGTGGCTTACTCCCTTGCTGCGTTTCGACACTCAAAACAGCACTGACGACACGATTCGCAACAGATCTGAATAACTTTTGCACAGCGCCACTAGTCAACGCCCTCTTCAAGATGTAGGTACTCTCTCAAGGAATCTGTTGTACTACGCTCTGAAGAGCATGCTGGCCATATTACCAACACTGGCCATATCACCCTCAGGTAGGTACCTTAGCAAAAACAAATTATAACTTTACTCTTTACACAAACACAAATGAAAATGACAGTACCTATGTGAATAGTGAAAGGTAACTAGGCAACCTATATTATAGCCACTTAGCCACAGCGAGAACCTCAACAAAAGAATGGGATGCTCGGTAGCCCACTGCGCTCAGACCTCTATGACGTCATTTGTTTACTGAAATTTATTCAATCTGTTACTATAAAACAAACCTTGGGTTCAGATCACATTTTTCTGTCCGGCCCGAAGGTTCTGATGGATGCGTAGTTTCGAGGCGATCCTTTTGGTATGGATGGATAGGATATGATAGGAAGAATAAGACCCGGATGGATGGGAAGGGTAGTTGAAGGTCCATCTCTTGCCTGGACAGGTGAAGGGGAAGGAGGCATATACAATGACGAAGGTAGTAGGGGTAATGGATGGGCGGAGACTTGCGCGCGCAGGACTAACCCTCCTTTCCACATGGGTTTCATCCAGCCGCCTTCCCGCTGAATGTGATCGGACTCCCCAAGTTCTGAACCTTATTCAGAGGGTGAGGGAACATCGAGAGGGGTATATCGCTGGATGGTTAGTGCTTCAGTACATCTCTTGTTGTGTAGTTGTCATGGAGACTTCGCCACGCTCCTCGGTCACCGTCCCGATCCGACCTCGCACTACGTACACAATTGATCAAATTTTGGGAACACCCAAACGTGACTCTTGCAACATGCCAGGTGAGATCAATTTTCAAAGATAAATTTCCTCATCAATTTTTTAAAATTACAGCCACGGAAAGTCACGATACCAAAAATGCACAACATTCACAATACAATACATTCGTTATTCGCCATTCAAATTGTCCCTCATCAATCGAAAAACTACCTTGTTCTCGATCACAGTTCCAATTATCTTAATTAGTTCAATTGAAATCAGTAAAGTTGCATTCAGAAAATCTAAAACCACAAAATTTGCACTTATGATTGAAGTTCAAGCTTTCATGTTTAATGCAAAAGACGCTTTGATTCCACTTGTGAACCACCGACGTATTTCATTGGTCAAGCCAGTTCAAGATAGAAAAACGTTACATACAACTGTCAACCACAACCAAGTTATCAAGTCGTAATAATCCACTAGTTACTAAAAGTAGACATTTACTGCCATCGCCCAAGGAGAAGATCAGCATGACAACTTGAAAACATTAAGAGTGAGTTGTATTTTACACGACATATGGGTGTATAGTTTCATTTTCGACGATGCAGATAATGGATTTAGCTGAGGACTCGACTTGTACTATTTGTCAGAGGGCGATGATAAACAACACAAGTGATCACGAAAATCATAATATTCAATTGAGTGAAGGTCAACGATCTGTATCGCACACTATGAAAACTAAGAATTTTATAAACATTTCCTATTAAATCCTCATCAGCACAGTATATGATGAAATACCCCATGTTGGACATAGTATACTGATCTGATCTGATTTGTTTGTATTCTCATAGTTGACATTTCATATCTGAATGTCAAATTATGAATTGATGAATGCATTAGGTTTGATCGTCAATAAAAGTGTTGCTATCCAAATTGAAAGGGCTCAGGTCCTCCAGTTGATGGGGAGCTTAGCAAATTTGACGCCGGTTCTACCCCCGTTGTTATTTCCATAGCTATTTCTTAACGTGTTGGATTGTGCGATTTTAATTTCGTGACAATTGTGAATATTCATCACACAATTGGATTTTCCGTACCCAACAAAAAGCCTCATTTTGTTGAATGATGAATTACAATGAACTGCAAAACGAGAATCAAGAATGAAGGGAGTAATAGCGATGAATTTAACCCACACATTTTTGGTCTTAAATAGGAATTTTATCAAATGATTAAACACTAGTTGAATTTGTGATGATTTAATGTGGTTATGGTATCAATCCTCAACGCAACAAAGCGATTTTATTGAGCCAGAAAGTAAAACGTCATTCTTGATTCACTCACTCACTTTAAAATTTCTTATATTATTAACTGTTTCGCTTATTGAATCCCCACATTTCTCACGACAGAGGGGTAACACCTTAACTGAGTTTCACACCAAATGAAAAAAAAAAAAAAAAAAATCCTCAACAGTAGGTATATTATTTTCTGTATAGCTCACCCTTCTATCCACCTCACGGTCCTGTATGTAATGTCCTGGTGAGTCCTATAGCTGTACGAAGTAATTGGGGTAATGAGGTGTAATATTGTGTGCTCGTTCGAGAAGATCAACTCCGAGTCGGGGGTGGGGAGTCGGTAACTACCTCAGTGATGGTCTCTTCAGTTTTCCAACCTCATTCCGAGCTGACCTAATACAAATGTATTTATATAATTTAGGGATAAAATAATTATGAAGGTGTTAAGTTATTTATTATTCATTTGTATTCATATAATTCGGGGATTTTTATTGTACCAACCTATGTTGACAGCATATGTTCATAACAAGAAGTACCAACGAACAAATATTTGAAATTATCTTCACATGATACTTGATATCACAACAGCATGTGAAGGTTGAATCTGCTGTTCCCCTGCATGAGAATAATTATTGGCCTAAAGTTCCACTCTTCGATTCACGCTTGTGTTGTTTAGGTACCGGTTATTTATTAATCATTTTTACCTCTTAACCCTTACCGTTAACGGACGGCTGACCGTACAACGCTCCGGGTCATCTGAACAAATTTGTTGAATCGAAATATGTTCAAATTTGTACAAAAAACGAAACTGTTCTTTTAAAGTTTCGAAGATATAGCGTTTTGAACAAACAGACGTCGAGTTGTGAAACTTTTCATGGACCGTCCTCGGCCTGTTCCAAGCCCGCATATCAAACTTCAAATTTTTAGGTCAATTTTAAGTAGACAAAGTGCTGCGAACTCATATTTTCGCTTCCTATTCTCCCTCCAGAGGGTGTAGATGGGAATTTCATTTCACTCAATCCAATTAGGACTGTGTTCGTCGTATGACACCTGAGGAAACACGTTTCTGTAAAATAATATTTCATGTAGGTATGGGATGATAACCATAACTTGATAAATTGTATGCAACTTAAATTGGATTGAGTAAAATAGAATAAACACGAGTAAGAGAGTTAGTAAACAAGGGTTCTTGTAATAAATCTTTAGTAGTTCTATAGTAAATCTAAATTGATGATAGTTGTAATAATTTGTCTTGAAGTTTCCATTCACATGAAATTTAATCGACTCACAGAAATTCTACGATATAAATTTAAATTGAAAATGAAATTTTTTTAAAATTTTAAAAATTTTAAACTGAAAGTTTTAAAAATTTAAATTTTTAAAAATTTAAAATTCTAAAAAATTTAAAATGAAAAAATTGTCATTAGTATTAACATACATGATAATAATTCCATCTCTGCTGTTCTCCACATTGCTGTTCATAACAATATTATTTCTACTTCCTCTTGTAGATATCCGCATGAATAGGGCCCAGTTCCTGGGCACAAACGTCGTGGAATAACAACCTTCAAACAAACGACTAGTATTTGGTCATTCAACGCATCCATATACTTCCATTAGTCATCAAGATCATAACACTATAAATTTAAACATGTCTTTTTGTACTGCGTTTAGAAAAAAGGCTTTTTTCCCCATATAGTAATGTTAGATTGAGTACCTTTTTATTCCACACCGAAGAGTGGCATTCATTCGTGTTGGGATTGGACAGAAGTTATGGGCATATGAAGAAGCTAACGTTGAGCATTTCTTTCACTCTTTTTGAAGTCAAGTACTCAATGTGTACGTTCTCAGTACACGTAGACGCTGAATTTGCATGCACTACTATGTCAATGTGTTGATTAAAATATAGATTTTTTTTAAGCGAATTTTAGAAGAAAATTGTTCTCAGACCAAAATATTTATAACTCAAATTTCCAAAAACTTTTCATACCAAAATCCGTTGTAAAGAAAATGTAACCATAAATGTCGAAAATAATTTGAAGTTTTTTTACGCTGAACCCGATCTTATCCCGTTCTCAAACTGGAGCACTTTGAAGATGAAGAAACGTGGTTGTTACTTCAGATGTTCTTCACCGTTCATCTGCTCTAATCTGATAACTGCTAAAGACAAATGTTATTATAAAACCAGTAAAATAGACACATTTTACATAAAACCAGTTATTTCTTCGAAAATTCGCTCTCATAGTCATGCTGCATGACTGATACATTTTATCATTGTTTTTCGAAAAACGTTACGCATGTCACATAGACTGTACACCAAGTACAAAAAGTATTTCAGACAGGTGGAAAATATTCAGCAGGTGGCAATAATCACTAGCTTGGCTAAAGATATACGTAACTGTACTGCACAACAAAAATAGATTGATTCGGGTTCCAGTCTATTATCCTCACCAAGAAAGTGGCCGTGGCCGAGCCGTTCATAATCATCACTCGTTGCGTGACTATTATTGTGCAGTACATACTCGTACACTGCTCACTATTAGTTTTGCTCGTCCTAATGATTGCCGCTTTCCATGTTGCTGTCAAGAAGATGATTTGAACTGTAACTACTTGTACATTCCTCTCATAGTATCCATACTTCATTCCAGGGATAGGCTTACCGTTTTATAACTTGGGCAATTGAAACATAATGCCTTTTTAGCCAACTAAACAAATCTCATGACCCCTGCATGATGGCGAGGAGAACGAGAACGCCAAGAACAGTCTGAACCAAATCTCCCATCTTACTAAATTCGCTAACCTCATTTCCTGGCTGTCCCAAACCACTTTTCTTCAGCAATGTAGCTTATTTAGTCCAATGAGACGAGAAGAACTTGATCCCCCACCGTTCCCACCCGGTTCGTATGCCTCTTTCATATTCAATTTGTTTCGTAAATGGTTAACTCCTTGCTCCAAAATCAAGGTGAATAATTAAAAAACTTTGATCAAAAGCCTCCTCGATCCCCAGATTGGAACGGCAATTTTTCCCCTCTTTTCAATTAATATTGCTAATTGGGGTAACCAAATGAAGAGGGAGGGTGGAGTGGGTGACAACAATAATGCTACCTACCACCAACTTATTCGCACGATGGGGAATGCCCCAAGGCCGTACTATGCCTCTTTACTACGTAGCTTGTAATCCCGTCGCCAAACAATACAACTGGCGAGACACAATCTAATAGGTACGTTTTATTTACGAACTCAAACATGAAGACAGGATAACAGAGATCAAGAGCTAACGCCAGAAGAAATCATCAAACTAACACGTCGCATGATTTTCGTGATGAAAATGTCCTAGACCAGCTGCATGACCTATTGGCAAAGTAACATACAAACTACAGTTTAAACGCTTGTCAGTGACCTGCACATGACAATAATAACTGTATCGAATCATTTTTGGGTAAGCGGATCTTTCTGAACATGATATCGCACCTCAAGAATAGGAGTGTGACGATATTCTAGTTATACCCATAGGCAGACAGATCTTGGCATGCCCTACAAGAATATTATATTATAATATATTCACCGTGTTCAGCACAAAAATATCTTTAAAATGAGGGGTCACTTGTCAGAATGTTTCATTTTGGGAATTTATGAGTAATGTTTCCCCCTAAAATTCCCCGAAATTTGAACATTTTATATCAATTTTATCGAGAGTTATCGTCCAGAATTGATAAAAATAAACAAACAAATAAGTAAACAAATAATTAAATAAATAATTTATAAATAAATAAATAAATAATTTATTTTATTTATTATATATTATATAATACTGGCCTGCATTGCTGTTGTTGATGCTGGAATAATGTTTTACAAATTTGCGAGTAGGAACGTGCAAATAAGGTTAAACAATCAGGGAAAATCATTGGACAATAATATAAAAACTCTGCAAATTCTTGACACAACGGTTCATTATCTTCTTTGTACAGATCACCCTTCTGTCTAGATCACTAGGTCTAAATGTCTAGATCCTAAATGTTAGATTAATTATTAATATCAATTATCTGTAATTATTAACAATTTTATCAAGTACCTAGTGAAAATTATTATAATTTATTGTTAGGTATTAATAATTCGTATTTACTATTAATAATAATAATTATTAAATATGATTAATTAATACGATATAATTCTGGGGTTTTTAATACTACGTCGGTAATAATTGTTCTATAAAAGAAGTACCTACCAACAAACATTCGAAATTACCTTCATTTCCGTAGCACGAAACGCACCTCAGAACAACAAACTCGACATCACTTAAGCCATATGATGTTCCAAAGAGCTTGTTAGTATGAAAATGGACCTGTATTTCAACAGTTTGATTCACGATCCTGTAGTGAGGCACAATCTTTGAGCCTTCATTGTGAACGAACGGCTGGTCGTACAAAGCTGCGGATGGTCTTAAAAAATTCTACGGAACAAACTCTATCTAAATATGAAATAAAAAACATACCGTTCTATATGAATTTTTCGAGATATGAAATTTTCAAAATTTCAAAATTCGTTTTGAACCCCTTCCCCTTGACCTAGGGTTATGAAAAGTTTCGAGGACCATTGTGGGGTTGGTCGAAACCCATAAAAAAAATTTCGTAATTTTAACTCAACGCTAACTGGGCAAAGTGGCGCGGACGGCGGACGGCGTACGGCGTACGGCGTACGGCGGACGGACGGATTTTTTTTTATTCGATTTTCTGAATCTACGTATCTTGAAACGTAAACCAACAAATTTTGAGGGGGGGTTAAAAATTTTTTTTCTTTGGGCGATTCCAATGGTTCATTATCGAAGATAATAAACCAAAATCTAAGATAGTAATGTAACCTTTCAAAACTTTTTCTCAATTTATCCAACAGAATTATCCAGAATTTTTTCAAGTCGCTAGTTGTTGATGAAGAAGGTGGCTAGACTTTCCTAGAAACAGTAATATTTCAGCAATATTTGGGTCCAAAACTTCAAACGCGTTTCCCCAACATTTAGTATTTTGTACAAATCTGATAGAATTCGAAGTTAGTATTCGAAGTATCTTCTTGATACTTTTAAGTTGTTGCAACAGCCTACATTCAAAAAGCCACAAAATATGAAAATGCTAGTAACTGTAAATCATAAATTATTATTACCTACAACGTGACAAAAGTTTGAAAGCTTTCAGTTTTGTTGATCAATTTTGGGTTTTTATTAGTTAAATGTTCGACCAACAGTATTACGCAGATTTCATTAAATTTAAAGCTAAATAATTCACTTTTCTTAGTTTTCGAGCCAAGGGATTCATAGTTTTACCGCGATAATAGTTTTACGATGAAAAAAAATCAAGAAAAGTTAGTAATCACAACTCTAACTTGAAAATGGTAAACTTTGATGAAATAAGGATATTTTCTGAAAGTTCGTTTTAATAATCCGTTCATCCTAATTTTATTTCATGTGATATCCACATATGACATAAAAATAAAAATTAAACTGAGATGGAATAAGATGGGTCATTTGCAAGGAAACTAGTTCAAGGAATATTCAGTCTCTTAGATGTTAGAAAAAAACGCTTTGATGTTCTTTGCTGTGGCACCGCTTAAATAGCAATGTAGTTGGTACATCATTATATTGCTCTGTTCTCTCGTGAATCGCTAACAAGTTGAGAAAAACGAACGGTACCAAATTTCCCGGACGTCACGAAAAGCGTTTTTTAGGTATCCATATCTCGGCTCCTTTTTGACCGATCGCCTTGACATTTGGTGTGGGTCTTTTTTCTTTTCTTCCTTTGGCAATTGCCAGCAGACGTAGCCATGAAGTAATTTTATTTTGCTACTTCACATTAAAAAAAACTGTGCAAATTCTTGGCACAACGGTTTATTATCTTCTTTGTACAGATCACCCTTCTGTCAAGATTACTGTATGATAGATTAATTATTATTATGAATTATCATTAATTATTGATAATTATTATCAAGTAGTATAAATTATTAATATTTATTGTTGGTTATTGATAATTTTTATGCTTCATTATTAATAATTATTATTAAATATTATTTATCAACTCGATATTTGAAAACCATGTGCTGTTTGAATCAGCAGGGCCAGTTTGAAAATGGCCCCGACAGACTGCCTCGCGATTCACTCTCATGTTGACGATTTTTGATCTGCTCCAACATTGAGCCGTCATTGTGAACGAACGGCTGGTCGTGCAAAGCTGTGGATGGTCTTAAAAAATTCTAAAAAAATAAACTCTATCTAAATATGAAATGAAAATTTTCATATACATTTTTCGAGTTTTGAAATTTTCAAAATTTCAAAATTCGTTTCGAACCCCTTCCCCTTGACCTAGTGTTATTTATTTATTTATTTTTATTTATTTATTTATTTACGGGCAAGCCCAATTACACTCGTACAAACAAGAAATCAATGGACATTAACAGGAAGAATAAAGAAAGAAAAAGTTGAAAATTCTCACAAAAATGAAGAAACTACGAAGAAGAAAAAATAATAACATGTGGAGTACCAATTAAAAAAACAAGATTAAAATGGTGAGGAAGCCAATAACTTTTTGAGAGAAGCAAGGGAGTTATGAAAAAAGTCAAAATCAGGGTTTAAATTAATGAGCAAATTAGCGGAGCGAGGCAATCGCTGCAACGGGCTATTCTTCATATAATTTGTTGGTGAAAAAGGGATGTAGAAAAGGAGAGAAGAGCGTGCCGACAGACGAGGAACTTGGAGGCTGATCATCGAAAGCAAGGCCGGGCAGTCAAGGCGGTTATTCAACAGCTTATGCAGGAGGGATAGGTCAGCAATTGTACGACGCCTCTCCAGAGGCAACATGCCACAAGTATCGAGAAGAGTGCTGTAGCACACTTCGTCGGAAGGAATGCCCAACTTGAAAGCAATGTAGCGAAGAAACTTATTTTGCACTCTTTCTAGGGTATACTGATGAATGGCGTAACTGGGTGACCAAACAGGAGAGGCGTATTCCAAGATTGGAAGCACTAGGGCCTTGTAAAGCAGTACTATGGCACTAATATTTGTGAACTCTCTGGTGTTGCGTTTCACAAAGCCCAAGACCCGCATTGCTCTGCTGGCCAGGTCCTCAATGTGTTTCGAAAAGGTTAATTGCGCGTCGCAAAGCAAAGTTTCGAAAAGTTGTTGAAAAAGTGTTGAAAAGTTTCGAGGATCATTGTGGGGTTGGTCGGAACCCAGAAACCGAATTTCGTAATTTTAACTCAACGCTAACTGGGCAAAGTGGCACGGACGGCGGACGGCGGACGGCGGACGGGGGACGGCGGACGGCGTACGGCGGACGGACGGATTTTTTTTTATTCGATTTTCTGAATCTACGTATCTTGAAACGTAAACCAACAAATTTTGAGGGGGGGTTAAAAAATTTTTTTCTTTGGGCGATTCCAATGGTTCATTATCGAAGATAATAAACCAAAAAGGAAAAAAAATAATAAAATTAAATTTTGATTCCTACTTCTCGGATAAATAAACAAATTCCTTCAAACAGTGTAAAAATCAGTGAGTACACTATTTCGGGAAAGTTAAGCGGGTTGACCAAATGGCGGACGCACGTATTCAGCAACCGACGTGTTGCATGATCAAATCTCGGGCAAATCAGGAATTTGTGCTCCAGGTCGTCTTCCTGATCTTCACAAAATTCTCACGCTGGAACGTATACGGGCTATCGCTCTTATCTCAGGTCTACTCAGCTCAAACAGGGAAAACCAAGGTTTTACTCCAATCCGAGGGTTGTGCATGCGGTACCTTATGCCCGCTATGGCTTTACCGTAACGTTGTAGCTATCGGATCTTCAATTCTTTGTGGAGCCTCACGGAGATGTCGGTGCATGGAATTCAGAGATCCAGATCCACCTCGTTATGGTGTGAGTTTTCTTGGTGGGGCTCTGAATGTTTCAAGTCGCAAGGTCTATAGGGAGCCCAGTTATACAACTTCAAAAACCCTGTTTTTCTCCCTTACCTTGTCCTCTTTCTTATTCAGACAGTGAAGGCTACAACCTCTTTATCCTCACCGATTAACTCAACATTTGCACAGAGCTGCGTTTCAGCTTCAGACAGTGCCTTTTAACCCATTATCTCAAGCCAAACTAAATTTTAGAAACAAAAAACTCTGCAAATTCTTGTCACAACGGTTCATTATCTTCCTTGTGCAGATCACCCTTCTGTCTAGATCACTAGGTCTAAATGTCTAGATCCTAAATGTTGGATTAATTATTATTATGAATTATCACTAATTATTAATAATTTTATCAAGTACGTAGTGAAAATAATTATAATTTATTGTTAGGTATCAAGAATTCGTATTTATTATTAATAATAATTATTATTAATTATGATTAATTAATACGATATAATTCTGGGGTTTTTAATACTACGTCGGTAATAATTTTTCTATAAAAGAAGTACCTACCAACAAACATTCGAAATTACCTTCATTTCCGTAGCACAAAACGCACCTCAGAACAACAAACTCGACATCACTTAAGCCATATGATGTTCCAAAGAGCTTGTTAGTATGAAAATGGACCTGTATTTCAAAAGTTTGATTCATGATCGTGTTGTGAGGCACAATCTTTGAGCCGTCATTGTGAACGAACGGCTGGTCGTACAAAGCTGCGGATGGTCTTAAAAAATTCTACGGAACAAACTCTATCTAAATATGAAATAAAAAACATACCGTTCTATATGAATTTTTCGAGATATGAAATTTTCAAAATTTCAAAATTCGTTTTGAACCCCTTCCCCTTGACCTAGGGTTATGAAAAGTTTCGAGGACCATTGTGGGGTTGGTCGAAACCCATAGAAAAAATTTCGTAATTTTAACTCAACGCTAACTGGGCAAAGTGGCGCGGACGGCGGACGGCGTACGGCGGACGGCGTACGGCGTACGGCGTACGGCGGACGGATGGATTTTTTTTTATTCGAATTTCTGAATCTACGTATCTTGAAACGTAAACCAACAAATTTTGAGGGGGGGTTAAAATTTTTTTTTCTTTGGGCGATTCCAATGGTTCATTATCGAAGATAATAAACCAAAAATCCGTCCGTCACCCGTACGCCGTACGCCGTCCCCCGTACGCCGTACGCCGTCCGCCGTCCGTGGCACTTTGCCCAGTTAGCGTTGAGCTAAAATTACAAAATTTGGTTTCTGGGTTTGGACCAGCCCCACAATGATCCTCGAAACTTTTCATAACCCTAGGTCAAGGGGAAGGGGTTCAAAACGAACTTTGAAATTTCGATAATGTCATATCTCTACAAATTCTCATTAAACGGTGTAGTTTTTAGTTCACCTTTGAATGACCTGAAAAATTACGAATCTTTTAAGACCAATTGGATTTTTGTGCGACCAGCCGTTCGTTCACAGTGACCGCGCAAAGGTTTAGGAAAAACACTAAACTTTCGCGTCGAAAACGGCCGTTATGTGACCCAACCCCCAGACGCCCAGAATAAAACTACCTTTTTTCATCTTCCCGGTAAACTACAGTCTAGAAATTTTAACCGTGAGTCGGGGACAGACCACATTGCAATATTCACTCGGTTTCTCATCTGTAAAATTGTTTAAATAATACCTTTTTGTAATAATACAAATTAAATTTTGATGATGAGCTATTGACTTGAAATTTTACAAATAGGTCAGAACTGGATAACAATGCAATATTCACTCGGTTTCTAGTCTGTAAAATTGTTTAAATAATACCTATTTGTTTAAACAAATTAAATTTTGATGATGAGCTAGATACTTGAAATTTTAAATATAGGTCAGAAATGGATGACATTTCAATATTCACTCGGTTTGTATGACATGGTATGAGTATGGTATGGTATATTATTGTATGTATGATTTGGTATAATACAGTATGGTATGTTAGGAAAGAAATTCGTATGGTATGGTATGAGTACGGTGAGAATATGGTATGGTGCCGATTTGCAATACAGTCTGGTATAGACAGAAGGGTGATCTGCACAAGGAAGATAATAAACCTTTGTGTCAAGAATTTGCAGAATTTTTTTTTATTCGATTTTCAGAATCTACGTATCTTGAAACGTAAACCAACAAATTTTGAGGGGGGGTTAAAAAATTTTTTTCGTTGGGCGATTCCAATGGTTCATTATCGAAGATAATAAACCAAAACATACCGTTCTATATGAATTTTTCGAGATATGGAATTTTCAAAATTTCAAAATTCGTTTTGAACCCCTTCCCCTTGACCTAGGGTTATGAAAAGATTCGAGGATCATTGTGGGGCTGGTCCAAACCCAGCAACCAAATTTCGTAATTTTAGCTCAACGCTAACTGGGCAAAGTGGCGCGGACGGCGGACGGCGTACGGCGGACGGACGGATTTTTTTTTATTCGATTTTCTGAATCTACGTATCTTGAAACGTAAACCAACAAATTTTGAGGGGGAGTTAAAAAATTTTTTCCTTTGGGCGATTCCAATGGTTCATTATCGAAGATAATAAACCAAAACATACCGTTCTATATGAATTTTTCGAGATATGGAATTTTCAAAATTTCAAAATTCGTTTTGAACCCCTTCCCCTTGACCTAGGGTTATGAAAAGATTCGAGGATCATTGTGGGGCTGGTCCAAACCCAGCAACCAAATTTCGTAATTTTAGCTCAACGCTAACTGGGCAAAGTGGCGCGGACGGCGGACGGCGTACGGCGGACGGACGGATTTTTTTTTATTCGATTTTCTGAATCTACGTATCTTGAAACGTAAACCAACAAATTTTGAGGGGGGGTTAAAATTTGTTTTTCTTTGGGCGATTCCAATGGTTCATTATCGAAGATAATAAACCAAAATCCGTCCGTCCGCCGTACGCGCCACTTTAACCAGTTAACGTTGAGCTAAAATTACGAAATTTGGTTTCTGGTTTCGTACCAGCCCTACAATGATCCTCGAAACTTTTCATAACCCTAGGTCAAGGGGAAGGGGTTCAAAACGAATTTTGAAAATTTGAAAATCTCATATCTCGAATAATTCATATAGAACGGTATGATTTTTATTTCATATTTAGATAGAGTTTGTTCCGTAGAATTTTTAAGACCATCCGCAGCTTTGTACGACCAGCCGTTCGTTCACAATGACGGCTCAAAGATTGTGCCTCACAACACGATCGTGAATCAAACTGTTGAAATACAGGTCCATTTTCATACTAACAAGCTCTTTGGAACATCATATGGCTTAAGTGATGTCGAGTTTGTTGTTCTGAGGTGCGTTTCGTGCTACGGAAATGAAGGTAATTTCGAATGTTTGTTGGTAGGTACTTCTTTTATAGAAAAAGTATTACCGACGTAGTATTAAAACCCCAGAATTATATCGTATTAATTAATCATAATTAATAATAATCATTATTAATGATAAATACGAGTTATTAATACCTAACAATAAATTATAATAATTTTCACTAGGTACTTGATACAATGGTTAATAATTAGTGATAATTGATAATAATAATTAATCTAACATTTAGGATCAAGACATTTAGACCTAGTCATCTAGACAGAAGGGTGATCTGTACAAAGAAGATAATGAACCGTTGGGTCAAGAATTTGCAGTGTTTTTATAACATGACCTAGTGCCTTCTATAAGATTTAACCCATTATCTCAACCCAAGAAAATTTTAGGAACAAAAACTGAATTTGAGACTAAATCTGGCCACTTTGACGGGTCGATCAACTGGAAATTTGGTGAGGATCTTCTTGGTGTGGATAATAGAAAGCCCTGAAAGTTTCAAGTCGGTAGGTCTAATGGGAGCCGAGTTATATACCTTCAAAAATCCCGTTCTTCACCCTTACCGGGTTCTTCTTCCTATTCAGTTAGGCAAGGCTATAATTTTGTTTATTATCTTCGATAATGAACCATTGGAATCGCCCAAAGAAAAACAAATTTTAACCCCCCCTCAAAATTTGTTGGTTTACGTTTCAAGATACGTAGATTCAGAAAATCGAATAAAAAAAAAATCCGTCCGTCCGCCGTACGCCGTCCGCCGTACGCCGTCCGCCGTCCGCGCCACTTTGCCCAGTTAACGTTGAGCTAAAATTACGAAATTTGGTTTCTGGGTTTGGACGAGCCCCACAACGATCCTCGAAACTTTTCATAACCCTAGGTCAAGGGGAAGGGGTTCAAAACGAATTTTGAAATTTTGAAAATTCCATATCTCGAAAAATTCCTATCAGAAGGTATGTTTTTTATTTCACATTTAGATAGAGTTTGTTCCGTAGAATTTTTTAAGACCATCCGCAGCTTTGTACGACCAGCCGTACGTTCACAATGACGGCTCAAAGATTGTGCCTCACAACACGATCGTGAATCAAACTGTTGAAATACAGGTCCATTTTCATACTAACAAGCTCTTTGGAACATCATATGGCTTAAGTGATGTCGAGTTTGTTGTTCTGAGGTGCGTTTCGTGCTACGGAAATGAAGGTAATTTCGAATGTTTGTTGGTAGGTACTTCTTTTATAGAAAAAGTATTACCGACGTAGTATTAAAACCCCAGAATTATATCGTATTAATTAATCATAATTAATAATAATTATTATTAATAATTAATAATAATTATTATTAATAATAAATACGAATTATTAATACCTAACAATAAATTATAATAATTTTCACTAGGTACTTGATAAAATTATTAATAATTAGTGATAATTCATAGTAATAATTAATCTAACATTTAGGATCTAGACATTTAGACCTAATGATCTAAACAGAAGGGTGATCTGTACAAAGAAGATAATGAACCGTTGTGTCAAGAATTTGCAGAGTTTTATAATTTATAATCTTAATAATAAATAAGTAATATACAAATAAATTTATAAGTAGTTAATTTATAATTGTATTTGTTGTTGTCGCTTTTTTACGTAATTTGTTCGTGTTCTGCACCTCCTTTTTTTCTAAATTGGCCATAACATTCGAAATCCAGCATGCAAGCTCGGTCCAAACAGAGGATGATCCTTGAAACTTCTCATAATTCTAGAATGGGGTGGAATGGGAGTTGACCACAATTACCAAGTTCTGACTAAATGGAATCCAAGAGTTTTTCTGTGACCCCCCTGTATTATTCATACCATGGTGACCAGTACATTCGAATTAAGGGCATGTGAAAGTATTGAGGGCAAATGGATGAGGTGGGAAATCCGGCGCTTACACTTTCATGTGAAGGTGCGAGCATTCGGAAATGGGCTTAACGTGAATGCAACTGTCCGAATAATTTGGTACATTAAGCTGCCAGTTATAATTGGTTGGATGGAATTAACCGAATTGACCAAATTTCAATGGGCATGCCACCTCTAAATGAGGGGCAAGATTTGATCCACCTTCAACATTGAGGTCGCGTTTGAGATCGTAATATCAAATCGACTATAATCGAAATAGAGGTCTTTATGAATTGGCCTGTTAACTTTTCTGGTAAAAATAAACGTAATTTATCCTATTTCTCTCACCCACTCTTCATTTAATCTTCTTTAACTCCTTCCGCTTGATGTTTCCAGCTTATGCAGTTTGAAAAGTGAAATACCTTCAACACCCACCCTCTCCCTACCAACCCAACGCAACCCCAACATTTGTCACACACCGCTACATATTGAATTTTCAAATTTCATGTACCAACCATGGTGGCGCGATAACCAACTCGGCATAAGTTATAGTTCGAAAATCGATCCAACATTCCATGATGTAGGTATTAAGAATGTGGTGAAACATGTATTGTCGGCAGATTCAGTCTTCATAATTGTGTAACAAAACGAATCCAAACATGCATTTCCCAATGCCGCCATTACTGGCCCATGCGGTGGCTCCTTAATTAATTCCACACAGTCCGAAGTCCTTAGGGAATTCCATAATCCATAAGGAACGATGCAAGCCCTTTTTTCTTCTTTTAGTTATCACTTCGGAGTGTCAATAATGTCAAATGAATTTACCTACATGGCTTTATGGGGTATATAAATTGAAGTTCCTAAAAGCCCGAAACCTAATATGACCTAATTTCATCTTCTATACTCATTGTACCGCTCTAAATGCGCAAAAATGTACTCCTACAGGAAATTGAGAGGGTCCTATGACAATGCCCCTAAAATTTCAAGTAGAAACCCGGTAGGGACCCAGTCGTATTCTGTGAAACAAATATTGTGATTATTGTCCGTAGCTTATTGATTAAAATTGTCAGCGTAAGTCTATTATCATCTTCGACGTTCGCGCTTCATTTGTTGTCTCCGAATTTCCTTATTCGGACAGCTATGTAAGAAAGTGAAAAGAAATCGTGAAGAATTGGAGACAGCGTCGCAATTAGGACTAGGGAGAAAACCAAGAATAAATTTTCCCGGGAGTTCAAATCCCTTTCATTCCTTTCCAACAATGGGCAAATCCGATGTAAAGGACGCCATTGTGAGGAAAGCCTTTTTCCACAAGCCTTTTTAGAAACGCCCCTAATTGTTAATGGCCAATCACACCCCCCTTCACCCGTTCGAGAATTAATTTACGTTGCCTCAATTTCAACAGCATTACTTGTTGGGTTCGTATGAAGCTCATGGTTGAAAAGCCGGGTTAGAGGTCTTTGATAAGCAGGAATCCCGTTACCTGATGGGTGAAATTCCTAAATGAAAATAACTGAAGAAAGATATATCATTATGGGTACGGACCAAAGAAGATTAAATATCTTCTCACGCACGAATATGACTCCCCTTTCCTTTGAAACCTCAGGACATCAAACATTTGACTCTCAGGACCGTGTGTTTTCACATATTATGACATCCCTCGTTAGAGGAAGAAAACACCTAATCAGTTTACATAAACGTCGTCACGTTACATAAGCGTAGGTATTTATCGTAACACGAAAAGGGCTCCTTTGGAATAAAAATCGGGGAGTTCAAGATGAAATGAAGGGGAAACGGAAATCACAAACAAGTAATGCCAAGATCATTGAAGGAAAAATCCTTGCACCCATCATTAGTGAATGAATCGATTTAGCAAAATGTAAAAGATCATTCAAGTGAATGTTATATCATCGAATGGGAAGTTCGTGCGTACGTGTGTGACTACTTCTTTGGTTGGTAACTATGTGCTGATTATTGATGTCGTGAATACTTTAATTAGGAAGAGAAGACTACTTTAAGAAGAATACTTTAATTAGGAAGGAGCTCATGGGACAGATTTCAAATTCATATTAAACGCGGCAGGACGGAAGATAAGATCATGGTGCGCTTTCTTGGTTATGACCCCCACACCGGAAAATTGGGTATACCGTTCCCTCAGTCAGCTAGCTTGTTAAATTAGCTAGGGTTTGTTGAGCTGGTCACGTTGTATGCATGATGGATGATTAGGTGCCACGTAGATTTTTGTTCGGAAATCCATGGGGACAGAGAAGGCGAAGTAGACCTCGGCTGAGGTGGTTGGGTTTGGTTCAGGAAGACGCAAGAGGTCTTGACATGGGAAACCGTTACAAAACCCTACAATTTATTTATTTAAATGATAAATTAAACATTTTTATTTAGGATTAATGTCTTATAATGATACAAATTCTGGGGTCTTAAAACATAGACTTGAACTCCAGTAAACTTGTACAGAAAACTATACCGTTTTATTTAAATTCTTTTCGAGGTAAATATGTCGTTTTGAAAATGTCAAATCTCGTCCGTTTGATAGGGTTATGTAAAGTTTGAGGGATCGTCCTCCAATGTCAATTTTATGATCGGGGTACTGTCACTCCACTGCCAATTTGTTCAATTACACCTAAATCCTCAAACACTGTAATTTTATCTGGCAAACACACCTCTGCGCTATGCTAGACAAGAAAATTGTTGAGCTTTTAAGAGCACCTCAACTCGGGACATCGAAGAAGCTGTCAGCAGGCATTTCATTGCGTCACTAAATGTAAGTGAACTCAGCACTGGCCATCTTTACTCTCGTGGCTTGTGCTGGACTTGCTGCTGAGACTCCGAGGCGACGAAGGCCTATACCATGGCATATGCTTACGTCATTCTTTATTCTACGAACAGAATTCATGCAAACTGTCTCTGACTCACACTAGGAAGCTTCACGTGTGTTAAATGGAATGGGTATTCATGCAGGCCCAAGGTTCTACTAATGTCCCTTCAGGAAAAAAATACTAGGGGACCTCCTCCAATCATACAGTCGAGTTCGTTAAAAACGTTAAGGTTTTTGGAGCTGTCCCAGGATTCAGAAGTCATGTGGAACATATTTCTGAAATTTAACACGCGTGGTTTATCTAGGGAAATAGGTGAAGGATTAAAATGAATATGTAACTGATTATACGAGTAGGCTTCGTAAAGGATTGATTACACGAGGCGAGTTTACTAGCTAATAGTCGGGTAGTTAGAAGCTGGCGAGTCGGCGACCGAGCTATAGGTCAGCCATAGAAACTTTGCATCTTTTTAGCGCATTCTTCTGGAGAACATAGAACTAATTATCTCTTATCATCAAGCAGATTCCTGTTCGTACGATAATTTTTCGGGAATTTCTCCCCTCAAAAGTGAAATTTTCGATTCGAAACAACACAAGACGCCATTTCGTTCACAGCGCAGCCACTACACGAACATGAAATTTCTCACCGCTCCAATTTCTGTGTGTAGGTTTCACCATGGAAGGTAGACTCGATCGTTATAGTTCGCGGATCCGCTACCTAGGGTACCACTACACGGACGCAAAGTTTCTGTGGCCGACCTATAGTTGACGATTACACGTAGCTCAAACTAGTTGCTGCCGAAACCGAAGATAACACGTAGCTTATCACTCGGAACAGATTTAAATAAATCATCAGTAGATAAATAACGTAATGTTATTTCCAGTTTCGTGGCTTCTGGGATTGCCGTCCTCATTACCCTGTCCTTTTTTCAGCATTCCATCCATCATACCCAGTAAAATATTTCGGTATGCCGTAGTATCTTCGTTTTTCTGCCCTTTCAATAATGTACACGATGCGCCATAACTTGTCCCTCTTCGTATTCACAGTTTCACCCACACACTTCTTTGACGACGGTCTCTCATTTCTCTACTTATTAACTCGTTTTTCCCCCCCCACCGTTTACGAAACAAAACTCCGGCTATAACCAACTCTTCTGACATTTTCACCACCAATGGTTTCCCACTTGCTGCTTTTTAACTAGCAACCCTCTTTACACACGGCTAGTTTGCTAGCTAGCTCGCTCAAACGCCGGTGAGTAGCTAGTAAAGTAGTCCGGTCTTCAACTTTTCCCCAGCTTCTATACTAGTCGGCTAGTTTGCTTGTTTAGGATTACACGGAGCTAGTTTACTATCAACTAGCAAACTAGCCGACTGGTAAACTCGCTTCGTGTAATCGACCCTTTATGGTATGATATGAGTGGTCTAGGAATGTCCTCCACTTTGAGCTCGAACTGTATCGTATTCACTCCTCATCCACTTCCACCACCGCAACCTCCAACTTCACTCGTGTTTCATTTACCATCATCACATCTTGTGAGCTTTGTACAGAGGAAACTTACATTTTCTGACATTCTGTAGGCCTAGATATGGGCAATACCACTGTTATTCATGTAAGTTCTTTTCTGACTACGTATTTTTCTAAAAAGTTCAATTATGAATGACAGTTGAATCATACATCATTACAAAAAGTTTTGTTTTGATGGTCTGAGCACAGGTGGCGGAATAGGCGCTGAAGGCTCGAGCACGGGACGGAGCGGTCCTGAAGAGTCTTCCCCAGGGCGGGAGACGGAGGACGAGACGAAACCCCGGAAGATAAGGAGGTCGAGGACGACGTTCACCACTTATCAGCTCCATCAGCTGGAAACAGCGTTTGACAAAACCCAGTACCCGGACGTTTTCACGAGGGAGGAGCTCGCAATGAGGCTTGACCTCAGCGAAGCCAGAGTTCAAGTAAGTAACTCACCGTATTTGCATCCAATACATTCCAATAAACGTAGGGTATGTAACACCGTTTACTCAATACGTGCAGGCACGAAACGGCTACATAATGCGTGCAACTCAGGAAGAACATGTAAGGTTAAAGTAAGTAACTCGGAGCTACAGCTATTTCAATTATCTGGTCTGAAAAACAGGGATGTTGTGTTAATGTTCTATAGTTATCACTTCCGAGTAATCCATATCCATAACAAGAACTGATTATCGCCGATTTCGAATGGTTACGATCGCGAAATTACGTGAATTTTATATTACTCACGACAATACAAAATTCTTTCTTCTTTTTTTTCTAATCATCTTTATTGTTACAACTGTAATACAGTTGTACAGTGAAGTTAATCTATTTCTATACTAATTTCTATTCTAAACACACTATGAAGCTGTAATTTGGTATACATAGCCTCCTTAGAACTTACACTTCGAGCAGCATAGGGCTGGGGTCAGCTAAGTGGCTCCTAAAGCTAACAAGGTATGTAACCTCCTTGGGACTTTTACTTGACTTTTAGTCTCAACAAACATTTTAAGTTACCTTCTTTTTGTACTACAAAAAGTATGTAGGAAGAAGGAACTAGATATCACAAAACCACCTGTGCCTTAGTAAGAAAATTGGCCTGATGATTTACGCTCATGTTGACAATTTTTCTTCGGTTTTGCGGATGGTCTAAGAAAATGAAATCTATTGAAGTTTGTATAGGAAACTAAAAATGAGACATTTTTCAGAGACGGCGTTTTTCAGATTTTAAACCTATTCCACCCTTCCTAATGACCTAGGTTTATGAATACATAGTTTCAAAAATCGTCTTCGGCCAGGTCCACACCTGGATGCTTTTCAGGGTATTGTGTATGAGCAGACTGCTTCAATCGGAAGACGGCCTACGGGTTTTTAAAATTTTGAATAATTATTTTTTCTGATTCTACGTCTGATATTTGATTCCGATGGTTCATTATTGAATATAATAAACAAAAACAACGGCCTGAGGTCGCGGAACGGATTATTGACAATGGGGTGGGCGTTAATTGGAACTTTTCGGTGGATCAGAGAACGTATGAAGGGGTTAAGTAGCGAACGAGGGTCAGCGCCGTCCGTGGGAGAGCGGGTTGCACAAATGTATAGCTCCCTCCAAGGGTTCGTGTATGACTCAGACCAGAAGAGATTTGACTTTATTAACGACTTAACTCTCATCTCCCCCCGACCTGATCATTACGACCAACCGTTTTTCACTTGAAGACCAAAGCACACAGACTCCTTGGGCTCCGACCGTTAATTGACCGAGAATCTCTGGTAGGTACGCTGGCCGTCTGCCACCCCCCACCGAAGCCAGTCGTTGTACACCAATCAGAGCCCTCACTCTTCCGCCCATTTTCTTTTCATCAAATTCCTGAAATTATTTCATGGCCCACAACTTTTATTGGGAATAGGGTGCCAACATGCTAACATTTATTGTTACGTGCTGACACATTGTAATAACGCTTTTGGTTTATTTCCAATAATGAATGAACCTTTTTACGTTTCAATATACGTAGAATCTGAAAGTAGAATTAATGCAAATCCGTCCTTACACTGCCCTAGCCAAGTGCCCTAAAACTGTTGAAAAATATTAGGAAGTGGTGAAAAACGGCTTATCCAGGAACTTTTAAATGAAACGGGTTTGCTCCCCCTGAATTATTTATATAATTTGTAGTTTATATAATTATTTCATTTTTAATGTATACAAATAAATTCTAGAGCATCGCAGAGCTAGATGTCGACTCCCTGATCATTCGGAGGCGGCCATCTGGTCGCATATGCAGACTATATTTTAGATGGGCGATCTGCACAGAAAATAATCAACTGGTGTAATTAACTGGTTAACGATAGAAAACGCGGACATCCGATAGGTGATTTGGAGCATTTAGTGATGGTGTGCCCAATACATTCCGTGCCTAGGGAAGCTATGTTACGTAAAGTACATATTAGCAGGAGCATCAGCCTAGTTAATTATAAAAGCATACTCAGACGAGACAATAGCGGATTATGGAAAGAACTGATTTATTTTATAAATCCGACCTCTATTAAAATTTGAAAACAACATCATTTAATAATTGAGAAGCATTTATTTTCATTTCATTCTTTTATTTTATTTCATTTTTTAGTGGAGTACTTATTTTTAACAAAAGAATTTCTAGGTGTATTGTGTTCTTAGCTTTATTAATACAAGTAAGTTTTTATTTTCAATTTTCGAACACTTTTGTAATAATGTGGGTCTTTCCCAACTGTAGGTAATTTCCAAAAATGTAATGTAATAATGAAGAAATTTTGTAAATGTAATGAAAGAAATGTAATGTAATAATGTAATGTAATTGTAAGACGATTGCCGACTGCCGGACGTGTCGGCCCATGTTAGGAAATTACGTCACCCAGTTGGTCAAGTAAGGGGCCATTACTATACTGCAGCTATACGGACTTTAGAAATGAAATGCGATGGGTAGCCCAATCAACTAAACCGCGGATCTATACCGTTTTGCACTCCTATTTCAGACAACCAGTTTTTATGAAAATTGCCTAGAATGCATACTATTCCAGCTCCAGCATCAGGGAGTACCTATCTCCAATCAAAGTGGCCTAACAGCAGGTTTATATAAACCGATGGCTCTCGCAACAGTGGAGGCACAGGGGCTTCTTCGACACATGCACTGGGTCCTGTCAAGGTGCTCGTCTCTGGGGTCACGCCTCTAACTACACTGCAGAGTTGCATGCAATACTTCAAGCCCTCGAACACGTCTCCAGAACCAGTGACTTAAGGCAAATAGTAATTCTCAGAGTTCTGTGATGAAATTATCTTCTCTTAAGCACTCAACCGTCTGAACGCTATAAAAGCCGAAATCCTAAGAAAGAGATCTACCATAATTTGATTATATGCTGGATAAAGGGACACGTATTTATCGAGGGAAGCGAGACTGCCGAGCAAAAAGCCAAAGAAACGTGCCTACTTTTACTCACACCGACATCAAACACTGGCCCCACTCCAAGGTTCTTGCTGCATGGGAAGAGAAGTTCCTGACGTATTCTACTGGAGATAGATATAAGTTCTTCTTCCCAGTACCAAAGTGCAGGCCTTGGTTTGACGAAATCCAGGCGAGCAAGCCTAAGCCGTTTTAAACTACGATCAGCAGACTGCGAACCGGACATGCCAAAACTAATATATACCTACCTTCTCCAAATTAACCCATCCAACACTCCGATGTGCCAAGATGCAAAAGGAAGAAGAGTCCGCGGAGCATGTCACAATGGCCTGTGACAACAGATCCATCGGAACACCATACTGGAGGATAATTACTCCACACATGACAAATCCATTCAATTTAGACACCATCCTTGCCGAAAGTAGATAATATTAATTTATATATTATATAAATTCCTACATAAATTCTCTGTATAAATGCCTTATTTAAATAGAGATGAAATAGAAGTACAAAAGTAATAACCATTGTAGCTGCTGAATGCAGTTTATGCGCACCAATAAATAAATAAAAAATAAAATAAAAAAGGGGGGAATAATCTGGATTATTGAAAATACCAAAGGAAGACATAAATTTTATCCTGCCAGTTTAAAAGTGCCACTAAAGGAGTGTTTTATTAAACTATCCATCGGTCCTACCTTTTATACCTTGGTTTAAGTAAAGATTCAAGAATCATCGGTACCTACGCAAGGTTTCCATTGGTAACTATTCAAATATACATCCAAACGTGGTTTTAACAACTGAAAATTATAGGTATAAACATTCGCAAAAGGTCACAAGCCACCTGGAAATGGTTCAAAACGCCAATCTACTACGACGGACTCAACGGTTCATAACGTGCTGCTGCTTTAATAAGTATGATGAGAATAGTTAGTGAAACATAACATTGTAATATATTGCAAGAAAATATTGTTATCCTATGATTATCGTTAGTTGAGGTTCTTTGGTTATTGGCTGTAAATTATTGAACTCAGACTTGATTTAGTGCATTTGAATGCATGCAGTTGAATCACAAATTGATTGCTAATTAACAAGTTTGTAATTATCAAGAAAATTTTAACCAATAATACCAATTCTGAAACTAGTGTACCATGTAAGGACAGTATGAGAGGTAATCAAGTGTACTCCGTCAAAATTGAAATTTCCGCACAGTGCACCGTTCAAGACTTTTTTGAACCAATTTAAATCCGTTTCTGTCTACGGAAATTCACGCTACAAACACTAGGTATGAAACTATATGAAACCATATAGTGTGCTTAACAAAGTTTTTCACCGATGACAAAATCCTTTCTCACTTGTGACCCCCGACTAATACTAGTACAACAGAAATTGGAAATTACAACTTACGTTAACATTAGTCTTGACTTAATTATCTTCTTGATGTGCAGGAATTATATTGTATAACTAATCACAGTTACTATCCGGAATCATACAGTTTCTAGTTGTAGTTGCTGCTTAATTTCAGTTCATATTTGAACAACGTTGCTTTAAAGACAAATATTATACAGTCTAATCATACAAACGGTCGGAATAATATCCTTTCTAATCGCATTCTCCATGGAGGCATTTTGGATTTCCCTAGAAACAAGTTTCATCTGGAAACCCATCATCGTTCAGATCATCACGGTTGAAATCCCAACAAATCGAGTAGATGAAAAACAAGTCGCATCCCGGGATCGGAGAGTTAACTGAGCTTGACAGAACACTGGGGTTTTCAGAGTAATAACGAGGTCGTAAATAGTTGAACGTCAATATCTACTTATTAGTTTACCTTCTCTATGGGATCATATGAAGCCTCTACCCCAATGGTACACAGGCTGAGCATATAGACCAGGCGTGTACCCTCGAGTCTTTGATGTGTATCTGTCACTTGATTATTGTGCATCGCCATTATCTCGTTACACGGGTTCAAATCAAAACACCCATCAACTAGGTAGAATAAACCGCTGTTCCATTCCGTACAATTTCAAAGTAATCGGTGGCGTATATATTCAATTTATTATGCTGTCCTCCTTCTTCGTCTCCCCCTTTTATCTTCCAAAGGCCAGTTAACCGTCATTAATCTGTCGTCGGAGTTAATTCCGCTATCGTTTGCTCTGGAGTCTCAATCGTTAGTTATGATGAGCGAACGATAGAAACTACGTCGCACCGTGATTGTTACAGGAATGAAATAACGACAATTTTTTGGACCTCACACGGTCTCATGGGTGAGGATGAAAACAATGCAGGTACAATATGAGATAATATCTTTTATCTAATAAATAAATATTATTTCCGAGAAAATAAATTAAAAAGTCAGCATCATCAGCCTCTTTTCCAGAGTACGTCAAGAAATCAAATAACCATTTCGAGTGAAAGATTGCCAAATAGAAGGTGGAAGTCTGGAACAATGGCTCATCAAATAATTTCCGTAGAATTCATCTTTTTTGCTTAGGCATTAATAAAGTAGTTCGAAGTAATATACATTTATTTTGATAGAGGATGATTTTAATTTATCAGGATTTATTGACTGTTGATATGCGGAGTGGTTGTCGAGGATTGGTCAGTGAAGTAAGATTTATCTCAAAGTTTTGACGGTTCATTCCGCCATTTTCAACTAAATACTCCTATGATTTGAGCGTAGTACACACACGTATTGTAGTCCTGACTGACCGAAACTCGGTAACCACAGTGATTTGCACATCAACGGTCGACAAAACTACTCCCGTACGAGTAGTTAAGATTTAAAATCCTTTGAATTGTCGGGTTTTAAAACTTGGGAAGAACATTTTCTCTCATGGCTTAAGCTCAATCCGGTCTGCGACGAATGTGTCGAGAATTGCAAACAATGAAATTAATGGATCAATTAATGGATAAAAAAAAAAAAATAAAATAATAAAATAATAATAATGGATCACATTTCTGGCATTCTACGAAATTATCAAATCGTGTGTTGCTAGGAAATTAGCTGACGATGTTTATGTTTGTGGTTCAAAAATTGATTCTCAAGTTTTATTGATGCCCGAAATTATTTTTTGAATCGCTTAAATTGACGATGACGATGGTATGCTCCCTTCTATTCTTATCCTCTTGAATTTTGTTCAGAATAAAGAAGTTGTTAGTCCGCTAAATTTGTTCCGATGATAATTTCAAGTGTATTTAAAATGCAAGTAAGCAAGTTTGGTCTTTAAAGTATGAGATTTGATCATTTACTAGGCGTTCAATACATAAAGAGATTGACCGAGTTCCTTGAAACATTTACGTCATATCACTACAAGCTTTGTCTCGCCATATAGGTAGGCTTAATCTCATCATAGCACTAAACCACCTGAACCAAGGTGATGTCTTGTGAACGAAGGTGATGTCTCTGAGGGGACGGATTCGTTGAGGTGCGAGATATTTATAGGTGCCTCACTACAATGCACAATGTGACCAGTATTTCATTCCATCTCCTTGTTCAGTGTCAATTTTCAGTTCGCAATTCTATGAAACGGGTGATTATATTGCATGTGATGCTTTGGGGTAGAGGTGTGCTTAACGAATACTTGTGAGTATCCGTTACTTCTGATACAGAGACTTTCAAATATCGGTTACAAAGTATTAGTTAAGGTATCTGTTAAGAGTCTCTCTGTGATACTGCTAACAGATACCTTAACTAATACTTTGTAACCGATATTTTTGGTTTTCAGTATCGGTTACATATCTGGATGGCTAGTAACGGTTACAAAATATCGGTTACTGAAATATCGTCTCACCTCTACTTTGGGGTGCTGTGGGTCCTTCAGGCGGGCTTGGAGTCAGCTACGTTGTTCCATTAGCAAAAGAAAGTTACGAATTCCTTCTGGAGTTGCACGAGTTACATTTTCTTTGGAGGGGGCTACGCATAACCAAATTCGAAGTACTTGGACGGCACATTTGTTTTGAGGACTGTTTGATTTGTCAATATGAATCTGGAATTCTCATGTACACCCGTAGCATGTACTGCAGTTTTCCAGCAGTTCGATGAGATTTGGGATTAAACTCTTTGTTAGTTCTCACAATAACCAATTTTAACAATCAATTTGTCCTCAACTTGAGGACATGAGGTAGAAAACATTTAAGGGCAAAAAAACTTGAGGTTGAAGGGGGGAAAAATAGAAACTGAGAACACACAAGGAAAGGTGTTTCTGGTAGGTGTTGACGACACTTGAGTGAGTTCAAGCTTTAGTAGAAAATAACGCCTAATCACCCACAATGGCGCGGGATCGGTGCACATTACCTACCCCGGGGGGCCAGGGCCCAGGGACAAAACCCTGCGGGTTGTCGCTTTTGTGATACGGGGCCCCCTCTGCCCCCTTCAAACATCGGATAATAGTTAAGCCACATCCAACATTACTTACCCGCCTCCCCGCCATTCCACGCATCAATGGATACCCGATGCCCTGGCAAAGCAAAATAGAATGTTCCAACCGTCTGTATCCGTGGGTTTGAGCGATTTCAATACAGAGACATCCGCAAGCTGTAGCCGACGCGTATCAAAGGCTCTTCAATGTAGAACATTAAAAGGTGCAACACATGTGAAACATTTCTTTAGGTTACAAAACCCACAAATTGATGACGATTGTTCTGAGAATGGAATGAAAGATGCTTGTTTTTCCAACCTGACAAGTTGATTGGGCATCCAAGGGGCTATTGAAGATCGACTCTCCATCATAAAATTCACGAAAAGCGGTGCCAAAATCATATTGTTACATGCGCCATAATTGGCCGTAACCATCTCGATATGTTAGTTCAAAAAATCGATTCAACATTCCAAAATCCATGAAGAACGGTACCTAACACATTTTTTTTTGTACCACTGGTGCCACTGCGCCTCATCCCCTCAAACCAGAGGCCATTGAGTTGCAAAGCCTGTTTTTTAGGCCATTTCTTGTGTAATCTCCTGTGTGAAATTTACTGTATTCGACCTTTTTAGAGCGAAAAATTCGAAATTAACCCACTTTCCGTTTTCCAAAATCGTCCATTTCATTTGTCGAATTTGGAGTCTTAAGCGTGTTGTTATGGTATGTTGGCAAAGGCCTCGCAAATATCATTCTACAGCAGCCGGAAAAAGTTATGATATCCACATACCCCGCCGGCCTTAAAGAGATGTCCTAACCACAAGCACCGTACCCGTTTCGAAATCTCCCCTTCGCGCCAGAGCGAGAAGATCGTTTACCATATTATACAAGCTAAAATTGTTTAAAAAGCCACCTTCAGTGTTATAGATTTTTAAGACTCTAGAATATTGTGTGTATATACACAAATCTTAAAACCGCTGTAGAATGATATTTGCAAAGGATTTTACACGGAGCGTTTGTTGGGGGGATCATATCTTTTGGTTGGCGAACTTGAAAAGACCTGTAGAGGCAATATGCAAGAATAAAATCAATTTATTAAATTATTAAACTGAACAAATCAATATAATTTTAAATTAGGTAATTATTTATAAATAAATAAAATAAATAAATTAAGCACGAATAAAGGAGAGCTTCCTTTAGACCGAGCGACTTGAAATTTTCAGAGCTCTCTATTATCCACACCAAGAAGGTCCACAACAAATTTCCAGTTGGTCGGCTATCGACCCGTCAAAGTGGCCAGATTAAGCCTAAATTTCAGATTTTTGTTCCTAAAATTTTCTGGGGTGGAGATAATGGGGTAAATCTTTTAAAAGGCACTGTCTGAAGCTGAAACAAAGCTCTGCGGGAAATGTCAAGTTAATCGGTGAAGGTGGAGAGGCTGTAGCCTTGGCTAACTGAACAAGGAGGCGAAGGAGAAGGAGAAGAACATGGTCAGGTTTTTGAAGTTGTATAACTCGGCTCCCTTTAGATCTAGCGACTTGAAACTTTCAGGGCTTTCTGTTATCCACACCAAGAAGATCCACGCTATATAGTTGAAACCTAGGGTTTGCTTAGGAGATACCTGAAACGGGTTCGTATGCAGACAGTTTTCAGACGTTTGGTTCACCAAGAATGTTGGACCTGTTATAACAAAGTACCTTCTTCGAAAATTCGATGAACAACATCACGACAGATGGTGACTGTCATTTGATAGTTTGGCGCATCATATCTCGGAGTTGACCTTTTCGGTTGACATCAAACGGGTGACGTGTAACGAAAATGAATCACAATCGAGAGAGGGATTGTTTGGAGCGCGAAGGTGCCGAGCCGTGCGATGCCAAGGGGGTCTTGGAAGGACACGGTCGGCAGTTCTTTGTTCCACGTTCCGAAGCTGGGAATCTCTCATATGATCTGAAAAGTAGGGTGCAAACCCCCACCCGGTACCACTAATTGCCTCAACCATCCGTTGTACGACGACCCTCCCCGCTTCCTATTTGTGACCAGTTACTAATATGTTAACCATAAACCCCACCCTTTGCCGTTCCATCCGTCTCACTATAGTCGAGGGCTATAATCTCCTTTTTTATCCCTTGTCAATTAAAAACGAGTAATGTAACGTGAATAAGCCCCACCCCTCACCTACCCCATTCTGTATCCGTCTGCCTTGAGGCAAGTTTAAAATCTGATTTTAATTGATGTTCTGGCCCCTATGTTATTAGTGAGGGTTACCTTTTCTCATTCACCGAACTACCTTATCTTAGAATTTTGCAATACATGACATCATTTCATGTCAAACGTTGAATTACAATGTTATAAAGGCAACTATAACAATGTCCACTGACGAATACCCTTCAGCTCGACTTCTTGGACGTAACGCAAAATATAAATTTTCCGTTAGTACTATTATTATCAGCCCTTCAGGAATTACCAATACCAATTGTTAGCACTGACACCATGAACAGATCCACCACTCACAAGTGAAACGGGCGGATTGATAGCGCACAGTTATCATTAACTTTCACCTATCTGCAATGCATTTAATAGTTTCAATGGCGTGTACCCTGGCGGACATCTATTACTATACCATGAAAGAGTGACTGTGGCTGTGGGTAACCCGACGAGAATCCTTCAATTACCGCCGGTTATACCTCTCACAGAGTGTTTGTTGATTTGTGTGCTATCTTCCATGATGTTTATGATTTCATTTGCTGAACTTATACACGAACGTAATTATACATGTACGTTCAAATTTAGACTCAATTTGATCCTCAATTAAGGACTACCAATCTAGCCGGAATCTCATAATGAATTCTTGGTTCACTTATACCCAATTTTGGGAAAGCCTCTTTCTCATTCGATGAACTCGGAAAGAGCAAAATCTTCGTTGTCACTGCTGACGAATGTTTCCCACAATGTAGCCAAAGCGATCGGGGAATAAAACGGGATAACTCGTCGGAAAGACAACCCGTTTCAGAAAACTCATATGTTCAGATGAACAAAGAACAAAGAAAGGTTGAAATCAATCAAGGAAACAAGGTTAAAATCTCAACCCACGGACAGGAGGATTGATAAACGCCTATTCGCACGCTAACCAGAGTCGGCAGGATGAATCGGCCTAAACGGTTGTTCAAATGACATTCATAAACCAAATCGAAGTCTGACAGACTACGGAAACTTCAACAAATGTGTTTAATCCATCGATTCTTATTGTTTTAGTCTTTAGTGTATGATTATTGAATTCGTTGATCAACCTTTTGCCCAAATCACTGATCCGATGGGCGACTTTCTCCCAACAACAACGGTGCGTGAAATTCAAAAAAACCAGATGATAATCATCTAGTAATTAAATATCAGAGATATTCTCACTACCCTTCGAGACAACATCAAATGGGTAAAATATGAAAGATTGCGGTGTGATAATAATAATAATAATTATTGACGGTTATGTTGAAGATTTAACCTCTTTCCCACTTCCAAGCCGTCAGGGCTGATCGTATAACGCTTCGGGTCACTGCTGACAAATGGCGTCAACGAAAAACTACACGTAGAGTTTTGCTTGGAAATCCAGGGGGACAGAGAAGGCGAAGTAGACCTCGGCTGATATGGTTGAATTCGGTTCAGACGCAAGAGGTATTGACGTGGGAAACCGTTGCAAAAAAGCTATAATTTATTTATTCCAATAATGAATAAAAAATGCATACAGATGATAAATTATTTAGAATTAATTTTAAGTTAATTTTTAAGTTTACAACTTATTAGCAATTTGATTTGATCTTGTTTACTACTTGTAACAATCGAAAACAAAGATACAGAACTTGTTTTGTTGAGTCAGATAACTGTTGCGCTATTATTCTTTACTTCACATTCATTGTGTTAGTTCGTGTGGCTTCCTTCTTTTCAATCTTCTCAGCAGGTTACTTACATCCAGCAAATGGACAGCCTCGATGTTGACATGACCCCTTAGTCGCTCTTGGTGGGCGATGGCAATTTTCTTGATAGTTCCATCGATAGATTCCCCCTCTAGATCATGGTGAAGTCTATCATTCTGAATGTACCAGGGTGCATTAACTATGCTCCTGAGCACACTGTTTTGAAAGAGCAGAATAATTTTCCGATTGCTTTGAGCTGTGCAGCCCCACAGCTGCGCTCCATAAGTCCATACTGGCTTTAGGACTTGGTTGTACAGGGTTAATTTATTTTGCACAGACAGTTTTGATCGCCTGCCCATTAACCACGACATTTTTCTGAGAGTCATTTCTGTTTTTTTCTTCTTTACGTGCGATTTCCATCACAGCTTCGCATCTAACGTCATCCCAAGATATTTCGCTTCATTGGCGTAAGGGATGACTTCGCCATTGAGGTAAACGGGCAAGTAGCTGATTTGGCGGTTTGTGAAATTAACATGGACCGACTTTGCCTCATTCATCCGCATTCTCCATTTAGCAGTCCATTTTTGAATTTGTGTAATAGATTGGTTGAGCTTGCCCATAGAAGCGTCAATGCTCCCCCCCCCCCCCACAGCAAACACTGCGGTATCATCTGCAAAAGTGGCGGTTGTATTACCACTGATTACAGGTAGGTCACTGGCGTAGAGTAGGTAAAGGAGTGGGCCAAGTGCACTACCCCAAGGTACACCAGCACCAATTGTATGGAATTTGTATTATCCGCTCACTTAGTGTCAGCATTACTGGCGAGATGTTTTTGACTAATTGACAATTTTAAACCAAGATAATTTGAAATTGAATTGTTGAAATATTTTATGCAACATTTTTATTATACGAATAGTACGTATATATCGTGGTACATACGCATAAGTCATAATATTCGATACGTGATTGTTGCCATCCACAATACAGCCAATTGAAGCTCTTAAGTCTCAAAATTCATTTTGTATTTTAATTGTGGGATTGCTGTCACTGGATCTTGCAAAGGACAACTTAATCACGCTCAAGTAGATTTACGGGGATAAACTCAATTTTATGAGCGTCTTCAGCACACGGGTGGTCCTCAATAAACTGTTCTTAGCAATGTTTGACTACTCATATCCCGATATTATCTCTCCCTCTATATATGAAGGGAGGTTATTAGCGACAAAAGGTTAATAAAGAGCGGGAACTTGAGAGTGGGAGGGTGAGAGAGAGAGCACTTGAGCAATATTTGTTGGTCATGTGCACTGCTAGAGCCCCTAGCGGCGGGGGAGCGAAGTGAGAGTGCTCTTGTGTTGGCGGATTGAAAAGAACGTACACCCGCTTCATCGTGGTGGCCCAGCTGTCAACTTATATTTTGAAGCACTAACAAGAAAGAAAAGTTCAACTCGGAGATCGACTCTTTGAGCCGTCGAAATTATTGACGGACGCTCTTCTTGAAAGCACAAGTGGGTGCAGAAATGAATTATCTCTATAGTTTTATCAATAGCTGAGACGTCAGAGAGCAATCAATCACAACAGCTGCTGTTACAAACTTTGAATTAGAGTTGGGCAAGTTGGTTAATCAAGTGCTCCTTGATGATCGGATCGACATCAATTTCAGTTCTACTGTCGAGCCGTCATTGTGAACGCACGGCCGCTCGTACAATAGCTTTGGACAGTCCCAAAACTTTATTCAAATTTTCATTGACAAAACTATACAGTGATATACAACAACTTTTTCGAGCTACGGCTTTTTGAATATTCCAAACTCTTTTACATGTTCCTTCATATTGACTCAGGGTTATGAATATTTGGGAATCTCATGTTCTAGCCCAGGGGCGGATCCAGACTTTGATTTGGGGGGAGGGGGGGGGGAAGTTTCAAGTTGCTAGGTCCAAAGGGAGCCGAGTTATACAACTTCTAAGCCCGGTTTTTCACCCTGACCATGTTCTTCTCCTTGTTCAGTTAGCCAAGGTTACAGCCTCTCCACCTTCACCGATTGACAGAGCTTCATTTCAACTTCAGATAGAGCTTCATTTCAACTTCAGAGCGTTTTAAAAGATTTAACCCAATATCTCAACCCAAAAAAAGTTTAGAAAAAAAACTCATGCTAATCTTGGACATTTTGACGAGTCTAGAGCCTGAATTTTGACGAGTCTAAATTTTACACAGTCCTTCTTTATAACAAGACCCAGTGCCTTTTAAAGATTTAACCCATTATCTCAACCCAAGAAAATGTTAGGAACAAAAAACTGAAATTTAGTCATTTAGGGTAATTTTGGCCACTTTGACGCGTACACTACCGATCTACTGGAAATTTTGTCTGGGTTTTCTTGGTGTGGATGATAGAAAGCCCTTGTTCTTCTTCTTATTCAGACGGTATACGGAAATTTGAATTTAAAAAATTTGGGACCGAGAATAATAGCTTTCTTTCCCCAAAAGAAGGGGAGTCCGGAGGAAAAATGTTCACAAACTGGGTACGAAATAGAGCGTTTTAAACTCATTTTGACAGTTTTGAATATTGAAAAAGTTCATTTTTCAAAGAAATATTATTTGAATTTATGGTTTTTCAATATTTTTAATACGAGTATGTTCTAATATTTCAGGGGGTAATTTCGCACTATTCTGCCGAATCGGAGTTGATTTTGAAACGGCGCAGTGCCACGAGTTATTGGCGAATTCGATATTCGAATTCTACGAATGTCGAGGACTGCAACGGTTTTTTCTCACTCGATTCCAACGGGTTATTACAATTACTCGAAATTATAAACCAAAAATCCGTCCGTGTATCATCCGGATTACAAATTCTCGGTGGAATAGGATTCGTCTGTTTGAAATGTTGTTCATTGCTATTCAGATGATTCACGATATGGGAAGATCTGCTATTAGGTATTGAGGGATGTAACGAATGAATCAAAATAAACATATGGCCGCGGTTGTGGCGGGGTGAGGTAATTCAATGCTAATCCACTAGAGATCTTTACGTTCGCTAACCGCGGTAATAATGCGTAGGGTAAAATGAAATGAAAAGCCACCATGTGGATAGAGGTAGAGCATGGCATCAGTTCTAGGAAGTCGATTCCCATTTCAATTGTAAAAGTGGTGGTTAGAATGGATGGGGGTATGAGGAATTATGAGAAGAGTGAGCGGGTCGAAGATGAGGAGCGCGGGGTTTTCCATTAAATAGAGATCGTCTGTGCGGCCGGCGAGCCGTGGAAGGGAAGCTGCGAGGGGATCCACAACTGAACGGGTAGCAGCGGCGTGAGGTAGGATAGAAAGTGATGGAGCGGTGGTGGGGGAGGATTTCGTGAGCGTAAAATGTCGTAAAATGCGAAGCTTGATGGTTGGTCGAGGAGAGGAAGACTATTTGGGCATGTGATTAGTCTCTTTGTTGGCAGGGGGGGCACCAGCCCCCGTCCAACAATAGTGCCAATTGGCGGGAACAATGGGTCTTAAATGAGGGTGGATTAGGTTGCGAACAGCCAGAGCTCCCAACAGATTAATGCACTTGAAATTGGCCTCCAATTAACCGACGTAATTCGCTCTAATTTTCTCGTCGACGCCATCACATTAGGAGGCACAAAAGATTAATTATACCCGGAGCTAGGTCACTTCTTCCTTAAGAGCCCATTCTGCGAGGATAAAAGCTTACAACAAAAAAGTAAGACAAGGAAAGGAGAAAAAAAAGAAAAAATTAAGGAGAACAAAAAAAGTTTAATCTCTCAGCATGGCGTCATGAGCGAATTTTTTGAGTAACTTACGACCGAGTGGGTCCGTCGGCCGATATTTTTCCAAGCCCACGCTGGAATTCAAATTTTAATTCGATAACTTAATATTTCAATTCGAATCAAGTGATTTAAAATTAAATAAAAGCGAATTTCCCAATAAATAACTTCTTGTTAACAATTATTGCCGACGCTGGTAGGTATGAGGAAAAACCTCAGAAATATTTAAATTAAAATGGATTATTATTACGTTGTTGGATCAGGTGTTTCCCTGTATGAACATTGACCTAAAGCTGTCCCGTTTCGATCCACGTTCATGTTGGCGATTTCTCTTTGGGTTCACCTTCGAAAACTCTCTGTGAACGAACGGCTGGTCGTACAACGCTCCTGAAAAATTCGCTGCATCGAAATATTTTTGAATTCGGCGGTCCGAACCCCGCATCCCGAATTCCAAAATTTTATGACAATTCTAAATTGGCAAAGTGCCGTGGACGGCGGACAGAAGAACTCCAATTTTGTTCCATCTTATGTATTCCTTGTATTGAAGACAATCAACTGTGCAACGGTTCTTCAAATACCTAAACAATTGTATGTTGATTTTGTGTTGATGCAGGTCTGGTTCCAAAACAGAAGAGCCAAGTGGCGGAAGAGAGAAAAAGCGATGGGACGTGAAGCGCCAGCTGGTTACGTTCAGCCCGACCACCCTGCTGGTGAGTTTCATGTGATTTTAGCAAACAAAACCATCAGTAGATTCTACTGTTCATAGTTCAAGTGGGTTAACATGCACTTCCAGTAACAAAAACGTTTAAAACCGTGAATTATTTACCCCCGAATTACCAACCACATGGTCTTGTCAATCAATGGTTCGACCATTGGTGTAGGTTTTCAACCAACAATGGCACGCACTATACTCTGAAATGTGTTTGAGCGAGTGGTAGCCAAAAGGCATCAGCAATATGCAATCAGGAGGGAAATTCTTACGAACTACTAATTGGTATGAACTCGTCTAAAATTGATAACAAGATATGACTTCCACTTGACATTAAACACTTTGATAGCTGATAGGTATATTTAACAAAATACGGCAGAAACTTTAAGAGCGGATTTTTTTTCTAGCCAAATAAAGAGCATCATGGCCAACATTTCTGTTATACGAGTACATAGGAAACAAATCGAAGGAAAGTATATTGTAGTACTTAGTCGATAGAAAGGGGTTTCGCCCGCAAATGTCCCTCCCGATTTCCGCCTCATCCTCTCCACCGTCAGCCAGCGAAAACACCTTCATCTTCTGCATTCCAGTTCACCTCACCGTTGCACCATTTTGTTTCCAACATGGAACATTTTTTTTTACATGCGTGATTCGATTTGTCCGTCCGGCGATTCTGTCCTGTCCGTCCGCTGGACCATAATAGAAAATAAGCGTGTTTACGACTTCCGCCCTTTTCTTATTGTTGTCGTACTGCCGCTGCACGCGATCTAGCAGTCAATAGGTTTTCTTGTTACCGATGGGTTCATCAGCATTATGGACGCACGCCGTGTATAATGCTGATTGTATATTGTAACCTGATCCCATCTGGAAAGTGTTTGTGGGTAATAAGGTTGCAGATAATATCGGCAGGATTTACGCAATCGGCAGGATTTTCAGATGTTTGACACATCAATGGTTTCGTGTCAAAACATCTGAAAATCCTGCCGATTGCGCCTCACGTAAACTCTATCTCTCTGACTTAATTGACCACTAGTTGTGGTGGTATGGACCCCAATGGTTGCGACTCCCATACTCCAAATGGTCAATGTCTTCAGTGCGAGCCTACCAAAGTGATCCCTTAGTCTCATTAGAAATAGGAACATACCAGCCTATGATCGTTAATGCAGTCACAATCGATTACTTAGCAAACCAACTTGAAAACATGTTCTCCAGTTTTACTTGTCCGCGCAATGTTATTGGTTGGATTAATAGGTTTATTATTAACTGTCGTTTGAAGCGTACACCGACGAATCGAACCGAACTGGCTCAGTTGCTTCACATGATTAAAGTTCCCTCTCGATGCTCAAGATCGGAAGGTGTAAAACTCTTCATTGAAGACCATGTGGAGCCGTTGAATGCAAGCGAGCTAGAACAGGCTACAATCCTCATTGTTCAACGTATCCAACGCCGGGCCTTAAAAGATGAAATTCTAGATTCTGCTAAAGATCGTCTCAAACTCCCCATAACTAGAACCTTACGCACGTGGATAAACGGAGACGGATTGCTCGTGGTCTGAGGTCGTCTTCAACTTTCAGATCTTCCTCATCCTACAAAACATCAAGTTCTTCTCCCCTCTAAACAACCTCTGACCCACTCCATCATTGATGATGCGCTTATTGTCGATTTACACATCCGACCTTCTGCCACTTATGCTTGGATCAGGAATAAATTCTGGATCGTCAATGGAAAAAAATGTTGTCCGACATCGTCCCCGTTTCGCAAACTTCATTCTACAGCACCCGAAAAAAATTATGATATCCACTTTCCCCTCCCGCCCTTTTCCTTCCAACTAAAGAGATGTCCTGACCACTTCACGAGCACCGTACCTGTATCGAAATCTCCTCTTGACGCCATGCGAGTCGTTTTTATTACTAATCATCTATGTATTATTTTATTAGTTGCTTGTGATATTTAGTTACCTTCACTAGCAATTAATTAAATAATACGTAGATGTGTAGTAATAAAAACGTCTCGCCCTGGCGCCAAGGGGAGATTTCGATATGGTGCTTTTGAAGTGGTCAGGACACGAACTAAATCACGACGATATCGTGGAAACCCATGTTAAGAAAAACAAGAGTATCTGAAAAAATCGTCTATTTCCACTGAAATATGAGGACACTGTTGTACCGGTTTAGGTGATTAAACCATCGTCAGTAACAAAACAATACTGAGTGTTTTTTGGGGGGTACGACTTAGGGGAGGGATATCAATGTCACTTTTGATACGTTCTTCATGTTAAGTCGTTAAACTTTTCAGCAGAGCCAAAAAACCATCTGCCAATGACTATTTTTACTGACTAATTCAGTAAAATAAATCCTGAGATTTAGTGTTACCTAACTTTATACTTAGTTAGATCGATCCGCCGGGAGAAGACGCTTCGAATGGTATGCTCATCACTTACCTATGTGACTCATTTTGGCCAAAAGTGACGATGTGGGAAGTTGCCTCGATATATTGATGAGACTCTGACAGGGCCAGTATTGGAACACAGTATTGGTACACAGTTTTTTTTTTTTTTTTTTTTTCCCGTAGGCCGGTGAGGAAATATTTAAGAACCATAGGTGGATTTGGATCTCGTAAGGTAACTGGAGAGGACCGCACCTCCAGGTTATGTGGGACTCAAACCTCACTAAAACCTCAATAAATCCTCACCTATCTTTCCTGTGTTGGAGTTCAGCCTGGGACTATTTAACACATTACTTCGGGCTGAGTCCTCGGGAGTCCTCTTCACTCTGCTTCCGCGCCTTCCGTTCGTTGCCGCTCCCGTTCAAGGAGCATTTTGGTCCTCAACACCTTCTCCACGTATTCTGATGTGAGGGTCCAATGCTGCTCGCTCTGCAACATCTTGGCAACTAATATTTCTGGGGTCATATTGGGAGACGTGATCCCCAGTGCACAGTACCCTACACAGTACACAGTATCCTACACGATCACGTCACCGAAAAAAAGCGACTATTCCGCTTCAACAACCACAATACCACACTTCAAGATCCATCACTGCCATGTTACATGCCGCCATCACTAACCTTCAATAATCAATAAGTCTACACATTATACAGAATATCTGGAGATGAAAAAGTCCTCTGAAACTTGTAGCGTTTGGAAAATATACACGATATAATATACTTGGATAATATGAAATGAATATGAAACTTTTGTATGATCATATGAATATATTAGGATGATACGAAACTTCTATCCGTGTACATGATTTCAGAATCAGCTTAACCTTTTGTAAGCATCCTTTAGCCCCCATTTGAAGAGGAAGGTTTCAAATTAATTACTCTTCGAACCTACAGTCGAACCTAACAACTTTCGATCCTCGAATGTCTCACTCACGTGAGTATAATCTGTTCTCGGGTATTCCCAATTATCGAAGGCCGTGACCAAAACATCTACTCCAATAAATCCGGATGCCTTCAACGGCAAAACAAAGTTAGCAATTTGTTGAACTTGGGGCTGACGACACAATGGAGTTGTAACAGTGGAGAACGATTTACGTACATGAAAGTTTCTTACTCATTCCAAGTGCCCTGCTCGAAATCTGATTTATAATGAACTGGGAAGAGAGGAAATTGAAATACGGAACTAATTAGATTCGATTCCGATAATGTACGCGTGAAACAATGGTGATTTAAAGCAGCGTACTGCACCCCAGACCTTATCGAAACCAGTTCAGACGATCGAACTGAAGGTTACAGACGTGATAGTACTCAGATGCAAACAAATTTTAAGATTCTCAACGTTAAGGTCGCTGGTGAGTATATAATCGAATTATGTTGTAGTCATTTATACAGAGAATGAGATAATTATATCTCCTTTAATTTGAATATACTTACGGGTTTTAAATGAAAGGATAGTTAAATCTCTGATGCAGAAATCGTTTCGGGACAGCCAAACATCTTCATGCCCAATTTTTAGAGTTTCAACTCAATGCAAGTGCTTGAAAACATTCGCCATCCGCACACGAGCATTCGACTCTGAGGGGTTGTTGAAAGCAATTGAGCGATTTCGTGCTGGGCTTATCGGCACAAGGGATCAAATTGAGTGGATTACATTTTTGTAATGCTATTTCCGAAGCTTAGAGTTGTTATCCGTCTTTCGATGCAGACTTGTTTCCCCTCCACTGCCATCGTCCTGGGAACGTTGCAATAACAAATCAGATACCGGTCCTAATTACTTTGCTAAGCCGGTGAGAGCATTACCACGCGTTTTTCTGTCGAGCGCAAAGAAATACTCCACGGGTTGTTTCTGTTGTTGTTGTTGTGTAGATTATTTATTATCTAAAGGTATTGGTCTCAAATCGAAGTACAGTAGAGATCACTGCAAGGAACTCCTGTTACAATGGCTATACAAGATCTATTCACTCAACAGCATGAAATGGGGGATGTATGGGGGGTAATGTAATGTTACTGCTGTGTCGGATAAGGAGGACATCTAAAGATTGATGAGTCAACCTATTAATAATTGCAGACGTCGCGGGATTTCGTTAGTGATATCTAGGGGAAAAAAAAACTTGAAAATACAAGCTGACTGAGGAGAACGAGATAATGAGGAAGAAGCTTCTTGAGCCTTTAAGCCAGAACGTTCTGAATCTGTTGAATAAAAATGAGAAAGTGGATTGTTGAATCTGAAAAAACTAAGTGATGCTCACATTGAGATCCATAGTTCTCATTATTTGATGGAAACGTTCAAAATATTTTCACTCATTTCATGCGGAACAAATTGAGATAAAACCTTTCTAATTCGCAAGGCTTTATTGAGCCAAAGACGGCAAGATAAGGAATAAGCTTGGATACGAGAATTTGGAGTAACTATAAACATGTAAACAAGGGAACCAATGGGGAATAATAGTATGACACAAATGTCGCTGAATATGAGTTTTGAATATGAGCAGTCGAGTGAGCATGTTTCCAATTTGGAAATGGCAGCTTTCGATTTTAGATTTTAGAAAAGTTGATGGAGAAACGACCTTCAATATATTTTCAGCAAGTTACAGATTGTATGAATGTTATACCACTATTCTTCTCGATGCACTTTTTCAATCTTTTCCGTATTTTGCTTCCAGTATAGGCATAGGCAACGTACATTTCCGCCCTCAGAACCGTAATTTCCACGTAGCGGGCCAGACTTTCACATTGAGGAGATAACAATAGCACACATGATCCAACAGAGAGCGGCTGAGTCTCTACTTTTAATCATTTCCTACTCATTTACACGTCAAGGGAATCACTAGCGTTCCTCTATAATGCAGATAACCTCGTCCTCCCTCAAACCTGCCCTTTATCAAACTCCGACACCCTCTTCTTCTGAACTTGAGCAGAAGCTGTTAAATTGCTTCTACCTTCCGTTCACCGATGAATCACCATCATTGACCTTTCCCATCCATGTTGGGTGCTTTCATTCGAACTGGGGAGACCTTGATAATATGTGAAGAGGTGCACACAGAGTTCATCAACGAATTTCACCAGTTCCCAATTGCAGTTCACCAATGAATTTGAACATTCCAAAATTCCTCTAGTACATTGAGGTAGATTGTTCCACAATATAACAGTCGCTTCGAATCTTAATCTTCCAACCTTTTCCAATCAAAAGCCCTTCAACTAATCATCAGGTCTCCTGGTTTCATTTACCTATATACCTCCATGTGTCGTTCTCAGTAGCCGAGCAGTTCAAAGCGCCTAGTCAGGAGTTTTGTATGAAAAATTTTCTCTTACCGCAATCATCCCACCACAAACCTCACTCCATGTCTCTACCCTCCATCATCCCTCATTTCGTTAAACCTTTAGGGCCGTCAAGCCGGTATCGTATAAGCCTCAAACACTCTGTACAAACTTTGTATCCTTTATTTCTGCCAATAAAATTTTTCTGGATTCTTGAGTTCAAAGCGCATGCTAGAGGTTCATGTGGATCCGAGGTCCCGTGTTCGACACTCGGCTGAGGAACGATGTTATAAATTTTTATGGGTTGAATGTATGTAAGGTAGCATGTATTTTTCCAGGTGTAGAACTCGTAACATCACAGAGTATAATATTATGCTATTAGTATAATATGCTATACTATTAGTATAATATTATGCTGAATAGAGGAAATCCGGATACATGGATCCTTCATGGTATAAAGTTCATTATATCGGTGAATAAGGGCCAGTTTCACCAAAAAATCGTAATCATGGTTAAAAAAATCATTGATTTACCGAACCAGAGATTTGAATCGTTGATTTAGGAGATTAACGATTAACAATTTAATCGTCGAAACGATTAAAATTTTGTATAAAACGTTATTTTAATAATACATCGATTCAAGTGTAAACGACGATGTATGTGAGTTGAGTCGGCCTCGATGGAAGCAGCATCTTAAAAACGGAAAAAGGCAAGGGAAATTTAGGGCAAACGAAAAGCAAGTTCAAGTCGAAATAGAGCACAAGTATTTCCGTATTATCGAAAATGAAAGAACTGTTGGCTTAAAAACACTTCAGAAAAATGAATAGTGGAAACACATTGGGATGTTGTTCAATGGTAGCAACAGGGTCTGTCCCAGAAACTTAATTTGCGTCTTTCGTATATCCTCTTCATTTTAGGGAAAATATATTTACCTACCGCTGTCACAACTCAGCAACTGCAATCGACACCTTGTGGACGGTTCTGTGGGATGTTGCTGTACTGAATCCTCCTAGATTCGCCAACACTTTGTAAACAGCCCATTGCATAAAATCGGAGCAGCTGGTTAATAGGAGACACGCTGTCATTCCTGGAACACAATATTATATTTCATCAATTCCTCATGTTCAATAATAATAACCGCTTGCCATACATTACTCACCCCACCCCCAACACAGACGTACACTTCGATACTCAACAACCCATAGACAATGCATTATACTATAATATAGTATATATATTATATAGTATAAGAAGATCTTGTATATAAGAAGGTGTTGAACTTTAAAATTCGCTTTGAATGGCCCCTAACAGATTATCGTGGAAACCCATGTTAACGAAAAACAAGAGTATTTGAAAAAATCGTCTATTTCCACTGAAATATGAGGACACTGTTGTACCGGTTTAGGTGATTAAACCACCGTCAGTAAACAATCGTGAGTAGGTATTGTTGCTTTACTAACGATGGTTTAATCACCGAAACCGGTCTAACAGCGTACTCATATTTCAGTGGAAATAGACGATTTTTTCAAATACTCATGGTTTTCCTTCACGATTTGTCCTGATCACCAAGCCTTACATCAAAATTGAATAACCTTTTTTGACGAAATCTGTGATGTTCCTTCGGCGCTGCCCCCAAACCCTTTCCAATTCATATTCCTCTTATGCTTTACGAGTACATCATAGTTTGGCTCTGGGAACGTTTTCAGGTCACTTGCACCTCCACTAATTTGAAAAATGGGGTCAAAAGTTGGTTGAGGTACAAAAAAATTGTCTTTGTCTCTTGAAATATGCGACGGAATCGTACGTTTTGCAGTGGAAGATGTCGATTCCCGACCGCAAAAAAAAGGAAAAATCCTATTAAATTTTGGATAAAAATAAACCAATAAATAAACTTCTATAAAAATAATATATTTCCAATAAGAAAAGAAATACCCTTTGGAAAATTGAAAAGTAGGAGGAGGAGGCCCGAAAAATATACAAGAAAATAAGAAGAAAGCTCACCAGATACAGACGGGGGCAGGTCTTTATACTGCGGGGTCCACCCAAGCAACTGGCGTCGTGGCGGCGCCTCCTGGGCGCCCCACCTCCACTGTGCCCTCTGACAGCCCCAACACAAACAATCAAAGGGCACCTTATGAGAGAAACGACCCCAAACCAGGTCCGTTCCTCGCATCACCCCTCCCTTAAAATGGTGACCATGGTTGCCAAAAAATGCCAAATATAGTGGTTCACAAAAAATTCCTAACGAGCCTCCTGTAATATCACTAGTTTGTAGGTACATACATTGATGGTCCTAGTCGTTTTGTATAAATTGACAATCATACAACATAGGATTTGTAAAAAAAAGAAGGGTATACATATATGAATGTTGTAGCGTCCACGGAGAAATGATTGGAGCATAAATGAGAACTGACTTCTTGATTGTCCGCCTCGGGTGTGGTCGCGTTGATGGGGTCGATGGGATAGCGTTGCAGTCCAAGGAAGCTGGCTATTTTCTAGTTCGCCTCGGTCCAGGGATAGGCCTTTGAAAGGGTTGGCCTGGTGGAGGATGGGGTCAAACTCAGCCTGATGATGGAGGGATGGTCGGAGATTGGTCATCAGAGGGACTCTCCTTTTGATCCTTCGACTCCCCTGGCTGTCGTGGCCGCCGATGATGCATGTATGATGCATGCCGATGAATGACGGGTACGTCAACGTTTGAACTGGACGTGTGGTTCCGCGTGGTTCTGGAGTGGAACAGCTTTTGTAAGCGACTCGTGTTGTAGAGGACCACCCCCAGGTAATCGAAATAGTTGCGAGTCGAACCTGGCCTCTACCGATGTCGCCTGCCGGGGTCAGTCACTCAGTGATGCTCGTGATTGGCTATGCTTGATCGCCTCACTCGGTGCCGTGACATCTTGATGCAAGCCCTGCTTGACGGGTGGTGCTCACCGTAAATGGTCTCGGTGAGGATTTGGTGGACCAGGAGCTCCTCCTCCTACTTTTCAATTTTCCAAAGGGTATTTCTTTTAATACGAAAGCAAATTTTTGAAATAATGATTGGTGATACGAAAATATTGAGGTAATTTTTGGCTTTAGCACACATTAATATTGTACCCTTCATTAGAGTCTTAGTATTATACCCTAGAATGAATAAATTTGCCTTTCTTATCCTGGATTTATTAATCCTAGTACCCTCATGTCTAATCTCGAGCTCAGTGGCACTGAGTGAAATGCAAAGAACATATCTGAATTGGTTTGCAGCTACTGCTAGTGCAAGGAAAAGGAAATGTGTAACAAGCAGGACGGTTATAATCTGGTCAGACAGGTATTGCCATAATGGTTCGTGTTGAGCGGATTACAGAAGAACTCGTTATCGTTGGGGCTAGTGATACGAGTGGCTCATTGGGTTTATTCTTGCTCAGGCTTATTGGTTCCCTTCGTTCCTTTTTCCAGCAATGTACGTATACGCTACCTGGTCCCAATCACTGGATCAGATAAGGGAGCCGAAAAAAGCAAGTGGTAACTACACCATTGTAAACAAACTGGGCGACAAACCTCTCGAGAAGCATGTCGGTCATTTGTTGAACGACGTGAGAGCCGGCTCTCATCGTACAAGAAAGCCATTAACGGGTGGCCAAATTAGTAGTCAACGCTCCGGCTATACCTTTATTCTTTTTTCCGTAAAAGTAAAAATAAAATTTGGCGCATTTGGCCAACCTGCGTACGTTTTCCCTCTAAAATAAACACCACCGTTTATTTGCCTCTAGCATTTCACGCCTCCTCAAACAAATTTGGTTTCGGTTCGGTTGGTCAGTGTCACTGAGCGACCGCAAGCCGTTGTGACACGCATGAATCCGATTCTATCCGTCTGATTTTGGTGGAGTTTCGAGGGATTCCGCTGGTAACGCCCTCAATGACCCTATTTAAAATGTAACTAAAATCCAATGCCACTTTCATCTGAGGGTAGGTAACGTGAACCCAACGTTATACAGATACGCCAATCTGACACAAGAGACCGCACGGAACCACATGAAAAAGGTATCAACCTGCGATTGCTCGCCCTGTCGCAACTGCTACGGTTCCGCACGGCTACTATGATGTCACAAGGGTACTACAAACGTCAGGTGTCAAATCAGGGTTGTCCCACCCACTGACATGATAATAATAATAATTTATCGGAGAACCGCCCGGCTGACTGCTTCAGTGATCGTGTTGTTACAGCTTCATGATTCTGCTGACCAAAGGCCCCATAATCGCAACATAACACTTGTCAACGAAATAAGGTGTACTTGTTTCCACATCAGCTTATCATATTCAGTTTGGATTGCTATTCTGTTCCCAATACCCATATTCGTTTCATAACGATGCGGAATAATTGAAATAAAGAACAAAAATATTTTGTATTCGTCTGAGGCCGATCCAATGATGATTTATTTATGTAGGATACTTGTAGAATTATAATTAATTCATTCGTATGCACTCATGGGATTTTTGCTCTTACCTTTGTCGGCAATTATTTAGGTATATGATGGTATATGAAGAATTACTAACAAACAAATCCTTTTTTTTACACAAAAAGTTTCAAGAGCAAAGAGCACCAAAATTGGCCTAAAGTTGTACTTTTTGTGAATTTTCGAAGGAAAGGAAGCTATTGTTCTCGGTCCAAAATTTTTAAAACCTCGAATATTCGAGAAATGTTTATGAATCCGTTTCAGACGATAACTCTCGATAGAATTGAGACAGAACGTTTTGCACAAAAATCCGTCTTGGCAATTGAAAGGCTAAGTTCGTAGATGGGCAGAATCGGCCCACTTCAATGAGGGGATGGGGTGTTAGGGGGGGGGGGGGGGGTTACCCATAAATTCGTAAAATGAAACAGTCTGACAAGTGACGTCTCACTTCAACGTTTTTTTTTTTTTACGATGAACGCGATGGTAAAGATGAAGAAACGTGATTCTTAGTTGAGAGCTTCTTCACAGTTCAACTACTCTAATCTGATAACGGAATGAGATATCGCAATTCTGACTTCACAATCGTGTTCAGAGTTGAAAAATCTAAAAAATTAGGTGGTAGTCGGCAAAAAACGAGACAAAATTTGTTATGAAACCATTTATTTTTCGATTATTCGCTCTTGTTGCCATGCTGCATGACTGTGGATTTTTATTCACTCTCATGTTCCATTTTTGGATTCTTCGTATCTTGAAACGTAATCCTTCTCATTTCGGCGGGTGGGGTTAAAATTTGGTTCTTGTGTGATTTCAATGATTTCTATCATTTATTGACAATTATAAACCGAAATGTTAGAAATTACCTAGTGATTGGTATATATACTTTCAATATATTGAAAAATTATAATACTGACGAATAGAACCAATGCACATTTCGGAAGGGAAAAAGACCTGGAAATGGAAAACTGGTTGTATTAAGAACTGATTTCTTCGACTTCGATATTCAAGTTCAGGTCAGTACTTTTCACTACTGCCATGTATTAAAAACACCTCTCACCATCGTGTCATGTATATTAAATCCAACTATTGTGTCGTTCTTTACTTCTACAAGTTGATCGGTAGCGCGTGTCAATTCAGTAGCCAATAACGGTTGGTAGCAGTGTGACCATTTTATTGATTCAATTTTCCTATTCTATTTTTTCTCCATGTATTCGCTTCAAGGGGCAGGAGTAATAACAGACGTATCGAATTTGTTGTCGTCTCCCGAACCTCTAAGTGACTCGAGTTTTTCTTGAGACGAATCCGAGTGGTTTGGGAGAGCAGAGCGCCACGTCATAGGGGGATGTTTGGACAAATCCTGGGGGTCCAATAAAGTCTTTTCAATTGATCCCCCTCCTCTGACCTCAGTTTGTCAACACTACATCAATTTCTCCCCCAAGTCACTCAATAACCTCCAGCAAACCCAAATACCCACGGGAACCCTGACGTCTCTTTGAAAGCTGATTTTGCTGTGGGAATCTAAATTCTTATATTTTTAACAACAGGTTATTTCCATAAATTCCGCTTTGGCTTGTTTCTTGTTTCTAATTGGAAAATTATTTGTCGAGACACCACTCACAACTCCAAAAATAAATCTAACAATAACGACAATAATGTGTTCGAAAATGAATTCTGCAAGCAGAGAAGCTTTCGATCAAAATGAACAACAGTTTGAGACTGCGTCTTACCAGTGACTTCTAATTATAAATGCTACCTACCAATCAGAAGCGTAGCGTGGCTCTGCACATGGGCACACACACACACACACTTCCTAACTCTTTCACACTAAAAATGATAAAGTGACTTTGCTAGATCATATTTGATGTCATCTAGAATAACTCTAGCTACGGCACTTATAAGATCATTTTGGGGATACATATAATTTTTGGTGTCTTTGGCTGTAAATTCAGGGTGGTCTGACGGATTTTGGTATACAAAGCTTTCGCAAATTCGAGTTTTAAAAATTTTGGACTGAGAACAATAGCTTGCTTTTCTTTGAAAATTTGACTAAAAAAACCACTACGCCATGATGTTTTTTCAGAGGAAAACAAAATGCATAGGAAACATACGTTTTTTTTAAACTACACCGTGATAACAATTGGTAGGTATAGTTGGATTCTTGATTCAAAGCAACCGTCAAAGTTAGGTCGCTGTAAGTAACTGTGGCATAATGAGCGGGTGATTCAAATTTTCAATTGAATGTTTTACTATTGACAAAACATTTTGTTATTCTTAATAAATTCTTTCATCATTCAATTTCTACCTACATTCTTCATTTCTTGTGGGGGAGCGCCGCTTCCTGCGCTTCCCCTGACGCTACGCCCCTGCTACCAATGTATGAGCATCATCCGTGATCACCTGATAATCCTATCTGATCGACAGATGGGTGACGTGGTGTGCTGAGATTATGTTTGTTATTGATAGACTGTTTTTCTGTTAGAGTCGATTGAATTGTGATGAACGAAAACTTATGTGTGTTTCAATGTGTTCATGAACTGTATCATTCTTTGGGTCACAACAAAAAGTGTTCTTATGATGATTCACGCTCATGTTGAGGATGTTCCCTCTGTTCCACCTTGGAACCCTCACAGCTGGTCGTATAATGCTCCGGGTTCAACTATATTGCTCAAAGTATATTGTTTGATTTGAAACTTCCGAAACAAGTCGTTTTGAAATGTTCAAATCTCACTTTGGATCCCACTCCTATTGAACTAGGGCAATGCACTGTTTCAATGACCATCCTAAATCCGAGCCCGGGGGGGGGGGGGGGGCATTTCTTCATTTCTTTTCGTGATCAATTCTTATTGTTGATTATTGAAAATAAAAATCAAAAGTCGCTTGCTAAACCGAGGCAATGAAATCAACCCAGACGAGCAAGAGAGTGAGATTGATTGATTGATTGATTATCGCTTTATTTACATAATCTGGCAAGATTTGGTCACATCAGACCATCAGAGAGAGAGAGAGAGAGAGAGAGAGAGAGAGAGAGAGAGAGGAGGAGGAGGAGGATGAGAGAGAGAAGAAAAAATAACTGCTGCCTTATTATATGATACGGATATAGAATGCTACGGCTACTAACCAATTAGCTGCTACTCCACAGCTATGGCTTGAACTACTACCCATTATCCTCACTACCCTATTATCCTGACTGAACACCCTGGGTGTAATGGGGCTGGCAAGCTTCGGATTTGCAACTAGCTATGAAAAGAGGAAGGTCATTACCGACTCAGAAACCTCTTTTCCTTTTCCGTAAAAAGGTTACAAAAGAAGGAAAAACTTCCTTGTGCTTCCCACGGCTGTCCAAAAGAGGATTGTGCAAATCTTGTTGAGAAAATTCGAGATTTTCCTTGAAAGGGGTTTATGTCAGAGGGAAGCTGAACATTCTGACACATTTCCCAGAAAATCACCGGAAGAATTATTTCATTTACGTCTATATGATTTTGCAATTAGGTTATGAAGCAGTATTCATAGTATAATCTGCAGAGACCTTTATGTAAACCAAGGCCATGGGTGTTAGTAGTGGATATTCGTGGAATTATCTTTCAAATCCGTTATGAAATCCCAAATAGCCATTGTTCGAGATAATTCCATAAATATCCACTATTACTATAGTAGCTGGAATTTCATACGTGATTTATTGGAGAAGAAACTTTGAAAGCAAAAACCTGGCTGTTTCATTTCTTTCACCATCCTCACAAACGTGGAAACGACAACAACACAGATATTATTATTATTATTTTATTTATTTTTTTTTATTGGCTCAAGTATAAAAAAGATATTAGAATTGAGGTTAAGTTTAAATTTTGAAACTGTGAAACACGACTACTTCTCAAAATGTGCCGTTTATTATTTGGTGCTTTGGCGTCTAAATATAGGGACACAACTTGGGACTTTTACTCTGTGAAACCCAATAAATCCACTTGAGCCGATATCGAACGAGTGACGCTTCACAAAAAAAGCTCCCTGTTTAGATCAAAATTCTTTTGAGTAGGTAATACTTTGTGAGTCACAAAACTATACGAAATAATTAAAACAATGAGCTGAAATAATTGAAACAATGAGCTGAAATAATTGAAACAATGAGCTGAAATAATTATGCTCGTTCAAGGATGTGACCAGATGGTCCACTTCGGGTGAGGGGGAGAGTCGATAACTAGTGGCGTCAGGTTTCTAGAAAAATTTTGGGCCGACCTAATAATGATTTATTTATATAAATTATGAATAAAAAATTGTAATTAGGTAGGTAATTACCTACTCAATGATTTATTATTTGTATTTAGGTGAAGCATGGATTATTTCTGCTGACCAACATGGCCAATGGTTCATAACAAGGTGACCCTACGACTATCAAGACATATGCAAAATTACCTTCATTCCATAGACTCGATAAGTATCATCAGAACAAGAAACTCGAAAACCATGTGCTGGTTGACTCCACCGTTTGGTTATCGCTAGTGTTGACGGTTTCTCCACGGCTGTCACCTTTGAGCCCTCACTGTAGACGAGCGACTGATCTTGAAACACTCCGGATGGTCTTGAAATATTATCTGAATCAAAATCTCACGAAATATGAACGAATAACCACCATTTAAAATGTCTGAGATATGACGTTACAGAACATTTGGTCTAATGTTATTAAAAGTTTCGTTTCGAGTTGGCCTAAGCCTACATCCTGAATTTAAATCTTAAGATACATTTTTAAGTGGTAAAGACTACGTATGGCTTATGGCGGAAGAACGGACGAACGGTTTTTTCGGAGAGGACACTTTAACCAATTTGGAGAGGAGGGTTTAACATTTATTTCAATTAGTCGATTTTAATCCTACATAAATTCAGAGTATGGTATGAAGAAGAGTAGTCTGGGCTCAAGAATATCTGCGCAGAGGTCCCACAAGGTAGCATCATTGGACCTGTGCTATACCTAATGTACATAAGGGATTTGCCATCTACTGAAAGTGGAATTACAGCAGCGTTCGCTGATGATACAGAATTCACGGCTGACTGGGACACAGCAGAAGAAGCTGCTCACAAACTGCAAAATCACCTGGATAAAGTCATCAAATGGACCCAACAGTGGAGAATTGAACTCAACGAAGCCAAATCTGCATACGTGAATTTTACCAATAAGAAAGGTAGACCGTGGCCAATATGATCAACTCCAAAGGCAGCAAACACAGGTAGGTACTTAGGGTTGACGCTAGATGCTAAACTAAAATGGAAAGAGCACATCAAAATTAAAAAAAGCCGAGCTCAATATCCAATACCTATAGCTAAAAAATTATTAAATATCAATAAAATTCTAAAACCAGTCTGGACGTAAAGCATACGAATTTGCGGCTGCCATATAAAATCCAACATCAAACACATTCAAATTTTCAAAATAAAGTACTCAACGGGGTAGATAATGCCCCGTGGTACCTAAGGAATTATGACCTTCACCGTGACCTGATAATGGAACCCGTCAGCGAAGCCACCAAGAACTATACATGATGAGCTGCCACTCCATTAACATGTGATTTATGTATGCAAGTGAAGTAGCTAGATGGTCTGTATAGCTCAGTTTTTATCTTAATCTTTAATAAATAAAGCATTTGAAAAAAACAAAAAAAACGTCGGTCGATTCTGAAGGTTCATGATTGCAGATGAAGAACCGAAATGCTTGTTTTCCAATTTTCGAAAAATTCGAGATAACTATCGATATTGATCAAATCGAAGGTTGCAGATGAAAGGCTCGAATATTGCTAAAAACCTTAATCCCGAACTGGCAAATAATTCGATTATGGAAGAGGAACCTTCTGATGTCCTGAAGATGATGATGACCTGACGGACAGCGAAGTGGTTATAGTAGACCACTATAGGGCATGTCACAGACTTCCAGGGCAATGAAGATGACATAGCTGAACAATTTAAATGAAGTCTGTAAAAAATGAGAACGTTCTGAAAGCTTGATAGATTCGTAAATGTGTTAACCTGTCATCATGCTTCAAAGATTTTTCATTTTAACATTTTTTAGCTACCTATACTTACTTGAAAATATTGTACTTACTTCATTTGGATTATTTGTGATTCCTGTGTTATGTGTACCTATTCTTATTTACTTACAACTGTGTACTTACTTAATAGAAATGTGTCATGTATCGAACAGGTGTGCTTTGTTTTCAAACCCCACTTTTTTCAAAGTATACTGTTCCGAAACCCACTGTGTTCACCGTACCGTCCCAAAGCCCACTATGATCGACCTTTCAACGGGATTTTAAAATAAAGTATACCTAGGTCGGGTATTTGAGGACATGGAGGCTTTTGAAACTGGACGACTCACATGTGTTTTGGACACCTGCATTGATTTTCGTGTCCACGTACGTCAACAGACCGACACAATATCTGCTCGTATTGTAATGTAATGGTAATAATCGGACTCTCTTCTGGTTGCAGGTTATGGCGTTGATTTGGAGCCGATGTGGATGCCTCCTTCGATGCTAGGACTGCCGTGGACCAAAGGTCCAGTTGGACCGCCACTGCAAGCTCTCCTCACCCACTACATGCTCTCAGGAGTTCCTGGGCTTCCCTTCGTACAGCGACGTATCCCATCTCCTTCCACGCCACCAGCCAGCCCTCGTCCACAGGATCCTCCGCCACTTTATCTCAAGCACGAAGTGTTCTATCCAACTTCTCCCGAGTCAAAGGACTAATCTTATCCCCCCCCCCCCCGCTATTGTCGTAAATCCCCAATTTATGTATGTCGGCTTTAAACGAACTTTTAGTTGCTAGTAAGCGTAATCAGTATTGTTCTGTAGGTAAACCTGTTATTTCTGAATGCGTGGCCGTTCATTGTTTTCACACTACCACAGATTCAAACATGCCATCTGTGATGAGCGAATATCGGCACACCCAGAGCTCAGCGTTCGTGAAATTGTTGATACTGTAGGTAAGTACATTGAAGTTTACATGACAAGGAATCCGAAAAAAATCTAACTCTTCTTGTGTGGAGGTAAACTTGTATTTCCCGATACGTATGACCCTTTCATTTTCTATTCACCATTTTTGGGGTCAAAACTCAATGAATTATAAATTATTACGATTCGTGACTCAACAATATATGAATTAAATATGATTGGAAATATCATCAAATTTGAAAATTGTGCCTTCCTCGTTTGAAAAAAAGTTTAAACAAATTTAAAAAAATAAAAATAATAGTACACCAAGAGTTCAATGAAGAAGCAAAACAAAACGTATGCGCATTCCATAAAGTTGTTGTAGATACGAAAAATCGCACTTTGACATTTGATACTGAACTCCAGTCGTAGTGCGATGTACACTAACTTGACTATTCCGTGCTGAAGCGCCTATTTTCATTGCTGAAAATCCAAGTGAATCCAGGTGAATCCAATTTCACGGAGAAAGGTCCTGTAACTCATAGTACCTACTTACTGCTTACTTACTCGATACCGAGAACATTTTGCGTTTCAGGCACCAAGGAATCATCCAATACAGATTTACAAACATACTGTTGCGTAGTGGATGCGTGATTATTACATAACAGAATATCTTTGATGAAATAGTGGCTTAAGTATGAACAGCAGTTATGACCTACAAATAATAAATGACAAGAAACCTTTATTTTGAAAATATTCGTATTTTGTCTTTTCGTTCTACGAGGTAAAATGAAGGAGTAGATCTTCAAGATTTCGACAACGAAATTGCCCACCCTGACATAGTATGATTTAAAAGACCCAAAAGATAGTCAAATCTAAAACAAATCGTGAAATCAAGTTGGCATTGCTTGGGGTCACATTATTTATATACAACTATTTTTCTCCCACTCCCGCTACGAAATAAAACCACATCACAAATTAGGTACCTACCTACTATGAATAATGTGGACAAATTTATTTTTATTGCTTTAATGTTTACTAAACTTCGTGAAAAGAGAATTGCGTAAGTCGATCAATTTGTTGATTCATTTCCTTCATTATCTTAACTCCTGGTATTATTATTAAAATTCCATGTTCCTAAAGTTTTATGCCTAACCCGGTTCAAAATGGAGTTGAATGAAGAAAATGGTCCAGGAAATTTAGGGGAAAATTTCCTTCAGGATATATATGTTTATCTCCAGCCACCCACCCTAAAAAGTCATTAAGTATTAGAATCAAAAGTGACAGAATTGAGTTATAGCCGATTTTTAGGCTGATTGCTGAAACTAAAGATTGAACCATTTTGTAGATGAGACTAGGTTTTATTTTTATTTATTTGTTTTAAATTTAACCCTCTAGATACCCGCGTTTCCAGTATGAAAAATGAAATTCCATGTCCTCGACGTTTAGAGCCCGAATCGATTCGTATCAAGTCGAATGAATGAAATGGACATGCCGAGATGTTTGCAGCCGCAGTATTGCAAACTACTCGTATGAGGGTATTTTCCAACTATGTTGAAGGTGTTAAATTGAAAACGACGTAATCTGGGGAAATGATGAGACTCCCATGTTAAACTCTGTTATGCTATTGTTCGTAAATAGCATCAGCTGATGATGCACGGATTCCAGACGAAATCTATTTTCATTTTTACCGACTTGATTGGTAGCAAGTTTCAAAACTCACCTCAACTGATCTTTCTATTGTTCCACCTACTGGAGTAACAATGAAGTCTTTTTTCCCCAGTTCACGCTGTGGGTTCTCGTTTTCCACTTCTTCTCACTAAACAAAACACTAACATCAACTTGTAATAAGTTGAAAGTCACTTGGAACCACTTGACACCCGCTCGTCTCGACACATAGACATCAGCCCTTGATATCCGCCGTTTTGAATTGATAACTAACTCTGCTGTCATCTTCTTAACATATCGTTTCTTCGATTTATAATGAACAGAGTCGCTTTATTTGAGGTTGAACACTTCAACACGTTAGAGTGTTGTTAATATTCCGACCGTGAAGACGCCTTTATGTTTATTCCCGCACATTCCCCCTTCAGTTGAAGCCGGTCTTGAGCTATGAAATAATGATAGATTGTAAACATGAGTTTTGACACTTGAGGCTGACAATCAAAAGTGCTTAATGTTGTATCGCATAAGATATGATGAGGTTTAGAGAGATACCTACTTCTTTAAGAATCAACACTGCACTTCGTGCACTACGAATTAATTTCACGTCTAACCCAAATATTCAGATATCAATTGGGAGTTCTTATTAGAAAAACTAAGATGGTCATTGATAGGTAAGTCAAATCTGGTCAGAAAATCACAAATTGTATTTGATGAAGTGATCGGTAATTTGGGTGTTTTCCACCGTGGAATCCGAATTGAGCGGGAGTTCTACCGTCATGGAACTGATGTGTCCCATCTCTCATCACAGTGTAGATTGATATTTCCTTGACGTGTTCTAACTCTTCAGATTATTATACTTTTATTTTGTGTATGGATGGACCATTGCTAATAAATCATGAAGGTTGTGTAGTATAAATTTTTCACACGGCTCGGCTCTCGGAGCTGTCGGTTATGGATTAAAAATCCTTGCGTAGGTACGATAGTAACTATTTTAACACATCACACTTATTGAGTTTTATTGCATTAAACTAACCCCTCAATTCAACAGTTTCCAACTTCTGTGGAATCTACTACGGTGAATTCCTTCGACTATATTTGTACATGTTCTCTTCCATCGTGTCACACGATATTCAGTTAGTCCCCACTCAGCTTGGAGCTGAACCTACTGGTAGTTTGCGTTTGAGTGGCATGTTTGACCTGGAACCCTGCGATAGACGTAATCACAATTGAATTGATGGGGGCTCTATAGCGATCATTTTCTCGATGTAAGCGGGCCCAAACATGATTCATATGTTTATAAAATCCGTTCTTTCGTGATTTACACTTCGTTTACACTTTGTTAATGCCAACTAATGCAAAAATAAATCTTTATGGTGGACTATTAATGTTTGCCATGGTCAACAAGCTCACTCAATGTATTTTATTACTCAGTAAATTTCTAATTGTTACACACGCTGTTGGAGCAATTAACTTCGATCTTGGCTCCCCGAGGTTGCATACGAATCTATCCCATTATTATATCAGTCGATTAATGTTATCATATAGGTAATGTAAAGTATGTAGGATATGCTATCCGTATTTTCCACGAATGTAAATATGTAGTCTAGAGTAGGATGGTACCGAAAAAAAACAGTAAATTTTCTTTTTCCGCTGCATTTCAAGAGTGACCCATCATTGTTTCCAGAGTCTGTATAATAGACTCCAGGAGCACATAGTGCAATAAATTCAGACTACATTTTCGATGGGTCATATTAACTAAATGATTATTCAATACTTCGAGTAGTTAACGTAAACGCTGCAATTGATGCGGATGAAGTATAGGCTGATAGTATGTACATTTTAGACTTCGTTTCAGTTGGAGCCCGTTGTATAGTCTATATGCTTATGTTTGTATGAATGCGCCACTGTGTACTCCATTTCGTCGATTTATCGAGCAAACAGTTTATTTAAAAAATTCAATCAGCATACCATCATTGAGAGTATTATTCGTTTTCATTTCCCTAACCGTACAGACGAACCATATTGCTTTGAATATTATGTCGTTTATATTCTAACACCTATAGGTATATAATATATGATATTATCATACCGGATAAAATTCAATATGTTCATCATAGACATCAAACTCTGTTTGTGCTATGACACAATTATGAATCCAAAGGAGGTTTCAATTTGCTCTGGAGTATTCATACAGAATCAACCTTTCGACCGAACAAAAATACTATTGTTTGGTTTGTAAATACTGGACCGGAAAATTTAAATTGAAACCATGCGGAACAAAGCATGGAGGGTCGAGTGGCTCAAACCAGTATTGTAGGGATTGATATGATAATGCTAACAGTAGTAGGGAAATTATTCAAGATGAGATAGAGCCACAAAAAATATGGTTTTGTGATAATACCTGCTTTTGTTGGTAACTTAAATATAGATTTTTGAATTAGACAAGTGATGTTTGATAATATTATTGAATGATGTACTTACATACCTACGATAGTTATTGTAAAACAGATGTTAAATAAAATATTATTTGTAAATGTTTACTATACTCGCTGCCTCTTCACTCCCGCTTCAGCACTTGAATTATTCAAATCACCTCTCAAATATATCAAATCGATTAAGTTTAGCAATGGTGGACATAAATATGAAATAAAACGAAGAACTGAGTCAATAATCAAATTAAACAATATTAAAGTTCAAATCCCAACACTGCCTCGAATTTGTGATGTAAGTAACTAAGAATTATTCAGTTGAAAATTTCGTTGGGAAATGTTCCATCCTGTCAAAATATTGTCTGTTTTTTGTCTGCCCCTCTTAATTGCGATCTACTTTACTGCGCTAGTTACTACAAATTCCTGTAGGTCTCTGAAAAGACTCGTGGTATTCTCGAACCTGGCGAGTCCAATGAACATTCCTGAACGAGAATGTTCCACCTCTGCATTTGAACCTCATCAACAAAACAAAACTATATTCATACGATAGAGTCATTAAAAATTCCATCACCTCAGAATTTCTTCCTGAAACAACATAAAGTTAAAACTTATCATGACATTTTTCCCACTGGTAGCAATGACACAAGTTTACTAATTAAGGCAAACTTGGGAGATACCAACCGTATTTTTGCCAACCCTTGAGATCGAACAACAAGATTCATGATGTTGCAAAAATAGAATGGCCTTGAATCCGGGTAAAAATGAAGCCATAATAAAATTTAATAGGATACCAATCGCTGTCGCTCAAAATAAAACTTAGGGAAGTCCCAGAAGTTGAGTTAAACGGAGTAACCCTCCAATAGGAACATTAATTCAACCATTTTGGAGTCATGATCGTGGACGCACTATCAAACTAAATCAATTCGGAGCAAAATGTTTAGAGAAATCTGGTAAAATAAAGTTGCGGTTTATAACATAAAGTTTTTACCAAGTGTTTATCTCAACGGAGATGGAACCCTTACTTTGCATTTTTTGAGCTCAATACTTGATGTGCTCACTAGTGCTCCAGAGGCCGAAGCTATCATCTCTATCCAGGAATCGATCCCGGCTTGGTGATAGGCCAGTGTAAACAACCGGTAGTTGATGACCCAAACCATTACTCCAATTTACAGCAAAATATTTCGAGGAATCGTGTCTTTACACGTAATGTAAAGTTACGGTTCTTTGAGTTTACCATGTGATTGTCTGCGGCACATTATTGGCTACTAATTTTTCCGCAACTCTTCCACAAATGAACAAGATACAAGTACCCCACAATGCTGCAATCGGATTTATTTACATACTACCACCGGATAATCAGGACGTTCTTGCAAGAAATCACGCTTAAAATTTAAGTATTCAAGTATTTAATACTAGTACAGTGACAGAGAAAGTAGCCTTTTAAACAACCCCGGGGTGTGGATGATGCGCTCGAACTAGACGGGAGATTAGATATTGGGGAGAGATTGGCTAATAGGGTCACGATTACGCACCTGAACCGTTACCGGAGATCCAAAAATTAAGAGCGTGAAAATGCATTGATGAGAAACAGATTTAACCAGGTTGGAACATCGATTTTGATAATGAAAATAGCGAATACACTACGACATCCCGCCGGGAGTGAATTCTACAACTAATTTGTGACTAAAGATGCCCATGATTTATATTTTTTACTCCACTCAAAACCCGAGTTTATTCACTTTTAATTTTTTTTCGTATTTTCGATCTTACGTCACGAAATCGAACGTAACTCCCCTATTTTCAAAGTAATCTCAAATCTGAGGATACCGTTAGAAAGGGGATTGAATTTCCTATCCTTTTGATGCCAAGCCAAAATCTTTTGCTCAGGTTTAAACCAGTCTAAAAATAACAAATCGAGGGTCTCACGGCAACACCCCACATCGTCACTTTTGGCCAAAATGAGTTATGCATACCATTCGAAGCGTCTTCCCCCGGCGGATCGATCTATCTAAGTATAAGTTAGGTACCTAAGTTAGGTAACACTGAATCTCACGATTTATTTTACTGAATTACTCAGTAAACATAGTCATTGGCAGATGGTTTTTTTGGCTCTGCTGAAAAGTCGCCCAAATGACGATGTGGGAAGTTGCCGTGAGACCCTCGAAATGATCAAATCACGGAAATTTCCAGTTTTTTCTATCGCCTGTAAAAAAAACCTACTACCAGCTCACCCCGATTTTTTTACAAGGCTCCTAGACTATATTCCTAGGTTTAACATACGAGCAGTTAGAAGGGGTTAGGGCGGTGTTGCCGTTACATAGGATCTACAGAATGTGTAACTCCACAATACGAGCGAGTTGGTATTGATAGAATTTTTGAGAGATAAGACATTGCATGCATCAGGTGCACCTGATGGGTGCAATGAGTATGAAGTTTCAATCAGACACCGTAGGTATATTACACTAAAACAACTCTCAGGTTCACACTACAGGCTTTCCAATGCAACAGGAGGTTGTAAATTTACTTATAATTTGGAGGTTGCAAATTATTTATAATTTGCAATTAGTGGAAAGGAAGGTTCTGAAACGGAGGACTTTCCGTTCCGCGCGAAACCCTTCTTATAGCGAATTTTTGAAGAAAAGGAAGCTATTGTTCTCCATCCAAAATTTTTAAAGCTCGAAGGCATCACCAGGTTCGTCAAGAATTCGTCATTCTAAACGAGAACTCTCGACAGAATTGAGATGGAAAGTTCCAATTTGCACAAAATATCTGTCTTGGCAATTGAAAGGCCACTCTAAGGGGGGTTTAGGGGAGTTTTAAAAGGAAAGGGGGAATTACCTATCAAGCCCCCCCCCCCCCCCCGCCACCTTAAAACCTTCAAAATGAGGTTTTTTTTAACGCTGAATACGAATTGCGACATCTTATTCCGTTCTCAAACTTTGAAGATGAAGAAACGACGTTGTAACATGCGATTTTTTTCATGGTTAATCTGCTATAATCTGATAACGGAATATGATATCGATATTTGGACTTCACCATCGCGTTGAAAAATCTATAAACTAAGGTGTTATTCGGAAAAAAGGAGACAAAATGTGTTATAAAACCAGAAAAATGGTGACATTTTACATAAAACAGTTATTCCCTCGGAAATTCGCTCTTTTATCCATGCTGCATGACTGTGGATTTTGGTTTATTATCTTCGATAATGAACCATTGGAATCGCCCAAAGAAAAAAATTTTTTAACCCCCCCCCCCTCAAAATTTGTTGGTTTACGTTTCAAGATACGTAGATTCAGAAAATCGAATAAAAAAAAATCCGTCCGTCACCCGTACGCCGTCCCCCGTACGCCGTCCGTGGCACTTTGCCCAGTTAGCGTTGAGCTAAAATTACAAAATTTGGTTTCTGGGTTTGGACCAGCCCCACAATGATCCTCGAAACTTTTCATAACCCTAGGTCAAGGGGAAGGGGTTCAAAACGAACTTTGAAATTTCGACAATGTCATATCTCTAAAAATTCTCATGAAACGGTGTAATTTTGAATGACCTGAAAAATTACGAATCTTTTAAGACCAATTGGATTTTTGTGCGACCAGCCGTTCGTTCACAGTGATTACATTTGTTATCGGACTTCTGCACAAAATTGGCGTACATAAGTGACTTTGTGCGGAACTGGTGCAGTCTCTCAGTGAAGCTGGGAATCATATGCTCATCCAATAGGGCGATCGGTTTATGAACATGGATGGTTAATCAGATGTCATCATTGCAATAATTGTTCAAAGAGTTTCTATTTCTAGATCAATGGTTCTCAAATTAACGATAGAATTCGTTTCCAGTTCTCGGTAGGTAGTTTGTTGTATAAATGATTACTGAAATAATTGAAATATTGACGAAACCGTCACTGAGCAAGTAACCCAATGTTTCAGCTCATTAATCACATATATTTCGTATATTTATAGGACTTGGAAAGATATTTTATAAAAAACAGTGGAATAAATCTACACGGAAAATTGATCTATACAGCCAACATGGATGAATTTTCCCGTGTGTTATCTGTCTGTATGTCAGTCACATCATCACGGCTCTCAGTCCGGCGCAGGATTTTCTCAAAATCTCACCAAGAAGTTGGGTGATTGTTGAGTGGAGGAAGTTTTGTCTACTCAGACTACAAGAGGGTGTAGCGCAGCTACACAACATTTCAACTCCCTGGCTCAAAATTAATTCTTTTGTCTTTTGTTTATAGCAACGATCCAAAATTTTGTCTCCGATTCTGTAATTCTCATGTCTCAGAAACTCGTTCCAATTATACCTCGTCAAATATACCCGTTTATCTGTACACCTTTCTCCTTAGTAGCGTCAAGTGGCGACCCTGCCAGGATCTGCAGGGATCAGAAGATTCCAGGATCCTAATCAACATGCAAGACGCAGCCGCTGGGGGTTCGGTAAGAAACGAGGTACCAGAGGTAAGCCGAGTAGCCGTTAAAGTTCCTCCGTTTTGGAAAGCTAATCCAAAACTATGGTTTCGGCAATTGGATTCGCAGTTTTATAACGCTGGCATCACAAGCGACGTGACCAAATTCCACATTCTGGTAGGCGCTATTGAAAGTGAAATTTTGACGCACGTTAGCGATATCGTCTGCAACCCACCAGCTCAGAATATGTACGCCACGTTGCGAACTCGGCTTGAAGAACAGTTTACCGAGTCCGAACAAATTCAGCTTCGCAAATTGTTGAGCGATTTTGAGTTAGGCGATAAACGTCCAACGCAACTTCTCCGCGAGATGCGGGACCTCGCAGCCGGTAGGGTAGGTGACGATCTGTTGAAGACACTTTGGCTCCAGCGCCTCCCCACTCAAGTTCAGGCCATTTTGAGTACCAGTGAGGACAACCTCAATAAATTAGCAACCATGGCTGACAAAATTAGCGAAATTACTTCGTTGTCTCATATTAATGTTGTTGCAGCATCACGAAGTGATCCGGTTCAGTCTACCTCCACATCTGAATCCTCAAGCTCCGTTCTGCAGGAGCTGCGCGCCGAAATCGTGAGGTTATCCCGGCGCATTGACGATCTTGGACACACGCGACCACGACACCGAGCACGATCAAGGTCAGAATCCCGCGGACCTACGCACATCGAAGGGGTATGCATTTTACACCATAAATATAAGGATAAGGCTACGAAATGCCTCTTGCCCTGCGCTTACAAATCCGATACTACCCCTCGGCCAGCGGAAAACGACCTGGGCCGTCGCTAGCGGCGACGATAGAGGAAGCCACGGCCCTATACAACAGTCGCCTGTTTGTTTCAGATCGCAAAACTGGCTGTCGATACCTGATCGACACTGGTGCCGATCTCTCTGTTGTACCAGTTGCCAGCAAGTTTACAAAATCGTCAGAATCCACTTTTACTCTTTTTGCTGCTAACGGATCTCCCATTCGCACATATGGTAACCGAGTCCTTCACCTCGATTTTGGTTTACGTCGTTCCTTTAAATGGTCTTTTGTTGTAGCAGACGTAGACAAGGCCATTATAGGGGCGGATTTTCTCCAATGTTTTGGTCTCCTAGTCGACTTGAAAGGTCGTAGGCTGATCGATTCTGTCACTTCGCTCCACACCAACATCTCCTGTCATGACGTTTCATACTCCACCGTTTCTACCATATGCCCTGCTCTGAAGCCTGAATACCAGCAACTCTTGTCTACCTTCAAAGACATCACTAACCCCAATTCCGTCGGGAAGGTGGCTCCAAAACACACGGTGACGCATCACATTCAAACTGTGGGTCCACCAGTTTTTGCCAAGCCACGTCGATTATGTCCAGAAAAAGTGGCTATCGCTCGCGCCGAGTTTTCTTATATGGTCGAACAAGGAATCTGCCGTCCTTCTAAATCTTCTTGGGCATCTCCTCTGCATATGGTTCCTAAGAAGAACGGGGAATGGCGACCGTGTGGTGATTATCGAGCCCTTAACGCCAAGACGATTCCTGATCGTTACCCCCTGCCGAATATGCAAGATCTCTCCAATTTGTTGGCTGGGAACAAAATTTTCAGCAAAATTGATTTGGTCCGAGCTTATCATCAGATCCCAATGGAAGCCTCCGATATAGAAAAAACAGCTATTGTCACACCTTTCGGCTTATTTGAATTTCCCTGCATGACCTTCGGTTTAAGAAATGCAGCTCAAAGTTTTCAAAGGTTCATAAACGAAGTCACCAAAGGATTGCCATTTTGTTATGCCTATATTGATGATTGTTTGATTTCGTCCAAGAGTGAAGTAGAGCATCTTCACCACATCAAACTGTTATTCGAGCGTTTCCAGGAATTCGGCGTTGTTATTAATGCAGGTAAAAGCGTTATTGGAGTTCCTGAAATCCGTTTCCTAGGTTATTTGGTGAACAGCACAGGACTGCAACCTCTACTCGATCGTGTGGAAGCCATCAAGAATTATCCACGGCCGATCACTGTCGTGGAGCTTCGTCGATTCCTTGGTAAATTGAATTTTTATCGTAGGTTTATCCCAAAAGCCGCCGACTCGCAAGCTCTACTGCATTCACTTCACGACAACAAAAAGAAAAACGACAAAACTGTTATCAATTGGACTCCCGAATTAGTTGAGAATTTTGAACGTTGCAAATCAAGCCTGTGTGACGCTGTCCTGTTGTCGCATCCTGTCCAAGGAGCCCCGTTAGCTTTATTAGTTGATGCATCGGACTCCGGTATTGGTGCTGTGGTTGAGCAGTACATTGAGGGCAGCTGGAAACCTCTCAGTTTTTTCTCCAGGAAACTGTCTGAGGCCCAACGTAAATATAGCGCCTATGATCGTGAGTTGTTAGCAATATACGAAGCTGTGAAACATTTTCGACACTTACTTGAGGGGCGCACGTTTACCATCTACACTGACCACAAGCCAATCACTTTTGCTTTCAGTCAAAAACCCGAGAAAGCTAGTCCAAGGCAGTTCAACCATCTCGATTTTATCGGTCAGTTTTCCACCGATATTAGGCATATATCGGGAAAGGACAACGTTGTTGCCGACGCTCTCTCGCGCGTTGAGGAGCTTAGCACTATTTCTATTGACTGGGCCAAGTTATCTGACGAGCAAGCCACCGACCCTGATCTACACAATCTTCTCCAATCCGACACCAACCTTCAATTTTCAAAATTATCCATGTTCAATTCTTCTGTTCCTGTGTATTGTGAGACATCCACTGGACATATTCGACCGTACATGACACCTGCATTTCGCAAATCTGCCTTTGATGTAGTCCACAACTTAGCGCATCCCGGAGTACGTGGAACCTATAACTTGTTGAGAACGCGGTTTTTCTGGCCATCCATGTCCAAATGCACTACAGCTTTCGTTCGTACCTGTCTGCAATGTCAGGCATCAAAGGTTCAACGACATACTGTAAGTAATCCAGCTACCTTTCTCGACCCTGGCGAACGCTTTGCCCATGTACATCTCGATATTGTAGGCCCGCTTCCCCCCAGTAATGGATGCCGTTACTGCATCACCTGCATAGACAGGTTCACACGGTGGCCAGAGTGTTTCCCGGTGAGTGACATCACTGCAGAGACGGTGTCCAGCGCCTTTGTAGCAGGATGGATATCGAAATTCGGCACTCCATTGCGCATAACCACCGATCAAGGACGTCAGTTCGAGTCATCATTATTTCGAGCTATGTCGCAACTACTAGGAGCGCATCATATCCACACGACCGCCTTCCATCCCGAGTCGAATGGGTTATTGGAAAGGTGGCATCGATGTTTAAAAGCCGCCATACGTTGCCACACCTCTCCTCACTGGACCGAAACCCTCCCCCTAATACTTTTAGGTTTGCGTTCAGCTACCAACGATGATGGTACATCGCCCGCTGAGATGGTCTACGGTACGACGTTACGCCTCCCTGGCCAATTTCTTCAGGAAACTGTAGGACCAGAGGATGCGACAACCTTTGTCGGACGTCTCCATCGTACCATGGACCAACTTCGCCCCGTTCCTGTTGCACTGCACGGCTCCAAGACGACCTTTGTGCATAAGGACCTGAACACCTGCGAGAACGTTTTCGTTCGTCGGGATGCAGTACGACGCCCGTTGCAACCTCCTTACGACGGTCCGTACCCGGTGCTTGAACGCCACGATAAATATTTCAAGCTGCGCGTCAAGGACCAGGAAGTGGTCGTATCAGTGGATCGATTGAAGCCAGCTTTCCTCGCTGCGTCTACGGATTCAGCAAGCCTGCCTTCCACACCTTCAGTAACCCCCAGGCCTAAGAAGAGAGTATCGTTCTCACTGGAGGGGGAATCTCTGTAGCGCAGCTACACAACATTTCAACTCCCTGGCTCAAAATTAATTCTTTTGTCTTTTGTTTATAGCAACGATCCAAAATTTTGTCTCCGATTCTGTAATTCTCATGTCTCAGAAACTCGTTCCAATTATACCTCGTCAAATATACCCGTTTATCTGTACACCTTTCTCCTTAGTAGCGTCAAGGGTATTGGCAGGTGGGAGGTAAAAGTCGAGGGCCGACTGCTGCGTTGTGTATGCGCACGTCGCGTTGGTTGTACGAGTAGTTTACCTATTCGCCTTCCGGCAAGGGTCCATTTTCGCTACCGGCTTCCTACTTCGTAATTCATTTGCAGCTCCCATCAGAGTTGTTCTCTAATCAATCTCCTTTCTTATTGTTTCTTCAACGTCAGGAATTTCTTCAACTATTCATTAGAATTCCTCTTCCTCTTTATTGAAATGATGAGGAGGAAGAGATTCCTGACTATATTCCTGACTTTGGCTGAAATGATGAAATTCTGATTCTAGGTACTTTCGTATGGCATTGTAAGGGCGATTGGCACCATTATAGGAAATTGATCTCTATTGATCTGTTCGTGGATTTTTCTGTACAATATTCCTTTAACCATAAATATGTCTGTTAATCCACACTGATCAACGAATTTTTCAATGACGATGAATCTTAGGAAGTCTATCATATAATTTGCGGCCGTCGGAACTTTCGAAAACGGATGTTCATTGTTGAAACTGTCGGATCGCGAAATACCTATAGAAATTGAAATGGGAAGTGAAGGGGAGTTAGAAATGTGAGGACGTACAACAAACCCTATACGTTTTCTTCGTTGTCAACCTAAACTGAATGAAAAATATGCAACGCAGGGATAAACCAGCTAGTATTTATTAAACATTATTGATTTTCCATCCATACGCACCTGTTCTTATATTTCGCTTAAAAATATTCGTTTATCAAGTTCCAGAATTCCTCCATTTAGCCTACAGCTTTTTTTTCTGACATTTTGTTCAGTAAAAGTCCAGTTTTGTTTGAGTTAGGATCAGCGTTTTTATTAGGGTTCGGCAGCTTTTCACACAAATCCGAACAGTTTCATTAAAGAGTTCGATAGCTTCTCACACGGATCCGAAGAGTTTCATTAGAGGGTTCTTTCTTCATTTTTTTTTTCTACTCAATCTACCTCCAGAACGTATTGCTTTGACTATCCCATGAAGTTCGGTTGAAACTTTATGAACACAGTCCGGCAAACCTTGAATGAATAAAACAGGAGTTTGTTCAACGTTCTAACGCCACAGCAATACATTCCAATTAGAGTTAGTTATCGTAGTAAAAAAATTAATAAAATACATTTTCATTTAGCGGGAGTTGACATGGTGGGAGGGGGTTGTTTGGAAGATCTGTTGGTTGTTTGGAAACCTTTCACTACTTTAGACGCAAGCTTAGTAATGTTTGGAGACAACTTGAAACTTTTGTAAAAGTATTGATGACTAAATCTTGTTAATATTTCTTGGATAGAAAAAGATTTTTGGTTTATTATCTTCGATAATGAACCATTGGAATCGCCCAAAGAAATAAATTTTTTAACCCCCCCTCAAAATTTGTTGGTTTACGTTTCAAGATACGTAGATTCAGAAAATCGAATAAAAAAAATCCGTCCATCCGCCGTCCGCGGCACTTTGCCCAGTTAGCGTTGAGCTAAAATTGCGAAATTTGGTTTCTGGGTTTGGACCAGCCCTACAATGATCCTCGAAACTTTTCATAACCCTAGGTCAAGGGGAAGGGGTTCAAAACGAATTTTGAAATGTTGAAAATTTCAAAACTTGAAAAATTCCATCAAACGGTATGTTTTTTATTTCATATTTAGATAGAGTTTGTTCCGTAGAATTTTTTAAGACCATCCACAGCTTTGTACCAGCCGTTCGTTCGCAATGACGGCTCAAAGGTTGAGCCTGTCAACACGATCGTGAATCAAACGGTTGAAATACAGGTCAATTTTCATACTAACGAGCTGTTTGGAACATCATATGGTTTTAGTGATGTCGAGTTTTTTGTTCTGAGGTACGTTTCGTGCTACGGAAATGAAGGTAATTTCGAATGTTTGTTGGTAGGTAGTTTTCTACTTCTTTTATGGAAAAACTATTACCGACGTAGTATTAAAAACCCCGGAATTATATCGTATTAATTAATCATAATTAATAATAATTATTATTAATAATAAATACAAATCATTAATACCTAACAATACATTATAATAATTGTCGCTAGGTTCTCGATAAAATTATTAATAATTAGTGATTAGTGATAATAATTAGTGATAATTCATAATAATAATTAATCTAACATTTAGGATCTAGACATTTAGACCTAGTGATCTAGACAGAAGGGTGATCTGTACAAAGAAGATAATGAACCGTTGTTTCATCTTCCCAGTGAACTAGAGACTGGAAATTTTAACCGAAAGTCGGGGATTGACCAGATTGCAATATTCACTTGGTTTCTTATCTGTAAAATTGTTTAAATAATTTTTGGAATCTACGTATCTTGAAAAGTAATTTTTTTTCTTGGTCGATTACAAAGGTTTATTATCGAAGATGATAAACTAAAATGACCGGGCTGAGACAGTCAACAGGATTCGGCAATTAGCCGCTGTCCCCTCGAGGAGTTCAAGACCGATATTTACAGAGTTTAGTGCCAATAGAATGGGAGCCGACCTGTGTAGCTCCCCGCGACCAAGTATCAGGCCATGGGAAGATTCGGAAACAAACTACATTTCAAGAGCTCCAAACAGAATGACAATAATACATGATTATAATTATTACGTCGAACTTCGGTGTAGATAATTCGACTAGAAACCGACGGAGAACTGCGGATAAAGTTGATTTCGTTTCATACTTGAGAGGCTCTTCCCCACTAGGGTTTTGGTTTATTATATTCGATAATGAACCATTGGAATCGACCAAAGAAAAAAATTGTCCCCCCCCCCCCAAACAACAGCTGTTCCTTTCATCATATCAAATTGATGTGGTCCGGGACCACTGGTCGCATATGAGATAAGATAGATACGTACGGACAAGAGTAATCTTTATTATTAATAAGTACATCTAAGTTTGATTATCATTTCAGGCTAAGATGGATTGATATGTATGGGGGAGTTGGCTCTACTTGTCTCGTCCTCCTCCGTGTTAGAGACGAACGACATTTGTATATAATTGTAGTAATAATTACTACAATTGTATACAAATTATTATTCCGCGGAGTATGCTCCCTCCGAGATCAGCATCTCTTTTGGTTTGTTAATTTCATGAACCACCGGAATAGACTAAGAATTTCGGGTCAACCCAATCGCAGGATATTTATATAAATTATAAATCATCAATGAAATTTACCCGTACTCTATATAATTTTTGTATTTTTACTTGGATCTACCTTCTTCTCCACTCATTTTATATCAAGAAGAACCTGTTAACATTCGAAACTAGGTACTTTCTTTTGAGAATACGAAAAGAATCTCAGAACATGAGACTGAATATCATAAAGCCGAAGTGAATTGACCGAAGGATACTATGATTGCTTAGTATATACGAGGACTACCTATACGTATATAAGAGATGCTGTAATTATTAGTTGAAATGTTCCAACTATAAACTAACGTCATTATTTCGATGTTGGAGTATATTTGGATACCCAGTTTGGAGTATGTAGTTGATCATACACCGTATGGACTGCTCGGACAGAAGTAATAATTGTAATAATAATTATTATTATAATTTCGTTGATATAACCATCTGATTTACGAGCGGTATTACCTACCATCCTGCTGAAAAACCAGAAAACCAGAAGTTGTACCAGAATCAACAACACGATAACTTAGGTATAACAACATAGAGCTGAATGTTGACCCCGATGATGATCCATTTTTGTGGCGCCTCGTAACTACGGAATTCAGGAAATGGTTTCCTACCTTCCGATCTGATTAGCTTATTACAAGTCCAACGTGAACAACCTATCAACCAACGAAATTACTAGGTATGTGTCGTTCGCCAACCTAAGTACCAGTATAATATTAATATTATCACCGTTGTATATATAACAAAAACGAATTAACCCCGTACCTATTTCACCTGTTCTACCTACCTAACATTATGCAACTAGAGATAACGGAAATCCTACCTATCTATTTATTGATAAAAGGGTAGCAAATATCCAAAGAAACAAAATGTACCGTTCAAGGCTCATAACTTTATCCGGAACGGTCTTTTGGTCGGCTACGGATGTTTTTCGACCATCCCTAGTTCGTGCAAATTTATTGAATTCATGCATTGCGGGATGACTATCGTCATTAATCCTAGAAAGTAGATGAACTAGCTAATCACTCACCTTCACTCCAACTGACGAAATAGCTCGAAATAATCCAATGGCACATCACCAACACTCGCGTTTTGTATCGAGATGCCCATACACTGACCCGTTGCTATCGAGTTTCATTCCGACATCGCGAACACCCCGAAACTCACGATTCAATTCGAAAGTGGTTGTAGACCAAAAGGACTTGGTATCCGTCGATATCTTGATGCAAAATCACACATACAAAATTACACAGTTGGCTAATTAAAATCAATCTTATCAAATTCTGATAAGAAGTCGAATTCAAATCAATCTTATCAGTGTGCATTAGTAAGATAATACCTACAGGTACCTATCGTTCACATGGAGAAGGTTCATCAAAATGAAAATTTAGAAAAAACCACGGAAGGGTCGGCACAGAAACGGCTGCGGTCGGGAAACTGAATCTACGCAGTTATCAGCTCCACTATCAGGTAAGCACTGCCGACTTGATCGGCCACTAATTATTTTTCCCCAAAGTATAATATTCTCGCATATCATATTATGAGAAGCATACGTCACCATACCAAAGTATTATTACATGTTGAAGAGTTTTGAAATCAATGTTAACCTGTTTCTTACAAGTATATTTTTTTTTTGTACAACCAAAGGTGCCGATAAGAAACCTGGTAAACCTTTTCCATGTGAACTAAAGGGATATGTAGGTATTACCTTACTAATGCACACTGATAAGATCGATTTGAATTCGATTTCTTATCAGAATTCGATATGATTAATTATAATTAGCTGAATTGTACAAAGTGTACAATTCTGCTAATTAAAATTAATGTTATCGAATATTGACAAGAAATAAAATTCAAATGGATCTTATCAGTGTGCGTCAGTACGATAATACCTACATATCCCACATGGAGAAGGTTTACCAGGTTTCTTATCGGCACCTTTGGTTGTACAAAAAAAAATATACTTGTAAGAAACAGGTTAACATTGATTTCAAAACTCTTCAACATGTAATAATACTTTGGTATGGTGACGTATGCTTCTCATAATATTTTTTTTTTTTTTTTTCTTTCAAATGACTTATTGCACCAAGTAACAACTTATTAGCAACATATTTTTGACATATATGTGAATTGGTTGTAGTACAACTTAGATACTTAACTAAGCCGCTTATAGTTTTGAAAGTTAGGAGTGCAATTTCGTGCACTTAAACCGATCACTGATTTCACTGAACGGACTTATCGCGAGAACACCTTCACTCACTTCCACAGGTCATGAGGCTTCTTTCTCTTGAGACGTCTGAGTAGGTCGTCAACGTCGAGCAGCTGGACAGCTTCTTCATTGACGTGTACTTGTAACCGCTTGTGATGGGCTATGGCTTGAACCTTGATGACTTCATTGACAGTTGGTATGCGAAGTTCTTTGTGTAGCCGGACATTTCTGGTGTACCGGTAGGCGTCCACACAACATCTCAGCACATTGTTTTGGAAACGTTGGATAATATCGCGGTTACTTTGAGCGGTGCAGCCCCACTTGGGTGCTGCACTTTCACTTTCATAATATCGCGGTTACTTTCACTTGGTGCTCCATTAATATTATTTTCAGCAACTCCAAAACTCTAAAATAATTATTTCAGAAACATCTGACACGACAAATTTCACTACTCTGTTTTTGTTATCGCTTAAGAACAATAATGGCCTATCTCAAAACGTGGGTTTTGAGCTAAAAGTGTAATCGATACTGTTTTTTCATCCACCGTGCGTTGGTATCCCTCAAATTTGTCTATCGTTGATACAAAACGTCCAAATTATCAGTTTCTCGATAACAGCCTATCTCATCACTGCTTCTCACTAATGCATTTATGTTGCTGTGTTGCAATAACATTAGTCAATAATGTTGGAGTTACACCTACGTATTTAGTTCTACCATGCAATCAAATATATTAGGGCCTAACTCTGATTTTTCTATAGTAACTATGTACTTTAGTGAAATTAATGAATGTGGACCTATGAAGAAATTCTGGACACAACGGTTTATTATCATCTCTGTGCCGATCACCCTTCTGTCTAGATCACTAAATGTTGGATTAATTATTATCATGAATTATAATTATTGATAATTATCAATAATTAGGTACTAATAATTTTATCAAGTAGGTAGTGAAAATTATGATTAATTACTGTTAGTTAGGTACCTATTAATAATTCGTATTTATTATTATTAATAATTATTATTAATTATGATTATGTAACTCGACGTCTGAAACCATGTACTGTTTGAATCAGCTAGGCCAGTATGAATATTGAACCGACCGACCGCCTCACGATTCACCATCATGTTGACGACTTCTGATCTGCTCCATCTTTGAGCCGTCATTGTGAAAGAACGGCAGGGCTTTAAAAAATCTAAGAAATAAACTCTATCTAAATATGAACTAAAAAATATACTGTTCCACTTGAATTTATCGATTTTGAAATTTTCAAACTTTTGGTTTATTATCTTCGATAACGAACCCATTGGAATCGACCAAAGAAAGAGAGATGTTTTAACCCCCCCCCCCCCTCAAAATTTGAAGGTTTACGGTTCAAGATACGTAGATTCAGAAAATCCAATAAACAAAAACTCTGCAAATTCTTGACACAACGGTTTACGATCTTCTTTGTACAGATCACCCTTCTGTCTAGATTACAGAATGATAGATTAATTATTATAATGAATTATGATTAATTAATAATAATTATTAATAAGACTACTTACTTAATAATACACCAGTACACTAGTACATTATCATTAAATATTGTTTGTTATTAATAATTTGTATAAATTATTATTATTAATTATTATTATTATTAATAATTATTAATAATTAACTCGATGTTTGAAAAGCAAGTGCTGTTCGAATCAGCTGGGCCAGTATGATTATTGAACCGACCGACGGCCTCACGATTCCTTATCATGTTGACGACTTCTGATCTGCTCCATCTTTGAGCCGTCATTGTGACACTTTGCCCAGTTAGCGTTGTGCTAAAATTACGAAATTTGGTTTACGGATTCCGACCAAGGAATCAATGATCCTCGAAGCTTTTCATTTCCCCAGGTCGAAGGGAAGCGGTTCAAAACGGATTTTGAAATTTGGAAAAATTTATATCTCGATAAATTCAAATGTAACGGTAGGTATGGTTTTTAGTTCACATTTAGTTAGATTTTTTTAGAAATTTTTGAGACCATTTTTGTTGAAAACCAGAGAACCAGGATTTAAAAAACAGAGAATTACCTATATCGGTACATTTTATTTGTATTTTATTTTTAATTAATTCACCATCTCAATCATTTAGTTTCTGCACAAAGAAGATAATAAACCGGCGTGTCAAGAATTTGCAGAGTTTTTAGATAGAAAAGATTTAGTTTTCTCCTAATTAAAAAAAAAAAACGCACTACTTTCATTATCATGTAAAGAATAATGCGAGATTGACCTCCAAATGCGGTCTCTGTGTGATTACAAACAGTTCCACGAGAACATTGATTAAATCATTGGATGAAAATGAATTACATAGTTTCCATAGCCAACACTCATCCATGAACCTCCAACACTCGTGGAACGATATCATTTCAGGACTCGTGGAAATCATTTTCAGTTTGAACTGCCGATTCCATGGGGAAAATAATTGGAAAGTGTCGAGGTTGAATGAGAGGACAGAGGAGTCAAGTTTTGGGAGAAAACAGAAAACTGTCAACGGGCGAGGGGCGAAGTTATTCTCGAGAGGAATTGAAGCCACAAATAGATGTTCCTCATCTCGGCAATTAGATCTTTAAGTAATCAAGTTTCAAGCGCTGTCTTCGTTTCCTTATTTCTAAGAAGTAAACAATTTCCACATATAAGTTGAAATCTCCGGCAAAGGGTTGGAGGTTTTCCATATCCTGTTTCAACAATTAGATTCGGGATGTTATTGTGTCGAGCTATTTTGGAATGATTGATCTCATTTGCCCCAAGCCCCCCTTTTCTGAGCTTTTAAACCCCGAATGTTTCGAGTTTGTCTCGTTTATCCGTTGAAAGTAACGTCGTTTGGAAACCCCATCCAGGTGGGAAGAGTCCCCTCTCACTCCCTGCCGAAATCAATGAATCTGGAATCGAATCCACGGAGTTAGTTCCGTATTTAATTCAAACGCAATTATCTCCATGTTCTAGTTGACCGGTAGAGGAGAAGTACGAGTAATTAGAACTTGTAACCCTAGAGAACTAGTCATTTGGTATTAAGCAAACACCCTGAAAATGCCCAAAACGAGGGACTTTTAAAATTTATTATTTTAAAAGTGCCATATGCCAATTGATATTATATTTCAAGTTCCTATTGAGGACGGGTACAGTAAGTACTGAGTGATGATGACAGTATAGATGACAAAACGACATTTGCCAACGATTAAACCACCAAGCAAACAGCAAAACGATTTTTACACAAAACCGTTTCTACCCGCGAATAGAACGATATCCCTTGAAGAGAGACAAATAAAATGGACGGATAAAATATAAATACAGGAACAGCTGTCAATCATGTAGGAACCCCTCGTCTCTCACTCCTGCAACGCAATGAAACTCATCAAGAAGATAATCTATTATCAATCCTCTAATTATTATAAAAGTATTAACACTTCGGGTTTGATAAAGAAATGATCGAACGCAAATGAAGAGAAGAGATGACAGGGAGAACAGACGCTGACTAAAATTGAAACCACGATCGGCCAGCGAAGTGCGGTACTTCCATGGAAGTACGCCTGCAGGCCTCATCGCTGAACTCGCCGAGCTGCGACCGTCCACCACCGTCGAGAAGACTGAGGGATTTCTCGCGAGTCAAGAGCAGGGCAGGTGTAGCAGCTTCACCTCATGGCGAACCACGAAAGACCAGGAAAGTTTACCAAGCTGGCACATTTCACTTGTTGTTCAAGTGCCTGTATGGAGTAAACTCGTTGGACTCCTCTGGCCGATTTTAGCGACTTTTCGAAGAAAATGTAGCTATTGTTATCGGTCCAAAATGTTTAAAACTTGAATTTTCGAAAAATGTTCATACCAAAATCCGTTTCAGACCATCCTGAATCCACTACCAAAAGACAAAAAAAAATATATATATACCTACGATGGATTGGTGAAACTAAACACACTCGCGTGAAATATGAATTTGAATGAATGTACAGGAGGATGAAAATTATATAGGTAGAAACACTTACAGAAATTAAGAAAACTTGATAAAAACGGAAATTTTTGCGTTAAGTAACGCGTAAATTTCCGTTTTTATCAAGTTTTCTTCAATTTCTGTAATTTTTTTTTAATTATAAATGCGTTTATTCATGAAATACAAAATTTTGTTTTACATCTACAAGTACAACTAAACACTACAACTCCCTGAAAGTAATCTTGTGCTGGGAGTTGGAGTCACGTACGAAAGTATAAAGTAATTTCTTATATCTTCTATTAGGAATAAAACAAACAAAAATAAACACTTAAAAATAAAATCACTTTCGAATACAATTGCTCCCTAACCGTGCTTTATAGAGTTCTTTTAGTTTCCTCTTAAATATGGCCAGTGACATAGGCAACTTGAATATAGTTGGAGACAGAGTGTTGAATAAATTGACACCATAATAAGTGAAAAATCTTTGTCCAAGCGAAGTATATCGACGAGGCAAAGGCAAAGTAAGTCTATCGGATGATCTTGTGTTATTGTCAGAAATTGAGAAATGGCCAGAGAGATACATTTTGAATATATATATTAATGTTGTCTGTTCGAACAATTCGTGAAATGGCAGAACTTTCATCTCACGAAAGACCTCGGAAAACCAATAGACTGACGGAAAATCAATAGGCTTTCTTAACAGAATTTTCAATAAGCATTTTTGAGTTACATAGAGCAACTGAGACCTTGTTCGATATGCTGATCCCCAAGCAACTATACCGTAAACTAGTAATGATTGTGCTAAAGCCAAATATAAAATTCTCTTAACTTTATTTGACATGAAGCCACGAACTTCAAAACAAACAGGTAATAACCTACGCAGTTTCGTATTGAGAAATGACAGATGGTAATCCCACAACATGCATTGATCAATTCTGACTCCCAAATATGTAGTTTGTGTCGTTTGAACAATGGTTGGACAATCACATTCATTACAATTCTCACTAACATGGCATTTTATGCTACCAATTGACGGTACCAAACCAGTTCTTGTTGCAAACGCAATGAATTTTGTTTTATTATAATTGAGTTTCAGGCCCATCTTTCTAAACCACAACTGAAGAGCTCGTAATCCATCCGTCGCCTTTTGCACTACCTCATCCCAGTTTTCTCAACTAATAATGACTGCCGTATCATCCGCAAAAGATGTCACTACACCCCCTGCGTCAATACCAAATATACGAGTATCATTGATATAACACAAAAAGAGGAGGGGACCCAACACGGTTCCCTGCGGAATTCCATAACCAAAGGAACACTTGCCACTCAGAGAATTTAAATCGTTTAAATTTATATAGAATAGTGTTTCTATATAATTTTCAACGGACTTTCCAATGGTATCCTCAACTTTTACTTTACATAATACTGTAAGTGAGTTATAGCCGTTTTGCTGAGACAAGGTCGAGAACACGAAAAAAATTTTAGAAGTGAAATAACTCAAAAAATAAGCGAGATAAAAAAAAATTGCTAATGAGCACTTTTTATTGGAAATTGGTTGTAGAATACGTGGGAATACGTGGGTGAAGTACTGCGCACCTTATCTGATACACCCTGTATACATTCCAGACGATGTATGTCATGTATGTGCCATTCCAGACGATAACTCTCGATAAAATTGTGATAAAAAGTTCAAATTTGCACAAAAAATCTGTCTTGGCAATCGACGGGCTAAGTTCGTAGATGGGCAGAATCGGGCCACTCTAAGGGGGGGGGGGGGTTTGGGGAGTTTTAGGGGGGGGGGGAATTCCTCATAAATTCCCACAATGAAACATTCTGACAAGTGATATCTCATGCCAAAGGTTTTTTTTTAATGCTGAATACGATGGTGAAATCAGAATTGCTATATCTCATTCCGTTCTCAAACTGGAGCACTTTGAAGATGAAGAAACGTGGTTGTTACTTGATGATCTTCATGGTTATTCTGCTCTAATCTGATGACGGAATGTGATATCGCATTTCCGTGGTGTTTAGAGTTTAAATATCGAAAAGCTGAGAGGGGTTGGGGGGGGGGGGGGGGTTCACCCAAAAAATGAAAGTCTGACAAGTGACACCTCATTTTAAAGGTTTTTACGCGCTGAATACGATCGTGAAGTCGGAATAATATCAATTACTGCGATATCATATTTTGTTCTCAAAACATTAGTACTTAGAAGATGAAGAAACGTGATCGAATTAAACGCCCGGCGTATCACGTTGTCAATGGCGCGAAAAACCTGTCGCTAGGAAAACGGGCCCGCAGAGTGCGATAGTCTGGCAACCCCTTGACCGCTCAAGTTAATAATTTTATTAATAATAATAATAATTCATATCCCTAGCATTGTGCAGCACAAGACAAGACACAGAAGACATACGAGAGGTAAACCTAGAGGGCACGACGAAGGTGTGGAAACTACACAGCAACTATCTTTTGTATTTTCTACTCGTAATTAGGCTTGCGAGAAAAATACCAGTTTAACTCTTTGAAATTGATAAAAAATCAACAATTATTTGCAATACAACTTTTTTCTGCTAATATGCGAAATACGAATCAACTCGTACTACACCAGTTAATGAGGAAGATGGTAACGTAACAGAAAAAAGTTGTATTGCAAATAATTGTTGATTTTTTATCAATTTCAAAGAGTTAAACTGGTATTTTTCTTGCAAGCCTAATTACGAGTAGAAAATACAAAAGATAGTTGCTGTGTAGTTTAATTTAAATCTTCATTTTATTATATTATATTCGTGTTAAACTTGCAACAGTGGTGACAGTGGTAGTTTAATTTAAATCTAGTTTAAAATTCTAGTTCTAGTTTAAAGTAAAATTAATTCTAGTTTAATTAAAATTAATTCTAGTTTAAAATTAAAATTGAAATTAAAAATTAAAAACTAAAATTAATTAAAATTAATTCCAGTTTAAATTAAAATTAATTCTAGTACAATTAATTCTAGTTTAAAACAGTGGTAGTTTAATTTAAATCTTCATTTTATTATATTATATTCGTGTAAAACTTGCAACAGTGGTGACAAATTGGCACTTGGTGGTATCGTAGCAAACTCAGTATATTTTAATAGTTTGAAAATCGATTCAGCATTCTAAAATGCATAAACAAAGATACCAAACTCGTAGGTATATTTACATGCGCCAAGACCATCTTGACGTAGGTTGGTTTGCAAATCGATTACGCATTCGAAACTCCCAATGATACCAAATATGTTCTTTGTACTGGCACCGTTGGTGTCCCCATAACCAGGTCGACGTATTTTGCAATGTTTGAAAATCGACTCACCAGTCTAAAATGCGCAACGAAAGTTACCAAACACGTATAGTCACTGGCCCGAATAGTAGTATGTCAAACACGTTCAGAATTCAATAAATCCGCGAAGAAGGGTAACAAACACGTATTTTTCTGACAAACGCCACCAGTGAGAGCCATAATCAATATACAGCTTATTCTGAGAGTCCTATAAATAAACACTAAATGATGTCTCTAATCGCATACAATGGAACCGTCGATATTTTGGCTCATTCCTCCAATTATTTTAGATCGTTATGAGATCCTCGAAGGTATTGTAACCAACCAGTGATCTAGATAGAAATTTGATCTATACAGAAAATATTAAACCATCATGAAAAGATTTCCAGAAAATATTAAACCATCATGAAAAGATTTCCAGCGTTTTTCATCTCTTTAACCAAAGGCTTCTCGGGGCCGGCTTTTGCGACATGGTAGTTTCTAAGTCAGAGATGAGTGAAATTACTACATAACTACGTTATCCATTTATCCACTAAAATTGTTTATCGCTCGTTAGAATTTCGCAATTTATCCTGAAATGTCACGTTGCAAAATTTCTGGTTCCTTCACTAACTTATCAATGAAACTTCTAAAACTTATTCATACTGTAATTTTAAAGCACGAAGCGATTTGACACATTTTTAATAATTACATTGAAGAATGTCCTCAAGTGCCCCAACTTCTGGATTAGAAATAACTCTGTTCTGCTGTGTCACAGGTATAGAAACTTGGAGAACGTCTTGCCATGGGAGACCCAATCTACCCATCTCAATATAATCCAGCACACAGATCCTGCAAACTGTCTGTGACAGCTTTGGAACTACAGCTCTACTGCTTTACTGCGGGATATAAGCTGTATGTCTCGGGCTCCACCGTATCAAAATTTCAAATGCACAGTATCAAGAAGTAATTTGGTGATTTGAAGTTAAAAAGGTAAAAGAAAATTCAGTAAATGGTAATATGGAAAACAGAAAACAAATAGATATAAATTATCCTGATTCTGATCAAAGTATAAAGGAAGCATATTCTCGACTATATCAATTTAGATTCGCGAATAATTCTTCTAACTGCTTTAACTGGGAGATGAGTGTGCTGCTACATGCTTTAATATGCGTTTCAAATTTAATTCTTCTCCTGAAACAACTAACTCGATAAAACAGAAGCAGTTTATTGACGAATACAAGGATCAACGCAAGCTTATCACATTCTCTAAGTCCCCAGTAAAAACATCTGCCGGGAGAGCTTTACCTTATCGTTGATAATTAACTAATATATATATAGATAATTGTACGCAGGCAGCGATAACGCGTCAACAACACTGTCCCCCATCGCCCCATGCATCACTGAAGTGCTATTATTACCGGATAGGCAAATGTTACATCAACTCGACCAGGTTGATCTTGAATGCTTCTACTAATACGATGTTTTTGGCCGCTGGAGAAGCGATAAGGTGGATTGGTTCGTTTGGAAGTTTGGTCGAATATAAGGCTCAGTTCGTTTAGGGGAATCGATTCGGGATATTTGTATACGAACGACTACACATATATTTGCATACCAATTCAAGGTCTGATAGAGTTTTTGTGGTAGATGTTAAACTTTCAAGGAACACTTGGTATGAGATGCCAAATCAATAACGCTGCTAAATATTCCACAATGGTTAATTATTTTCTGTCTACATCACCCTTCTGTCTATATAAGTGTTCTGTAACTACCAGAAATATGTAATTGGAGTAAAGAGTTAACATATTGTACGTTCGTTCAAAAAGATGCTTCTCACACGAAGAAAAATATGTTTATCTACAAAATTGGCTACTTGGTAACTTACCTACCACAAAACCTGATATAATAATCACGAGTGAAATCGACTAAAAATTACGACTAAATGTTCGTGGATACTATACATTTTGTATAAAATACCGTATCGAACCAAGACTCTTGAAAATTTGGATTCTGAGTAGGTACACTTCTTGTGAGGAATGTCTAGAAAATGAAGGTTCAGAAAGTGAATTGTGGTGGATTTTGGTGAATCCTGGAACTCGAGTTCTGTATAACCCGAGTTAATTGTGCAACCAATAGTAGGGGATATCGTATGTAAGTGCTCATTGTGTATGTGGAGAATGCTTTATGATCATCAAAAACTTCTCAAGAAAGATCATCCCGAAAAAGATGTTCTTCTATTTATTTGAGGCAGGTAATTCAACAAGTTCTATACGACGTTCCCAAAATCTGATGAAATCACTATAACTACGAACCTACCGTATCTTCCCTTAACATTTCAGTTCCTTAAACCAGTGCTTGAATATAGTCTGAGAATGAAACGCGTTTCAAGGAGAAACATCAGATGGTTGCAAATGAAGCCATCTGAGGCCAACACACATCTACCCTCTTCCTTATTCATAAGTTGATGCTCATTCAAGTCGGTTCTTCGTCTGCCGAACCAACGCTTGGGGTGGATGATGAGGCTGGCATGGCGGTCAGAACTTTGCTACAACTAGGATGGTCTCGAAGGGCAACTCAAATATTTACCTCCGAATGCCCGCTAATCGCTTCACTTAACATCAGAGGCTAACTCAATCAAAGGCCAGAAACGCTAAGTAGTTCAAACAAAGTTAAACGGCAAATAACGACGAAAAATAACTGCGGAGGAAATCATTTACCGGAAGAAGATAATTCACAAATGTAAAAAACTGTTGAATGCTATAAATGCCATTGTAATACTACTGTACATACCTCGAAGATATAATGGCTCAGTGAAAATGAAGTTGTTATCTAACTAATTTCCATAAACCCACCGACTGAATAGGTTAAAAAATAAATTCAGAAATGAGATTTTTATATTCTGAGTTATTCGTTTTCCTCCCCATTAATCGGTGCTGATCTACTATGTTAAAGTGCATTTTAAAAAAACAGAAATCTTCTTGCGTGCAATTTAAGTTTAATGTAGTGTTTTTCGAATTCATTCCTCTCAACGCTCTGTTGGAAAGCGTTCAAGTTATGATTTCTTCGGAGCGACTGTCATGATGATCGCTCAACAGATATTCGTGCAACAACGATTGAATGTTGACTTACAAAAAAGAAGGAAAAAAACGCTAGCATTGCATTATGCAAACCATATAATATGTCTTAATGTTTTTGGGGTCGCTGATTCTGAACCTGAGGTCGGTTGATCTTCATCAGGTCAGGTTCAAGGTCATTTGAAGGTAAAATTGGGGAAAATGATTGGAACAATCTGAAAAAAGTTATACATTGGTTTTTGATTTCAAGTATGAGTTGTGTCTATGTCTGCAGGTCCTCGCTAAGGTCTTTTGAAGGTCAAATAGCCGGATAAGGTCATTAAGAGGTTACTATTAGGTCTAACATATTAGGTCTAACACAACCACCTTGGGGAATCTCAGAAAAATATGTGCACATTTTTCCAAATTTTTCCGATAACTTTCTCCAATTTGACCTTGATATGACCTTGACCATGACCTTGTAGAAATAAACAAAAGTCATATTTGAAATCAGTGACCTCAAATCAGTACCTATGTACACATTTTTTTCAGATTTTTCCAATCATTTCCCCCGAGTTGACCTTGAGACAAACTAGAGATGACCTTGACCATGACCACGAGAAGGTTCAACCTACGAAGGCCCTAACCCGAAGGGGTTCCAATTGCACCTTCTCTATACTCAAACTACATAGGTTTTATAGTGAAAACGATCGAAGGATTAATGTACTTTTCGCTCTTGGAATCATTGCGGGCGAAGTTGTGTTGAATCATGGATGTACAAAATTTTGCTCGGTTGTTTACAAAATGCAACGGATACCTATCTACAAAATTGGTTTCATAATTTCATCTGTTATAAATAATGACGATTGAGGGTTAGATTTTGTTAGTTAATCCCCATCCCACAAGCGATAAGAACAATCCCCCCTCCCCTCTATTCGACGATCATCCCCCTTGGTGCTCGGGGTGATCCTTAACGTTTTGCGTACAAATGCTCCTCACAAATGAAAGGCCTGGATTTCAGCATCCGCCCGACCCGCTCTTTGAAGCTCAGTGGGAGGCGGCGTGTCGGAAGAGATAATTGCCCCCGGATTGTGTGTAGAATGAAACGCGGTGGGAAGGTTGAGGAGGTTCCTACGAGAGCGGAGGGGAGTTACAATGTACAGATGTCGCTTTGGTTTGGCACCCCGCGGAGGCTCTATGTCCGCCATCAGCTATATCGATGAAGTTAACTCTTTACAACAGCCCTCTCCCGCCGCTAATGGCCCTAACCAGAAAATCAGCTTGTACCTTTTTAGAATAGATTTTCTCTTCACGGTGCAAGTAAAGTATATGCCGATCCTTCAAGAGTTCCCCCCAATCCTCCCTCTACCATTAGCATTAGTTTTCATCATGGCAGTTATTACTAGGTTCCTTCTCGCATGATGACTTAAAGCGGCTTCGATGGTTACCAACAAACTGCATTTTTTCCCACGTAGTTCTGATCATCAAGGTCCTTTTTTAAAGAATATGAAATTCCCTACAACTTCAGTGGTACTAAAACTGCGTAGAACATGTAGAACCTGAGATAGAGCTCTGCAAAAACAGGCCATTTTTTCCAAAAAGTGCAAATCTTTCCTTAAGATCCCACAAGGTCTAACTCAGTTTTTGGGCAAAATGAGTTAGGAACGGATACTTATGCGAAATGTCTCGGTCCGTCTTTCTAGCTCATTGGTTTGGCCCTTATTGCCATAACCATGACCATGGAAATTACTACAGTACGTTGGAAAATCCGTTTTTCGTCTCTCCTGAAAAGTGGGGAAAACTGAGTTAGACCTTGTGGGATCTTAAGGGACGAAATTTTATGTTATGGTAATTTTCCCAGTCACGTAGCGGCGAAACTACTGGTCCTAAAAAGAGAACACGAGAAAAGAATTTCCAATCCAGAATTTCCTGAATTTTTTTTCCAGATTTTTTTTTTTTTTTTTTTCTTTGAGAATTTGAATACGCTTTGATTTAAGCCCAGAATGATGATTTTTCCGCCAAGAGGCTGCGTAACTGCTTTTTGTTTTGGCTAAAAACTAAAACTAGTGAAAAGATTTCTCCAGTTTTCCAGGATATCTTCGCTATCCCACCTGGGCGCGAGTGGGCCTTTTTTTCTCGTGACCCTGAAGGTTTGTTACTGAATTCTGGATGCGGACCTAATTTCGTGTTCCGTTTTCACGAAGCGAAAGTTTTAACGAGGTTGTACGCTGAGTCCTGCGTTCCTTGTAAAAGCCCCTGATTTTCCTTATGCTGAAAATTTCATTTAATGTTCAAAATGCGAGCAAATACCACGCTAGCAGCGCTGGAGATGAGTTAGCCGGTTGCTGTCCATTTGCTTCTTACTTATTTACACTTAGCTCTCCTAGGTCCTAATCTTCTGCCAGTAGAGTCATAATCTGATCACCTCGCTTTGATTTCCAACATAAGTAATCATCCAACATAATTAATCCCTTCTCCTGTCCATTCTCGCCGCGCTTCCTAGCTCTTTGTCTTCCGGCTGGGTGTTCCTATCCATAACACTTTTTGGTTTACTACCAACGAAGCATTTCTTGCCTACGGACTGAGGGTTATTGTATCTCTTTGTTACTATTATCTGTTCATATATTATTCTATTCATAGTCTATCATCCCTTACAGCAAATTGGTTAACACGTTCTGTTTTCTCTGGTTTTTCACTATTCATCAACCATAACTTCAACACCAAGGACCAACCAGACTTCCAAGGAAATGCAAATCATCCATATTAGCACGGAGGCAGAGTCGTATTGGTTTTTAGAAACCGCGTAATGTAAGTTTTTGACGAGTGGTTCGAACGAATCAGTCGGAACTATGCTCGTCCATGGTAACCGTAGCCTAAGTTGCTTGAAACTCTGGAAAACAGCTTCGATGATCATTTTCATCTAAATTGATCTTTATAACTAAATTTAGAGCCGACTTGTATTTTCGAAAAATTTCACTACAATTATCCGTTGCGCGTGAAATGGAGTCGGACCATGCCGATTTTAAATTTAGTGTCTGTTTGTCTGTCCTTCAATCACGCAAAAAAGCTCATGGATCAAACCTTCTTCCGTTTTTTTTTTTTTTTTTTTTTTTTAATAATAAGTACCTAATTATTTTTATTGACATTACTTAACACATTATATCAGCCAAATTATATCAGCTTATATACCTAATAATATTATTATATTCATTTGTAACTATACATATCTATTCATTTTAATGAAATTAATTCAGCTTCTCAAACATATACATTAATTTCTTCAATATATTCATATAATATATGAATATATATATGAATATATATATGAATATATATAATATATATAATAAAGTCATATTATGACTTTATATATTCTAATGTTATTCGTAGCTAATTTGGATGTGTAGGTAATGGAGGGGGGGGGGGGGGTTCACATCTGGTATGATTGTGTTCATCGGCTCGTCTCTCTCTGTATAAAACAAAGGACACGTCATCACAAGATGTTCTAAATAGCCATCAGGGTCACCGCATCTACTGCACTGAGGGTCTTCTTGGCGGCCGAATCTATGTAGGTATGCGTCGCTGACTCCATGATTTGTCGTCATCATGCTTATGACTCGGCAGACTGGTTTGGTAATTGAACTTTTAGTAAACCAGGACCGAGATGGCACCGTCGGCTGTATGGTTTTATAAAACATTTCTTTACCAACAGATCCATAAATGTGTTGCCACTCTTTTTTAATTCTTCATTTTATGATAGTGTAGAAGTCACTTGTGGGAATGTTCAATTGTTCTGTAACCGGATGGTTGGCAGAACTCTTTGCTTGTTTCATTTCCTTGAATATCAGAATGTCCTCGGATCCAAAGGAATACTATCTTGATGTTCGCCGTTTTCGTCTGTCATAATGTCTTTATGAGTTGTCCGATGAGAGGGTCATCCATACGATTCATATTGGTTGCAGCAATTTTCTTTAGACAAATCATAGAGTCAGTGAGAAGTATCCAGGTCGGGGTATTGCAGTGCGTGTTTGGTGCAGTTAGAATGTATTCTAGTGATTTTATTATAGCGATAACTTCTGCACTATCCGGTATATAGGGAAGCCGAAATAAAAAAATAAAATAAAATTCAGTCAGTTATACAACTAAATTTAGAGACGATTTTCGTGTTCCTTGGGTGTTTTCGAACATGTTCACTACAGTTATTCGTTTCGCGTGAAATGGAGTCGAACCATGCCGATTTTGAATTTGGTGTCTGTCTGTCCTTCAATCACGCAAAAACGGCTCAATGGGTCGAGCCCTTCTCCCATATTTAAATGTTTTACTGATCGGGGAAGGTTATAGGGGGGTTCACTTCCGGATCCGATTCATGGAAGTGGGGGTATATGGAGAAGCCGAAATAAAATAAAAAATTAAAATTCCGAAAAACAGCTCAATGGATCTAACTCATTTCCCGTATTGAGATATTTCCGTTATCGGGGAAGAACATAGAAGGGTTCACTCCCGGATCCGATGCATATGGGTATATGGGTTTATGCATATGGGTTTATAGGGAAGCCGACCTATAAAAGTTTTAATTCCTCTTAAACGGCTCATTGGATCGAACTTTTCTCCCGTATTTAGATGTTTCTGTAACCGGGGAAGGACATAGGGGGGTTCACTACTGGATCCGATGCATAGGGGTGAGGGTTTATGGGGACGCCGAAATATAAAAATCTTAAATTCTCCCTTCCTGTGAGACAGATGAATATTATTTTTGGTATTTAAGATTATAAGGGTTTGTAAAGGTATAATATAAGAGGTATAATCCGTAAAGCGACAGGTAAGACTAGTTTCGAGTTCTGCCCGTCCGGGACAGGTAACAGAGGTAGATGGACACACCCCGAGTTCTGCCCGTCAGCTAGGGATGCAATATTGGAGAAAAACTATCGATATATCGACTATCGATACTTTAAAACTATATCGAAATAGTAATTTGATATATCGGTAAAAAATATCGATATTTCGATATATCGGTCTTCGATATAATATGTATTTTCTTCCCAACAGAAGAAATCTAAATTTCAAAATTCCAGATTACCGATTGGATTTATAAATCAATGCCTCAATAACCTCAAGGTTCTGTAGGTGGATGTAGGTGTGCATAAAAAATCCACCCATACAAAAATGCACAGTACAGCGAAATGAGGAAGGTTTCACGTTCGAGGGCCATCCTCCCGTAATGTTTGCTCTGTATGGAAGTCCCTTCCATTTCCTTTTCCAACCCAGTGTAGCTCCATGTTGTTCTCCTAACGCTGGAGTGGTTCCCAAAATTGTAATTTTACAAGTGCTCTATTTTACAAGGCGTATGAATGAATGCTCTTCTTCTTCTTCCGCTTGTTACCTTGATTTCTTCTTCCAGATGCTCGATTTTTGTTGCCAAGGGTATCCGTGATAGGATACGATCTACAGTGTTGCCAGAGGACCAGAACCTTCAGGTTCAGCAGAATAATTTTCAAAACTATCAGTCAAGGGGAAGGTCAAGGATAGAAGCCTTAGGGCGAAGAAACTTGTTGGCTACTCATTGGCAATTAAACGCAATATAATATAATAATATTTATACATTTATGCAAATATAATATATTTTTATTATTATATATATATCGGACCCGACAGTGCCAGTTTGATATCGATATTCCGATATATCCGGATAAAACATATCGGCAATAAACATCGATATATCGCAAGAAAAATATCGGCTATTTCGATATATCGATATTTTTTATACATCCCTACCGTCAGCGACGGGCCCTGCAGCTAGTCCATACTAAAACCAGTGAATCAGCTCCATTCGTTTAGCTATCAGTTCGCGTTTGCGCGTTACTGGGTATCAAGTTTTATCCATGTCATTAGAACTACGGGGAAACACGAAAAAAGACAGATAGAATGAAAAGGGATGCAAGAGGGAGTGACATAAAAAAAGAGGTTTCTCTCAACAGCGAAGCAAGCTGAAGGGAGGGGTGATTGGAGTTAAGTGGACAGATTTGTCTGTATTACGCCGTGATGAATAGGGCAAAGGAGTCTGAACTCCCATTGTTTCACTGAGCTGGTAATATCTATTATTACGACGAGCTAAATGGACACTCGGTCGGTTGGTCTGGAGTGAGTGGGGTGCGGTGGGGGATCAGGTTTTTCAAGACTTGCAGCTCCTCTAATACTCCGGCCCTTCACACTTAGGTCTCATTGTCACACACAATCCCCCTCCCTTAATGGAGGCGCCATTTCAATGAATCAAACCGCTTGAAATTTCGAGTGGGCCTTACCACTGAATAGGGAGTCGTCGTTTTTATCCTTTTTACTATCAACTGCAGATCATTTTCATGGCTTTCATATTCCTTCTACTCCAACTCCTAAGGCTAAATGCCACATGCTATTTCCTCTACTCTGCTATTAACGGGCCCCATTGTTCTTTCACCCTTTTTCAAATCTACCGCCTCATTGGATTCTTGCCTATCACCTAACAGATCTTTAAAAGCTTCATCAAGCCCGATTTTTACTCGGCTTCTTCGGCCATTATCCACTTAAGGGATCTCGGTTTAACCCGGTACATGAAAATGTTCGCCATTGTGCTCCTCCGTTGCTGAAGTTTTCACCATTCCATTGAACAATAGAAAATCGTTTCTCCCCGCTTTCTTGAAGTGTTACCCACTTATATTACACGAGACACCCCGTTTCTGGGACGCCGTTCAAAAGCCACCACTGATTTGTCAAAAACCTTCCTTCTGGCGGACGAAGCCATATCTTGTTTCAACAAAGAAATCAATTTCCGGTAAAACTCAGAGTAAAGCCCAGAACATTATACTCGTATCATGAACGTAGGCAAGTTTGGAATCGAAGAATCAAATTTCGATTGATGCATCAACTTTGGTTTCCATTGGAAGGTTGAGGGTTTTCTGTGAAGTTTGTCCAATTTGTTACATGAATATACGAGAATTTATCATTGGCCTGACATCAGAATTAGAAATATGTTGAACGAACGCAAGAATAATTCGTGGAAATTGAAATATAGCATTTTCCATTTGAATTAAACCTTTCCTCAATTGAATTAAACCTTTTCCCAATACAATTAAACTTTTTTCCAAAATAATTACATCCCAAATGAAGGGGATGTAATAGAAAATAAATGAACGACGTAACAACCAGTGAAACATCAGTGAGCATGAATTAGAGACCACTGGTGACTTCACTGGTGATATCACTTGGAAGGGATTCCTTCGTAGTTATCCGTCGTCTATTCCTCCTATGACCCAACGTCGTTTGACCACAGTTTCTCCTAGCCGCATACCACTTTCTGCTGCCAAATGACCATAAAGTTTTTACCACCATACTCGCCGATGCTAAATCCGTTGGAAAAGGCTTTCTCAAAAATCACGTTGGCAGCAAGATATTAGGCCGCCAAGGAGAGCACATTCTTACTGAAGTAATTGCAACAAGTACAGCTACAGTAGCCCCCCATGACTGCGCGAACTCACAGACATGTTCTGCTATTGCCCACTGCGGTGAATGGAGAACCACTGCATTAACAACTGTAGGAATCTAGCTTCATTTTTCATTGACCCTTTTTTTTTTTTTTTTTTTTTTTTCAAATTCTTTATTGGCATGGTTGACAACATACAGCCACAGTTAAAACACAATGAATCATAACCACAATCGTGGGGTATCAATGAAAAATATTTACAAATGCATCTTATCACCTAAACTTATCCTAAACTTATATTCTAATACCATTTTCTTCTATGAATTCCCATAATAATTGCAAAACATCGATATTTTCTTTTCTTAATATACATTGATAATTAAAAGGTATCTCCAATGTTTTATAAAATTTCTTAAACAAATTGTCCCTAGAGACAGCATAGTGAACGCACTGCATCACAATATGCTCAACACTTCCTTCCCCACCACAATGGGGACATGAATCATCGAACACATCATCCCCATTGCTCCTAGTCACTCTTGCCAAGTACGACGGGCACATAGCATGATTGTTCCTCATTCTACAAACGACACGAACGAATTTCTTCGATTCAGTGTGCTTAAACCATGGGTCGCGCCTAAGTTGTGGGTGAATGTCTTTGAAAAATCGACCTTTGTCGCACTTCAAATATCTATTTTGCCATTCCATTCTTACTTTTTTCTTAAATGTAATGTAGACATCCTCCTTAGGCAAAAGGCATTCTACTACTTCACCCGTCACTGCAGCAGTTTTTGCAGCCCTGTCCGCTCTCTCATTATATGACAAACCACTATGTGCCCGAACCCATACAAAATGAACGCCAATATTTCCATTTCTACAATAATTGACTAATTCTATAATTTTGGCAATAATATAATTGTTGAATTTAGTCAGCTTATCGCTGGAAATGGCTCTTATCATGCTGTCGGAATCAGTGCAAATAATTAAATGGATAGGATCACTTGAGGTTGAGTTGTTGACTATAATATATTCAAGAGCTAGTTTTATAGCTGTGGCCTCTGCAGTATATATATTAGCTTCATAGGGAAGTTTAAAGTGCTTTTCTATATTGTTTGGAACGTCAACGAACGCACAACCCACAGATTGTGATGACTTCGACCCATCCGTGAAAATGATCCGGTAGTTTTGCCACTTACTATTAATAGTAAGTGGCAAAACTACCGAACTTACAGAACTTACTTAATTAACGAACTCACAGAACTGTTCTGTGAGCCACATTGCCAACGGTCGGTCGAAAATAATGAACAGCTATAGGAGTGAATAATATATCAAACTCAATGGAAAAAATTATACTACCCCGGTTCGTATACATTCCTAAGCCTGATGAGTAGTTATTAATGAGGCCATTCACAACAGGAGGTAGGTATGACTTTATTGATCCATTTAGGATTGAACATAACATGATCTGCCAACTCTAGTATCTTATTCATAACAAAACTTTGTTGAGCTCTTAAGCGTGCTACATACCTATTTGCTAACATCTGTCTTCTCAAGTCCAGAGGCATTTCAGCAGTTTCAGCTAAAAGTACATCAATTGGTGTTGACTTAAAATAGCCAATACATTGTCGTATACAAGTTACCACAGTCAATCCTCGACAAGACAAAGGACCTCATTCATCCACACCGGATGCGATAACGCCGCCACTTGAAGTCGCTGCGGATTCAGCAGAATCCACATCACAGACTCCCATTGTTGTCATTTTCCTAAAAGATGAATCAGCTAACTCCCACTCATCAACTCCCGTATAAAAAGACTCTGTGCCCAGTACTCGCCCTCTTTTCTGTTCCCGAGCTCTGTCGCGTCGCAACGTTTTGTTCATTGAGAATAAATTGTTTTTTAAAAAGTTAACTGTGTGTTCGCGAGTTATTTTTGGCGCAGTCGGTAGGACGTGTCACGAAAATTGCTTTCGGAATTATTTTAATAATTTAAAGACGCGTCCGAACTAAATTCGAATTTGAACGCGAATTCGAATTAAAACGACCCGCGACAAACCGTTACAACGGCCGGCAGAGACCACCGAAAAGCAGCCAAGGAACTGTATCCGTCGAGAAGGAGATCGTCTCAACCTGTGCGGAATGAACACCGTCCTTACAGCCCTGTAAGTAACAGACGTTATTTATTAACTAACGACCACCGTTCCCGCAGCGACGATAGCCTTTCGGATCTCCCAAACAGTGTCCTTGTAGATTCGAGTCACCAACCTCTTGAAAATTCAGTTCAAAATATGACTCACCAAGCTCAACTCTTAGCCCTCACGCCAACACAGCTACAAGAGCTGATAAACGCTGTCAGGCCCCCAATCCCGGCACGCCCTCAACCTAAACCTGACAAGTCAGACTTTAGCGGGATACCGGAATTCAATGGAGAACCTGAACTACTGTCCCAATTTATTGAACGAAGTGAAGAGCTGATAGACCACTTCTACGACGAAGATGATCCCAATAGCTATCACAATAAAGTAATATTGAATAATATTAGGGCAAAAATAAGAGGTAAAGCAGCTGTAGGTATCTACAACAATCCCATTAGTAGTTGGCCAGAAATCAAATTGGCCCTGCTAGCTAACTTCAGCGACAAAAGAGACATAGAGCATCTCATACTGGAGTTAGGGAAAATGCGCCAGGGAATGAACGAAACCCCGTTCGAGTTCCATGCCCGCGTACACAAAACCTTCACAATATTAATATCAAAATTGAAGAATTCCACTGAAGAATACACCCACACCACGTTCAAGCTCATGGAAAGGACAGCCCTACGAGGGTTCCTTATGGGACTCCATGAAGACATAGGTCGGTTATTGATAACCAAAGGACCAAAAACTCTGAACGAAGCGATCGAAATACTCACAAACGAGTACCAATTTCCGACATTGCGGAAGAAATACTTAGAAAGGAAATTGCCTCAATCCTCTCAAGGACCATCAACGTCCGGATCGAAGCCACCTTTCGTACAAAAACCCTTCTTCCAAAAGAAACCTCAACCACCACAATATAACAGACCACAGCAACATCCACAGCAACATCCAATACCCCCGAGGAAACCATATCTCCCCTTACGAGATTCCCTCAGACCCACACAACAAAGACAAGACCCCCCATTCATTCCTCATCACCTACGAACAAAGGAAACGATGAGTTACCAGACGACATTAAACCATGAATTAGCGGAACTGGAGGAACCCGAACACGAACAAGAACAAGATCAAGAACAAGAACAGGATTTTTTAGAAGAAGCCGAGGAGGATCCCGATTCAACCTAATGCACCTCGAAAAACCATCAACAAATCTCCCCTACATCACTACAAATAATAAATTGAAAGTTTTAATCGATACCGGAAGTTCTAATAGTTTTGTAACGACAAAAGTGGACCACAAAAAATTTAGGAAATTGATGAAAAAGGATGCATTTTTAGTTACTACTTCACATGGACACACTTCAGGGACACACAGTATCATGTTACCTAATATTATGCTTAATCCAAAATCAACTAACCCGCATGTTAAATGTAAGTTCTATGTATTTGACTTTCATACAAATTTCGACTTGTTGTTGGGACTTGATAATCTCCAATTATTAGAGGCCACCCTAAAATTGAAAAACAACACGATTAGTATACAAAATGAAGAAATACCCCTGGAATTTTACAAAATACCACAAAAACCGAAGACCGAACAATACACGATTCCCCCTAGATCAGGGAAACAAATCCAAATCCACCTCACAAACATAAAACAAGGAACAGCCATCATAAACCACAAAAAAGTAGGACCCTTCGAAATCCCAAATTGCCTAGTTTCTGTAGACAATCACATCGCAAGATGCATCGCCATAAATCACGCAGAAACACCTAAAACCTTGAATGTAAAAGCATTAGACTCAGCCGAATTAGTCACTGACGAATTATTTCTCGATACCCCTGAACCACGTAAGAAAAAGAAATTAGTCAACATCAACAATATTAACCTAAAGTTAAAGGCGAAAAAAATCACCCCCAATATGAGACTTGACCATTTGAACACAGAAGAAAAAACAGAACTACAAAAACTCCTTTCACAATACTCAGACATATTTTATGACCCTGACGAACCCTTGACAACGACTAATCTCACCAAACATGAAATACACACGACGGACGAAATACCCGTGTACTCCAAATCTTATCGATACCCCGAAATTTATAAAACCGAGGTAAAAAACCAAATTCAGAAAATGATACAAGACGACATAATCCAACCTTCAAATAGCCCCTATAACTCACCTCTGTGGATCGTTCCAAAAAAGGACGACGCATCAGGCAAGAAGAAATTCCGCATCGTAATAGACTATAGAGCTTTGAATCAGAAGACAATAGACGACAAATATAACCTCCCAAACATCGAAGACATCCTATCAAAATTAGGGAAATGTAAATACTTTACAACGCTCGATCTTACGTCCGGTTTTTGGCAAGTAAAGATGGAAAAATCGAGTATACCAAAAACAGCCTTCAGTACAGAAAATGGTAAATTGGAATTCAAAAAAATGCCCTTTGGATTGAAGAACGCCCCTAGTACATTCCAACGTCTCATGGATAATTGTCTTCGTGGTATTCAAAATGAAATTTGTGCTGTTTATATGGACGATATAATTGTATTCTCTTCCAGCTTACAGGAACACATAGTAAGATTGAAGACAATATTTGACCGACTCAGACAGGCTAATCTCAAGATACAACTGGACAAGACGGAATTTATGAGAAAAGAAGTGGCCTTCTTAGGACATCAGATCACGGAATCAGGCTTAAAACCAAACCCAAAGAAAATCGAAGTAATAAAAAAATTCCCCATACCAAGAAATACCAAAGAATTAAAAGGATTCCTTGGATTACTTTCGTACTATAGGAAATTCATAAAAAATGTAGCGGACATAACGAAACCACTAACCACTAGATTGAAAAAAGGAAATAGAATCAACACAAAAGATCCAGACTACATAAAGGCTTTCGAACAGTGCAAAACCCTTTTAATGAACGACCCAGTCTTAAAATATCCTGACTTCAATAGACCATTCATATTAAATACGGATGCATCAGGAGTCGCTCTCGGCGCCGTCTTATCACAAAAGCTCGATAATGAAATACATCCAGTCGCTTATGCCAGTCGCACGCTAAACGACACCGAAAGAAAATTATCTACGATAGAACGCGAAATCTTAGCTTGCGTCTAGGCCTGCCAACATTTTCGACCCTACTTATACGGCCGAAAATTCACATTAGAGACAGACCACCAACCCCTTCAATGGCTCCACTCATTAAAAGAACCGAATTCCAAACTCTTTAGATGGAAACTCCGTCTTGAAGAATTTGACTTCGAAATAAAATACAAAAAGGGAAAACACAACGGAAACGCCGATGCACTCTCGAGAATAGAAATACATAACACAGAGATCACTAATACAGACAAACAAATATCCCCTTCACTCATAGTAAATCTCGACGAAGAAGACACAGAAACAAATATAGACACAATACAATCAGACAAAGAAGGAAAAGACATATCTTTAATACCAATAAAAAACAACGCTATCAACCACAGTAAAAACCAGATAATTATAGCAGTTGGCGAACAATTCAATACCGATGTAAAAACCGAACACTTATTCAAAAAAGAAAAAACTAGGATAACAGTTAAATTTCCCCAAAGAAATTTAGAAAAAGAAATTACCCAATTCCTTATAGAATATTTGAACCCAAAAACACCATACGGAATATTTTTCGAGACCGACATCTACCCATTATTCGCCTCAATATTTATGGAAAAATTTAAATCATCCGAATTGAAACTCTCCAAACACACGGAAAAATTACTAGACGTTGAAGACAAAGAAGACCAAATTAACATCATACTATACAATCACAGACAGGAAAGATTTCATCGTGGCATTGACGAAACATACCAACACATAAAACGGATCTACTTCTGGCCCAATTTAAAGAACGATATTACCAACGTCATAAATCGATGCGAACTATGCTTAAAGTGCAAATATGAACGTAGACCCCTAAAACCTGCCTTTAACGTAACACATACCCCTTCACGACCATTTGAAACGGTGCACATAGATACTCTCACGATAGAAAGACAGAAATTCTTAACAATAATTGACAAATTTTCAAAGTATGCTCAAGCATATCCATTAAAATCCCTAAACAACATCGAGATAACGAAAAAACTCTTGACCTTCATATCCCACCATGGAAACCCCGAAGAAATAATTATGGTCAACGGCAACGAGTTCAGTTCATCTATTGTAAGAGAATTCCTCAAGGTCCAGAATATCAAAATTCATTTCACTTGTACCCAGAATCCCAATTCAAACTCCACCATTGAAAGATTTCACTCCACAATAATAGAAACAATTAGACTTATGACGGAAAGTGACGAGTTTAAACACACCCCCATAAAGGAACGTTTTAAATACGCGATAATCACGTACAATAACAGTATACACAGTAGTACAGGAGTCACACCATATGAAATAATTAACGGAACGTTAGGATCACAAAACCCGATTCCACCTGACATCGAGACAAAACTTACTAACATCTATATCTCCGACCACAAGGAAAAGGTTAATAAATTATACGAGATCCTACACGACAAACAACAAAACAAGAAAGAACAGATTATTGACAAATTAAATGAAAAACGTGAAAAAACATTACCTGATATACCGACGGAAGTATTTGTGGAATCTAAACAAATACAAGACAAAACTAAACGGAAGTACAATAAAGAAATCATCAAGAATATAAACCCGATTAGGAAAACCGCCGAAATTGAACCACGACACCACAACACCCGTACCAAAATTCATTTAAAAAACGTCAAAAGACCTAGAGCAATAAAGACAAAACCTATCAAAACACTAGACTCCGACGAAGTAAAACCCGACGAACCAAAACCCGACGAACAAAAATCCGACAAACAAAGAATAGAACCCAGAACAAAATTATCAGCAGACGATCTCGAAACCATTAAAGGTTCTAATTGGTTTAACGACCAAGTAATAAATCTTTATATGGAATTAATCAATATCAGGAGCAAAACCAACCTTAAACTACCCAACACATACGCTTTCAACACCTTCCTGTACGTATCCTATTTACGAGGTTACGATCATGTAAGGAATTATACGAAGAAAATCGACCTTTCAGAAAAGGATTTAATATTGATCCCCATTCATGAAAACGCTCACTGGAGACTTGTATCTATCAAACCCAAACAAAAGACAATAAATTATTACGACTCATTAGGGTACAATGGCTCTCAAATACTCGAAACTATATTCCAATACTTGAAGGATGACTTGCAAGATAAAATCAACCAAACTATAGAACGATCAGAATGGACTCTACATGCAGTAACCCCAATACCACGTCAAACTAACAGTTACGATTGTGGACCGTTCACCTGCAAATATGCCGACCTTTTATCACAAGATAAACCGCTTAAATTCACTTCACAAAATTTGCGTGATGAAATTCACGACAACGTCACCAATAAACACTTAAATTCTTAACTTTAATTTCAGACTCATTACGGGCACCCTTGCTGCCGAGATCCACAACGTCGACCAAAGTGGAGGACTGATACCCATCAACTTAGGACCAGCATACACTGAAACCGAGAACACCTCATGATCATACACTACGACACTACGAAATTTCATGAAAAAATTTTGAAAAAAAAAGTTACGGGCACTAATGGGTTAAGACACTACACACCTCGCTGAACGACCTACAATCATCTTTCATAAAACTCAAGCGAAAACTCCAACAGAAATCATCACAAACACTTAACGAATACGTACACACCATCGAAGCGAATTTGCAAATTGCAAACGAAAAAATTCAAAACTTACAACCCCGTCAAGACATTAAAATCAGCCAGCGCTCTAAGAGAGGCCTAATCAACGGATTAGGATCAGTCATCAAATTTATTACCGGAAACCTTGACGAAAAAGATAGGATAAAGTACGACAAAATAATCAAAACCCTATCTGAAAGAAACACTCAAACAAACGTACGACTGAATAAAGAACACCGACTATTAACAGGACTAATACGAAAATATAACGAAACAATCAATAACTTGAACCTGAACAACCAAGAAATAAAAGCTAAATTGATTGCTCAATCAGAGCTCACCATTGAATTTAATGCCGCACGAATGCGCGAAATTGCATCTCTAATTATATCAAACTTGAACGTTATCATAAACCAACAACGCGAACTTGAAACTTCCTTAGCCTTCTGCAAAATTGGGATAACACACCCTAGTATAGTCCCACTTCAAGCTTTCGAAGCAGAATTAACAGAAATTGCAAAGGAAAATCGTAGAAACAATCTAAAAATGTTCAACAACACAATAGAATACGAGCTAAACTCCAAAACTATTTGTTCACTAACCAATGACCAAATATTGTATATAATAAGAATACCAGTCTTTGTTGATACTGGACTACAACTATATCTACTCCAACCTGTACCCATTATAAAAGGTACAGACTATGTAACCATTATACCTAAGAACAAATTTATCCTAGTGGATAACAGTTACACTATTAAATACGCCACTAACAAATTATGTTATAAAACTAACAATAACTATTATTATTGCGACAATGAACAATTATGTGAAAAGACGTCCACCTGTTCTCAAAATATAATAAAGAATAATACCCTATCAGGATGTCAATTTACGAAAATTCAAATTAAAGTCCCCTTTCACTCATTAATACCCGAATCAGGTCATATCATCATAACGGCCCCACATGAGGCCACATTAGAAGACCCCAGAAGGGAACATTCTAACCCGCATCAATGGCACTTGGATAATTCAACCATCAACGGATGAAATCCTCCTAAACAACATCCCCATAAAATCGACAAATTCAATCAAAACCAAACTGAGGATACCTCTAATCCCTCTCAATGAAATTTCAAACCTGAACATTAATCCTATGGAATTAAATTTAAAGGAGTTCTCCAGTATTCCCCAATTCGATGAACGACAAGACAATCCTCGACAAGACAAAGGACCTCATTCATCCACACCGGATGCGATAACGCCGCCACTTGAAGTCGCTGCGGATTCAGCAGAATCCACATCACAGACTCCCATTGTTGTCATTTTCCTAAAAGATGAATCAGCTAACTCCCACTCATCAACTCCCGTATAAAAAGACTCTGTGCCCAGTACTCGCTCTCTTTTCTGTTCCCGAGCTCTGTCGCGTCGCAACGTTTTGTTCATTGAGAATAAATTGTTTTTTAAAGGGTTAACTGTGTGTTCGCGAGTTATTCTTTACATTTATGCTGCAAGCGGTCCAATGATCTCAATTTGGTTTCGCAACACTGACCATAGAACATCGACCCATAATCCAGGATGGCTCTAACAGTTACTCTATAAAACATCAACGCGACGTTAGGATCAGCACCCCAATCAAGACCAGTCACACTTTTCAGTATATTATAATACTTCTCACATTTTCCAATCAAATAGTGAATATGGGCATCCCATGTCAAGGTCTTATCGAGCCATATCCCAAGAAACTTGAACTTTTGGTTTATTATCTTCGATAATGAACCATTGGAATCGCCCAAAGAAAAAATTTTTTTAACCCCCCCTCAAAATTTGTTGGTTTACGTTTCAAGATACGTAGATTCAGAAAATCGAATAAAAAAAAATCCGTCCGTCACCCGTACGCTGTCCCCCGTACGCCGTACGCCGTCCCCCGTACGCCGTCCGCCGTCCGTGGCACTTTGCCCAGTTAGCGTTGAGCTAAAATTACGAAATTTGGTTTCTGGGTTTGGACCAGCCCCACAATGATCCTCGAAACTTTTCATAACCCTAGGTCAAGGGGAAGGGGTTTAAAACGAACTTTGAAATTTCGACAATGTCATATCTCTAAAAATTCTCATGAAACGGTGTAAGTTCACTTTCGAATGACCTGAAAAATTACGAATCTTTTAAGACCAATTGGATCTTTGTGCGACCAGCCGTTCGTTCACAGTGAGCGCGCTAAGGTTTAGGAAAAACACTAAACTTCGCGTCGAAAAAGGCCGTTACGTGGGTCCACCTCCAGACGCCCAGAATAAAACTACCTTTTTTCATCTTCCCGGTAAACTACTGACTGGAAATTTTAACCGTGAGTCGGGGATTGACCACATTGCAATATTCACTCGGTTTCTCATCTGTAAAATTGTTTAAATAATACCTTTTTGTAATAATACAAATTAAATTTTGATGATGAGCTATTGACTTGAAATTTTAAAAATAGTTCAGAACTGGATCGCAATGCAATATTCATTCGGTTTCTTGTCTGTAAAATTTTTTTAAATAATACCTATTTGTTTAAACAAATTAAATTTTGATGATGAGCTAGATAATTGAAATTTTAAATTAGGTCAGAAATGGATGACATTTCAATATTCACTCGGTTTGTATGACATGGTATGAGTATGGTATGGTATATTATGGAATGCATGATTTGGTATAATACAGTATGGTATGATAGGAAAGAAATTCGTATGGTATGGTATGAGTACGGTGAGAATATGGTATGGTGCCGATTTGCAACACAGTCTGGTATAGACAGAAGGGTGATCTGCACAAGGAAGATAATAAACCGTTGTGTCAAGAATTTGCAGAGTTTTTTGGTTTATTATCTTCGATAATGAACCATTGGAATCGCCCAAAGAAAAAAAAATTTTAACCCCCCCTCAAAATTTTTTGGTTTACGTTTCAAGACACGTAGATTCAGAAAATCGAATAAAAAAAAATCCGTCCGTCCGCCGTACGCCGTCACCCGTACGCCGTCCGCGCCACTTTGCCCAGTTAGCGTTGAGTTAAAATTACGAAATTCGGTTTCTGGGTTCAAAACGAATTTTGAAATTTTGAAAATTCCATATCTCGAAAAATTCATATAGAACGATATGTTTTTTATTTCATATTTAGATAGAGTTTGTTCCGTAGAATTTTTTAAGACCATCCGCAGCTTTGTACGACCAGCCGTTCGTTCACAATGACGGCTCAAAGATTGTGCCTCACAACACGATCGTGACTCAAACTGTTGAAATACAGGTCCATTTTCATACTAACAAGCTCTTTGAAACATCATATGTCGAGTTTGTTGTTCTGAGGTGCGTTTCGTGCTACTGAAATGAAGGTAATTTCGAATGTTTGTTGGTAGGTACTTCTTTTATAGAAAAATTATTACCGACGTAGTATTAAAAACCCCAGAATTATATCGTATTAATTAATCATATTTAATAATAATAATTATTAATAATGAATACAAATTGTTGATAGGTACCTAACAATAAATTATAATAATTTTCTCTAGGTACTTGATAAAATTGTTAATAATTAGTTATAATTGATAATAATAATTAATCTAACATTTAGGATCTAGACATTTAGACCTAGTGATCTAGACAGAAGGGTGATCTGTACAAAGAAGATAATGAACCGTTGTGTCAAGAATTTGCAGAGTTTTTTATTCGATTTTCTGAATCTACGTATCTTGAAACGTAAACCAACAAATTTTGAGGGGGGGTTAAAAAAATTTTTTCTTTGGGCGATTCCAATGGTTCATTATCGAAGATAATAAACCAAAAGTGACCTAGCTGTAATATTTGGTCTGTATGGCGTTTGAAAACTCTTCCATCATCTGTTTCGCATAGGAAAATGTGCTTTCCCATTGATTCAACTATTTTTGCGGGAATCCATCCCCTTTTATTTGGATATTTCTATTCCCGGACATAAACTTTTTCGTTTAAATGGAATACTTTGTTTTGCGAATAAGATATGAGTCTGCTATTATACTCAATGTTTTTACATTTTGTTTTTCTCAGCTGATCAAATCTGATTACAATTTTTCTGTTAAACATTAACACTGATGGAGAAATACCAGTAGTTGAATGAGGTGCATTTCTATAAACGAACAAGAACTTTTGTAGCCTAATGTCTAGGGTGAAACTTGCAGACTCATTCAACATTTTTGATAGAGAATACTTAAATGTCTTTACAAAATTCTCGGCTGCTCCGTTACTTGCCGGATGATAAGGTGGGGAAGGTAAATGGGTAATGCCATTATTTATACAGAACTCTTCAAATATCTGGGAAACAAAAGTAGAATCATTATCAGTGACTATGTGTGGTGATTCTACTCAGTTAATGATTATAATTCCAATCACACCTGTTTCAATCCGAACCCATAATTTCTTACTTTTATGAATTCTTTTACTTTGCCGAATAAAGCCTAACTTCTAGGTAAAACTGCTTTATCATTACAATTTATTCGGCAAAGTATCACGTAAATAATGGATAGACTACTGAAACCAGAGCGCTTTGACGAGGACCATACATCTGCTTCTGCTAAAGAGGCATGGCTCCATTGGAAAACTACTTTCGCCAACTTCATTGCTTCAGTAAGGGATTTAGACGAAACTGGTAAGCTACACCTTCTGATCAATTACGTAGCGCCGAGTATCTTTCGTTACATCAACACTTGTGTGACGTATACCTCGGCTATTGAGGTCCTAGACAGTCTCTATGTGAAACCGGTCAATGAAGTGTTTGCTCGCCACAGACTTTTTTCCCGTACCCAACAACCTGGTGAATCTCTTGACCGATTTCTTGTTGCCCTCAAGGAATTAGGAAAAGAGTGCGACTTCAAGGCCGTAACCGCAGAGACTAATCAAAATGATTATATCAGGGATGCATATATTCGTGGTATGACATCCTCTCAAATACGATTACGCCTGCTAGAAAACACTAACCTTACACTGGAACAGGCTCACACGCAAGCACGGGGGCTCGAGTTGGCTCAACAACAGTCCAGCTCTTTTCCTTCGCCTCAGCTTAGTGCCTGCGGAGCGGTGGAGGAACCAAAGGTCGAAACTACACAACCCCTTCAAGTAGCCTCTAGTTCTCATAAACCTAGGAAATGTTATTTCTGTGGCTCAAACATACATCCTCGTTCAATTTGTCCAGCACGTAATTCAAAATGTCAAGCTTGTGACAAAATAGGACATTTTTCCAAGGTATGCCTGTCTCGTAGTCGCGACAACTCTGTCAAAAACACATCAGCTCATATTTGCACCTGCAATGTTATCGCGAGTTCAACCTCCTACAGCAACTGCCTATCCAAAGCCATAACTCCAGTTGTCATCAACGGCATAAGCTTCAATGCACTGGTAGACACTGGAAGTTCACTTAGTTTTCTGAGTGACTTAGTTGTCGAGAAATGCAATCTTCCTATTCGAAAGAGTAGCGAAACTGTCTCTATGGCTTCTTCTTCCCTAACGGCAACTATCGATGGTTACTGCCATGTGGACATCGAGCTGCTAGGAACAAAAACAAGAGGGTGTAAAATGTTTATCATGAAAAACCTTTGCTCGGATGTTCTCATAGGACATGACCTGTTAAAACAACACTCGTCGTTAACAATCTCCTTTGGAGGGCGCAGGACCGCTCTTCACATTTGCAGCGTATCGGCAGCAACTATTTCCCCAGTGTCACTCTTTGCTAATCTTTCACCAGACTGCAAACCTATAACTACCAAATCTCGGCGCCACTCTATAGATGACCAGAACTTCATTGCATCTGAGGTACGTAAACTTCTCGATGATGGTGTAATAGAGGTCAGCAATTCTCCTTGGCGTGCCCAGGTTTTCGTAGTCTCTAACACTAACAAGCGTCGTATGGTGATTGATTATTCCCAAACAATAAATCGATTTACCTACCTTGACGCATATCAAATTCCACGAGTCGATGATATCATAAACAAAGTGTCAAGATATAATGTTTTCAGCACTATTGACTTAAGAAGTGCTTACCATCAAATACCAATACTTGACAGCGAAAGGCCATTTACATCATTCGAGGCTTGTGGAAAACTTTACCAATTTCGCCGGATACCATTCGGGGTTACGAATGGGGTACCTTGCTTTCAAAAAACAATTGACTCAATAATCGAGGCAGAAGGTCTTCAAGGAACATTTCCATATTTGGACGATGTCACAGTCTGTGGTAAAGACCAGGCCGAACACGACTACAACCTAAATAAATTTCTAGAAGCTTCTGTCAAATACAACCTTACACTGAATAAAGATAAATCGACATTCTCTCTTAAAACGATCAACTTATTGGGATATACCATTTCTAATCGAACAATCAAGCCAGACCCCGAACGTTTGAAACCGCTGCTAGCTCTTCCTGTACCAGATGACACACAGTCCCTGCAAAGAATTATTGGCATATTCTCTCATTACTCCAAATGGATATCTAACTTCTCCGCTAAAATCAGACCACTCACACACTCAAACCAATTTCCGTTACCCGATACTGCTGTTGCTGCTTTTCTTAAACTAAAAAACGACCTACTTCACTCTGTAGTGGTGGCGATTGACGACAAAGTTCCGTTTCGTGTCGAGACTGATGCGTCAGACTTTGCTATAGCTGCTACTTTAACACAATCTGGACGACCTGTAGCGTTCTTCTCCCGCACTCTTTCGCCTAGTGAACAACAGCACTCGTCAGTCGAGAAGGAAGCATATGCCATAATAGAGTCCGTTCGCCACTGGCGTCATTTTCTCCTAGGTCGACATTTTCAAATTTTGACGGATCAACGTTCAGTGTCCTTTATGTTTAACATGTCCCATACCAAGAAAATAAAAAATGAAAAAATCATGCGATGGCGACTTGAATTATCATGCTACACATTTGATATCATTTACCGACCTGGTACTGAGAACCGAGCAGCTGACACACTATCTAGGATCAACCCTTCGACCGAAACACGAGGGACCTGCTCCTTTGTGACCAATACAAATCATACTAGTCGGTTAGATCTAAAAACGCTCCATGAAACACTTTGCCACCCAGGTACTACAAGAATGGCTCACTGGGTTCGCAGCAAAAACTTGCCTTTTTCTATTGACGAAATCAGAAGAGTGATCAACGCATGCCCAATCTGTTCGGAGGTCAAGCCCAGATTCTACAAGGAAATCGGCACTCTCATAAAGGCTACAAAACCTTTTGAACGGCTCAATGTAGATTTCAAAGGACCGCTTCCTTCAACACCTACGGGACACCGCTACTTACTAACAGTGATAGACGAGTATTCGCGATTTCCATTTGCATACCCCTGTAATGACATGACAGCAAGTACAATCATCAAACATTTTTCTGAATTGTTCTCCACCTTCGGCCTGCCTTCTTACGTCCACTCAGACCGAGGGACTAGTTTCATGTCTGATGAGCTGAGATGCTTTTTACACTCTAACGGCGTAGCCACCAGTCGCACAACTCCTTACAATCCCGAAGGTAATGGTCAGATTGAGCGGTACAACGGTGTAATGTGGAAGGCAATTCAATTAGCACTTCGCTCAAAAAATCTGAAACCAAACCAATGGATGATGGTGCTAAACGATGCATTGCATTCAATACGCTCATTACTTTGTACTTCTACGAATTCGACTCCTCATGACAGGATGTTTGTACACTCCCGCAGATCATGCCACGGTAGTTCACTTCCAACCTGGCTACTGACTCCAGGCAAAGTCTTCCTTAAACGGCACGTGCGTCACAGCAAGTACGATCCTCTGGTTGACGAAGTGGATCTGATAGAAGCGAACCCTGAGTATGCCTGGATAAAACTGCCGGATGGACGGGAGATCACTGTTTCCCTGAAACATCTAGCACCCAGAGGATACATCATGCCCACTGAAAACAATCCAAATCTCGAACTGGACACAGACGCTGAACAACCAAACGTAGGGATTCTCCGCGCTCAAGAAGTGGAGCAAACCGAATTGAGATCAGATAGAGAAATAGAGGAAGACAGTACAACGCCAATACCACCTCCAATTGAATCTTCGAAAACTTCGATTAATATCGAAGAACACCAAGACGGCAGTCCTGTGAGACGTTCTACGAGAATTCGTCGTGAACCATCATATTTAAAAGACTTCGTCCTAAAATAGGGAGGGGGTGAATGTGGTGATTCTACTCAGTTAATGATTATAATTCCAATCACACCTGTTTCAATCCGAACCCATAATTTCTTACTTTTATGAATTCTTTTACTTTGCCGAATAAAGCCTAACTTCTAGGTAAAACTGCTTTATCATTACACTATGGTTTTCGGAAGCCCAAATCTAGCAAGTACTTCTCGTAACTTAACTAGAGTATGATAAGTGTCTGCTTTGGGTACTTCGAATACTTCTGGCCACTTTGAATGTGAATCTATCATTATCAGAAACATTTTGTTTTTGAACACTGGTCCTGCAAAGTCTAAATGGATTCTCTCAAATGGATTCTTAGTGTCTGGCCATTTACCTATTAATGTTTTAGGAGGCTCAGGTCTGGAATCTAGGCATACTTTGCAATTTTTACACATATTTGTAATCTCTTGGTCCAAATGAGGCCTCCAAAAATATGAGCGTGCCATGGCCTTCATTTTTGAAATGCCTAAATGAGTACCATGGAGCTCTTTCAAAATTGAATTACGATACTTTGGGGGTATTATAACTCTGTATCCCCACAGAATTATACCTTCTTCTATCCATAATTCGGATCTTCTACTAAAATAAGGTTTCAGCTCATCCTCTTCTACTGATTCTGGCCAACCATCTCGGATAAAATTATACACTCTACTGAGGTTTGTATCCCTACTAGTTCCTAATTTTATTTGCTGATAACTAACAGGTATAAATTCTTCTACAAAATTCAAATAAGTTCGATCCTCATTCTCAAATTTTAATGAATCTTTTACTGGTAATCTTGAAAGTACATCTGCTTTATTCTTTTTTCCTTTAATGTATTGAAGCCTATAATCAAAATTCGACAAAAATGTAGCCCAACGTTGCAATCTACCTGCTGCCATTTGCGGAATTCCTTGTTTTTCACCAAGGACCCCTAACAAAGGCTTATGATCAGTACGAATAGTAAACGTACGACCCATTAGGTATTCGTAAAACTTTTTTGTACCAAAATAGATTGCTAATGCTTCCTTATGAAGGACAGCATACTTAAATTCGGCTTTATTTAGGATTCGTGAAGCAAAACTAATAGGTTTCTCTTCACCATTGGGAAATTTGTGTAACAGAATTGCTCCCACTCCGTAATTGGATGCATCGCATTCCAAAATTAAAGGTAAGTTTGGATTAAAATGTACAAGGGACTGTCCCGATGAAATAGCTTCCTTAGCTTTATTAAATGCTTCTAAGCAGTGTGAATCAAAATCAAATTTCACTCCTTTTTGAAGTAGTATGTAAAGAGGTTGCAACATTGTGGCTAGTTGGGGAATAAACCGACCATGGTATGTTACCATTCCTACAAACGCCCTAACTTCGGTCACAGATTTAGGAGGGGGAGCGTCTCTAATCGCTCTCACTTTTTCCTCATCTTTATGTAGGCCCTCCCTATCAATCAAATGACCTAAGTATTTTATTTGCGATTGGGCAAATTCACATTTATTTTTATTTAACCTAAAACCTGCTTCGCGTAACCTCGTCAAAACCTGTTTTAAATTGGAATTATGCTCTCCTAGAGTTTTACCTGAGACAATTATGTCATCTAACAGGTTTGTGCATCCAACACAGCCTTGTAAAGTCTTTTCAACTTCACGTTGAAAGATTTTACAAGCCGGTTTCGTGCCAAAAGGTAACCTGTGTACTCTATAGATCCCTTTTGGGGTGCTCCAGGACAATATTTTGGATGTCTCTTCATCAACACGAAGCTGATTATAAGCGTTAGAAAAATCCAACTTCGTAAAAAACTTACCACCTTGTAATTTTGCAAATATCTCTTCTATTCTCGGCATAGGGTATTCAATGTTATTGTCTAAAAATTCATTCAGCGTGACTTTATAATCCGCGCACCATAATAGTGCCATTCGGTTTCAAAACTGGAACCAGGGGCGTACCCCATTCGGAAAAATCTGTCTTTGAAATCACCCCTAACTTTTCAAGTTTGTCGAGCTCGGATATTACACCTTCCTTGAATGCATATGGCACAGGCCTAGGCTTAAAAAATCGAGGTTTAGCTTCTTTCGAAAGGGTAAGTTTTATCTCTCCAAACTTGTAATTGCCTAGCTCATCTTTAAACAAGTCAGAAAATTCGTGAAAAAGTTTGTTTTTCAGTTTGGTTTTCTCCGAAACTGACAATTCCACATTATTAATACTAACGTCTGTATTACCACTTAAAGGAACATCAAATAATGAAATTAAGTCTCTACCTAGCAGAGGTTTTGACCCTCCGGGTACCACTAGCAAACAACATACTTGAGATATGTTTTTAAATTTGATCGTCAACAGAACTTTGCCTATTGGCATTATAAACGTACCATCATAACTACGTAATTTAGTGGTAGTTGACCCCAAATCGACATTATTGAAATGTTTGTGGTAAACATGTTCAGGTAGGATAGATAAAACTGATCCCGTATCAATTTCAAATTCTATAGGAACGTCATTGACTGCTAACTTAATGACATACGGGTCAACTGATGTGTGAAAGGTGTCACAACTTGACAAATTGAACAAACCAATTTGGTCTATATCGACTATATCGTCAAATGATAAGGCCGGTCTACACGCTCAAGCCATTTGCGCAAACTGGCTTGCACAAGCCAGTTTGTACAGTTATATCGTTGCGTGTGGACGCAGTTTGTGCAAGCCATTCGGCTTGCGCAAGCCAGATAATTTGGCTTGAGCAAAGTCAGTCTCGGACAGAAAATCGGCTTGAGGTTGGAGCTTGGCATGAGTGAAGTTTGAGCGTGTGGACGAGGTTCAAGCCTCACCCACAATCTCGCGCCGGCGCATTCGTTCTCTTCTCGAGTGCGAATCACATTTCTCGACGCCCTCACAACTAAGGATGGGCATAACGGTTATTTTCGAGAAACGTAAAATTACGTTCGTTATATTAAAATAACTGTCGAAAAAACTAGTTACAAAAAAACTAGTGTCTTTTCTTCTCAACGAAAAACGGGTGTTCTAATATGTTGTTAGAAATGTAGTTACTTACAAAGAAAACGAATAACTTTCTTTTTCAACTGATAGGAAAAACGAAAACTTTGTCGACACATTTGAGATTGTTTTAAATTAGCAAGGAGATTAGTTCTAATGAACGGGACTTGCAAAAAAAAAGGCTCCAAAATAGTATTAATAGAAGTAAATGATGATATCTTTGGTTAAATTTTTCTGTTTACGGTTCTTTGCATGTCATCATTTTTTGGAGAACAATCATCAAATAGGTAGAAGTAGAAAGTAATAAAAACCGATCAAACATGAGAAAACATTGGTAGGTGGGTAGTTCTTCAAAAATAGGGCATTCCATGTCTTACGAGTCCTGAGGTGTCAGTTTGTAATTTTTTTGGGTTTTCACATTTTTTAATTAAAGGTTGCGTTTCCCCCTAACAAATGGGTCATTTTTCATATGAAAATAATCAAAATTGACCCATAAACCGAATTTATGAAGTACCTAAATTTCACTCCTTTGTCATGTCCCTAACCACGATTCTCTCACTTCTAGGTCTTGAGGGGGAAAACGGTAGTGACTCTGAGAGTTTTTCCTCGTGATTTTTATTCAGTAGAGAGAGGTTCTACACGATAAAAGGAAAACGGAAAATTTATTGCTTTCATTAGACTGATTTACAGTCCCAAGTATGAGCGTCCCTACTTTTGCAGTTCACTCCTTTGTTCAAGTTTGAATTGACCGCCAACAACAGGCGTTGAGTTCTGTAAAATCAAGCAGTGGGTTGACGACACTGCTCAATGGCCTCAAAACCATTGACCCTTTTGCCACTCTCCTGATAAGAGATTATTGGCTTACAAGTCATCATGAAGTGTGAAAAGTGAAGTTGTGCATTCATTTCAGTTCACTCCCGTTCCCATCAGAACAACCTCCTGGTAAGCAATTTTGCATTAGTAATTATCTTAGCAACTAGATATTGAGTATTGTCATGGAATAGTCTAGAAACTGTATTTTTTAGATGAAAGAGGACCAACGTTATCACTTGTTTACATCGAAAATTTCACTCCTTTGTGCTTCACTCCTTTGTTCCAGCCTTGACAAAGGAGTGAAAACCATTGGCATAGGAGTGAACATATTCCATTTTTGAGGGTTTTTCAAAGATTAAAACATTGAAAGCTCGTTTTTGGCAAGAATATCACCCAAGTTTGACCCATCACATCACTGTGGGTAAAAATGTTAAGCCCTGGAATTCTTTATTGCAGTTTCTTGGCCAGATCCTCCAACCTTCATGATGTGGAAGCAATGCTCTAAACCACTTGACCAACAGTCCATTCTATTTTTAATGTTGATAGTTGATAATTGCTGGGTAAATAAAAGGGGTTTTTTCTCCATTGCCAACTCTTTTTTTTTACTGGTAAAACCTGTTAAGTATGTTCATTTTTCCTTTGTTTGTGTAGTGTGATGGCCAAACTCGTGAGGAAATTTTAACACAGAAGAGGGAGGCAGCAAAACTCCGCCGTGCAAGGATAAAAAATGACCCCATTCTATGGAAGATGGAGTATGAGAAACAACAGCTTCAGTATGCAAAGAAGAATGCTAAACAACAAGTCAAGCTCGTTGCTGACATGACTCATCGAGAACATCGCTCTTGAAAAGACTGACAATTGGCTGGTTTCTACAGTGTTCCAGACAACTGTTACTTTGGATACCTGTTATTTTGTACTTTAAGAGTTCTATAACGTTATTAACTGCTAATATTCAGAGTTTATGAATACATTGAATAGAGTTCTTTATAAAAATCCAATCTATTTTTCACTCCTTTGTCCATAGTAATCATAAACATGTGCAATATAAGCTATACTAAGCAAGTAAATGAATGATTTACAATGGTTATATACAGGTAAGTTTGTAAAGAAGACGAATCGTAAAAAAAATCCGCAAAAAAATGATAATTTGTATTGATCACAAACAGAGGTCAAAATGCCCAATTTTTGAAGAACTACCCAGGTAGGTATATATTTGAATGAGTAGGTAATTGATCACATTTTTCTGAGAACCCACGAACGAAGGACACTAATTTTTTAGTGGAACCTATGTGACTGTTTACGTACCTAAATATTTATATTTAGAAAAAATTATAGAAGAAATAACACATTATTTATTTAACATTATTAACACTCTTTAACATTATTTTATTTTCAGTCCTATCATTTAATCGAGCCCCACGTTTTTTTTCCTGAAGCACAACTGAGCGTGTGGACGCCACCGAGTTGTTCAGTTCAGTTTGCACAAACTGGCTTGTGCAAGCCGGTTTGCGCAAATGGCTTGAGCGTGTAGACCGGCCTTTAAATATTTGTTATCCGAAGTCTGTTTACATGCGGCTGCTACATGACCTACCAGTTTACAGATCTTGCAGCGGTAAGTTTTGTACTTACAAGCTCTGAAGTCATGTGAAGGCTTATTGCAAGCAAAGCATAGGACCTGCTTCGGAGAACTTTTCGCTGAAGCCGGCCGGGAATTCTCGGAACTCACGGCACCCGCCTTGGGCGTCAGATGTCCAGTACTCCGTCCTGGCGCGTTCGCTGTTCCTTGGGTCGTCTTCTTCTTCTGAGGACCGCTTCTCCGGGCCGTCCGGATAGCGTTTAGTGGAGCGCCTTGCTCGTGCGAGGATGAAGATGATTCTTTTTTTACCGCTATCTCTACCACCTCCTTCAAAGTTTTCGTTGTGTCCTCTTCGCATAAGCGATCTAAAATAGGACCTTTTCGGAGTCCAGTTACGAACTTGTACTTGACAAAATGGTCAAGTTGGGCTCCGAATTCACAATCCATTGAGAATTTTTTTACTTTGACGAACCAATTGCTCACCGACTCGCCTTGATCCCGCCTGAGGTTGTCGAAAGCGATCCGATTTCTCCATGCCGAAATCTTCGGAGAGTATTGGTTTTCCAGCAGTCGTGTTAGTTCGTCGAACGTCTTCGTTTTGGGTAAATCTGGATGACTTAATTCTCGCAGAACCTCGTACATTGCCGGTGTAATCGCCGTTAGAAGCAGGGAAACCCGTCGTGCTTCTTGGACAAAGTTGCCAGCGAAATATTGGTCTAACCTTTCAATAAATGTAGACCATCTGTCGCCAACGTCAAACGTTGGTAAATCACCAACGGCGGGTCCTCGAGAAAGATATCTGAGGAAATCTTCCGTCGGAAATTCCCTGATGGCTGCCGAAGGTGCCGGAAACGTGGTTGGAGTCGTCATTTTGCGAGGAACAAAAAATTAAAAATTCGGGCCTTCCGAAAATAAAATTAATAAAACCGAAACTTTACACTCGTCGCCAATTGAAATAAACTGGAAGGAAATAATGCTGGCTAATACTGAGGAAGATAAAATTGGATAACGGGTGGTAGACAGAAAGACAAGCGGTTGGTAGAAAGGGAACTAACTTTATTCTTTGTCTCTTCAGACGTATATATAGTTGACAGTGTTGCCACTTCAATCAATCACATAAATGAATAAATAATATATGACGAATACATACGTCGATGTTTCTACATTCAGAAAATACGCAAATATCGTCGGCATATTGCATTATCTGTAAACCTTCTGGAACTATTTCCTCCAAATCCGCCACGTATAAGGCATATAACAAAGGGCTTAAGATCCCTCCCTGAGCCAGACCCCGATTAGAATATCTTGGTCCAATCAATTTCCTTCCTTATTCGTTATTCGTTCGCGGCTTTGTTGTTCACTTTTCTGTAATTCCTAATTCATGATTAAACTGTTTCGCCATTCATATAGGTACATGCAATTCCTTATTTCCCGCAAGAGGTTTAATTATTTTGGAAAAAGGTTTAATTATTTTGAAAAAAATTTTAATTGTATTGGGAAAAGGTTTGATTCGATTGGGAAAAGGTTTAATTCTTTTGGGAAAATGTTTAATTCAATTGGGAAAAGGTTTAATTCAACTGGAAAATGCTATAATATATTGCCCATTTAATCTACTTCACTTTGCCCCTCATCCAATAAACGCTCAACAATCGAGGAAGTGGTGAGCGATGGATTCTGGCAGGGAGGTGGGGAAATATTTTTTTTCCGGCGACTATACCCATCAACGAAACCAAAAAATGAAAATATGGATACCTACCCAAAGGAATTGCCGTCTGGGTATTGCCAATACTTTAGCACATGTAAATGTACATATACACCCTGGCTTCCACCTGGTTTATGGTCCACCATATACAAAGGCCCACCTGGTTTCCGATTCAGAAAGGTCTAAACCCGATTTCTATGCCTTATTTTATCACTCCAAGGAGTTAGTCATAAATCGATATACAAAACGTTTGAATTTAAAAAACGGGAAAACAATGCAAAGGATTTTCACCAAAACCTCAACAGATCGTATTTCACAGGTTCAGAGAAGGAATTATATCGCACCCCTGTGACCCCTGTGTCGAGATCTTCGCGTCATTACTGTCACTGATTTCGGAAAAAGCTCTGAGAGCTCCTGTGAGGCAGTATTTAAACTTTCCCTTCCGAGTGGGAAGGTACTAGCTAAATTTTTGGTTCAGTAAATTGGAGAAAGGTTTTGAGATAGCGTGAGGGAAGATCTGTGTTACCGAGGGTATTAAGCCCCGCACTCTAGATCTTAGGTAAAGGTAATATGTATCAAGTGTTACCAGATATGTATATCTGCACGCCTTGTTATACTATAGAGGAGAGGTAAAGAGAGAGGATGCGAAATAAGTTGGCGGTCGTTACCAGATCCGTGTATTTGCACACACCGTTCACTTAATTTGTATGAGAGGGAAGGTGGACCAAAAAACTGACCAATTTTAAAGTGAGCTGAACTTTGAGGAAAGGTTTTTGGGGTAAATGAGAAGGCTTGAATATGAGGGAGGTCGTACAAAGAGCTTCTACCAGACTGTCATCGTTACTTGTGGCTGGTCGATCTTATATAGGGACTTCCTTTCCCTAACATCATCCCTTACAAAGTGAATGACCGTGTGAAGAGATCGTTGACCTGTCTTAGGAAAACCCCAGACGGGGAATTCCCGATCGTTGTTGTGCTCCTCTTCGTAGATATTAATGGAATAATTCTATACTGAATATAGTGATTCCCCACAAGCTCTCTCGAATTAAACCAACTATTTCTACTTGTGGAATCCCATCAGTTTCATGTTTCATTATCACCTATCCGCCCAGGGGAGAGCCCACGTTTGTTCGCGATGGCTGTCATTTCATTTTGTGACGGTTTCAATGATCGTTCAAGGTAATTGCGGAGGTGATATTTCGAGTTGTGCTCTAAGGACGAACGGAAGTCAAAGATTCCGACCTGCTAAGTCTGAATGTGACTGTTTTACCGAGTGGTTCTCAAATGAATCCCAACCGCCGTGGAGCCAAGACCTTGACTACTATAAGAGCGAATTTTCGAAGGAAAACTGGTTTTACGTAAAATGTCTCCATTTTAATGGTTCCAACGGTTAATGGTTTGGTTTGGTAATAAATGCTGTCTCGATTTTTGGCCGTGTAACACCTTAGTTGATAGATTTTTCAAGGCAAAACACGATGGTGAAGTCGGAATTGCAATTCATATATTAATCCAACTGTTCATGAAGCATCTGTATCCACAATTCAACCAACGTTTATTGGACGATTTATCGAACAATTTGCGCGCTTTAGAGAATCTGGGACAGCCAATTAATCAGTGGTACACTTTGATTGTATATTTGACCACGCCCAAATTTGATTCCAAAACGTACAAATTGTGGGAAGAAAAACGTTCGGGTAAAAAACGGGCATTGATGTAGAGTGTTTTTTTTTTTTTTAAATAAATTTTTATTGTTTACTAAATAAACATCACAATTGAGACTAAACAGAAATATAGTACATGTACAACATATAATTCACGTGGCACTTTAAGGAGGTCACTTTAACATGAATAAGGGTATAGGTTCAAACAATGAATACAATAAATATATAAATAAATAACTAACTATAAATATTAATAACATTGGTATAGATCGAGGAAGTCCGATGGGCGCTTGCGTTTGAGCCGACATTGCGTTCTCGGAGGCGGTAAATGTTCTATCAGGTTGGACATTAAGACATTAGGGTGGTCCACCATTGAGCTATAAAGTCGCATGTAGTTCTGCCGGAGTACATCTTGTACGAATGGTTTGTCCAAATCGTTGTGCAGTGTCATATTTCTGACATACCATGGAGCACCCGTTATGAGACGAAGAACCCGGTTTTGCGTGACTTGTATGCAATTGATGTGGCTCTTTGCAGCTGAGCCCCAAAGCCCAGATGAGTAGTACCAAATTGGTCTAATCAGGGTTAGGTACAGTAGCCGCTTAGATGTCAGTGCTAAAGGGGAACGATGGTGGTCTAGAAGAAACTTGAGTTGTCCAATGCGCTGGCGAACCTGAGTAACCAGATACTTGATGTGACTTTGCCAAGTGAGCTTCATGTCCAAATGCACACCAAGATACCTAACACCGTCCAGGTGAGCGATCACTGTCCCATTGAACTCAATAACCGGTCTAATTACACTTGTTTGGTTAGTGAAAGCTAGTAGCGCAGACTTTTGGGGATTCATGTTTACTCTTCATCTCCTGCACCACCGTGAATAGTTTTTGATTTTTGAGAGGAGCCCAGCGTGCCACACTCTGTCAAATGCCTGTTCCGTATCAAGAAATAGGGCCAAGCAGATATCTTTTTGTTCAAGAGTGTCATTTATTTTTTTATTACCCTATAGAGTTGCTGTAGGCATGGGTGAGTACGCTGGAATCCAAATCGTGTTGGTGGGATTTGTGAGTCGAGGAATGCGTACAATTTGGACAGCAGAAGTCGTCCAAAGAGCTTAGCAAATACGGTTGCAAGCTGATTGAGCGATAACTGGTAGGGTTAGATATTGCTTTATTTGCTTTCCTCACTATTATAATCTTTGCATGTTTCCAACTCTTGAGAAAATAGGCCATACGTAAGGCTGCATTGAATAGTTGTGTTAAGCAAACTAGGGTGTTGCATTCCGGTAATTCCTTCAACTACAAGTCTCAACCTCGTAGAGCTATGGAAAAATCCGACAAGAAAAACGAACAATCAAACACAAAGGATTCACCTCACAAATATCAGCTCCGACTACACGACAAGTCTGTATTCATTGCAACGGAAATTACCCATTATTTTATTGCCCTAATTTAATTCAGCATTCAATCAGCGATAGAATCTTATTCATCAAATCTCAAAAATAATGTTTCAATTGTTTGAGAACACATCACACAATCGATGTTTGTAGATCACGCAAATGCCACACAAACGGTTACACAACAAGTGTAACGGCTTACACAATTCACTACTTCACAAGGCTTCATCGGCTTCCGGTCCTCAAAACAGTTTCGTAACAGAATCAGATGCGAAGAATTCGATTGTTGATTCGATTGACGATCAATTTCCATCAACATCTACTCATATCATACTCTCCACCGCCATTATTCGAGTCATGGATGCTCAGATAACAAAGGTTTGCCATCAGTTGAGTACAATTCATCAAGAATACCCATCCCTTCGCCCCTACGTCAGGCTGACCCTCATTCTCATACTCCTGGCTAAATTGATGTGTTGATAGGAAACGATCTATTATAGGATTTGATGTGCACCGGTCACATCAGGATTGCGAATAGCAATCTGCAACTGCAAAATAGGTGGGTTGGATCATAGGTGGAAAATGCCGCGCAATACCGCGCAAGCGCCTCCTATAAGCCACATAACCACTATGGAGAGAATCGCCAAACAGTTGAGACAATTTTGGAAAATTGAGCATTCTCCTCTAAATCATACGTTTACTGGGGACGAGAAGCAATACGAAGATCATTATACCAAAACCACATATTACAGTCCTTTTGGTAGGTATGTGGTGAGCCTGCCACTTAAGAGAAAAGCTACCGAGCTTGGCGATAGCAAATTCATGGCCACAAAGAGATTTTTATCGCTCGGAAACAAATGGTATCGCAATCAGTATCTGCGTGCTCAGCATACACAGTTCCTGGATGAATATGTACGATAGGGCAATGTGGAACCAATAATAGAGGCTGATGTTCAGCCACCTTATTTCCACTTGCCACACCATGCATTCCTCAAAGAATCATCTTCGATTCGTAGCCAACCGCATATCAAAAATCCAAGATCTACCATCACCCCATTCATGGTTTCATGTAAGTAAGAAAGAAAATCCAGCTGACATAATTTCCAAAGCCCTATTACTATAGAATTTAATGCGTTGCCAATTATGGTATGGTGGTACGGTACCATCTGGCTTCAAAACAACATAGCGCCAACATCGTTTTCTGCATTCCTTCCAGAAAGAGAGCTCCCAAATAGATTTCTTGTCTTACCTTCATTCAGGAAAGGGACCTTGTTTCAAGATATTCATCCCTACGCAGATTGGTAACAGTAGTTGGAATTTGCTTCAGATTTATTAACAACCTCAGGATTCCCATTATCTCTCGCAATAAATTAAATTTTCTTTCTGTCAATGAGAGGCAAAATGCTCTCAAGCACGTGATTAGAACAGTTCAAATTGAATGTTTCCCTCATGATTACTCAACACTTAAATCCAAAAATCATTATAAAAAAATAGTCCATTGTTACCATTGAGTTGCTTCATGGATAAAGAGAAAATAATCCACGTTGGTGGCAGTCTGTGTCAAGCCAATTATTTGACAGCCAATATTCCAAAATCGAATATTGCTCTCTCCGAAAAGCTATCTGACAAAATGGATTATTCTCGATGAGCACAAGAAAAATTTTCATCCACACCTTTTATTGACAATAATCCGACAATATTGCTGGCCATTGACTGATTTGAGTCTTGTAAGAAAACATTACAAACGCATCACTTGTCACCGACTCAAAGCAAAAATGGCATCAGCCATTTCTATCAGCTAACAGAATCACACCCTCTCGACCATTTTCAATCACAGGCGTTTCTCGAACCATTCTTCACTCGGCAATCAAAGGCTCGTGGAAACATCAGCACCAAATCATATATTTGCATATTTGTTTGTTTCTCAACAAAGGCTATTCACACGGAAGTTGTTGAAGACTTAACGGCTATTACACAGACCGCAGTTCTCGCAGTTCTCAAACGCTTCATTGCACCAAGTGGAAAACCCAATGAAATATACAGGAACTCAAGGAAGTATATCACCTACTATCTTCACAATCTCATCAAGAAAACATCTCTTCGCGCCTAGCTAATCAAGGAATACAATGGACATTCATTCCTCCTTCATCACCACATTTCGGTGCATAGTGGGAAGTTGCAGTGAAAAGCATAATATACCATATGAGGCGAGTTGTAGGTCTGAAAGGATTGACATTTAGCAGGCTGAATAAAATAACTGTACAGGTAGAGTCATTCCTTAAGTCAAGTCCTCTCACTTTTTTATCCTCCAATCCCAATGATCTTTTCGTCCTCACTTTGGCTCATTTTCTTATTGGCGATTTATTGGTTGCTGCTCCCGAGCAAGATCTCACAGACGTAAAAATGAACAGGCTCACTCGTTGGCAGTTAGTTCAGCAACTGTCCCTGCACATATGGTCACGCTAATAATACCCTGCTCACATGGAAATAGGGAAACGTGCTACAACTTCACCCCGGCGCAGATGGACACGTCAGAGTTGTAAGCGTCCAGACGCCAAAGGGAATAATCAAATGCACCATTACTAAATTGTGCACACAAACATCAGTTCAGACTAAACCACAAGTCTGTATTCATTGCAACGGAAATCGTCCATTATTTTATTGCCCCAATTTCATTCAGAATCTCATTCTGTTTCAATTGTTTATATTACACATTATAAAATATATATATGATTTTTGGTGTCTTTTGGCAGTGAATTCAGGATGGTTTGGAACGGATTTTAGTATGAAACTTTGTCGGAAATTCGAGTTTTAAAAATTTTGGACCGAGAACAATAGATTTATTTTCTTCGAAAATTCCCTAAAACAGGTTTTTTTCTTAAATTTTTACAATTAAACTCCCTACAACAGAGGATGACATTCCAAAGTGCAACGAACGTTGTTTTGAAAGACTATCCAAGGGGTATGGCACGAACTTCAGCTAGTTTGTACGAAAAATGTAGGCGGAATCAGTTTTTCGTGATTTCTGAAGAAATAAAATCAATTTTTAGTTGTGACAGCTACCTAAGTCGCAATTGTGCGATGTGTCCTGCAAGGTTCAGGACCAAAATCCTCCTCTTACTGCGTGAAATACAGCGTTTGGAGACCGTATAGAGCATACTGAATAAAGACCATTTACAATATCTAAACCTGATTTGAAAATTCTTTTTAAAGATGTTCGATGGCGAAATCCAAGTCATGCAGTTTAGTAGGGAATAAATGAATAAAGGTCTACCAAACGAATAAAATGATTTTGTTGGAAGTGGATAACTTCAGATTGTCAAATTTTACAGGATAATCGCTGACAGCTCTGAACGCGTTTTGGGCTCTCCTGTAAAATTTGACAATCTGAAGTTATCCACTTTTGATTCTGAAGGCATCCATATGTACCTACGTTTTCAAAGCTCCCCACTTTGTTGTATTCGTTGTTAGCGACTGCGGTACAAGTGGTTATCAGTTGGCCGAATGGTTTAGAAATAAGTCCTTTCCATCATCCTATACATTTTTCTAAACTTAATCCTCAGTTCCTGATTCGTATCGCGACGCGACAACTATCCACGTATTTCAGACGATTCATTACTCCAGTAAGATCTCTCGATTCATGAAAGACTTGAACTTATTTTTTATGTGAACCCATTGCCTATGCGAGACAACCCTCGTTTCTTTCGAACCGATGGTGCCATTTTGTATTCCTTTGGTCCTTGAAGGACCACCAGAGCATAATACATTATCATAATAAATCCGCTCCATCAACGTAGCAACCATAATTCTTTCTTCTCTATCACTAGCTCTGTGCCTCTGTTTCGGTCCTCTGTTTTGGACGATCGACAGTATTCTCCGTTGTGTCGGTCAAGAGCGATCCTTCTGGCTAAGTACTTCTTTTTCCGCACTATCAATTTATTTCCACGCGAATGGGCATACATTCCACTAATAGTTGAATATTATACATTTAAATATTATCGAAGTATATTCAGTGAAGTAAGAGGGTGTATTAATAAACCATAATCCAGGTTTCTTTCAAACTGAATCATCCTCAACAGTACTTACCTATGGAGGAACGATGATAATCGTAAGTCCAGCACAATAAGAATATTCTCAATTATAAACAGCTTTTAAAAGTTTCTAAGGGAGCTGCCAATTGATAATGTTCACGATAGGATCACCCCCTACCTCCCACTCCCCAGTGATTTAATAAACTCCAAGTTAATTTCAAGCGCTTTGATGCGAAGTTAGGGACCTGGGCCCCACTTGCACAAGAGTCAATAAGACCAGTTGTGATTCTCCATCCAATCGTTTTCATTCCATTGTCCGCAGCTCGGGTCTTCATTACAACGGTTTAATAGTAACTATTCCGGGCGCACGGCTTCTCCCTGCTCATTTCCCTTACGTGTCTGTGAGAATCAAATTGACTGAATTATCATATTTTAATTGACTCCATTGAGAGACACGCGCCGCCTTGAGCCGTTGAGCACACATTTTCCCCGCTCGATAACTCCGAAAACCAATGATGAGTGCTAACTACGAATGAATTGCCAGTGCCTTCAAGCGTACGTCGCCGTGCCGCCCAATCAGTAAAATGTCCCCACAAAACTATATTAAGTACAATTTATGAGTACACTCGGAGTCCGTCAGATCAAAATGTTAGGAAAACGAAGTTTAATTTTTACAATCAAGTAAATTCAATTTATACGGAACGGAAAAGATTGCAATTATTTGTTATTGTTGTCAGAATATTCAGAAAATTTAATTAAGTATCAATAAATAATCAAGAAATGTTTTTCGCCGAATAATTTCCCCCCTCCCCTCTTACAGGTTAGTCTTGCCTGGTGTTTTTATGGTTTTTAAAACTCAGTCTGTCACTGATAAACTTTTTTGTATTGGAATTTTCCCATAACTGCATCGAGTGTGCTCACTGTGCACATTGAATGTGCCGTACGAAAACTGCATTCCAACTCGTTGTGAAAGGGACTTTGTAATAGTTTGCTAAGTTGTTTCCTTCCCGTGTTTTTGATTCCGATTTCGGCCGACTCTGTCAAAGCAGACCAAGCCACCCCTCTGGGTCGGGTATAATTGCCTAACCTCCCCGTGTTTCAGGGGAAACTCAGCAAACCATTCATCACATGGTAGCAGAGCGTGGTTGGTGGGTATGTGCTGGCTTTGCCTCGGTACCTCCTCCACTATTAGTTTTGAAGGTATGGAGTTCTAATCCAAAATTATCAACTGGAAAACTCCAAGGTATGGTTAACCTCCATCGTAAATTACAAATTACTGCAAATTACTACTTGTGGAGAACTATGCTCCTACAGGCATGGGATAGAAATAAAGAAAATTGAAAATAGAAGTTGAAAATAGAAGAATCCAATGAATAATAGACGCATGGAAATGAGAAAATTGAAGAACAGAGGAGAGAAAGATATTCAATATAAATGCCAATATAAATGCTTATACGCAAATGGGTATGATCCCTAAATAGGAGTCCCTTCTGGGAAACTCCTGAAAGAGCTCGTACCATTACACTCCCATCTTCAGCTCATACCTACCAACCACGCTCTGCTACCATGTAATGTAAAATAATCGTCAAGCAGAAGTGCGAGGTGACATTTCACAGAATCTCTATATCGTATATCTGATATATGTATTGGCCATATCAATTGTATTACATCAATAGTGGTTCCTATGAAATCTTAGTCTTTATGATCCAACAGTCGCAGTAGATTACTGAACTGATTAGAAATCCTATCAAAAACATGTTATGTAAAATATGTTATGTGATTGAGGGGTCTGCATTGACAAGGGGTTAACTCCATTTTTCAATCAAAGCGTCAACTTTTGGAAATAGCTTCATTTTGCTCCAAAAAACGAAGCAGCCAACTCCATCTAGCGGATTTCTTGATAACTATCAAATGAAGTAAACTCCTTGTTCCAAACAAGAGAACTTTTTTTTTTGTCGTCGAAGAAACGTCAGTTAGATCATTTTGCTAAAAAATTGGAGTTGACTCGTTCTTGCTGCACAATGTGTTCTATAGCTCCCTCCAATCCTTCAGGTCCCAAGCAAGGTCAACTAGAAATCTCTTCCCCCTCTAGTTCTCAAGCATTCACTTTTATTTTTCTTCTTCTTTCTATACATTTATTATATGCACTATGTTTTCTTCTCCAATTTGCTGGGAATATATAATATGTTCAATATATGGAATATATAACATGGTATGTAATAAACATTTGTATTGGGCAACAGGCCGTATAATAACAAATAAACATAAGAGAAATAGTTATTGGAGCTGTCGTGAACATACCACTTCTGACACACTACTGTCTCTTATTTTTCCCGTACTACTCATGCTGCTTCGTTTAGAATGAGAAAATATCCCATCATGTAAACGACAGTGCTATGAAGACAGATCCAGAAAGGGAGGATAGTGGTTGAGTGGAGCCTTAGGTGGTAGAGGGAGGAGAGGGAGCGGCAGTCAAGTGTGCCCTCCAGTGTACTCTGCCCTTGCTTAGCCCAAGCCCTCTAGATTTGAATGAATTTCAGTTAGTCACGGTCGGACGGAGTCATTCTTCCCTCACTAACACCCACTTAGCTCTAATAAACCGTGAGGGAAGGGTCACGGATCTCCCTATTCTCCTACCAAGCGGGCCGTACGCTGTTCATCCCCTTCCCTCCATCTCTGAGTAACAACCTTATCGTCGTTTAGTTGTTCCTATTCGCTTCAAAAAATTTGTCTAACTAAATGGTTTAAAGTAACCATAACAAAATTTTTAATAACTACCTATAAAAAAATTATTATCGTACACAATATTAGTCCTAGCACAATTTGTCCAGCAACATTTGTTGTCAACAAAAATGTAATTTGTTTAACCAAATGTTTTAAAATAACTATAAAAAAAAATTTTTGCATAACTACCTATAACTAAATAACTACAACAACATTTTGTCAATTTTCTCACGATACAAATGTAATTAATTAATAGTAATATTATGAAACTGTTTTTAGGCCCTGAAGATGAAGAAATATATTCTTCGAAACGTTGGCACATAAATCAATTTTCATTTGACCGACCCTCGACATCCCTCAACATCATTCTCACAGACGGTCAAACTAAATCACACACCGAAGATAATAAACCGTTGTGTCAAGAATTTGCAGAGTTCTTTTTTATTCGATTTTCTGAATCTACGTATCTTGAAATGTGAACCAAATTTTGAGGGGTTAATCTTTTTCTTCTTGGGAGATTTCAATGGTTCATTTTCGAAGAAGAAAAGAAGGACCAATTAATATCAAGATCTAAAATTTGTTCTATAATTGTTTTGCTACTCTGTTACGAGTATATCCTGCAAATCAAGCAAAATATATTAGAGAAATATTAGGAAAATGCCAAATGGAGGACGGCAATACTGTCAAAACACCGACGACCCCAGGACTCAGGACTGTGCATATGTCCCTTCTGTCTAAAGAACTCCACAGTATACATGGAATGAGAACTCTCCTGAAGAAAAGATCCCTCAAGATCCTTAAAGTACAGAATCAGGATTGCAGCAATACAAGAGATGAGATGGGGCTGAGAGAGAATATTTCGATCAGGTAGGCACTCTGTCTTCCATAGTGGAAGAAACCCATGGAACTGGCTTCATCGTAGACAATAAATGGAATGCTAGTGTGCTTGATTTCAAGCCAATTGACAGTTGACAACCCAATATACAGATTTCAAGCCAATTGACAACCCAACCCACTGTTTTAGGTCGAAAACTAGACAGACGCATTCTTCTCGTATGTGAAGCTAGCAAATACATATCATAGACCTCCCTTCCGTGACGCCAAAATTATCTTGGGGGATATGAACGCTCAGGTGGGGAAGGAAGCTCACTTTAAGCGAACTATTGGCAAAGAAAGCCTACACGAGCAGTGTAACGATATTGGGGAACGACTGGCGGACTTTGCTATTAAGAAGAACTTAATTAAAAGCACGTTACTCCTCAGAAAGAATACCTATTCATAAGGCATCCTGGGTGTCCCCAGATGGTGTAACTCATAACCAGATCCCTGCAGTGCGATCTTGTAGAGGGGCAGATTGCGATTCCGATCATTTCATGGTCAAGATAAAATATTCTCAAAGAATATCCCGAGCACACTGCCAAAAGTTTGCTCCCAAGAAAAGTTTCAACATCCCTAAGTTGAAAGACCGGGATGTTCTAGCAAGAACTGAAAGAGAAGATTGAAAGTGTTGAATCCGGATGGAAGACCACTCCGATTGATGGAAAATGGGAGGCCTCAGTAGAAATATCAAGAAAGTGGCCACAGAGGTGTTGGATGAGAGACCTGAGAGAGATGAATGGTTTGACGAGGAGTGCATACAATTAATACAAGAATGAGATGAGCCAAGAATGAAGAAGCTGAACAGAACACCAAGACAGACTATCGAGTTACACTAAGAAAAGAGAAAGGCTGTAACGAAAAAATGTAGAGAATGAGATGGGGCAAGAATGAAGAAGCTGAACAGACCAACAAGACAGACTATCGAGTTACACTCTTTAACGAAAAACTGTAGAGATAAGCATAGAACCCACGAAAGGGAGGAGATGGAGGAAGAAACAGTGGGAGGAAATATCAGAGGCTTCAACCAGAGGACAAGGAAAGTCAAAAAAGGCAGGCTGATTTCATACGAAATAAGCATGGGGACCTTCTCGGAAACCAGGAAGAGACAATAATTATTAGTCATTGGGTAGAACATTTTGACGAACTTCTGAATAGAAAAACGAAGGTTGTAGACCAGATAAGCCTGATTTATTGGAGCCTGATCAAGATGAAGAAATTGTCCCCCCTCCCTCCATAGATGAGTCGCAATTCGCAATCAGTAGCTTGAAAAATAATAAAGCCCGAGGGGAGGATGAGATAGTTGCGGAATTACTGAAGGCTGGAGGCAGTAAACTGGAGGAGGCCATTCATTAACTGGTGACAGAGATTTGGGGAAAGGAGGAGATGCCATCAGAATGGAAGACTGCTATGTATACATGCTGTGCATACATGCCCATTGCACAATAAGAACGGCATCTTAGAATGTGGTCACTATAGAGGAATAAATATCACTATAGAGAAAAATTAAGGAAAACTTAATTTTGCAATTTGCGAATTTGCGTGTTAAGTAAGCTAGAAAACTTAGTCATTTTTCTTCGTTTTCTCCACATTATTGAGTATGACTGTGTAGGAAAAATGCCCGGAAAACATTATACCTTGAAACGATTATTTTCCTCGAAAATTTTATAGGGTCAATATCGCCAAACCAATTTCAGGATAATACAATCCTGATTACCCCGATATTTTTTGTTCCAATTTACTATGTTTATGTGAACATATCTAGCCAACCTCTAAAGAACCAACAAACTTTTTTGTTGTTAATTGAGTTCCTAACATGTTAAGATGGTACCTACAATGAACATTTACATGGCATTTATTCAAGTATGGCAAAACTGGATTCCTAAGTAAGCATATTATACCTGACTACCTCGAGTTTCCTCTAGTGGGGTTAACACTACCTCAAACTACCTACCTAAGTAGGTTTACCTCCTTACTCAGCTGACAGTACCATAGATTAAAAATCAATTCTCGTGTCTCCCGTTCCGAATGAGTTATTTCCTTATTGCAGTATTACTCAGATGGGGTGATGGTATTCATAAGGGTTTTGCATATACTCGTAAGTGTTATTAATCAGTACAAGGTCGCATAACTAACCAAAAACGTTCTAATTCATTTCTGGAGATATTTTCTTATGATTTACCTACAGATTTGAAGCTCCTAGAGAGCATATCTGTGCCGCGAAAAATATATTTCCTCATGGAGGCGATATTACCTCACTCTCCCATACCGATTTCCCTTAGAAGCTTATCAATTGAGTAGCCCAGTTGCAAAGTGGGTTAAATCGTTTTATTGAGAAAAATGATTTATTGGTATCTTGGATTCAGAATGGCGTCGGCTGCAATGCTGTGATAATTTCCAGTATCATAGTGGACTAAAAACCATTGAAAATCGAGCCAAATATTTGGTAGCAGTGCCAAAACGGGTTATAAACCTTCCTGTTCCAGAAGCAAAGTGAGTTAAAAATGTCCAGTTGCATAAGGGGTTTACAACTGTGTACAACAAAGGTGCCAGATTAGTGCCAAACGCAAAACAGGTTAAATATCTCCATGGCTACGACCAACGCTTCTTTTCATCACTGCTTTCGTTTTAACTTTATTTTCGTTAACGATAATAATATCAGACGAAATGTCAATCATGAGAAGATTATCTCCGGATAAATAAAGCAGAAGAAGACCAGTGTATGGTTATATCGGGTGTCAGGCTCACTATCGTGTTGAACGTGAAACGTAAACGTTTTCAACGATCTTTCCTGATTTTGATTTAAATGAAAAACGTCTTGTTTTATTAATCATGGAAGCCATACACCAGCAGAAAAGGCCAAAAACCCATGCCTGGAATATTATGCAAAGGTTTTAAAAAATCCGTTAACTCCAAGCACGTCTTCTGATTGTGCTCAGCTTCCTCAACAAGATCTCTAGGAAGGGTCCAAAAATATCGTGATGGAGCTTGAATCGTTGGAGGTGAGGTTCACATTGTGGGAGGCGCAAGCCAAGATAATAATCCGGACGAACCTGAACTTGATTTTGACTTAATGGAAAGCGACGCCGAGGAAATGATCTAGATTGCTTTACTTTGTTTTTATTTCATGGCGATGTCATATTATTTTATATTGCTGGAGGTAATTTCGATGTCATAATAACTTAATTTTATTACTTTTATAAGTTTTTTATAATTTTATAACTTAATTTCACATATTATTATGTAACGCCCTGTTCTTCATGTTATTCATCTACCGTTTTCATTATTTTCATGTGTAATAAAGAAATATTTAGTAAAATGAGCTGAGAGAAATGATTAAAGTTCATAAAGTTAACACGTTTAGCATCTGTGCAGAAAAGTTAGCCTATTTTGCAATTGGAAAAAATAGGCAAATGGCCGACCATGCAGAAACAAAACGGTCTAAAAACCCATTACAGATGCAAAACGGGTTAACTGACAGCTGAAAATTGGTATAACTTTTTTTTAAATTGCACAAGTGATAAAATTTTGCAAGAAAAAGGAATGCATTTTTTGTGATTTAATTTAAAAAAAAATGAATCTTTAGCTTGTAAGGGTCAAAGGTGACAGTTTTTTTGCGATTTTCTCAGTTTCATCCGGGTGCCAGATAACCCACTTTGCAACTGGGCTACTCAATTGTGGGAATAGAAATTTTAATTTTATTATGTTGTGTACTTTTGGGTGTACGACCACTGCTGCTTTCATGCGATGGCCGAGAACCAATATTAATAATTTATATCAATTTGTTTCATTTGAATGATGTCATCTTGTACAATATGTTTTTGACGTTCTATCTTGTAATTAAACCGTAATCTTGAACTTGTTTTGGTTATCAAATGACATGTTATATCTACTGATTTTACTGGTGGATGTCTCCATCGAAACCGGAAATCGCTGTCAATACATCGTCGTTTTGAACCAAGTTCTTATAGTTATATTATCTCTAGATAAAACAGGAGACATGCCTCATCTCTTCTGTCAAAGCTGTTAGTGCTTCGATCTAACGCAAGCTCCGTACACTACAAGTCGGTAGGGAAGTTAGGACTCATCAGCGAGATCTGTGGAACGGTTTGCCAAGTGCTGCATTCTCGAAGTTCACTCACGAACTACTGACCCTCCTTGTGAATTGCGGGCGTCACTGTTCAATTTTTTTCTTCTTAGTCGATTCCGATGTTTCATTATCCAAGATCCGCTAGAAATACCTGGTTTCAATGGTACAGTGAAAAGTTATGATGTTGTTTCCGGTTTTGCTTTGTTTCTTATGAATACTATGTAATATGGTGTTCGTTTTTTTCTCCCTCGTGAGTTCTGCTGTCAAGTTTTCAAAATTACGTGTCCAATTGGTGAAATTGCGAGATCGCATTTCTCTCAACTCTCATTGAACTAGTTGCACATAATTTATGGACTATAACAATCAATTTAGAACTCTTCTCGTCTGCCAAACTATTTATTTTCAACAACTAAATGCTGTTATAATTTACTACTCTCCTTCATTTTCTATTATTTCATTGGATTCATCTGATTTCTAATTGTTAAGTTCGGTTCCTTAAATGCCGTTGATGCTTCAAACGTACGGTTCGCAAATTTTTAAATAAAATTGAAAATTTACGAACCGAACAATAAAATTTATATTTTGAGAAAGTTTTGTTTTGGCAAAACGATTTTTCATAGTTTTCTTATGCAAACCCTTGAAACTGCTTTTTCGACTTGGAAAAGTTGGGAAATTTCGGGCCGTAAAGAGAGAAAAAATTATTAGTGAAAAAATAAATGACAAATAAAAATGAGAGAAAAGAAAGGGAGAGGGAATAAGAAAAAGGGAAAGAACCAGGAAAAGGTTGGGATTTCCCAACATGCATAACTTGGAGTTCCTGTAGTCTGAAATCCTGGGTTTTTTGAAAAGTTCAAAGGAGATTTCTCCCAAGTAAAGTTCAAAAAAGTTTGATTTCTCCCAAGTAGGGAACAGTCCTGCTTGTATTATCCCAACTTGAATTAATCAAAATTTTGAAGTGAAAATGTATCAAAATTCCCAACTTTTCGCTGCTTTTTCGACTTGGAAAAGTTGGGAAATCTCGGGCCGTGAAGATAGGAACAAATAATAGTAAAAAAGTAAAATAAATGAATTTTCCTATCGGGCATAAGCTATACTATAGGATAGCTAAGTAAGAAAATGAATAAAATTTATTATCTTATATTATACCTATTACATAATATTATAATATATTAAATATTATTATTATAATATTAGTTAATATAATATTATTATTTGTTTTGCAATATTATTTTCTTATAATATCTTATAATTTATTAATTATATTATATATGAACCAATCTCTTGGATATCATTTTTTGAAAGTTGGGAAATTTTGCTGGTGGAGTTGGGAAAATTTGGATTCCCTCCTCCCCTGTTTTTTTTTCTCGCTACGGCCCTGCCCATACCATATCGCTACCAACCTGCACATAACTTTCAGTTAATTTGTAAAACGATAATATTCACCTCAATAATCTTACGGAAAAATTGCTGGAATGGGATGAAAGTTGTGAGCCGGTTGGTATCGACATGTTTCATACGAATTGCATCTAATTCCGACTTAAACTCTTGTCTGCACCAGTAAACAATGAGCATCGCTGCTTTTCTGAATTGGAACAGTAATGTTACCATTAAACGTTATCAAAAACCTGTTTACGTTTAAATTTAAAATTTCGAATTTGATGATATTCTAGTTTCAGAAGCGTAACAAACACATTTCCATACCCTCGGGTTTTGAAAAGGTTACTCACTACCCTTGACTCCTTAACACCCATAAGTTGTCTCGTTGATTTGATTGGGTTTTTAAAAATTAAAGTGAAATTTATGTTACTCTAAAACTTATAACAAAGTCCTTAAACTTTAAATTTGATGAAATTAAAAAAATCATAAGTACTCGGTTAGATAACAGCTTGTTTGGAGCGCTTTAAATTACTGAAAGGGAGGATGACTGGATTTGCGTGTGGTGTGTAATATGATAACCTTCTCAAAATCATGATGAAGCAGGATACGGTTGTAAACACAATAACATACAAAGATGTTCTGTACAAACAGATTATAATTATTTTAAAACAAAACGCTTAACATATTAAAATATTTGGAATCAACAACTTACTAATAGTATTTAATACATAAATGTCCAACATCATCAAATAACTTTTGACACACAATTGGATGATATTTTATTCATCACGGGAAGGTTAAACCATCGTAATAAAACAAAAATTGAATTCGTTCCATAGATTTCACTAATGTTAATGGGTATGAAGGAAACGTTTATAAAACGACTGTTTCAATTCGCAATTAAAATTTTCTATAACAAACGTAAGAATGGCAATTATTCTTTATAAAAACAGATAACAGAGATGATATTGTCCTTTCGTGTGCGAAAAAACTAGTTTTGGCAAGCTTGACTCAAGTGATTGGTAATACGAATTTATTATCTAAGAATAAGTGATTGGTAATTTATTGCCTAAGAAAAATAATTTCCACTTAGATGGTTCAATTCAATATTTAAGGTTCACTTTTTAAAGTGACAAGCGATTGGCCATTGATATCATGTTTATTTGGATCGTAACTAGTTCAATGAAATACCCGAGTGATTGGATGCGAACATGAGCTATAATTTGTATAACAATTCGTGACTAGCAAGGATAGTCGGAAATATACGAATAGTCACGAATAAGAATTCGTGGTGATATAAAGATATTTGAGACTAGTGAAGTAACTTTATGTACATATTAGTTGCTAAATACTACACCGAACGTGTACTTAATGAACTCTTGAAGTGAATTCTACGTAGAGATTCTACAAAAACCTAGTTTATAACTGACTTTTACAAATTATAATTAACGGATTTGGTGAAAAAACAACTCAATACGAGTGGGAAACCCCAGAGGATGATGTGGTATTTGATGGATGAGCTGCTACTGGCCGTTTTATCTTTATGACAGTCATCGTCGCCTTTTTGTTCATCATGTTTGTCGGCCATGAGCTTTTTCACTTCGGCTGGGTCCCTTTTTTCCGGCTCGTCGAACCTCAAACATTTCTCTTCATTGCCCACCACTTCATATGAGTATTCCCAGACCTGTGCAAATAACAAAACAATTCTTGGGTTATTTTACCGATTTACTAAGCTTTAAATAAGGGTAATCCCCCCAAAAAACACTCCGTGTAAGCAAGCAACTTGCGTAGTTGCTTGTGGAAGTAATAAAAACGTCTCGCAATAGCGCCAAGGGGAGATTTCGAAAGGGGTACGGTGCTTGTGAAGTGGTTAAGCTTTTCATTATACTTAGCTCCTTAATGAGGAAAAGGGCGGGCGGGGAAAGTGGATATCATAACTTTTTCCGGCCTCTGAAGAATGATATTTGCGAGGCGGGGTGATTTTTACACGGAGTGTTTTTTGGGGGGATATCACATCTTTTTGTTGTTGAAGTGGGTCATTTTATAAAGAAGGTCTATGCAAAATTTCAAGTCGATTGGTCTGGTTACCCAGGCTGTAGACTCGTCAAAGTTGCCAAAATTAGCCTAAATTTCAGTTTTTTGTTTCTAAAAGTTTTTGGTTGAGATAATGGGTTAAACCTTTCAAAAGGCACTGTCTGATGTTGAAACGAAGCTCTGTGCGAAATTTCAAGTCAATCCGTGAAGGTGGAAATGCCTAACTGATTAAGGAGAAGAAGAACAGGTAAGGGTGAAAAACCGGATTTTTGAAGTTATATAACTCGGCTCCCTTTAAAGATATCGACTTGAATCTTTCAAAAGGCACTTGCTACACTTAAAATGAAGCTCCGTGCAAAATTTCAAGTCAATCGGCGAAGGTGGAGAGGCTGTAGCCTTGACCGACTGCAAAAAGTAGAAAAACATGGTAATTGGTTTTTGAAGTTATATAACTCGGCTCCCTTTAGACCTAGCGACTTGAAACTTTCAGGGCTTTCTATTATCCATACCAAAAAGATCCATACCAAATTTCAAGTTGATCGGTCTACTAGGAGCCGAGATATGGCCATAATTAGCCTAAATTACCCTAAATTTCAGTTTTTTTGTCCCTAATTTTTTTTGGGTTGAGATAATTGCTTATTTCGTTCAAATGGCACTGAGCCATGCTATAAAGAAGGTGTGTAAAAAAATTCAAGTCGATTGGTCCTTTTACTCAGGCTGTAGACTCGTCAAAGTGGACAGAATTTTCCTAAGGTTTCTGTTCTTTTGTTTCTAAAACTTTTTTGGGTTGAGATAATGGGTTAAATCTTATATAAGGCTCTGTCTCAAGGTTAAATGAAGCTCTGTGCAAAATTTCAAGTCAATCGGTCAACGTGGAGAGGCTCCAGCCTTGCCTGTCTGAACAAGGAGAAGAAGGAGAAGAAGAAGGAGAAGAAGGAGAAGAACAATCTAAGGCCCAAAAACCGGGTTTTTGAAGTTATGTAGCTCGGCTCCCTTTAGACCTATCGATTTGAAACTTTCAGGGCTTTCTAATATACACTCAAAGAAGACCCACACCAAATTTCAAGTTGATCGGTCAAATAGGAGCCGAGATATGGATACCTCGAAAACGCGTTTCGTGACGTCCGGTAAACATGACTCGGCATCGTTCGTTTTCTCAACTTCTTTGCTTGGCGGGGCGGAACGCTACCGCGTTCCTAGATATTAATAATTGAAGGTTCAGCAGAACCTAAATATTAATAATATTAATAATTAAAGGTCCAATAATAATTTTAGGTTCTACTAATAATGTTTATTATTTTTTCCAGAAAATATTCAATCGATTCAATATTACTTATAGAAGCAACAAGGCAAGCCTTAAGGCTTTAAGACAAGGCCTTAAGAAAATTTTCTAATCTACTCGTTCTGTTTTTTTTTTTTTTTTTTTCCACTCCGCTCAACAATTTTATCAACAGCTATGTAACTGATGGATAAACTCTATTTATAATTTCAGTATCAGAATACATTTAACTAACAAACCCCTTCTTCTATATAATCATTATATCTATCACGTGACTTTGAAGTAGCGGAAAACGAGGTAGATTTACTCCAAAAAAATTTTTGTTGTCGTGACGTCACCAAAATAGGTAGCATGGAGCCAGTAGGAAAAATTCCATGTCGATCCTGACATCTATACGAAGTTTTGTATAGGTACCTTTGTAATGGGCAATGTGAAGGTTATATCGCCGTTTCCCTGGCCTAATGAAACGGTTTGTTTTTTTTTCTGCTTTTTATAGCACACAGCTTCTGGAGGAGTTTTTAAAGGGAAGAAGCTTTTTCTATCATGTTATGAACCTAATTAGCTACATTTTTCGTCTTTTTGGTTAATGTAGGACGACTAGCAAAGTCACAATCACAGAAAAACTACTGCAACATAACTTTGCACCTAAAAAGCATGAAACATTGCTCCATGGAAAAAGTTGGAGCCTAACAACTGATGAGAGACGACTTTTCCATGTTCCTTATGTTATTTGTTAAATTTCGTTATATTTTCGTGTTATTTTGGTATGTGCAAGTAATACTGTTTACTATGACATAGTAAACATTGTGTAACACGTCTCCCTCGATGTTTTATACTATTTTCACATCAAGAAAGTTATACTGTTTAGTAAAAATTCGATTTTTAGTTGAATTTTTGTGTTTTTTCAGGTTTATTAGAACGAAAAATTAAGGCATTTTCTAACTGGCCCAAAGTTTCCTATTGTAACTGCAAAGTATGATATTGTGACTGAAAAGTCATTTAATTCGTTGCTAGGGAGGTCTGGGTACGTCACCATTTGATTCAGCGTGCCTGAAATATGCCTGAAAATACAGGTTTTTTTGTTGCAAATTACCTAAAAAAATCGATCCCCTGAGTTTGTTACATAGTTACACTTGACACCCTGTATATCATTCATCATTTGAAAAAAAAAAAAAAAAAAAAAAAAACTTAGTTTAAATTTGACTTGAAGAAAAAAAGTCGAAAATGTGGAGAAAAATTACCTCGTTTTACGGTACTAATTTTCCTGTGTAAGTTTCACTCTTTGCGGTGCATTAATGTATTTTTTTTTAAATTTCGTTCGTTTTTATTTTGTATACGTATTGTCTGTACAGCGTATAATTGTATTTATTATTTCTTAGAATTTGTATTCAGTTTGCTGTGCATGTTTTTATAAGTATTACGTACCCGTCATTTCAAATAGATGAATTAACTCATTGTCTAGTACTACATAAAGTTTTCCTTGAAAACGTCCAGTTCTTATCCCATGCTATTTATTTTGCGACCACTACTTGGTAATTGATAGAGAAAACAGAGTAAACAAAATGCAAGGTTTTTGATCCATCTCCTCAGTTGTGCTCTAACCAGCACCTAACTATCACAAAGATTTCTAACCTGGCTGCCCGTTTCCAACAATCTTCTTCAAAAATCTCTATGATTATTCATTAATTGTAATGCTCACGTGTTTCTCTCTGTCTTGAAAATTCGCTATATTTTCGTTTTTTCTAGAGGAGAATGAAGATATCAAGGTCCCATAAAGCATGATTCATACAATCCAAAAGTCAAATGAAAAACACTAGGGGAAATTTGCCACAACGGTTCATTATTTTTTGTATAAATCACCCTTTTATTAGATAACTTTTCAGTATACCCCATACCCCAGTCCCATTATTATACGAAATAATTTGAGCAATAAGCAAAAATGACAAATGAAACAATAATATTGTAAATTAACGTACTAACAACAAACATTCTAAATTACTCTAAATAATCTAAAGGGTTGTTTCTTAACTAAATTAATTAACTTCGTTCTTGAGGGATCCATCATCACAAGCAAGTGGAGTATTGGAGGTGTAAGGACATCATCAGGCCGCCGAAGGAATACCAGCATGATGTCCTTACATCAAGACCACTCGCCTCCAGTGCTCGGCTTGCTAGCGAAGACTAATTCCTCCGAAACATAACATGTATTGTATTCGGGATTGCCTTCTTTCCATAGACATGGAAAGTATCTCAGAACAAGACAATCGATATCACAAAACCACTTGTTTGAATCAGCTGTTCCCCAGTATAATAACTGTGGAACACCAATGAACTGGAAAATAAACATTTCTAACCTTTTCGCAGAAGTCCTTGGCGTTCTGAAATTTATCTTTGACGGTCTGGCACTTATCAGCGGCACTGCAAGATGATTCTGTCCTCATCGCCTTTTTCCAGTCCTTAGTGCAGGTAAAGTCGTTTTGGCAAGCGGCGAACCAGTTTTCACAGTTACTTTTGCACAAGGGGACGTTCTTCAAGACGCTATATCCTTCCTCATCCTGCCGAATAATTAAAAACTTTCATAATTCAATATTGAAATCCAAATATTATCTCTAATCCTCTACTCGCCAAATTGGATACAACGCCCTACTAAAATGTCTTCGTACCAACCAAAATGTGGGTTAGGCCTTATAGAGTAGGTACCTGTTAATAGTAGGTCAGACCAAATACATACTCAAGGCACTGTTATCCAATCGAGAAAAAACTACAAGAATCATTGGAATATACGACCAAAATATGAAGTTCAATTATTTGTTTGTTACTTTTTTCGTATATAAACACAAACTTGACTTGTAACAACGATACATCTCATGTTTGGATGTATGAAATCATGAAAGAAATTATACTACTCAACACATGTATGACACTAAATTGCACTTTCTGACACCGTGCTAACGGCAAGGGACAATTGTCCCCTCTTTCAGGTAGTTGACTTAATACCATGAAGAAATCCGACAGTTTCAAGTCAAAATGAATAGGTACTTTAGGTGTCATCATTTCTCGGTGATGAATTTTGCATTATTCCATCCATTATAAGACGACCAATTTTCCAAAATATAAATTAACAGGTAGATACTTACGGAAAAGTAGGGAGAGATATCTGGTGAACACTCATAGAAACAGGCGTCTTTCAAAAAGTACTTCTTGCATTCGGGCGACAGCTCTTTATTTTTACATACGACGTTTTGAAACATGTATAGATCATCACCGTGGATCCTGGCAGCCGTTTCATTCGTGCAGCAGGAAAGCCCTTCGTACGCCGAGCACTAAAATTGAATATAGGTATCCATTATAAGTTCATCTAGGAATATAGTTGACGAATTCAGAATTATCAGAAATACCTTATTGAATGTAAAAAGTCGACACCCGGTCCTAGCCCTTAATTCGCTACCTCAATGTCGTACCAAACGACGAAGGAATGCTACTATTATCAATGACAGGACTTGATCGTATAATGCATTTGGAGAACTGAAGCTTTTGTTTACTCTATCTAATTTTCCAAAAATAAAAACATATTTGTCGAATAACAGGGCAGTCAGTACATCCTTTTTACACCCTGAAGTTGAGAATAGGAAAGAATTTATTCGAAAAAAGTGATCGACTACGCTTTTTAAATCAGAAGAGCTCGAAAATATAAGTTGGGAACTATAAGAATCTTGGAATGTACGACCAAAATATCAAGGTCAATTATTTGTTTGTTACTTTTTTCGTATATAAACACAAACTAGACTAATAAAGTAATAAAGTGTTGAATTATTCAAGGTCGCCCCCTTGAAATTGCAATAAAACTTGTTTGAATTTCATTTTTATATTCTTGATAAAATAAATTACCTAATTTTGAAAACTGGACCTAAAAAATAATAGTTTGAACAATCCCATTGATCGCCGAGTCAAAAGACCCAAAAAATGCAAATACCACTCAATAGCCGTATGACGTTTATGATCGTGATATAAGAAATCGGGCAAGTTAATTCTCCCAAATCGGAATTGTCATTGAACTGTTCAAAGCAAACTGATGGCGTTGTTCTGTATTTCAAAATAGTAACTGAAAATTTCAAAATGTATAGTGAAAGTCGTAAACTACAAAATTAGGTTTCTTGAGAGTTCATCTCCAATTGGGATAGTTATAACGGTATTTACCTCAAAACCGGAGTCGAATATTAGGTCTGAATCGGAATTTATACTTTGATATGCGCACATAATGAGCATTTCAGTGGAAAAACTCTGCAAATTCTTGACAAAAATGATTATTATCTTCTTTATGCAGATCACCCTCGTGTCTGGATCACTAAATGATAGATTAATTATTATTAAGAATCATTAATAATTTTATCAAGTACTTAATGAAAATTATTAATAATTATTGTTAGTTATTAATAATTTTTACTTATCATAATTAAAAAATAATTATTATTATAATTAATTAACTCGACGTCTGAAACCATCTGCTGTCCGAATCAGCTGTTGACTATTGTCGATCTGCTCCAACTTTGATACGTCGTTGTGAACGAACGGCTGGTCGTACACTACGTTACTGTTTCCAAAATATAAATCCAACCAATCAACTCTTGTCTGATGAAATAAAAAATCGACTGGATTGTCCCACGATTAATTAGCTCCCCGGTTAATGAGCCATTGGTTAATCGAGGTTCTACTGTATACATATGTAAGTATATTTACATTAAACATAATTATATATGTATCTAGGCATGTACTCGCCTGTAGACATCAATGAAGTCCTTCTGAGTGTTTTTAATTTATCTTAAATACTCGGCAAATAATGAGGTTCCAAGTAAATGTTTTGTTCCAAAGTAAATAGAGGTTGGGTTCAACATTAACATTCAATCAGTTGGCAACAGTTGAATTCTCGAACGCACAATTTCGGATTTAGATTCTACATGTAATTTGGAACATAAGATTTTCTCGCATGGGTCAAGTTTTCAAGTTTTTGGGGTGTACTTATGAGACCCTCATAATGTTTTGTTTAACTTTTGGCGTCTCGGTGGCACCAGGGAACAAAGCAATGCTACTAGCAATGGCGTTACTCACTGATTTACGAGTGGGTACTATTCCACATGCAAGAACGAAGCTAGTTTTTATCACTTGTAATATAAGTTAGGTACATGGCTCGTATTGACGGTATGAGAAAAAGGTGAGAGAAGAAACAGGATAGAAAGGGCCTACCGATTTGTAGAGCTGAATTTCGGAGGTCGGTTTTGCTTTGTGGCGTGGAGTGTCGATGCACATAAGATCATCCAATTTGCTGTTGTTGGGCATAGCGAAACAGACTGTGGCAGTCAATGCGAAGACGGCCTGTGCGGCGTTCATTGAGAAATACATCTGTGAAAGAAGAAAAACTCTGCAAATTCTTGACACAACGATTTATTATCTTCCTTGTGCACATCACCCTTCTGTCTATACCAGACTGTGTTGCAAATCGGCACCATACCATTTTCTCACCGTACTCATACCATACCATACGAATTTCTTTCCTATCATACCATACTGTACTATACCAAATCATACATACAATAATATACCATACTCATACCATGTCATACAAACCGAGTGAATATTGAAACGTCATCCATTTCTGACCTATATTTAAAATTTCAAGTATCTAGCTCATCATCAAAATTTAATTTGTTTAAACAAATAGGTATTATTTAAACAATTTTACAGACAAGAAACCGAGTGAATATTGCATTGTGATCCAGTTCTGAACTATTTTTAAAATTTCAAGTCAATAGCTCATCATCAAAATTTAATTTGTATTATTACAAATAGGTATTATTTAAACAATTTTACAGATGAGAAACCGAGTGAATATTGCAATGTGGTCTATCCCCGACTCACGGTTAAAATTTCTAGACTGTAGTTTACCGGGAAGATGAAAAAATGCAGTTTTATTCTGGGCGTCTGGGGGTTAACGGCCGTTTTCGACGCGAAGTTTAGTGTTTTTCCTAAACCTTTGCGCGCTCACTGTGAACGAACGGCTGGTCGCACAAAAATCCAATTGGTCTTGAAAGATTCGTAATTGTTCAGGTCATTCAAAAGTGAACTAAAAATTACATGGTTCAGTTAAATATTTTGAGATATGACATTGTCGAAATTTTAAATTTCGTTTTGAACCTCTTCCCCTTGACCTAGGGTTATGAAAAGTTTCGAGGATCATTGTGGGGCTGGTCCAAACCCAGAAACCAAATTTCGTAATTTTAGCTCAACGTTAACTGGGCAAAGTGGCGCGGACGGCGGACGGGGGACGGCGGACGGCGTACGGCGGACGGCGTACGGCGGGCGGACGGATTTTTTTTTTTTTATTCGATTTTCTGAATCTACGTATCTTGAAACGTAAACCAACAAATTTTGAGGGGGGGTTAAAAAATTTTTTTCTTTGGGCGATTCCAATGGTTCATTGTCGAAGATAATAAACCAAAATGACGGTGAAGCCACATTTCCGCAGGCTACTCGAAATGGCAGGACTAAATCAACATGAAAATGGAGAGCGATAAGATAGTTTTGTTGTACAAAGTTCTATTATACTCGTATAATCAATATCACTGACTGAGAAATGCATATTCGTTCAAATTATTAAGAATAGATTGCCAGGAGTTGAGCTAACGACTAGTAGTTTCAAATAACCGAAATGTCTCGATTATCAATTGCAGCTAATATGAAAGATTAGCTGGATTACCTATTCTTTTGTATATACCAGTGATTATTTCGTCAGTTTATAATGTACGTATAATTTGGCAGAAAATGGTCGTGTCGCACGAGTATAATTGTATACCGTTTATAAACATTTAATACATACCGCTGACATTATACATTCTCAACTAATAAAATGATGAACTCGTTGTTTTAGACATAAGTTCACAGGCACAGCTACTCAAGAAAGTAATATATCTACCATTTACCTATTTCTGAGCAGTTAAGATACCAAAGTAATTAACTCAAAGAAACAAATATCTATCTGTACCTATTTATTTTTTAGTTCTTGTGAGTCGGGTATGTGAGTTGTCGCAGGACTATATTGTTTTCTAGTGAAAATAGTCGATTACAGTTTCTCAATTTATCTGTTTGATCAAGTCCAAAATGGTAGCTCATCTGTCCTATGCAATTACGAGTCTCCTCTCTATGTTATGTACAAGGTCCCGAAAATAATTATGCCAACCACAAATTTCAGTACGCAAACTGTCTTATAATCGAACCCAGCAGTGGAAAAGAGAGATAGGAATATTTTTGAGATGTTATTTGGCATATGTAATCAGCTTTAATCATTTTAGAATCCCATAGAGTTATCACGAAGGAAATTATTCAGAAAACAGTTCCACGTTCAATCGAAATGGTGGTTCAATGCAGTTTTGGGGATGCGAACCCCCATAATATGTTTTTCGGCCGCTAACTACAATTTAAATCCATATAAGTATACATAAATTAGAAGAGTATAGCGGTGAGAGATAGGTATATATTGTCATGATTACAATTGACAAACCTTACTTGAATGTGGTTTTGGAAATTACATCTATTCTTGAATTTGTATAATGTACGATGTGTCTTGTTAAGTCAATAATACCCATTGTATCCAAGTAAATACCGCTATCACATCCAGAGGTATCATCTGAAGTCTTCGTGAGGAACAATAGAATTTTTTTCGCACAAAAATCCAATTGGTCTTGAAAGATTCGTAATTGTTCAGGTCATTCAAAAGTGAACTAAAAATTACATGGTTCAGTTAAATATTTTGAGATATGACATTGTCGAAATTTTAAAATTCAATGTTCAATTCAAAAAATTCTATTGTTCCTCACGAAGACTTCAGATGATACCTCTGGATGTGATAGCGGTATTTACTTGGATACAATGGGTATTATTGACTTAACAAGACACATCGTACATTATACAAATTCAAGAATAGATGTAATTTCCAAAACCACATTCAAGTAAGGTTTGTCAATTGTAATCATGACAATATATACCTATCTCTCACCGCTATACTCTTCTAATTTATGTATACTTATATGGATTTAAATTGTAGTTAGCGGCCGAAAAATTTCATACCTGAACTCAAGTTCAACATTTACCACTAAAATTCGCCTACTGTTATTAGCCTAAAATAAGATTTTCGCTACTCATTTCATGCATTAGGATTAAATGGGGAAATATTTCGTTTGGCTTTTTTCGGAAAACACGTGGCTCGAAACTGGAAATTTCACTATAATAATTTGATATCGCATGGGCAATATACCACATGTTTTAGAAAAGATGTGAATTTAAGGGGTTGAATAATGCACGGATTGATAATCATGCATTGGCATGATAATCTCTTTGGTTTACCATTAATCTGAACTATTATATATGTCGCTATTATTATACGCTACTATTATATAGGTACTATATCTTATTAACACGAAATGAATGACTCGAGGCCAGGTGTTCCTTGTAAAATTATTCACCACGTGCAAATAAATTACTCTTCTACCCGACACAGCCCTTCTTTTTGCTATAGTCTGAGCGAAATTATAGGTCTTTAAGACACCTTTTAAATTGAACCAATAATTATTGTCTTGGCATTATAATGATCATATATGGTGCAAGCGTGAGAATAACTTAGTACGCGTATACAGACTATGTGTATATTGCAGACTATGTTCTCCATACTAAAGAAAGTGAGTTAGTTTCCTTTAAAACTCCTGACCCCAAGTTGCTGCAATGCTTTTTGAAGAACAATGATGTTGATTATAGATTGATGATTATAGTTATATATCACTATACCCTACTATTTGAGTAGTTGAAAAACACGTGGTCGTTGAATTTGAATGCAGAGAAGTTGAGTTGCAAGATCTTCGGTATTTTTGCCCTAGATGGATTAATTGATTACCTATTGAATTACTCTTTGGAATTTGATAATGATTACGTGATTAATTTCATAGAATAAGTTCTGAGGGATTGTGAAAATGCATTACCTTGGTTGGTGGAGATGGTGACCTACGGAGCTGTTGAAGGGAAAATGGCCGAGAAGACGTAGAAAATGATCTAAATCGACATCCCCACTACAGAAACCATGACGGTGGTGGGACGTAGATGGATAGGAAGGGGTGATGATAGTGGGATAGTGCCCTGTAAAGTGCTGAAGTCTGCCGTACGATTATTGCATTTTTTCACCGACGAGTCGACTTGTTAATGCCTGATCAGACGTGAAAATATTATCTGTTGAGAAGACAATCATCTCTTATCCTTCAAATACTCAGGTTCCGACGGGCATAGATTCGGTCAGTTCAAGTCCGTACCTTCAGCCGATAAGATTAAAACGACAGGAAACCACAGAGTCAAATCCCCAAGTTGGAATGATCAGAAACGCCTTAAAGATTACCAAACTATCAACCGGAAATTCCAACTCTCTTGGAAATGGTCTATTAATGCTTAGTTTTCAGATTTTAAATTGTTTTTATATATTAGTCTCCCAGTGTATTGGAATCAGCTACATAGTTCAGTGTAAAAAAAATCCGACTAGCGAATTCTGATGGTTTCCATCAGATTTAGACGTTTGAAACACGGGAACTCAAATAATATTTAATCTATAATATTCTGCCCTAATAAGGTACATGAAGGCTTTCATTGCAAGAAGTATATATTATACATTAGGTATACATAATATACATATTATATATTAGGGCAGAATATTATAGATTATGGCTACCTACTACTCCAATTCTCCATTGTTGTAATCGAAAAAGTTCTTAACCTCACTCTAGATAAAGATTCGTGATAAGTGTTGAGGTACCTTTCTATTACCGGAAGAAATGATTGGCAAAGAGTTGAAAAAGGACGATGAATCTGAGATGAACAGCATCTTAATCATTTAATCATTATAATTTCATTTTAATCAACAAGTTGATCATTTTTTGTATAGATCAAACTTCTATATACAATATTCTTATTTTATAACTATTATCATAACTATAACTATACTAAATAGGTGCCAGAAAGCCCTCTCCGAGTGGGAGGTAGAATCTAGTGACTAGTCTGTCAATATCCCAGCTAATTTTTGGGCCCAACATTATAATGCGTGGTTTTTTTCTTGATGTAGTGTCTACGTAATAACAGATTTATTAAATTAATCTAAAATCATACATGACGAAATTTAGCTTGAATCAGCCGATACCCAACAACCTCTTTCAAAAACTGATCTTGAGTTTTACTGTTTGATTCACGCTCAATTTGAGAGGTTTTTTCGGCGCTCATTGTCCGTGCAAAATACTTCAAATTTCTAAATCAGAAAAACTATACCGTTCTATGTGCACCTATTCCAACATTAGTATAAATGAATCATTATTAGGCCCAGAATTGTTTGAAAAAAACTGAAAAGACCGTTAGGTACTGAGCCAGTTAAAAACTAAGTAAGTCCCAGTAGGAGAGGCACCTACTTACTCAAAAAAACACGCCATATTTCAGCTCATTAAACTAACTATGGTTTTACTAGTCATGATACGCCGCTAACCCACCAACTTTGAGAGGGAAAGGATTAGGAAATCTATAATATAATATATTATGTTTTTTGTTTTTTGGCCGATTGTAAAATTGTACATTGTTAAATGTTTGTGATGGTCAAAGAAAATGTCCACGCAAAACCATGAAGAGGATTTGCATTGCACTTTTTATCTATTCCCGGTAATGGAGGACATGGGGGAGTAAGTCGCTCACCTTGCATATTTTTTCTATATTGTATATTTTCTATATTGTATAATTCTCACCTTGTATATTTGTATATATTTTTTTCTGTCTTAGCAACAGGATTTCCAACAAGTATCAAACTTTGGTTCTTGATATTATCAATCAAACATTTATGAAATAGATGAAACGTTTTTATTGGAAAAAGGAATTGAAGGAACCGTGAGATGCACCCGACCAACATATAAATCAAGCGGAGGAGAATGAGGATACTTCATCATTTTTCATCATTTGGGGATAGTAAAAAGAATGCCGGAGAAGCCCCTTTTTACTTCGTCGCAAATATCCTTCATGTGGCTATCTGAGCTATTCATTTACAAACCCCCTATTGGCATTACGAGAACAATTCACCGGAGTTGGGCGAATCTCGCTATATCCGCCGATAGATTGAGTCACTTTCGTTGTCCCCTCTTGGATAGTTTTTTATTACGGTGGATTCTACGAGGAAAATGTCATAAGAAAGAGAGGAAAGACTTATTCTGAACACACGCTCCGCTGGTTTCCATTTCCGTCATATCAGTCAAGCTAACTGGAAAAAACTTCGATTGCCAACTCTATTTCGGAACCGGTGATATAATTATGATTTTGTTGTTGTTCATTGTTCTTTGGACAACCGATTGATGGAAAGTTGATAGTTATGAAGATACATAAATGATAGCAGTTAGTTTATAATTGAACCTAGATCATATAATATATTATTATATTATAATAATATTATTATGTTCCTTGTAATTTACGAATGCTTTACGAATTCTTTCTCTGTGAAATTTTCTAGAAGTTCCAATTAATTACATAGATTAATCACATGTTCCAACTAATTACTCACTCGTTCCCAATTTTTCCTGTTGTATTTTATACATGCTTGCACTACATAATATGTATATTACCCCATATCCAAACGCAGTGGTACCAAATAAGAGTCGTAATGGATTCAACCGTAGACCGACCGACCCGTTCTAAATCCCAATTGGCTCCGAGAAACAAATTTTCATATTCAACCCACCACTGCAATTAAGCCTTGATCGTAGCACCCCATCAAGAAGTCAGTGAAGTTGTTCGACTTTCCAGTCTTATATTGGGCCTAAGCTGTGTAACTTTTGGTTTATTATCTTCGATAATGAACCATTGGAATCGACCAAAGAAGACAATTTTTTAACCCCCCCCCCCCCCCTCAAAATTTGTTGGTTTACGTTTCAAGATACGTAGATTCAGAAAATCGAATAAAAAAAAACTCTGCAAATTCTTGACACAACGGTATATTATCTTCTTTGAGCAGATCACCCTAATCCAATTAACGAACAGTTAGATGAAACTCTGGCTCATCATCCAAATTAAATTTAAAATACCATACGAATTTCATTCATATCATACCATACTGCACTATACCAAATCATACATACAATAATATACCATACCATACTCATACCATGTCATAAAAACCGAGTAAATATTGCATTATCATCCAGTTCTGACCTATTTTTCAAATTTCAAGTCAATAGCTCTTCATCAAAATTTAATTTGTATTATTACAAAAAGGTACTATTTAAACAATTTTACAGATGAGAAACCGAGTGAATATTGCAATGTGGTCTATCCCCGACTTACGGTTAAAATTTCCAGTCTGTAGTTTACCGGGAAGATGAAAAAAAGGTAGTTTCATGTTGGGCGGCTGGGGTGTTGACCGACCTAACGGCCGTTTTAGACGCGAAGTTTAGTGTTTCTCCTAAACCTCTGCGCGCTCACTGTGAACGAACGGCCGGTCGTACAAAAATCCAATTGGTCTTAAAAAAGTCGTACTTTTTCAAGTCATTCTAAAATGAACTAAACATTACACCGTTCAGTTAAATTTTTCAAGATATGACATTGACGAAATTTTAAAGTTCGTTTTGAACCCATTCCCATTGAGCTAGGGTTATGAAAAGTTTCAAGGATCATTGTGGTGTAGACAATACATCCAGTACTTACAGGGAGATGGTTGGTTTGAATATTGGAATATGTTCAATGGTAGGGAGTTGTTAGTGAATAATTTATCCCTCCTTTCCTTTCCTCCTGATATTTCCCATACAAGGTTGAGTTTCCCCGTATATTAAGGTTTAGTGGATAGCAGTAGGTACGTTAGCCTGTTTCATAATTTGTATAACAACTGCCATGATTTGAGTTGTCTCGTTTCTTCCGATTTTATAGCCAGGGATGGAAAATAAGAATACCGGACTCGTAATTCTTTTCTACAGGAAAGTTAGCGTCATGGTTTATCAGGGAAAACATGTGACCCTAGCAAGGGGTTTCTGCGATGAGAACTGGAAGTCACCATCCATGGAACAAGTTTTCTAATAGAGTCCATGACTCAACACTTTAAACATAGTCATTTGACAAATAATTGCCTAACAAGTACCTATATGAAAATATTTGATGAAATCTTCCGCGTTCGCCGATGCTGTTAACTAAAATGTCCCCGTTCCATCAACTCGACTAGGTATGTTGTAATATCAAAATCCCCCTTGGTGATACCACGTCAGTTATGAAACGGGTAGAGGGCTGCTGCTGAGGAAACTGATATTGGGGTTGTTATTAAACTCACTCCACCTTACAGCGCCTACTTCGACTATTCTCATAAGTGCAAACGTCTCCACGTGCCAACCTGAGCTGATGAATGCTTGCATTAATTCAAAATATCGTCAACCCCCGTCGACATTGCCAGGAGCGCTGAAGATATTACAATGTCGTATAATTGCCTTTGGTTCTAATAACCATCGCTGCTGTTTATACAAAATTTAATGCTTCCTTTCCTCTAACTGATAAGGCCTTAGAAGCTATTTTGGAGCTTGTAATTTTTACTCAATTACTACCCCGTCTTAAGAGCGGTTGGTTTAATAGAAGCAGCTGGTTTCTCATTGGTCCGAGTTTTGAATTTAATACCCTAGGGGTTTTGAGCAATAATATTGGTATCCCCCCCCCCCACGGTCCTGAATACTAATTATTGTTTACCGAGAAACTCACTTCGTTCCGGATGGATCGTTCACGATGTACTAAACTCATTTAGAATTCTCTGAACCTCGATGGAAACTCATCTTTTTGACGTTGTAACACCAAGCCTTGTCACGAAATGAATGTAGCTCTCCAACAACATCATTTCGCTTTATAACCAATTCTTTATGCGTTTTAAAAATCGAACTGACGAAATTGATGGATTAAAAAGCAAAACCTTTGAAACTCCGACATATTCAAAACCCGTTCAAACACCACCATATTCGTCTCATATCGAAGCACTGTAGAAATAACATCATATCCCGGTATGGCCCTTGAGTCTCTCAGGGAGAATAGATGCGAATCACAACTGTAGTGAACTTGGTTGGTAAGAAATCGATTGGAATAAGATAAACATTAACAAGAAAGTAGAGACTACCTTCCAAAAACAAAGAGGATGAGGTCATAAGCTTGAAAATGGCAATCAAAACTAATAGGAGCCACTATTATAAGCCTATAGGCTTATATATATGAATGATATATATATGAATCACAAATTGTTCTGCAAGGTGGAGGAGATATTTTGACACAAACAATAATTGCTTTTGCAAGGAGGAGTTCAATGTGCTGAGGAGTACTAAATTATCCCGAGAATATACGTAAACATTCTGTATTAGTTGAGCTTTGAATAATGAAAACTGTTCCTGAATTATCTTGCTTCTCCCATTCCCATTTGACTGTGAGCTGAGTGAATTTTTTAATGGTTGGAACGGACGAGCAGCATCTGGTGTACAAAACGTCGTTGTATGAAAAGGACCCAGTGTCATGAAGAATAAGCCGGGGCTATACGTTTATATGAAACACCTATAATATATTATAAGTGTTCAGTTTTTGCTAAACTCCTTAATATTTTGGAGATTGACTTGGCATAAAACTTGGAGCGAAGTTTAGCTCAGTGGGCGACTAAGTAGTTTTCAGTGTTTAATTGAGAAAGCTAAGGCGCTACAAATGCGTTGGTGAGAAAGGAAGGAAGGGAAGAGGGTTCCACCATGTGCCCCTCTCTCTTCACACTTGATTAGCGACGACAAACACCCATTACCATTTTATTAGGTAGGTATCTTGGGTGGTAGGTCGGCTCTGGCGAAGGTAGGAGAGGGCTGAGGAGACGGGCAACCTCGGGCAAAGTGGTATTAAATACTCGGAGACGCCTTTGATCACCCTCTCACATCAACTTTAAATGAAAAAGGGCACCCAACCATTCACGCCAACTATCTATATTAGCCTTCGCCGACCCGCTTCACCTCAACAATACCAAGTCAGCTCCCCCATTCTCGTTAAGTCCTTCCTCTATTCTGTAGCAATTGTATTTTTCTCTCAACTCTTAAACAGAACACCTCATCACTAGAGTATTGTAATAGTGTAATATGGGTAGCGATACATTTCTGTTCTAGAAGCACGATCAAGGCTGCAACATCAGTAAAGATTGCTGAGTTTAATATCATAAGACAGAAAACAAGTAACATTTCACTATCTCGTGAATGGTAGTTGCTCTAGAATAGGTGGTTGCAATAGTATGGCACGATTCTCGAACCAAACAAAAACAGAGCTGTTAATACAGAAAACTTCGAGTTTATTAGTAAGCGTTTATGTTACCCATTGCCTTCCACAATGTTATTTACTGGAGAGTTACTGTCTGTTACTGACGCATTTAGGTCTGACAACTTACATATTCTGCTACTTTGAGATGCTATTACCATGATAATGTCTAAATGGTATTAGCAGGACATGGTGGATCAACGAGGGATTTTTTCTGCATCCAAGTCCAAAAGTCGTATTTGGTATTTCGATATTCGGTGACCTCGATTTTTTGTGTAACTAGATTGCTGGTGAAGGGAAACAAGAGTATTTGAAAAAATCTCAGTGGAAATATATAATTTTTTCAAATACTCTTGTTTTCCATGGGTTATCACGATTTCGTCGCGAGTGATTGTTCGTGATTGATGATTTAGTTCATAGATTGTCAGTCTAAGAGTTGTCAACTCAATAGATATTAACATAATGAATGCATTTTGCCCTTCAATTATGTGACCCAAGATGTTTGCTGTCCCATAAAATCCAGTGATGCATCTTGCGTCTTTCAATCATGAGTGAACTTTCGAAGTTCCTTAATGATACTCTGAAACAGACTTGACCAGCTCATCGCCAATATCCCGAACAACCCACCTCCTCTGAGACCGGACAGACGTCTGAAACGCAAGTGAACACCAGAGCTTCTCTGAGAACTCAGCAGTCCTGACAACCTTATGAACTTTCGCCCATCCATGAACTGTTATAATCATTGTTACATAATTTATCAAATCCAAGTTACATAATGAAGGAATGAGATATCGCAATTCTGACCTCACCTGCAAACAGGTTGGCGACTCCAGTTAAAGCCCCCCAGTCCGCCCCTACCAACCAAGCGGACTGACTAGGTATTCTATAAAAATAGGAAATAGCAAGAAGAGGAAATAAACGAAAAACATACCTACACTTACACATAACATCCTCATCTAAAATTATATACACTGTGCAAAAGCATAAGAATACACAGCCAAGACGGTTTAACACCTGTAAAGGTACGCAAAAATGGAGAAAATAATTGGAATAAAAATGATATGACTAAGAGACGACTAATGAGACGAAAATGAGATTAATACGCCGATTTTTTTTTTTTATCGCGGAACTTATCGATAACGAGATCATTGAACATAGAAGGGGCGGATGCAGATTTAGAGCTTTTTGCTAGCCGAGTTTCTGCTACCCGAGATCTCACAATAGATAAAGAGAGATTGTTGTTGTCCAGGTGTGGCTCTAAAATATGTTTTAATGCGTTCCAGAGCTGAAAATGAGCCCTCTACAGACGCAGTAGTGCTTGAAATTTTAAAAATGAGTTTCGCTAATCGAAAAACTTCAGGTAAAATCCATGGCATTTCAGCAAGATACAAAACCAGTTCGTGAATTTCCACCAAACTCCTCTTTGTATAGGATGGTTAAATCATTTTTCAGCCATATATAGGTTGAAATATAGGTTGAATGAAATTCAATTACAATTGTAAACAATGAAATTACAATTGTAAACAATTTCGAGTGTACTCACGCTCAGAACTCCCTCGAGGCCTGCAAGCTCCAACAGCCGGCTTAATTATGTCGAGGTTTTCGCTAAAAGGTTTATGTAAAAACTAAACGAACAATTGAAAACTACGAAATCAAACAACAGCAACAGCACAACGAACAATCAAATAATCCGGGAAAAAACAAGTGTCCAAACCATAAAAATAGATAACAAGGTGAGTTCTGAAATAGGATCCATAGAAGAACCATTCGATGGATCCTAGAAGAACCTGTTTTCCATGTCTCCCGCGTTTGGCAGCTAGAATACACACAGACAAACACACACGCAGTAGGATGACGTCATGGGGCCCGCGTTAGATTCTTGCGCGTACCCTTTAGGCCTCAACTCGTAGGGGACCTCGACTGCAATCAGATATTTGTAATTCTTCTTCTTCTTCTTAGATAACTTGGCTTCGTCCATGCCAGTCTTAGTCATTGGATCCATGATTCAATGCAACCATCAAAGGTAGGTAGCTGTAGGGAATTTTCAATTGAATATTTTACTGTTGATTAAATATATTTTTATTCCTTTACCTACGTTCGTCATTTCTTGTGGGGAAGCGCCGCTTCCTGCGCTTCCCCTGACGCTACGCCCTGACTGTACTATACCAAATCTAGGGACGCGGGAGCGTCCCGCCCGCCAAGAAAACCGAAGCCCTGAAAACCGAAGCGACTGAGACACTGATTACGCGACGGAACAAGTTCGGGTTTTCACCATCCCGTAGCTCGGTCCCCTGAGTGTCTCGAGAGTTGATTTTTTGTACACCAACTCTCCAGGGGCACGTGAGGACGTAAACCAAATTTCAGCTCTCGGGAACATCAGGTGTCGGGGGTATAACAATTTTAAAACCACTATTTTTCACGTTTTTCGTGTTCTTCTTCTTGTCGTTGTCGTTGTCGTTGTTGTTGTTGTTGTTCATTGACGGGGCTACAGCCCAGCAGAAAAATCGGATCGAGCTGAAATTTTGCACACACGTTTGTTATGCTCCAAGGGAGTGCCTTTTGACCATTTTTTCTCCCTCCCCCCATTTCCCCCCCAATTAGGGGGGAAATAGTGTTTTTTAGGAATTTCAAATGGTCATAACTCCTTCAAAATTGAAGCTTTTTCAGATTTTCTTTTTTAGTTGTGTTCAGCTTTTCAAACTGTTTAATTTGAGATCAAAAAATGCTTCCTAAGGGGGAAAATAAAGGAGTTATGGTGATTTTTCTATTTTCAACAACAACTGCCGCAAATATTGATGAAAATTGGTGCGGTTGGTCTTAAAATGTCCGCTAGGTTGTCTAGAATATGCTCAATAATTTTGAACTAAATCTCAATCGATTTGAATAATCCACAGCCAAAAATACGTGAATAAATTCCACATCTACTGATTTGGCTAATTTCCGAAAACATCAAAGTTGAACGGTGGTCAGAAAAATTGTCGTAGAGTGGCGCCTGTTTAAGGATCGATAGGAAATTTAATGGGCTTTCGAATGAGGGTAGCACACTTTGCCACTTTTCCCAACGGTTCTCGAGTTATTCGCGATTTTTGGTATAAAAACGTGCGTTTTACGTTTTGCAAACTTTCTGTGGCCGCCGGTTGCCTCGTGGACAAGCGCGTCTGTCCGCGATGCGTAAGATCTTGGGTTCAATACCCGCTGGCGTGAAAGGATTTTTCACATACTTAGCCGTTGCGGCGGTCACCTGGTGGAATAACAAACAATAATTTCCAAAAAATAATTATTCTTGTCACAAAAAGAAGAAACAAAAAGGCAAATTAGTAGGCGTATTAATTTTTTACTAAATTTTGACTAGGATAAAACTTCATTTAGGAAAACATTTACTAGTTACCTCGTAGGTACTTTTGTTAAATTGAACCGTATTGTATAAGTACCGCTCGAAAAGTAGCCATGCAAAAAGATGTGATATCCCCCAAAAACAACTCCGTTGTAAAAACTGACCCGCCAAAAAACCTCAGCCGCAAAAAGGAATGATATCCATTTTGCCCGCCAGCCACATATATAGGATGCTCGGTGCTTCGCACCTCGCTGTTGAGTGTGCATATAGAAACCTGATCCTCCTACCCCTAACCTCCACCGTCAATGTTTTCCTGTTCCCTGTCTCCTTCCGACAACCCTTTCTCACCCTTAGTCACCCTCGGTTTCACCTAATATGTTTCCTCTGTTACACCAGCAGGGAGCTTTACGCTTCTTTCAATGCTGTTGGCGGGAGCTTTTTACCAGATGATATAGTTGTACCACCACTGATTACTCGTGACCACCAGTAATACTTATAATATAGTAATGCTTCAATTCAGGCTTGTTCATCCGGTAAAAAGCTACCGCCAACAGCATTGAAAGAAGCGTAAAGCTCCCTGCTGGTGTAACAGAGGAAACATATTAGGTGAAACCGAGGGTGACTAAGGGTGAGAAAGGGTTGTCGGAAGGAGACAGGGAACAGGAAAACATTGACGGTGGAGGTTAGGGGTAGGAGGATCAGGTTTCTATATGCACACTCAACAGCGAGGTGCGAAGCACCGAGCATCCTATATATGTGGCTGGCGGGCAAAATGGATATCATTCCTTTTTGCGGCTGAGGTTTTTTGGCGGGTCAGTTTTTACAACGGAGTTGTTTTTGGGGGATCATACATACAATAATATACTATATCATACAAACCGTACGGCGGACGGACGGATTTTTTTATTTTTATTTTTTTTTATTCGATTCTCTGAATCTACGTATCTTGAAACGTTAACCAACAAATTTTGAGGGGAGCGGTTGAAAAATTTTTTTCTTTGGTCGATTCCAATGCTTCATTATCGAAGATAATAAACCAAAAGTTGAGTAAATACACGAAAACCCTTGCGAATTCGTGGCACAACGGTTTATTATCTTATCTGTTCATTGAAAAGGCAAATTTTCTCACGACCGTTCATTATTACCAGTAGATTGCCCTTCTGTCTAGATGGCTGTTCGAGTGAGGAAAGAAGTCGGTAGGGAAAGAAGTGAGGAAAGAAGTCGTAACTGGCTCAGTAATTGTCTTCCAAGTTTCCCAACGGAATGCCGGGGTCACCGGTTATCTGCCTCTTATATTGATTATAAATTAATTTAAAACATTTAAAAAATTCATGTTTTCCATCGTGAATCATGTAAGTTATTCAAGTTAATAAATATTGCTACTAATTGAATAATTGCGATAATACGCCCAACACTGATGAGTTGTGTCTGTGCTTCACAACCTCTCGTTTTACCTCGTACTACTAGTTGTTTACACTTCCTACCGACTAAGACAGAGATAAGAAAATGATAGAGATTGATTGAGGGTCCTTATTCAACAAAACAGGACGGATTCTGTGGTGTTTTCTATAATCTTCCTTAGAAGCATTATTTATCCGCGGAATTTTGAAATACGAGTATATCGGTCTCTACTCTGTACAAATCGTATGGAGAGGAGGTTTTACGAATGCCCAGGTTATCGGGTGCATTTCGTGTGGCAACAAAATGGACTGCAGAGATATCTGAACTGGCTATTTTCCTTAGCAGTCTTGTATTTTTAAAGGACTATGAAAGGAGATGTAGACAATATGAACTGCACGGCTTGCTTTCCCTATATCCAGGTGTGACCTCTCAGAGAGAACGAAGAAGTGAATACTCCCAAACTCAGTTATTTTCAGAACATAAATTATATTATATACTAGTACCGAATCAGAAAGGACTGTGGCATAGAGGATGTGGCCCGTTAATCATTCCTCAGATCCATTAAATGGGCAGATATAAGCAGTTGGCTATGTAATTTCGGTCAATCTAATCGAGAGGTAGTGGGTATTTGTCAAAATTCTGCACTGTTTGTCAAATTCAAAACTATTTGTCAAATATATCCAGGAGTGTGTTAAAACATGAGAGAAATGGGTGAGAATTTAATGAGATTCAAGTTCTGCACAACCTAGAGGTAAAAAATAAAAAAATGTTGTACCTATCTTATCCTAATTTCAGAACTCACAATCTACATCGATAACTCTCTCCTCTACTCGCTTTGTATTCACATAGGTGGTTCTTGAATAGAGCAGGTGTCATTGCCTAACCACTGGCTAAGACCATTGTAGTAAATATTTTATTCCCCTTCGTCCTATCCAAATTTTGGGCCCTATTACTGAATTCTCATATTTGTTTGTTTGATACACTTAAAACTCGGTCACTATAAAACCACTATGGAGTGCAAGGGTGGGAGGCTGTCTGCAAAAGTAGCAACAGTTGTGTCTTCTAGTATGGGTAGATCCCGTGTGCACAAAAGGTAAAGTACGGGGCTTAAAACACTTCCTTGCGGGACACCAGCTGTTATAGGCTTCAAGCTGGAGTAATGATCATCTTGCTATACTCTGAAATGTCGGTTCTGAATATAGGATTTAACGAGTAAGTAATACTGCCGTATGTATCCCATGAGTTAATGAAAACCAAATATTCACTTGAACTTTACTAAAGACACAGGCATCTACTAGTAGATTGTGATTACTATTCAATGCGTAATTATATAGGTACCACAAGCCAACAATACACTTTGTAGAGGATAATTGCAAATGAGCTGAAAAACAACTTCAGAAACTCATGCAAAAAACGTGTCTTACTCAATATTTGTCTATTTGTATACTTCTGACTAATATATCTATCAAAACACTTATGTACTAAACTCGGTGAAAGCTTATGAAGCTTTGGTGAAAAATATTCATGATGTAATTTTAAAAGAAACTCATCTATATTTACTAATGATGATTTCATACGTGTCTTGCCCCAAAAAGTAATCTAAGAGCTGTAATTGGCTCCAAAACATTTTTAAAAAAATTAAGGAATTTTCAGCCTTAAAAGCCTTAAGATTCAATATCTAACTGTCATGAGGTTCTCTATCTACATTAAATGTAAATTTTACAAACGATATTTTCCACCGGTCTTGCCCAAAAAAGTAATCTGGGAACTTTGAAGGGGGCAATAAATATGTAGGTGAAAAACTTGATGTGATGCATGTCACTGGGTGTTTGTCTCCTGGTACATTGCAATTTCCAAATAAGTACTAGAATATTGGTCATTAGTCCTTTCTGAACAAATTTGGTTCTGTCTCTGTCGGTATGAGGTAAACCATCATTGGTAAACTATAAGCATAACTTTACGAAATAATGGCCGTTAGTTGCGGCTTGGGCCGTTGGTGGATTCATAAGAAATTGGTCATACCGTCACATCCGGCTGAGCATGCGCCAACGTGAAATCCTTGCAGCACGCGGATAAGCTGAATTTAAGAATTATTATAGAGCCTACAGAAATTCGAACTTCACAGCTTTCGAGTCCGAAAACGTCAAATATTTATTCATATACTTCGATAAATAATATTTTTTGCGTCTCCAAGACAGGGTTGATTCTTGAAGTCTAATAATCTCTTTGGTGTTTATGTATAATTTGTTGGTAATACCCAATCATGGATCTGCTCTTAGGGGAAGGTAACGAACCAACCACTCACATAAAAGTAAGATTTTATTATTTTACATGAACACTATTAATATGTACATTTTAGGAAGATTATACATAGATTATTATTATATTTCCATGGCAAGCTTCTCGTCAAACTAATATTAAGCTCATCAACGGAAATATGGTGGACTAAATAAATTCAATATACTGATACAATGACACATAATGATGCAAACCACGTATTTGCCATTTTAATGGCAAAAGGGAAGGCAATTTTCGTTTGGATATATTTTTTTCAGATCTGTTGATAGAGAGAGTAGAAACCGGGATAATTATGGGGGGTTGGGAGGACCATTCAGCACATTATGTTGCATTACATTAGATCGTTGTACTCTTATTTTCGTTTCATTAATAATAGTCACCCCTATGACATTGAAATATTTGAATCTCACCTTAATATTCTTAAGTGGTTACTTGCAAAGAAATGATTGGATAAGGAATTCTACAATTTGGTATTAGGTTAAGTGAAAACTAACTTAAAGTGAATATCACACATTGTCCAAAAAACAACATCATAACACTTTGACAGGTGACAACCTATCAGTGTGTCATCGAGTGTAAGGTCACTAAATAAATTCGATGACAATTTACCCGAGTGTGTGATAATTTAAAAATTGCACTTTTGATGTCATTAGATGCATTGTTCTCGATTTTTGTAATAGGTAGTACGAGATAAACCTCATTTCACTCCGCAGTACTACACTCATTAATACATTAATTGTTATTCCAACTATTCTGTAACAAATGGCTACGATCAAAACTTTTAAAAAAGGCAAAGATAAGTTAACAGCAGTCCGTGTCAAAACACAGTTGAATCCATTTCACAAATATGCTGATATATTCATTATATACAGAAACCACAATCTAAGGTTAAATATACAATATCGATATTCATTGCGCGGAAACGATGAAGGGATTTTAAGGGTCATGATACGTACCCTTTTTACATGGAGCATAACGCTAACTAGCTGGCCGAAACCAATCTATTTTTATTTTACATCACGTTGTCAGATACCTCCTTGAATTTTGATCTATTTTCACTGGCGAATGAGACCCTAGCACCATGAAAACCATTATCATACACGTCCCAGCTTTCAATAGTATCGTTGAATGTTTGGCTGAAATACGTTTTTAGATTCAAAGGTTCTACTACGCACCACATCCTATTAACAACAAAGCGTAACTTAGATATTGTACAATTGGTAAGGATATCAACATAAATGTAAATTAATATTCGGGAAATCATACGTAATGTAAGGCGGGGTAACATTTATAGTATATATATATTTTTTTTTCCTAAAACTTTGGACAAGGGTGAAACCTTGCAACACCTCCGTTAACCAATCAACATAAAACAGCAAGTCCAATTTTCATCAGGTCTGTACATATTTTTATTCTATAATGTTTAATATTCCTTATCATCAAAAGGTAAATCATTCAGTTTTCTCCACCGTTGAAAATGAGTTATTCATAAACATCCAGCACATTTTTAGAGTCACATTAGCCAACTACAAATGATACACAAAGGAACACATGATCCGGAGACAACATACTGATAACATAGGTACTTGTTTGTGATGAAGTTTTATTTTATGACGATTTTTGATTTATAATGATTTTGATTTTCTATACAAATTTGAATGAGTGTCTGGAAAACCAACTGACGAGGTTGTTGGCCATTTTAATCTCCCACTGGTTGGTAACTATGAAATGGCTTGTTTCACTATTCTAACACTTCAGCATGAATTATTCTCTAGGTTTAACGTTCTCGCTCGATATTTAAGTATTTCTCAATACATTGAACCTGTTATTCGCTGATAGACCAGTGCAATACATGTTGATTCAAGACGTACTCGAATAATAACAAACTTATAAATACAGTTAGTGGACCATTTGTAAGCCCTTCAAGGCATGAATGGTTTGAATAATGTCACAGCACTCAATACTAGAATTAAAATTGAAGCAACACATAAATGATCAATAAATAATTGAAGACACGAGTGGAAGAAGGTGCTATGTAACATTTTTTCGATAATTCATGTAGTAGCGCGTAGCGCAGATAATCCTCAAAATATTAGGTTTATTGTCATCAGTACATGATTGACAACACCTTAGCAACACCTTGGATAAGAAAAAAAGAGAAAAATTCCGAACCAAACAACATAGGCAAGTACGCAAACTCAATTTTCTTGACATTTTACTTTTGTTACTTAGCACCTTCATCCACTTGTGTCTTCAATTGTATGCATTACGTGATGGCAATATATACAGTTCACGGTAGTAAATTTAAAATTACAATATACTGTTCAATGAACACTACGATGGATTATTGGTATATTGATGGGAACGTAAATGGTGCATGGAGTTTCAAAATGTACGAGAGTCTCGTTCTTCACATCAGGAGTACCAAGTTTTTTTTCGAACGTTCAATCAGCGAGCAAAGATAACATTCTTTCAGTCGAGGAACAACAGGCAAATCGGTCCATATGAGTAGGTACCTACATAACTATAATACGGCATTAATTTTCAACATAGGTATTATGTGCGCTATTGAAACCACGAGTTCTAAATGATAATCCATCGAATTATCGGTAATTCATGAAAGTGAGGTGTGGTTCAGTTGGTAGCTCTATCGCATTTGGATCTCGTGCTGCGTTCCGCCTTTCACATAATTCAATTTTTAACCATGTTGATGAGAAGTTTGCTTAGGGGCTCTGAACTTGGATTTCGGTCCATTATCATTCCTATGGATTGAATGAGTGATGGGAATTGTTCGAAGCTCCTCCAATCTATAAAAGAAAAATATTAGTTTTTACGTTTCGAGGTGATGAGAATCACAAGACCTCAACTAAAATCGAGTTTCCTGATGTTAACTCTATGAATTTGATTGGTTCAGGCTAAAGGCAGCATACAAATAATATTTGAAATTCAATTATTACTTCGGGAAAACCGGCCAAAAGGAGTCTATATATTGCTAGATTGTATACTAATATAATATTCCCATGAACGATCTGGCTTAAAATTTGAATAAAACAGGATCGATGAAATAATAGGAATTACATTGAAATCAGTTAAAAAATGAATTCAGTCGTGCGGTGATATGCAAAGTTCTTGTGCACCAATTGGATATAGGGAATGAACTGCTCATTGCCAACCTTCACCTGGCAGACCAATGGAGGAAGGTAAAAATCCCCCGGTTTTAGTTTAAAAAAAAAGAAAAAAAAACCAAATGTCCTCTAACGCCCTGTGTTATGCATACGAGTCAACCGTTGTGGCGTCTTCTTCTTTATTAGATCTATTTATTAAAATCGAGCGTATATGACACATTATGAGCGGTTTAAACTACACGTATTATACGTGCAATCTTAGTTTAATCGTTCACTTGTAAAATAATTTTTGAATAATTTGTTAGGTAGGATATGGATTTTTAAGAGGATCCTGCTAACTGAATAACAGGCCTAGGGCTAGACCGTAAAAAGATATTTTTATATGAGTGTTGCTATCGATTCCTGAATTGGGGATGTAGGTTGCTTGGTTTTATGTCCCAAATCAGTGCATCATCTGACTCATTTGCGATCAAGATGTGTAAATTCATATTGGATGCAGATATCGGAATGAAATGAAATTACTTATTGCTTTTACAACTGAAACTGAATTAAGATTTACTGCAGTAGTTCATTTGGAGCATTGCTTTAATTTCCAGTCAGCAAACAAGAGGCAATAAAAAACCTCTGACTTAAAAAGCGTTAATGTTTTGTATTAATGCGAAATGCAATACCTAATACCAGTGAACATTACCACTCACGTGAAATTATGAATGTTTTCGTAGAAGGAACATCGTCAGCGTTATGAGATCAAGGAGTTCAAAAGAGATCAGTCGTTCAACGGTAAAATTCAGTAGAAATTAGCAGTACCATAAGCTTCTTATTCATTTAGATAAGAGTTTCAATGATCCTACTGGCACTATGCTATGATCTTGTTTCTCCTTTCACTCCAGGCCGAACAACCTATGTCTACTTCGTGCTTTCCTAATCTTTGCCCCATCACCATCTCATCTCTGGCACATTGCATGTTTCGAACCCTTTCAACAGGAGTAAGTCTACGGGTTGATGTCTACTTCGTTTATTCCCCTCCTAAAACACAAATCAGTTTTACGCCTCGTACTCACGGAGGAGGGAGTTGAGTATGAGTTAGAACTAGGGGAACATATACATGTGAAAAAGGCTTAGGTGATCTGGAGACCTTTTGTGAGCGATTCAACGTGTTCTTTTGCTTTGAGCCGAAGAGCAGCTATGCTGGTTGTGCGAAGGTCTGGTGACGAGTGGGGCGAGTTGGGAGGTGTGGTAGGAGGTTCCGGTGTCGGTACAGGTGGAGTGAGGTAGCTTGGATACCCTGTATGGGGATGAGCCAGGAATCCAGGAAGTGCCGTCAGGATGGGAGGCGCTAGCCAGGGATCCACAGGCAGCGACAGAGAAGGGCCGCCCACTCGGCCTCCAACGCCTTGTTGATACTCGTTGAGCCCCATACGTGCTGCCTCCATTTTCTCTTGCCGCCTCCATTTAGCCCTTCGATTTTGAAACCAGACCTGAAACAAATTATGAAAATGTTCAATAATTCGTCTCCACTTGGAGCCAACATTCAGGGTATCTCTGAATACTCTTCCCTTCAAATCCAAAGGAAGGTACTTTTCTCGATGTTCAAAGTAGTTTTCCGTTTTTTCTCCAATAACTAGAAAATCTAACGAACAGAAGATTATTTATTGTGTTTTCAACATTTGATGTCGGGTGTGGAAATCGAGACCAAAACATCTTCACAAAACGTTTTTCAGGCGTATTGTAATATGCCGCCATATAGACCAAGTGACGTTGAGTTTCCCTGGTCTCTTCTACATGACTAGGCATTTTACAATACCCCTAGTCTTATCAGCTTAGATTAGTTGAACATATGGATTAGGTGGACGGGGTTGCGAAAAAAAAACAAAAAAAAACATCCTCAATCAACTGATCAGAAACAAATATATAAAGTCCATTCAATGGACTTAACTGGAACAGTTAAAGTACCCGTACGACCACTATACTGAATGCCATGAAGAAACAATACAATCATTGATGCTCATTGCGTTAGTGAGACGCATCCGGGACATTATTATACGCCCGGCATATTGTAATATGCCTAGTCGTTTATTTATTTATTTAAGAACGGCCAAGCCCAAGTACAAAGCAGCAAGAATTATATACACAATACAATTTAGACAAGTTGAGAAAAAAAGGAAATAATATACGACTCTGGTAGGTACGGTCGTATTAAACAAAACAATAGGGAGAAGAAAAAATGAGGCACTTGAGGGCATTCTGGGAGTGAAGGAAAAAGTCAAATTCTGGGTGAACACTAAGAAGAAGATTCGCTGATCGAGGGGTCCTGCTGAGGGGGCGATGGAGCAGATAATTCGTAGCGGAAAAATCAACTTGGAACAGAAGAGGGGAGCGCGCATATAGAGGAGACCAGGGAAACTCAACGCCGTTTGGTCTACATGCCGGCATATTACAATACGCCTAATCTTATCACAATACACCTGACATATCTATATGCCTACGACATAAATATATTATATTTATGTATGTATCATTCAAGTATTGGCAATCAAAAGGGTAAGTTTTTAAATGGGCAGAATCGGGTCACTTTTGGGGGTTTTGGGGAGTTTTAAAGGGTTTTCTATGCTGAACACGATCGCTTTGCAAGGTCTTGTAGTTCAATTACAACACGATGATTTTTGGTCAAAACGCAAATATATGCACATATGTTGTATTTGGCGAAAATGAAATGGCGATATGTACAAAGCAAATGAGATAATTGGATGATATATATGCAAGATGGGGTTGCTTGCAACCAATGAAAACGACACGAACGCGTTGTGATCCTCGGAAAGATCGCACAGACAATATTTGAGTACAAAATATGCGGAAACTGAATGGCGGGTGAAACAATGTTTGAAGGAAAAAGAAAGAAAAACGGGTCACTTGGTACACGTAGTCAAATGACAGAGAATACTGGTTTGATATGAGCTTGACTCGAATAACGGAGAAAAGCAAAAGTGGTTCTATTGAGCACTTTGAAACTAAACTAGGGTTAAGTCAGTGTTCAATCCTTGGAATGGAATTAACTGATGGGGAAACAAGTATAAAAACTCTGCAAATTCTTGACACAACGGTTTATTATCTTCCTTGTGCAGATCACCCTTCTGTCTATACCAGACTGTATTACAAATCGGCACCATACCATATTCTCACCGTACTCATACAATACCATACGAATTTCTTTCCTATCATACCATACTGTATTATACCAAATCATACATACAATAATATACCATACCATACTCATACCATGTCATACAAACCGAGTGAATATTGAAATGTCATCCATTTCTGACCTATATTTAAAATTTCAAGTATCGAGCTCATCATAAAAATTTAATTTGTTTAAACAAATAGGTATTATTCAAACAATTTTACAGACAAGAAACCGAGTGAATATTGCATTGTGATCCAGTTCTGACCTATTTTTAAAATTTCAAGTCAATAGCTCATCATCAAAATTTAATTTGTATTATTACAAAAAGGTATTATTTAAACAATTTTACAGATGAGAAACCGAGTAAATATTGCAATGTGGTCTATCCCCGACTCACGGTTAAAATTTCTACACTGTAGTTTACCGGGAAGATGAAAAAAGGTAGTTTTATTCTGGGCGTCTGGGGGTTGGGTCACATAACGGCCGTTTTCGACGCGAAAGTTTAGTGTTTTTCCTAAACCTTTGCGCGCTCACTGTGAACGAACGGCTGGTCGCACAAAAATCCAATTGGTCTTAAAAGATTCGTAATTTTTCAGGTCATTCAAAAGTGAACTAAAAATTACACGGTTCAGTTAAATATTTGGAGATATGACATTGTCGAAATTTTAAATTTCGTTTTGAACCCCTTCCCCTTGACCTAGGGTTATGAAAGGTTTCGAGGATCATTGTGGGGCTGGTCCGAACCCAGAATCCAAATTTCGTAATTTTAGCTCAACGCTAACTGGGCAAAGTGCCACGGACGGCGGACGGCGGACGGGGGACGGCGTACGGCGTACGGGTGACGGACGGATTTTTTTTTTTTATTCGATTTTCTGAATCTACGTATCTTGAAACTTAAACCAACAAATTTTGAGGGGGGGTTAAAAAATTTTTTTCTTTGGGCGATTCCAATGGTTCATTATCGAAGATAATAAACCAAAATCGGGACTTCTTGAATTGACAGGTGGCAAAATATATATATATTTTTTTTCGAAAATTTTTTATTGCTCCAAGTTACAACTTATTAGCAACATTGTTTTGACTTATATTATAAGTTTTTTTTTTTTTTTTTTTTTTTTGAAAGATTTTATTGCTCCAAGTAATAACTTATTAACAATATTATTTTGAAACTAGGGCACATACTATTCAAAGCTTAGATACATCACTGAGTTTTGTTCATTTTTATGATGATATTGCATTCACTATACTGCTTCACCCGTGAGCAAGCTCGAGCGGTTTGGTACGCTTCAATCGTCTGGTGATATCACTCGTGTCAAGGAGTCGGACAGCTTCCTCGTTGACGTGAGACCTTAGCCGTTGAAGATGACGTACGGCTTGCCGCTTGATGGCTTCGTTTATGGTTTCGATTTGAAGTTCATGGTGGAGTCGTTCATTTCGAAAGTACCATGGTGCATTGACAACATTTCTTAGCACATTGTTCTGGAATCTTTGGATTATTTCCCGGTTTGATTGAGCCGTGCAGCCCCACAGCTGAGCTCCGTAAGTGAGTCCCGCAAGGGAGTGTACTTGGCCCACTCCTGTACGTCCTGTATACCAGCGATCTCCCAGAAATTGAAATGAACACCACAGCCACTTTCGCAGACGATACAGCGATATTGGCAGTTGGAGACAGCAACATTGAGTCAATGACCAAGTTAAAGCGGTCAATATCTAGCATACAACAATGGACAGCGAAATGGAGAATCAAAATGAATGAAACTAAGTCGGTACATGTCGATTTCACCAATAAAAGGATCGACTATATACCGGCTTATCTCAATGGCAAAGTGATTCCTCATGCCAATGAAGCCAAATACCTCGGTATGACGCTTGATGCCAGGCTTCGGTGGAAAGCCCACGTCAAGAAAAAGAAGGAGGAACTTCTTCTCAAATTCAGAAAAATGTACTGGCTAATGGGGAGGCGGTCAAAACTGTCAATCCAGAACAAGCTTACGCTGTATAACCAAGTCCTTAAACCAGTCTGGACTTATATTATAAGTGACACTGTTCAAAACTTAGGTTCTTCACTGAGTTTTTTCTACATTAGGACGGACTTGCTTGTTTTCCAAAACTGCTTCAAAAAAGTGAGGTCAAGTGGTTTTTTTTGTTTAAGTCGTCTGGTGACATCACATGTATCAAGGAGGCGGACAGCTTCGTCGTTGACGTGTGATTTAAGCCGATGTAGAGAGGCAAAATATTTGAAGAAATTTTGTAGGAAGATGTTGCCTCCAAATTGTTTTCTCGTTTTAGAGAGTGAGGGAACTAAAGAAAGTACCTATTACAAAGTCTGATTTCACCATCGTGTTCAGCGTTGAACTATCTATAAGCTGAGGTGTTACTTGGCCAAAAATGAAGACAAAAAACGTTTGGTTAGGTATATAGAAAATATAGATAACAGCCGAGTGTCATAATGTCACATTTTTGAAGAGCTCTTCATTCAGATTATTTAAAATCGGGAAAAGCTACTTTAGCTGGTGTTTCAGGGTACATGTTGGGGTAGGGTGAAACGAGGTGGCGTGACGATTATATTCGTGTTGAGTAATTACATTCCGTTACACTTGATTATCGAGGGTAATGGGGCAGTTCGTGCGAGGGTTCTAAAGATGATTAAATTGTGTACCTCGATTCAGTCTCAACGATTAGGGTTTACTCGGCCATTAAATTGACAAACGGTGCCAAATTCGTTCTCCTTTAGTTACCCTATAAACGGCATTAGTTACCCTATAGACAGCCATCCAGCCATACAGCCATCGCAGAATCTTATTTCTTAGTTCTTCTCTTTATATAAATAATATAAAAGTCTCGAGCCCAACGCTGACATGAAATGTTCTTGGTGCTTCGTACTGGATGAGATTGACTTAATTTTAGGCTTGAAATCTGCTAGTTACTTGCATACTGTAACCCTAAAAGCTGGCTCAAAAGCTCAGCTTACCAACGGTATGATAAAAAAATTGTTTACAGTGTACTCATGGTGTAAAATCCTCGTTCCCGTGCCAAAAACCGTGGATCTTTCAGTAAAAATCAACAAGTAAAATATTTCGCCAAGCCCATATTTTGGATAACAAAAACGCCGACTGCTTATCTCGAGCACCACGAAAAACGCCGACTGCTGATCCCACAAACCACGAAAACTTTTCTGCAACAGAAAAATGGCGAGACATCAATGACAAGGTCCGGCGTATGCTTTTTCGGTACAGGGTAAGACGTGGGCTTTCCACCGAAGCCTGGCATCAAGCGTCATACCGAGGTATTTGGCTTCATTGGCATGAGGAATCACTTTGCCATTGAGATAAGCCGGTATATAGTCGATCCTTTTATTGGTGAAATCGACAATACAGGAAGCAGGCGATCTGTCCCCTAGGCAGTATGGATTTCGAAAGGGGCGATCTACAGCTGATGCCCTCAGGGATGTGGTTGCAACTTTAAGAAAAACGCAAGAGGGTAGCAGATACACCCGGAACGTGGCAATGCTGGTGACCCTTGACGTCAAAAATGCTTTCAACTCAGCAAGCTGGTTAGACATGCTGCAGTCACTGCAAAATAAATATATTTACAATACATATACATAATGATAAACATAGGTATTCCGGAATTATGGGCTTATCGTCTGATTCATGGTCAAAATGGCCAAATGTCGAATACGAATGTCAATACAAAATAGAATACATAGTGCAGTAACTCCACGCCAGATTTGTAATGCATTTTTCGACAGTGCGTTTGTAATCTCATTTTCATCCTTGACCCAAATGGGATCTGGTAAAATAATTTCAAAATACTGCCACAATTCGGAATCATCAAAACTGAAGCAAAAAGATAGCCCCTACTCCAGGAAGATGGTGGGTTTTTGTTCATAGGCCACAATTCCGTTTCTACAACTCCTTTTCACGTACTGTACGTTCCGTTGGAACTGCAGAAGCGATACAAAATTGTTGACATGAGCGTGAAATAAAACCCCCTGAATTATATCAGTACAAATAGCCGTGGGTACTACTGAGATATTTTTGCGGGTTTTCAAGCCTTTGATGGACTATTTTTGGAGTCAGTCAGTCCTGGTGCTGTAGCGTCACAAACATCCTCTTACCATATAATATAAGTAATATGTTGCCAGTTAATTATAGTTTACACCTGGTAGCTCGGAGGCCATATTCTTGGGACCTCAGTAGTATACGAGTACTATGCTATTGGTATAAGGAGAAGGAACGTCCCCTACATAATTAACTTGATAGGACGACTTCATCCCGATTGATTTAGTTCCTATTTAGTATTAATAATATTATGTTATTATAATGTTTTATAATATTGTGCTATTATGTTATTATTTATTAGATATTGTACCAAATAGATATGTGGAGATATTTTGTAAAATGTTTTGTAAATCCAGTTGCCACTTTAATCAGCCATCACTGTAATTTCAATAAAATTTTGTAACGCAATAAAATGCATACCTATACCAGGAAAAATTGCTCCCTGCTCGCATTAAAATCAATTATTCGTCCAGCCGATATTCTATCCAAGCGGTAGTAATAAATGATAAAGCTAGGTATCTTTGAAATTATTAATAAAAGGAGACGCGTGAAAATTAGCAATGGAAAGAACAATGCCGCAATGTTTAATTCAAGGGATCTCATCCTCGCCACAGTCTTCATCGAAGGTTTATAAATTTGTAGTCAACTAAAAATATATTTGATAAAAATCGTGTACTTCCACTAACAATGAGCCGTCGTGGGGGTGAAAATAAATCACTAAATTAGGAACGCCAACTCGGTGCTTCGCTTTCTCAAAACAGTGTGACTCAAAGATAAATTCGTACTTGAGTGACTCGGAAATGGTGGTAAATTTCGTCTTGAGTAGTGCCACGAATGCGTAACGCCAAAAACGAAACGAAAAATCTTTTTTGTTTTGTTTTAGCTTCGATCCTTTTGAGTTAATTTGAATACTCAACTGCAGAAGGAAGATCATCGTCGTTAAATTAGTCCGTTCTTTCGGATAATCGACTTGTATCCACATTGGCCTCACTAAGCCAGTTCATGATGTCACAGTGGTAGTTATCTCAACAAAGACCACCGCTATTGTGTAATCGCGACCTAATGAATCACACTTATCTCACTGCCTGACCGGTCGAGGGAAAGGTTTATAGATCTAATTTACCGCCGGCCTTTGATACGACCAGTCGCTCACGGCAATCCAACAACAAAAACTTTCGTTTGATTTCATTGAAACCCGAGGTTCTGTTGGTTTAAAAACAATATTAATTTTTACCCCGTCCCTTCGTCTGTTGCAGATTACCCATGGAATGAAACGCCCAAACCTTGTTTAAATAAATATTAGGTTACCCCCTCCCCCTCCACCCTTGCCACACGGCAGTACTCCGGATGGATGTGTATTCAAACTGGGAATAACGAACGAACCGCAATTCTCTGCTCATATACAGAGTATAGTGTATTCCGTTGAAAAATCGGTGCAAATGTCCGACAAGGACATATTCTGTGTAGGTCAACTCTTCTGCCTAGATCACTGGATATAATATCATTGTGAGCCCCATAACTATACGCAAAACTGGAGTGAGGAATTAAAATATTGTTCGAATTTGTAACCAGATGAACATATCCGAGTGGAAGTGGTAGGGGGAGAGGAGGGGGAGTCGTCACCTAGGTGAGTGTATTTATACTTTGCATAAATTATAATTTGGTTTCCTAAATAATATATGAAATTATTTATACGTACCTATGTTGGCAATTATTTATAACAAGAAGTACCTACCAAGCAATATACGAAATTACCTTCGTTCAACAGACACGAAATGTATCTCAGAACAATAAAAAAGGCACAGTATCATGTGTTGTATGACTCAGCTGTTCCTCAGTATGAACATTGGCCCGGAGTTTTACCGTTTCATTCCCGCTCATGTGAACAATTAATAGGTTCTACCTTTGAGCCGTCTTTATGAACGAACGGATGGTCTTACGAAGCTCCACAGCGGTGATGTGGAGTTCAGTAGCCAGTAAAAGAGCTGATCCAGTATTGGAATATGCATTTAAAACAAAGAAGAAGAAAAACGGCAGTTATTTTTATAAGCTTATAATAAGCTTATAATGTAACCCTTAAGTGGTCGCATGTGCGGCTGTTTGGCCGTATTATAAAATACTATTTATATATTAAAAAAAAGTTGTTTTCTCTTTTTTTTAAAAGGCATATTGCTGCGCATAAAAGCGCCCATATACCGCCAAGTTACTGTCCAAAGCACGCGCCTGCATGTTGACCAAGTCGGGAGTATCTGGAAACTGTTGTAGGAGCCTATTTTTATTTCGTTGTATGATACGAGTATATTCTTGATTTATATTTGTAATACAACTATTTAATAATCGTAACATAATTCAAATAACTGCCTTTACATTTGTTGATAAAAAACAAGCATGTTGGGTCCTATAATAATTATTGAGGAGACTGATTCTTGATTGTGATGTTGATGAAAAGAATATTGTGAAATAAATTTTGGAATGAATTATTATTTGTTCATGAATATGTTCCTCCAAGGTTTTCACAGTCAATCATGAACAGAATGTACGAAATATGCGTGTTGTACTATTGGAGTTCAAATATGTACGAAGTGCGGCCGAACCGCCGCCTTGCGCTTTATGATGATATTAAACACGTGGTCTATTACACAAACAACATCATTCGGCACAACATTCATTTTGAGCATAATAGAAACGACCACTGAGCCAGTTATTTATTACACCTTAACTTTGGGCACCAATTATCATAAATTGTGAAGGAAAACTTTTTGACGCATGCACGGGCGAACCACGCAGTTAATTTATATGAAATTCTTATGAGACCATATGATAAACAACAGTTACTGTTTCTACGCCCAACATTTTGACGCATTAGGGATATTATTCCATGACGATAATTTCTTTATGTTGCTTACGGACAGAAACACACACAAGTTGGACTCACGAGTAAAATCAATTGATGTTGAAGAATAGTTGAGCATTTTTGCCGCCTGTATCTGTACCTTCCGCCGAGCTTAGGACAGCGTGGAAATATCACGAAAGTTTTGGACTCCTGATGCTCAAAAGTTGAAGGTGGAAAAAAGTTAATACAGTTCAGATTCTATAAGGATTCACCAAGAGATGACGAAGGGGAAGCGAGAGATCATTGTGGAAGTTTATGGTCGACGGACGGACAGAGGGGGATGGCGGAAAGGGGAGCAAGTGATTTCACTGCTGTAATAGGCATCCATCAGTTTTAATGAAGTGCTCTCAAATAGCCGTTCAGAAATGTCCACCCCACGCCGCTCCCCGCTTTAATGTCCCTGGTCTCAAATCAAATACGATTTAGTCGGAAGAAATTGCAAAAATGAGATTACAGCGCAGCTCTCTGTCACTCTTTTTATCGGGTTATTAAATTTCCAAAGAGAGTTTTTCATATGAAACTCATTTTTTTGTCGTTTGTCGAGACGAAAGTGGTGAGTGAGCGAGGGGAGAAACGAAGTAATGGAATAAGGAGGACCCTGAGATTGGCTGAGAGAAAGGGCGGCTGGGACAAGACACAGGGAACAAGAGAGACGGCGTTTGGTGAGAGATGGAAACATTCACCAAGGGGGACTTAACATTAACCAATAATTACTCCCAACTGTTATTCCTGGGGACAATAGTTTAACAATCGCTTTCAAAATACTCCAGCCCAAAATTTCATTGGGGCGAAAAGTTTATCCCAAACTCAATTGAGCGCTCCCCTCAATGTCATTTAGGTTTGTATACGCGCCTCTCGGGGTTGTTATTTTGAACGAATGGCAGAGACTGGTGCGATTAGATTAGGCAAGATAGTGTGATCAAAATCTTTTGGACCATTGGAAGTCTCCCTATCATTACTTCTTTTGTAGGAAGCCATGGGAAAGCCCTATTCGTAGTGGGTACACGTATATATAATACTAGTTCCTGATTTTCGAAGAATTTCTACCTGGATGTAGTATCTTTGATCTGGATGAGTCGAATTCCTAACTATCAAGTATCAAGCAGGACTGTCCTCCACGGATTCCTAAGGGTGAGAACATCGCTGCTTGAAATCCTGATTTACCTACGCAAATGATTGGCATTGCAGCTGATTATTTTCACGATCTTCATATGCTTGGGCATTATTACCTATTTCCAAAAATATTGTATTTTGGTGAAGTGTTCGTTCAATTACATCTCGTCTCGATTTTTTTTTTTTTTTTTTTTTTTTTTTTTTGAGGCTGTCCCAATAAGTCCCGATTTCTAGCTTGCACTGTCCCAATTTATCTGGAATAGATATGCCAGCCCTATCTTAGGGACTGTCAAATTTCACAAAAACTATTTCCAATGGTATAATCTGTTTTAAAATAGCTGTTTTCTTTGGTCAATTATTACTGATCACAATTTTAGTTAATAGAAGCGAAGGGGACTGGATGAAGCTTATTTACAGTTTCCCGAACATGATTTGCCTATGCTCTTTCAGAATATTAGCACAAATTTAATGTATCAAAAAGACGGACCTCCACCTCATTATGCGGTGATTATATGGTAAAGATAACGCAACGTTTACCCAAGAGGATAAGGCGAGGTGGGACTACCCTGTGGCCACTTATTTCTCCTGACCTATGGGGTTTTCTTAAAAGTGAAGTCTACAAGGTTACAAGGTTCAGGTTGTATTAACGGGTAGTAATTAATGAGAGCACACGTGTCTTTTTCATCTCTTTTATTACTCCCGGTTAATACATGGTGTCAGTGTTAAAATCGCGGAAATCATCAAACTTAAGTTTGTAGGGCGTAAATGCCGAAGAATCCCGCCGATAAGAATCCGCCGCCGCCGGAAAAACCTGCTGCTCAGCCCTCGAGAGATCCTGCTACTGGGAATCCGTTGTCAACACCCGCCGTTCCTGCTGGATCCAAATCAAAAGTAACTTTTGCTTCTCGATCAACGCAGACGGCCGAAATAATAGTAAGTTGCAACATGGGTGATAAAGGTGAGCAAAGTGGACACTCAATTTTCCGACTTCAGCCAATTGGTTTCGATAATACAGTTGTTCAGAGGTGGCCTAAATGGAAGGAAATGTTCATTTGGAACATGAAGGCCTCTGGTAAAATTAAGTCAACTGACGAGGAGCAGAAAATTGCTATACTTTTGACTCACATGGGTGATGAGGCCGTAGATATATATAATACATTCCCTGCAGGTGATAAGAAATCGCTCGATGCCGTAATCACACAGTTTGATAAATACTGCGTTCCGACCGTGAATTATGCTATTGAGACCTGTAAATTCAATCACATTAAGCATGATGTAGGACAGAGTTTTGATAACCAGGGGCGGCTCGTGGGCTCAGAAACTGGCGGGGCACCAGGGCAATATTTAGGTGCATACCTACCTATTAGGTACTCACTATAGGAACTAAACTCAAACTACCCTTACAGCTAAACTGCTTCATAATTAATGGTATGCAGCTCTTAGCAAGTCAGGAAACATCGTTCTCCAAAGAGTTCTCTTGAGGAGAGGGAAGATTACTGACCAGTATCCAGGATTACCGACGAGGAGGTGGCTGCAAGGCAATCCCACCTACCCACCCAAATAATTATCTTCAAAATGATAGGAAGAATAAAAGAGAAATTGTGACTGTACGAGTACTATTCAAAGAGTACATTATAAAGGTAGTCAAAAAATTATATTATTGGAGTTTCTATTACTGGGGTTTTTAAAAATTAGCAATCTGCTTCCTAGCCGAGTGGTACCTTGAAAACCCCCTCTAAAAATGTCCTCTTATGCCCAGATTGCACATACGTTTTCATATCCAATCGTATCAAAACATTTTGAGCGATCACAGAACAGCAAGATTGATTTCAACTAGCTTTTAGAGTTCGTTGGTTAGCTCAAACAAAGCTCGAGTCAACGAAGTCACCATCAGTTTCAGGGATAACAAATAAAACAGTATTCTCAACGGTTGGCTGAGCTACATAATAATATTATGTATATTACTGTTATTAACGGTTATTAACTGTTATTAACTTACAGAATGTAGAAATCAACAAATGAGATTCCCTTGGGCGAATAGTGATCCACGTAGTATAGTAGGGTTTTCTGTGGATCCACTTCAGTCTTGACGACTAGCAAAGCGTTCACGCGTTGCACGTGAGATATTAAATTTCAATGTTTAGTTGATTAATATTATGGAGACAATAATTCAGTTTTACTATGATGAGTAAATACGAAGCTAAAAACCACCAGTCAATGCATTCAAAATAATATTATAACGTCAGGCAACGTTTTGATATCATTCTTATCAAACATGGAAGAAAGCATGGAAGAATGAAACTCCGTTCTTCCTTGACAAGGAACGATTCAAAGATCGATTGTTTTCCGCGTTCAACTTGATACGATATTTTGGCCACCGCCCGGAACGCCCCCTATCTCGGAACACAGAGTGCCTTCCCCCACCCCAGGAAGCGCCTATACCTTCAACATTGAGACTGGGGCACTTCTGGTCGATCCGATAATCGACTTTTTTAATCGATAAATCGAAACAAAATGCGACTCAGTGGAAGTGGGTAGTCATGGAGGAAGGGAGATCTCCCTTCTTCCATGGTGGGTAGTAGTAGGTAAGATTTTTTTCTCCTTGTTCTATGTTTTTTCTGTTTTCCTTTGCAAATTTTTGGGTGGGGCGAGGGCCAAGGTGGCCTTATGGACGAGCAGCCACTGTTGATAACTATCTCACAGCCTTAAAAACGCAGGCAGCTAACTGTAATTTTGTCTGTTCAGCTAATGGGTGTACGCAATCATATACTGATCGTATGATTGTTGATCACATTGTAGCTCATATTAATGACGGAGAAGTCCAACAGCAGTTGCTTAAGGAATCAGGTGATCTTAAATTAGATGATGTAGCTAAAACCTGTCGTGCAGCCGAACTTGGGAAAAATTACAAACGTGAAATCGCTAACCCGATTGAAAATGCTAATGTTAATTACACGAGGAAGTACAAAAAGAAGCGATCTAAGGACCGAACCTACGACTGTAAAAAATGTCACACTCGGCATGAACCCAGAAATTGCCCAGCTTGGGATAAATATTGCGGAATCTGTAAACAGAAGGGCCATCTGGACGTAGGATGTTTATATAAAAATAAAAAGGATTATAAGAAAGGAAAATATCGAGAAAAGCGTTGTAATGAGATCGAAGATTCTTCCTCATCCAGTGATTCGGAGATCTTTAATTGTTCTAGCGTCGAGGTTCAATTCGACTGTAACGAAGTACATGCTAAAAAGATCGACCACACAGCGTGGAAGGAATATATCACTGTCGATGGGAAGCTGATCAATTTTAAGTTGGACACCGCAAGTGACGTGAATATAATACCTAACAAAATATTCACTTCGATCAATTGTGGAAGAATCCTTAGGCCTACGAAAATGCGCATAAAATCCTATGGAGGGTTCACCACTAAGCCCCTTGGGATAGTGACTTTGACAAGTTCCTACAAAGACAAGGAAGAGGATCTGGAATTTGTAGTAGTTGAGTATGACTCATCTCCAATCCTAAGTGCTTCATCGTGTAGCCAGCTAGGACTTATAAAACGCCTGTATGACGTCACGAAAGCACCAGAATCCGATCTTGTTATCAATGAAGAAGGAACTTCAACTGGACCGACTAAAGTGGTCATTAAAAATAAGAAATTTTACCAATTTGATAACTCTGTGAATAAAACGACGGAAATACCAGAATCAGATATTCGGAAACAGAAATTTATTTCTAAATATCATGATTTGTTCACAGGAATTGGGAAATTACCAGTCACTGTAAATATAAAGTTGAGAGACGACGCTGTTCCTGTTGTTCGCTCAGCGCGCCGGTTGCCAGAAGTCCTCAAGGCGAAACTGAAAAAAGAACTCGACCGCCTTGTGAAATTGGACATCATAAGAAAAATCGACGAACCGACTGAGTGGGTTCATGACATCGTTCTGGTGGAAAAGAAGGATGGTACGCTTCGCTTATGTTTGAATACTATACCTTTAAACAAGTATGTAATGCGTGAGCACTACAGCATTCCAACAGGTGAAGAATTAACCGCTAATCTGGGAGGGAAAAGGTTCTTCACGGTTCTGGATTATAAAGAAGGGTTTCATCAATTTGTCCTATCAGAAAAATCCAGTAAACTATGTACTATGAATACTCCATTCGGACGTTACTGTTACAAGAGAATGCCCTACGGATGTGCCTCTTTCCCTGAAATTTTCCACAGGGAAAATAGCAAAGTTTTTGGGGATATTAACGGGGTCCAAGTTCTCTTCGATGATATTATAGTAACAGGATGCACAGAAGCGGAACATGACCAGAATCTGAAAAAAGTAATGGAACGAGCTCGCCTCAACAATGTCAAATTTAACAAAAATAAAATTCAATATAAACTAAACTCAGTCAGATACATGGGCCTAGTTTTCACCCCTGAGGGTGTTCAACCAGATCCCCAGAAGAAGAAGGCCATTAATCTGATAAAGAGACCAAACTGTGTTCAAGAGCTTCAAAGTTTCCTTGGTGCTGTGAACTTCATTTCAAAGTTCATCCCGTCCTACTCGCAGACAAGTGCTCCTTTGAGAGAGCTGTTACAGAAGAAAACACCGTGGGTATGGAGGGAAAAACAACAAGAATCCTTTGAAACACTCAAACAATTGGTCACTAATGCACCGACTTTACGTATTTTCGACCCAAAACTCGATGTTGTCATTCAGTGTGATGCCTCAAAAGACGGGATGGGCTGTTGCCTTCTTCAAAACGGGCAGCCAGTTGCTTTCTCGTCCCGGAGTCTTAACAAAGCTCAACAAGGGTATAGCCAGGTTGAAAAAGAGATGCTAAGCATCTGCTTCAGCCTCAATCGCTACCACTACTTCATCTATGGGCACAAATCGCTGACAATAAATACCGACCATAAACCATTGCTCAAAGTGGTGAAGAACGACTTTCACAAGAACACAGCAAGAATCCAGAACATGCAGCTGAAGCTCCTTAAATACGACTTCACTCTTGAGTATATTCCCGGCTCTAAGATGTATATAGCTGATCTACTTTCACGGAAGAATAAAAGAGATGAAAAAGACACGTGTGCTCTCATTAATTACTACCCGTTAATACACAGGTCAACAATGAGGAAGAGTTGAGAAGAAGGATAATTGCTGCTTCGAAAACTCTGAAAGAAAAAATATCACTGCGCTCGGTTATGCGTGAGAAATCGAGGTCGGCATTTTGAGAACATGCTACATTGATAATTACTCAGTAATTATATATTTTACATGATCACAGAAATGATTTTGTTAATAAAAAATTGTTACATGTAAGTACGCTTCATCCACATTCAGTCACTTAGGTATCCGGTTCCACCCTGTACGTACGTTTAACGGCGTCACGTTGGCTTATTTGAGAGTTGTGCAAACCCTGTTCGTTTTGTGACCTTTGCTTCGAAACTTTTAAATGGCTATTATAGATTCACGAAATGATTAGTGTATTCACTAAGGGTATTTATGGAACTTTGAGACAAAAGTTGAATAGTGGTAGTATCTTGAAGTGTAGGATTCAATCCGTACACTTGCCCATGCTTCAGTCCATGTTAACAATTGTCTATACTCGTGGGTATGATGTGTTGGGGCCTATGCAAGTCATACGTCTAACACAGTTTCAATGATTTGTAGTAGGAATGTTGTCGTTGAAAGGAAGACATCCTGGTCTTCTGTGAGGGAAACCAGTCCTCAAGTACATGCATATTGTGAATATGTAATTCAAATCCAATTATTGAGGGGTTTTACAGGTCCCATCGTTAAATGGTAAAAGTGATGTGCGACGAGAGTCGCTTGTTCGTCTGGTGACAACATGTGACTGGTAGTTTCCAATCGAAGGGAACGGGAACGCAGGCTGACTCAAACTCACCCGTCGCCGCCCACAGAGTTCGCGTTTCACTACCGCCTCTTCGTAGTTCGGCCAACGCTATACAGAATGCAGCAGCAGGTCAGCTCCGGCACGTGCCCCCCCCCCCCCACTCCACCACAATGGCTACGTCGTGCTTGCAATCAATTTAAGACAAAGACATCTCTCTGCCTCTGTACGACCCTCGACCAAACCTTCTCGCTCCGTTCGCCCCCACAAAGAGATCAACAGTGCCTGCCTATTGCAGCGGATCGATATTCGCTTTGAGAATTAACATAGAGCCCAAAATATTCTCCACCACAGTCTGAAACACTCGAATTATCGACTTCATGTCTATGTTACAAATTGCACATGTCCATTTCAGTTCATTTGGAAACGGAAAATCTCTTTCTTATACTCCAATAATTATACTGGCCAACAAAACAAAGTGTTGTTTGGTGTAGAGGAGGTTGAGGTTTTTCAATGTACCTTAAGAAACATGAAAAGAGTGGTTGAATGTGGAAAAAACTGGGATTTTTGAAGTGCTATTTTCAACACTCAAACGTAGCTAGAAAATATGTATATGAGCTATATCTCCAAAACTAGACCAGATAGTAAAAAATGCCAACCCTTATTTCCTCTGCACGAAACAAGATCTTTTTTTTTCTTGTTGGCCAACGTGTAACCAACGTTTGTGCTTCTCGACCTAATGAACAAATAGAACGTATCAGATGAAACAGATACTACGACTTATTTTTGAGATTTCACAAAAACAGAGAATTCTTACAGGTTTTTTCATACTGAATCCGGTTTGGGAACCAGATTTTTCTATCTGCCGTAGTTTTTCACAAAAATGCATTCACAAAAGTATAAAATATTGTTCTTTTTTTTTGTGTACTTTGTCATTTTCACCGCTGTTTTCCGTGGTATAGAAGAGAGAGATAACATGAAGAGAATCGTTGACAGTGAAAAATTAATTGGGATATGTGACCTATAAGTATACTCGTATATCAAAAACTGGACCTGATAGCGAAACACGGATTTCGGATCTGGATTACACTGAAAAACCCCACCTCATCTTGACCACTGTTCAGTGTTCGATATCCTTGAAAGTCCCATAACTGTATGAAATAATTGGAGTTATGAGCTGGAGTTATAGGATACAGGAGTAATTATTATGAACGCGATGACCGTAGCGAGGGTCTTACGGTTACTTCCCACATCGTCATTTTGGCGACTTTTCAGCAGAGCCAAAAAACCATCTGCCAATGACTATGTTAACTGAGTGATTGAGTAAAGTAAATCGTGAGATTTAGTGTTACCTCACTTAAGTATCTAACTTATACTTAGTTAGATCGATCCGCCGGGGGAAGACGCTTCGAATGATATGCATGACTCATTTTAGCCAAAAGTGACGATGTGGGGTGTTGCCGTGAGACCCTCGATATGTTTATTGAGAGTTGCAGTAGGTGGATATTTGGTGAATAAAAGTGATTTTTAAGCTTGTGATTCGTGAGATTCATTCATTTATCATTGGCGACGAAATGGTGAAGAACACAGGAAATGGATCGGAAGGCCAGGGCGGAATGACAACACTGGGGAGGATGGATTTGGAAAGGACGTGGAAAGAAATATTGTGCGGTTTTCAGCACCACCGTTCAACGAAGACAATTGTTTGAGCGACTATGAAAGTCAATAATTGAATTATTCAAGAATTATTCACATTCTTATGTAGAGTTGAAGGATTAGGAGGGACCTCCACTCAAATGTCGGAAGCTCGAAGATACTTACTACTGACTTACGTTGGTCCTGCGGCGTTGAAGAATGCATTGCATTCTGATCAATTTACAAACCAACAAAGACTGTATTCTCTGCTAGGTTAGAATTTGAACATATTGAGAGGCATCAGGATGAACCATTTGCAATGTTTGTCACAAGGTAGAAGGAGTTAACAGGGCTATGCCATTATGGAAGGAACTTCAAAGAAAGGGTGAGGGATGAATTTGCGGGGGCATACGGTTTCCAGAATTTGAAGTGGAAATCCGACAACGCTGGCCAGACGGGAAGAACGCTGACGGGTCAGAGATAAGGCTGCAGCGATTGCATGACTTAGCAGAATCAATGAGTAGAGCACATAGGGAAATGCAAGAGGAAACAATGTCGAAAGAAAGCACAGTAAACAAAGTAGTCAGAACTGGGATGGAAAACAAGGAAAAGGAAGAAAGTTCAAATGACTGAACGGAAAATAATAAGTGTTTTAAATGTAGGCTGTCACATAGAAGAGAAGTCAGATGTCCAGCAGCACAATCTGAATGCTTCAAATGTGATCGGATATTTGAAAATGGACGATTTTGGTAAATTATCTTCGATAGAAGAAAGAAAAATTACCCAACCCCTCCCTCGCATCAGAATTTGCTGGTTTACGTTTCAAGATACTTAGATTCCAAACAATCCTTCAGTCCGCCGTCCACTTTGCCCAGTTAGCGTTGTGCTAAAATTTCGAAATTTGGATTACGGGTTCGGACCAACTTTCATAACCCTCTAAAGGGTTCATAACGAATTTCGAAAAATTCATCACTCGGAAAATTCAAGAAGTCGTCAACATGAGAAGTCGTCAACACGTGAATCATACGGCAGCCTGTTGGGTCAATGTTTATTACTGGCCCAGCTGATTCGAATAGCACATGATTTTCAGATATCGAGTTGAATAATAATAATTATTAATAGTTATTCATAAAATTAATAAAAAATATTAATAACTAACAATAGGTAATTATTAATCATTAACACCGATTAATAATTATTTAGACCACCTGATATTGACAATTTATAATTAATGATAATTCATAATAATTAATCTATCATTTCGGGATCAAGACCAAAGGGCGATCTGTACAATGAAGATAATAAACCGTTGTGTCAAGAATGTGCAGTGTTTTTTTTTTTTTTTTCAAATTTTCCTGTTTTCCCAATTTTGTCGTAGGTACCCTTGAAATTATTTTGTACAGTTATGGGTCTCACAAGAATATTGTAATCAGGGATCTGGACAGAAGATGATAGATGTGGAAAAACTGGCCGGGTTTTTATAATCACATTCCCTGATTCTAATTTTGAGGGGGTTAAGCTTTTTCATTTTTCTTCGTTGATTCCAATGGCTTGTCATCGAAGATAGTTAACCAAAACTTAGGGTGAATACTATGAGAAATAACCCTGATAAAATAGGCGCCTAAAATCGGGTTTATAAATATAAAGTCCATAAAATAATTCCAGACTGCGTTAACATGAAATGACGGATTTCCTTTTGTTTCTGAAGAAGATTGTGATGAGAGGTTGTTTAAATGCGTCCTTGAATGTTGGGGTTTATGGATGAGAGTGTCCTGGAGAGATTGGGATGGAGATATACAGGGTGTCTAGTATAACTATGTAACAAAGTCAGGGAATCGATTTTGTAGGTAATTCGCACAAAAAACGCCTCCAGAGTTATTTTTTAATGCCTCCTCCTTATTTTCTCTTCTAAATCCGACTTTTTTAACTTTTACGATTTTTTTCTTCTCGACCTTGTCTCTGTAAAACGGACCTAACTCCCGTAAATTAATGTGTAAAATAAAATTTGAGGATACCGTTGGATAGAGCGTTGAATTTGCTATCTTTCTGATATACAATTTGATTTTTTAAGACAGTACTTATTGATGAAAAAATTTCCGTTTTACAGAGACAAGATCGAGAAGACGAAAAAAATCGTATAAGTTAAAAAAATCTGCAAATTCTTGACACAACGGTTCATCATCTTCTTTGTACAGATCACCCTTCTGTCTAGATCACTAGGACTAAATGTCTAGATCCAAAATGTTAGATTAATTATTATTATCAATTATCACTAATCATTAACAATTTTATCAAGTACCTAGTGAAAATTATTATAATTTATTGTTAGGTATTAATAATTTGTATTTATTATTAATAATTATTATTATTAATTATGATTAATTAATTCGATATAATTCTGTGGTTTTTAATACTACGTCGGTAATAATTTTTCTATAAAAGAAGTACCTACCAACAAACATTCGAAATTACCTTCATTTCCGTAGCACGAAACGCACCTCAGAACAACAAACTCGACATCACTTAAGCCATATGATGTTCCAAAGAGCTTGTTAGTATGAAAATGGACCTGTATTTCAACAGTTTGAGTCACGATCGTGTTGTGAGGCACAATCTTTGAGCCGTCATTGTGAACGAACGGCTGGTCGTACAAAGCTGCGGATGGTCTTAAAAAATTCTACGAAACAAACTCTATCTAAATATGAAATAAAAAACATACCGTTCTATATGAATTTTTCGAGATATGAAATTTTCAAAATTTCAAAATTCGTTTTGAACCCCTTCCCCTTGACCTAGGGTTATGAAAAGTTTCGAGGACCATTGTGGGGTTGGTCGAAACCCATAAAAAAAAATTTCGTAATTTTAACTCAACGCTAACTGGGCAAAGTGGCGCGGACGGCGTACAGCGGACGGACGGATTTTGCTTTATTATCTTCGATAATGAACCATTGGAATCGCCCAAAGAAAAAAAAATTTTAACCCCCCCTCAAAATTTGTTGGTTTACGTTTCAAGATACGTAGATTCAGAAAATCGAATAAAAAAAACTCTGCAAATTCTTGACACAACGGTTTATTATCTTCCTTGTGCAGATCACCCTTCTGTCTATACCAGACTGTATTGCAAATCGGCACCATACCATATTCGCACCGTACTCATACCATACCATACGAATTTCTTTCCTATCATACCATACTGTATTATACCAAATCATACATACAATAATATACCATACCATACTCATACCATGTCATACAAACCGAGTGAATATTGAAATGTCATCCATTTCTGACCTATATTTAAAATTTCAAGTATCTAGCTCATCATCAAAATTTAATTTGTTTAAACAAATAGGTATTATTTAAACAATTTTACAGACAAGAAACCGAGTGAATATTGCATTTTGATCTAGTTCTGACCTATTGGTTTATTATCTTCGATAATGAACCATTGGAATCGCCCAAAGAAAAAAAAATTTTAACCCCCCCTCAAAATTTGTTGGTTTACGTTTCAAGATACGTAGATTCAGAAAATCGAATAAAAAAAAATCCGTCCGTCCGCCGTACGCCGTCCGCCGTCCGCGCCACTTCACCCTTTCCCTCAGATCACGTCAGAACACAAGCGACCGGCGGGCCATTACGTCAGAGCCTATGACGCACGAGCGTATGACGTAAGACGGCTGGCAGGAGGCCAACTAATACGTCAGAGCCTATGACGCACGAGCGTATGACGTAAGACGGCTGGCAGGAGGCCAACCAGTACATCAGAGCCTATGACGCACGAGCATATGACGTAAGACGGCTGGCAGGAGGCCAACAAGTACGTCAGAGCCTATGACGCACGAGCGTATGACGTAAGACGGCTGGCAGGAGGCCAGCTATTGCGTCAGAGCCTATGACGCACGAGCGTATGACGTAAGACGGCTGGCAGGATAACTAGTGCGTCAGAGCCTATGACGCACGAGTGTATGACGTAAGACGGCTGGCAGGTGGCCGACAAGTACGTCAGAGCCTATGACGCACGAGCGTATGACGTAAGACGGCTGGCAGGAGACCAACTAATACGTCAGAGCCTATGACGCACGAGCGTATGACGTAAGACGGCTAGCAGGAGGCCTACAAGTACGTCAGAGCTTATGACGCACGAGCGTATGACGTAATACGGCTGGCAGGAGGCCAACTAGTGCGTCATACGACGAGACCTTTTATGTCTCTGCGCCCCGTCCCACACCTACACCGCGTACCTCGTACTTCATTTTGGTTTATTATCTTCGATAATGAACCATTGGAATCGCCCAAAGAAAAAAAAAAATGTTAACCCCCCCTCAAAATTTGTTGGTTTACGTTTCAAGATACGTAGATTCAGAAAATCGAATAAAAAAAAATCCGTCCGTCCGCCGTACGCCGTCCGCGCCACTTTGCCCAGTTAGCGTTGAGTTAAAATTACGAAATTTTTTTCATGGGTTTCGACCAACCCCACAATGGTCCTCGAAACTTTTCATAACCCTAGGTCAAGGGGAAGGGGTTCAAAACGAATTTTGAAAATTTGAAAATCTCATATCCCGAAAAATTCATATAGAACGGTAGAATTTTTTAAGACCATCCGCAGCTTTGTACGACCAGCCGTTCGTTCACAATGACGGCTCAAATATTGTGCCTCACAACACGATCGTGAATCAAACTGTTGAAATACAGGTCCATTTTCATACTAACAAGCTCTTTGGAACATCATATGGCTTAAGTGATGTCGAGTTTGTTGTTCTGAGGTGCGTTTCGTGCTACGGAAATGAAGGTAATTTCGAATGTTTGTTGGTACTTCTTTTATAGAACAATTATTACCGACGTAGTAATTAAAACCCCAGAATTATATCGTATTAATTAATCATAATTAATAATAATTATTATTAATAGTAAATACGAATTATTAATACCTAACAATAAATTATAATAATTTTAACTAGGTACTTGATAAAATTGTTAATAATTAGTGATAATTGATAATAATAATTAATCTAACATTTAGGATCTAGACATTTAGACCTAGTGATCTAGACAGAAGGGTGATCTGTACAAAGAAGATAATGAACCGTTGTGTCAAGAATTTTTTTATTCGATTATCTGAATCTACGTATCTTGAAACTTAAACCAACAAATTTTGAGGGGGGATTAAAAAAAAGTTTTCTTTGGGCGATTCCAATGGTTCATTATCGAAGATAATAAACCAAAAAGTCGGATTTTTAGTTGAGTAAGAAAAAAACCCAGGGAGGCATTTTTTGTTGCAAATTACCTGCAAAATTGATTCCCTGACTTTGTTACATAGTTATACTGGGCACCCTGTATATCTCCATCCCAATGTCTCTAGGACACTCATCCATAATCCCCAACCTCTTATCGAAAAATCTGTCGTAATATTAATATTTTAAAACTACCAAAGCCATACAACGACATACTTTATTCAAATACTAGCACAAAGTTCTGACTGACTTGCGAGGGTACGCGTGGACGACTAAAAGGAAAAAAAAAAAACACTTCTATTGTTTTGATGAAGGAGATGAAAGGGAAACGGTGGAAGAGATCTGCCATATGCAAACCGATTGGTGCTTTCCCTAACCCTATTAATGTATTTTAGGGGGAGGTAAACGAAAAGAAGAGAGAAAGAAAGTGAGGAAGGAAGGAAGAAACGGGGAGAGAGTGGGATGAGATCAAAAGTGTTCCCGAGTTCCGATTTGAGGCCACCATCCACCGTCTCTAGGTAGAACCCACCGCCGATAATCTCCGCGGAGTCTGTTTTTCCTCTCCCCTCCGTCTTCTTCCTCTTCATTTTTATTTATTTATTTTCTTTATTTTACTCTCCCTCTTCTCGTCTCCTTTGAACCCACCACTCAAACAATCTCCCTTTGTCGTTGAAATCCATTTACTTTGGATTAAATTAGTCGGCGGTGTAGCCAGTTTCCTGGGCCAATCCCCAGCAGATTAAATTCAGTAGACCGGGTTTGAAATTGGCTCCAACCTTCCAAACCCACCACCACTTTTTGAAATTAATTCCCTCAAATTGGCATTTAATTGGAGTCATTAAAAGGTTTAGGCTTTGTTTCCCTCGGGCTTGTATGGATGTTGGTCTTTCAAGTTTTTTATTTTTAAGGATTATTATTTCCGGTGAGCTGAAATGTTTTTTCCGGTGGCGATTGAAATGCGTAACTGAATAAATCGTTGTGAAGGCATCTGGTTGAAGCTGGACCTGTCGCTTGTCTCGAATTTACTCAATTCAATCTCCATATTTTACCATTTTAACACGCTTGACTTCAAACCGCCATTGCATTTCATCATCAAGGATTTTGAATGGATTATTTTGTCACCAAAAATAAACTGTAGTGTCGCTACAGACACTCCTCTTCCTCCGGGGACGGGAAACGCACTCGTCGTACGCTGCGTGGCTTGGGATGGACGGGTTCCTCTATCTGCTCTACCGAGGCAAGGGTATGGGGCGACACGGCAAGTCTTTGACTGAAGAAATGTGAATGAATTGTCCCCGACTGATATACAAAACTGGCAGTGAACGGGTCAATAACGGCACATGAACAGATTTTTTACATGATAAAATATCCAATATCATGATGAAAAAGTTAACACCCATCAGTTATTGGTGAATATTACTACATGTTTGCTAGTCGGTTTTCATAAAGTGAAATTCAATTTTGTATTCTTCATGTAAACGGTCCTTTCTCTCAATAATGTATGGCGTGTTGGATTTTTTTTAAATAATTTTATAGCTTGTATATAATACCCAGATCGTTTAAATCTAAAATATATTGCTCCATGACTGGTTTATACTGCTTGGCCGCTTGTAGGTAAGTGGCATTTGATTGAACTCTTGAAAGAATTTGTCACATTCCAAACTGGAGCGCTTGGACTTCCAAACTCTCCTGACGAGGCTCCCTCAGAACAGAAGCAGACCAATACATGACAGTTCTCTATATGGTATCTCCTAGATAAACCTCACACATTTTATTCGTAAACCATGTGATTTTTTTTCCATTTCCCCCCCCCCCCCTTAACACCAATACGACAATGCAAACCTGGCATTTAGTGGCTTCCTAACTCTTTCCATTTCACGGTGTATTTTCGTGATTAAACGTTCAAATTTTCGATTTTATGCCTGGTTCCCCCGGTCTGTGATTTGGCGAGCATCCTCACAGGGGTTGCCGGGTGTAGTGGCTGGTACTGGCTTGCCGAACGTCGATCTCGAGCAGTTCCCACGGCGTAAAAAGGCTCGTGGTTGGTCGAATCACGAGAGGCCGCAAGTCGTCCGACAATTCAGTGGTTCAGCAGGAGAAAGGGCGATAGATGACAAAAGGTCATTGGAACACGTGCTGAATCCAGACTGGCTTGCTATCCTTCGAGCAACAAGCCTTTGAAGTTTGACGGATTTACCGATAATCTGCGGGAAAGGTCCGAGCCCCTTCGAGCCGTGCCTAGCTTCCCCGAGCTTTCGCATTCCAATGGCTCGAGGTTTGACAAACTTCGGACGAAGTTCGTCGAATCACAGGCCGTGGAAAAGCCGGCTTTATTGAGTTCGACTGACTACTACGTACATACTTTGGCGTTCCACTGTGGGGGAGCGAGGTAAGATTTCGACTTCTTGATATGAGGCAATTTACTCTAACCATATTTATCCATTGTTATAGGTATAACTCTCAATACAGGTATTAACTTTCTGTTGGCTCACGGATTTTCTATGGAATTACTCTTACGGATTTAGGAAACTTATGATGACTTCACTCACAGGCCTTGACCATATCTTTATTTTATTTATTTATTTATTTTTTTTACTGAAATAAGTAATTATTCATCGTATAGTGTTACCAATTTTTAACAAGACTAGAAATTTCCAGGTTGAACTAGCATTATCACCTTTGATGTACCAGTGTTGATGTACCTACCAACTATTTATAAAAATTTATGATGAATTCACTATTCCAAAATGAAGAACCAAAACGCCAATGACGTACCAAACACGTAATGTTTGTCTGTCGTCCCCTCTGGTGCCTTTGCGCTGCTTCTCATCGCCATAACATCAGTACAGCCAAGTCTGAAGGACCTATGGGTGTACGGATTTTTATACTTATTAAAAACTAAAATGTCAGAAAATTTGGGATTTTGTACATGTAGTGTTGCTGCATCGTTTGAAAGGACACATCGATTTTGTGTTTGTATTTAAGTAATGAATTGAATTAGTTACTCCTAATGCATTATCAACAGGCACTTTTTGGACCAATTGAACGAATTCTGGTCTTTCTGTACCGTATTCTTCAAATGGACGCCCAACAGCTCACTTCTCGAATATTTTTGGTTGGGGTGAGTGTTGGGGAAAACATAATTACAAAGTTGGATGACTTTCCTATTTAATTATTATTCCTGCAGCGGCCTTGTTGTGTGCTTGCTGGGCGGAGAGGGTAATGAGAGTTGTTGTGCGCTTGTTCTGTCTTATCATTAAGCGTATTAAGCACAGGAGGGTGATTGTGATAATGAGGATGGCTGGAGAAGATTTTGAGGGGCGGGGGATTAAGAGGTGATTCCTGATTGGCCCGCTACGAAAGGGGAGCTCTCCCTGTATAGGGAAGATGGAAGGGCAAAGGATGAGGGCTGGCGGGACTGCAGATTAGCAAGTTCAACTTCCTCTCACCCGCCGCATCCTTCTGACGGAGATTCAACGTAATTGTTGAAGAAGACTCTTCCCCCACTCCTTCACCAACGACCGAATCGCTTCTGCTAACTGCCATTCATCTGGGGGCACCGCGGAGGTTGCTAATCACAAGTCGCAGTTATCTGATGGAACTTTGGGCAGTCGCCTGGTAAATTATTTCCAAGCGGACAATATATCAGCAAGACATGGGTATTTGGAGTCATTACGTTTTTTATGGTGTTAAAAATGTGTAAACACCGAAAAAAACGCTGTGAATTCTTCCACATTGACATTTGGTTGAGTAGTAGGTGACCTGATGGCAACTAGCTCACTGTTGGTCTCATCAAACGCTCCGGGTGGTCTAGCTTATGCTTCAAATCAAAATATATTATTGAAGAATTCAAAAATTGATTTAAAACAATCCGTCAGTCTGCGGCAGGTTTCAAGAAAGCAATGTTGGTTTACTACTGGTGCGAAAGTGGACACACGGAGATTTATTATTTTATTTTTTATTATTATTATTATTATTTTTTTTAACATGAAAATGTCTTTGCTCTGGCGTCTCCACGATTTTGTGTAAAGATTTTGTTACATCCTCCTTTTAGCATGATTTTGACGTACAACCAATCCGCAACTAAGTAATTGTAACTCCGTCTTTGTGCATCCCACGGTAATCGTTCCCCCAGTCGAACTAAGTTTGACAAAGCTGCAGAAAAAAGCACAAGAGTTGCAAAATATTCAAGTAAGAACCTCCAACATTGCAATTTTTCTTTTGGTCGATTCGAAGATAGTAAACCAAAAATGAATTGGGCAAGACTTCAACAATAGTTACTCATTCGAGTGGAATTTGACAGACACTTTACTGTTGTGGCTAGTGGAATTTGAAAGCAATTCATCACCACATAGTAGTGTTTGGTATTGTGGCACACAGAGACGAATACGTAGAGTTTACCCAAACTAACAATGCCTAATGCTTGGGAAGGTGAAGTACGGACGGTAAGCTGACAATGAAAGATGCTACATTGGCTGCAGCATGTAAGGATTCGGAGAGCCACTTATCGACCGAAAAACGAACAAGTCGAGTTTCACGCTTCGCCAACGAGCGTTTTCTCAACCTGTTTCAGGAAACCCGAATCCACGCGCTGTTTACGGTGTTCAAATCGCTGAGGCGCATTTCAAGGTTGGCTGGTGTTCTTAGGTCTCGGCCGCTGTCAAAAAAGAGAGTTCCCGAAAAGAGGGATTATTGCACAGGGATTGTGTCGCCTTGCCTTTTTCCGAAGGGTCTTTTTGTCGGTCCGTCCTCCTCCCCTTGAAACGGAACACTTTCAGAGCATTGAGACAACAATGCGTTCCTCTGAGTCCAACATGTTTTCAAACAGATTATGTCGTCGGGGTACTTCGAACTGTTTGCACAAAACTGACGGGGGTGATGACAGGTTTTTTTCTCTCTCGAGGACATGGAGCTTTGAGGTCTAATGATAGGATCCAATCGCACAACACTTCTCTGAGACCTTTGACAATTTCTCCGTTTCTGCTGTTTTCAAGCAACGATATTCTGGATTGACTGGCCAAACTCGTTCAAGTCGAAGATTGTCTCAATCAAATCTGTATTTCTTACAGCCTGGCCAGATCCTAGGTGGATGGGACGGTGTCCACGGTGTCAATTATTGCTGGTTGTCCTGGTGGAGTTCAAGAGCAGGGGTTTCAATAATACTGTTAATATTGTAGAGATGTAATGTTTCCGGGTCTACAAAGGTTGCGGAAACATAGTGATCACACCAAAGTGTGGAAAAATGTTTGTTTTCCAATATACAACTTTCTTCTAGCAGTTCCAGTTTCAGACTTTTCTAGATGAATTTGATTCCCTGTCTGGTCGCTCAAATGTCCTTGCAAACCGCATAACTACACAAAAGAATAAGCTGCAATTAGTTACTCAACTCTGTGGTGGGCTCATATACTCCGCAACCTCAAACGACCTCGAGAAGGCTCCGATGAGAGCGGGCAAGCAACGCACCCGATCTGGCAGATGCTACCCTATTTGCAAGAGACCGCAAGTATGGTGCCAGTCCTTCATGGATCATTGTTGGGTTGGTCCAAACCCGAAACAAAATTTCGAAATTTTATCTCAACGCTAACTGGGCAAAGTGCCGCGGATGGCGTACGGCGTTTTTTTAATTCGATTTTCTGAATCTACGTATCTTGAAACGTAAACCAACAAATTTTGAGATGGGGTTAAAATTTTTTTTTCTTTGGGCGATTCCAATGGTTCATTATCAAGGATAATAAACCAAAAGTTGGTTTTGTTGGGCGGCTGGGGATCGTATTTGATGTTAACCCACCTAACGGCCGTTTTAGACGCGAAGTTTAGTGTTTCTCCTAAACCTGCGCGCGCTCACTGTAAACGAACGGTTGGTCGTACAAAAATCTAATTGGTCTTAAAAAAATCGTAATTTTTCAGGTCATTCAAAAGTGAACACCGTTCAGTTACATGTTACGGGATATGACATTGTCGAAATTTCAAAGTTTGTTTTGAACCCATTCCCATTGAGCTAGGGTTATGAAAAGTTTCAAGGATCATTGTGGGGTTGGTCCAAACCCGTAAAAGATTGCGTAATTTTAACTCGGATTTTTGGTTTATTTATTTTTTTTATTCGATTTTCTGAATCAGCGTTTCTTGAAACTTAAAACAACCAATTTTGAGGGGGGGGGGGGTTAAAATATTTTTGTCTTGGGTCGATTCCGATGGTTTATTATCGAAGATAATAACCCAAAAGTGGGTTCTCATTCGACATGTATTATTTTGAATGGGACCCCACCTTTTACCTTTCAAACTCGGATTCTACGTTTCTTGGAATGGAGAACATGCCATTTTAAAGGAAGTAAATGAGTGTTTCTTGTTTTATCCCTTGAATTCTGAAGTTTGAAAGTTGAAAATAATTATTAAATCGATAAATAATTAATAATATATAAATCATTCGAACCCAGTGTATTTGAATAAAATAAAATAAATGAAGAAAATAGGTATACCTACCTACCTCAGGTTGTACAGAGTGCATAAATATTCGCCTTTGTAATCGATTAAAACAGTAGTCGATTACACGAAAGTAATCGATTAACGCCCTCCTCCGCTAACGACTCCTCCTCCCCTGAATTGCACAAATGACAGTTCTCACCCCCGTCAATTTTCCAGACCTCTGCGTTGAGGAATAGATTCTTGGATGCTTTCAAAAAGTAGCTTAACGTCGTCTCTGAGTTTGCGATTAATGTAATTTCAAATTTAGCCACGATTCAAGTGTTATTCTCAATGTAGTACAATCAGTACCCTCGTACTAAGAGACGCCTTGAAATGGCTGATAAAGACGCTAAGCATGCCAACCGTTCAGGAACGGAACAGCTCAGGAGCGCTTTAGGGACTTTCGGGATGGCCCTGTCTAATGACGCTGAGCTAATGCCAGAAAGCAGCACTTTGAGGAGCCTCCTGACAACTCTGCTTTTTGTTTCTCGAAACATGGACCTGGAGCAGGCAACATCCTCAAGAGCCTGCCCAGACTACGGATTGGTCTTTCAGGAAACAGCCCTTCGGCCTCAGAAGTACCTCTCCCTAGATTGGCCAATCTCTATTCTTCGCCCTCTGGCCCAGCTGCGAGCGTTTGCGAAACACGCCCCTAGGATCCTGGTCGCGGGTGTCAGGATGGACTTCCTCTCGGCACCATGTCCAGGCGATTCTGCCTTGCATCTGGTCCTTCATTGCCCCATGTTAAGTAACCCCCGCCTAAAGTTCCTTCTACCACTGCTCGCTCTACCTCTTTCATATGAAGAGCAATACAGACTACTGCTCACTTCCGGCGATGAAAAGGTGGCCAATAGGTCATTTTATTTTTTAAGGGAAGCCAGTGAAGTGAGGACATTAATTCTAAGTTCCTAATCAGAAGACTATATTTTATTTGGTCCAGACTCTTTTATTTTGTATATACTGTTAATGAAATTTGCAATGGATGTTTATCTAAATGGCAATAAAATCTATCTATCTATCTACTGAGTTCAAATGGGGTCAACTATTTTATAGAATATGTCCAATTACTCCATGCAATTCATGCCATACCTATTTCCCTACGATTTTTCTCTTGAATTTATTTCTGTTTAGATTCCGTATGGTTGATGTAACTTTTCGTTCAATTAATTGGACTGCGGATTTTGAGAGCCAGTATGGTCGCAGTATGAAAAATATTGTTCGGTATCAGGTTGTTTTTGGCCTGTATCATCAGTTAGTTAACTCACTCAGTTTGAAGCTTACATTTTAGAAAACGCCCATGAGGTCGTGCTGTATAATTGGATTTTGGAAATGCTGAATCGATCTCTTTCTCATACCTTTGACACATCAACTTACTTGGGTTTATCAATATCATTTCAATATCATAACGCCTCTCATGTGATTCCCACCAATGTTTGGCGTATATTTCCTGTGTCTAGTTGATAGCTACGCAAACGTCCTGACCGATGACGATACATCAGCCCCGGAACCGCAAGTTCCCTTGGTATTGGAACTTGGTTAACATTTGACCGACTGAATCGTTCGGCGTAAGGTAAAGAGCTGAAGAGGCTAATCTGCCAGTAATGAGATCCAATGGGGCGCCTCCCCGCGGCGTCAACACAAATGAATCGACCGTGCGTTGATCCCGCCTCTGTGAACCCCATCAGCTGTTCCCGCCACAACAAAAACAATCTCCCCTCACAATAAAAGAAACCATCCTACACAATGGGATCTAATTTGGTTTTTCTGTGGCCTCCACGGTGTATTAGTACATTCTGCCGATGACAGATCATTGACACTTGTGCCAATAGTAACGGACCCCGTTTTCTCATTTGAGGAAAGAGGGATTTTACGTGCTCTACCATAAAATAGTTATAATTTGTTCCAAACATAAATTTTTTCATTTACAATCGGCGTTGATAATTGCTATATTCGGACTGATCGGAAACATCACATAAATACGTTTCATCTAAAAAGTTCCTAATCATGCCCAAATCATTAATCGGTAAATACTGATACAAACAGCTTCTGCATTGCCAAGAACTGGTGAAATTCTATATTTTTTCGAACAATTATACCTCGGACTCCTGGAAGACCATTCTGGAGACAATATTTCGATTTAAGGGAGTAAAATCTATTTGTACAAACAATACTGATTTATTAGAAGTTTCAGGGATACGAATTTTGAGAATACCAATTCTTTTTTTCGGCCCATTCGACATTTTGAGTAAGAAGCTATTGAACATAATATGAACAGCATATGAACATAATATGGGCCATTCTCACGAAAACGTGAAACCGGTTGTCCAGCATGTTTGCTCTTGTAAAGGACCGTTTATTTTATTTTATTTATTTATTTTTTTTTTTTTTTTTTTAATTGTAGGTGTTTATGAGTTCTAACCCGAATTCGGGCAATCCAATGCATAAATTCAGTGTATTTACATGAAAATGTATTAAAACTACCCAAATGTCACTACTTCATCTTGTCCCAACCCATCCTGTACAACTTTGTTAATATCTGGAGTCTACATGTTTCAAGATTCTTCCATTCCCCCTGAATGGTGTTGTTCCTCGAACTCTACAGTCCCCAAAACTCGAGTGAAATATTTTTAATTAACTATTTCCAATTTTATGCAGCATGATTTGTGTTTGTCCCGAAGATTTCAGTCACTACTTCACGAGTGCTGTTTTTATGGAACACAGTCAAATGTCCCGCTAGTCAAATAATCTATTGGCGGCTCATTGTAACCATTAACATTAGGGTAAAGTCCAGTACTAGTCTCAACGTCCTCCAGTTGAGTGTTGACTTTCGGCAAGTGTTTATGTGCTGCGAATCGTGGTAGTGTTTTCTCTCTTGTCAGAACTTCACTGGATGTTTTGGGATGAGTTTCAAAGATTTTTTTAAATCTCTTTCTGTCTTGGTGAACCCTGGTATTGCATAATAGATGATGAGGGTTTTTCCTTTTTGAAAAAGTAGCTGTGGTTGGGAAATAAATCACAAAAACCTAATGTTTGTCACTACTTCACAAAGTGCATTTATACGTTTTGAGTTATGATACTAGATTGCTTCTTATTTTGAACAAGTATGGAGTATGAATTAGGTATCAATTCGGAAGGGGAAAATCATGAAGTATCAATTCGGAAGGGGAAAATTAAAACCGAATTAAAAAAACGCAATATTAATTTGTCAAGTGGAGCTTTCATATTTGTGATTTCATTATTAGGAAAAATCCGTAGAACACGAGTAGTTTACTCTTTTTTCCATAGGAATACTGATATAAGTCACTACTTCTTTCGGAAATAAATTACTTCACCTTTCCAAAGTCACAACTTCATGTTCATGACATGAACATATCACTAATATCTGCATTATTTCGCTCTATGTTCGAGACCTCGATATAATATGGGACATTCTCAGGAAAACTTGAAATCCGACTACCTTTTCATTCCAAAAACAATTGTCGGTTTTTAGGCTCCATTTTTTCATTCCAGGTTCATACATTAATAGTGACCATATGTGATCATAGTAAACACTATGTCATTACTCATTTCTGCAATTTGGGAATAAATTTATATTTTGAGATTGAGAGAGTTACTCATCTTCTTGTAATAATTATTAGTGATAGTCAGGATCGGTTAACATTGCCAATTACTCATCTGCTTGTTTACCAATGGACTCAAACGCTTTTGCTACCAAGTTAAATTCAAATTAATTTCCTTTGTCGTGTATGCTGTCCGTTAATTGAACTAAGCTATAAAATATTATATAAAATCAGTTAGATGAGAGGTAATTTATTGAAGTCAGTAATGGGAATGAAATGCAAGCAGTAGACACAAACTTCAGTTATTATTTGTGTCGGTTTCCTAAAAATAATTCGGGAAACTCGAGAAAATATATTCCCTACAGACTAGGTTGATGATTTATTTATTTCATTTTTATATTGCACTGCGGTTACGATTTTATTCTTGAGATCATAATTCCGAGGTACAAAAACTGAATTATTATCAACTTCAGATTTCACAATAGTTGGCTCCTCATCAATTATTTTGTTGCCAAGAACGAGTCAACTTCGATCAATGCAATTATTGGAGGGTGGAGTACGGAAATAGAAGGTGCTAAAAACAAATATTTTATTACGGATCGTATTCTTGCGTCTCTCGTTACGTTAAGGCGATCGTAAAACTTGAATCTCACACTTCAATCTCACTATACTCAACGACATGTTCACTGTACAGTTAAGTGATTTGAGTTGATTTCAGTCGAGTGGGATATAGGTATAGCGTTGAAGAATTCACATTTTGATCAGGTGGTACTATAAACATTACTTAATGTCTGCCGCATGTGGTGGATTCCAACCCTATATCGACAGTTGTTGACGGAAAAAGAATCTCTACTTCGAAATATTTAATCAAAGTTTGCTTTGATACATGTACGAACAGACCCGATGGTCACAATACATTAATATTTACGACGAAGGTTGAGCGAGGCCTTATCAGTTTTAGTAAGTATGACACTCTGCTTTGGGTTTTCTTTGAAAACAAACTGATAAATCACAAAAGACGTTAGAATTTGATAGGGAATGGTGGTGGGTTTCAGGGGAACACCATGGAGAAAGGGGGAGGGCACATTCTGAAGACACCACTATTAGTACCAAAAGTAATGAGACAAACCTTGTAAAACAGAAATATATCAAGATGGGCATTTTTTAATTATTTAAAACTAGAAAGACCTATTGCTCTTCGAAATAGTACATACAAACAAGGAACAATGTGAAATAAAATGTACTAAAATATAATAAATTGTACAACTCTTCCTTCCTCCTGGCTTGCTGGAGAACAGCAAAGGACAAGAGCCAATCACCTGCTCTCTTGCACAGTTTATACAAAGCCAGCAGAACAACCTGTCAATAATGGGATGTATGTTATAGCCAGGATTGCTAAGTATCAGTTACTGATGTTCAGAGAGGAAGGAGGAGTTGACATATTCCTCTTGATCCCAAAATTGTCTGCTAATGAGTTCAGCTGGTCATCTGAAACAAAGTCAGCGACAGTGCTGATAAATGACATTTTATGTAATGTGGTGCCGCGAGAGGAGGGGAATACATTTAAATTTACCGTAGAAGACCTTGAAAAACTGCTAAAACTAAGAATTTTGAGAAAGAAATTGTAGGATTTACAATGTTTGTTTTCAATGAAAACCACCCTTGCAAGGTGAAGAGAGGGAAGGGGAGGCTAGACAGATGTGAATAGTACCTTGCGACACAATGCAGACAGATACCGTCAGTTGTCAAAAACCAAGTTTTTGTGCGAGTTCAAAAGTTTCCCAAACTTCGAAAGGCTGTAACTTTTGACCTTTTTTGGATTCAGCGGACGGATTCCCGTGCCAAAAATAATTTTTTTGACCGTTCCCCCAAGATTTGACTTTTATAGCAAATTTAATGCGAATATTAAAAATTCATGGGTAAAACGACGACTTTCGTTCCAGATGGGGGCAGATTCGAGCTCCTTGATCAATTATAGTCTAAAAGAAACTTACTTGTTCAAAATCCATGAAAATTGAGCGATCTTCAGATTTTAATAACTCTCATTTTAATAACGAAATTTTTTAGACATCTTTCCTTCGGTTTCTGGTCCACCAGCGTGGTGGACAACTGTCAACATATATCCCACGCGAATCCAAGGGGGTTATGATGTCGGGTCGCTTTTCTTAAATATTCTTACTCCTTGGGATTATGAAATTTCTCAAATTAAGTCCCTGATGATCTGAGCCGGCCCCTAATGTGGCAATCTGGGATCGTGGGCCTGTTCTAGATGTACCCCTGCAATCGAAACAACATCATCAGCGATGGCTTGCATGAAATTATCCAAATCGATACGTCAAAAACCACGTTGGACGCTAAGACGAAGGTAGTTGCATTCAATCTGAGTGAGGCGGTGGAGGAGGCCTCTAACCAGTTCTCTCTAACCAGTCTCAAATTTGTATACTTACCGTGCTATCTTTGAATCGAACGTAAGGACAAACGAAAATCAGTCGTGAGAACCATGTGCAACAAAAACCCTACCGACTCCTGTAGACCCTTGTTCAAGCGGCTTGGGGTCCTAACTGTCCTCGTGAGCTTGTGGCGACGCAGGAAAATATCAGCCTTTTTTTTAAATTTTTTTGCATGAATACAAAACTTTGGCAATGAGGAAGGAAAATGTTCCGAACTAGAGATAGTTTCAAGATGCCCAAAACAGCATTCGAAATGAAAATATGTTGTAAACTCGGCCTTGCGGGCCTCGTTAAGGGGGGGCGGGGGTCAGCGCCAACTTGGACCCCCTTCTCATTTCGTTTTGAGCCTTGAAGCTAAAGTCCTATAAGCATGGAACATGTTTTAGCCACGTTTAGCATAGAAATTACCTTTAGGAGCCACTCAGCTGATCCCGGCCCTATGCTGTTTAAAGTGTAAGACCTTAGAAGGCTACATGTCAAGTCTCTATCGTCATGGGAAATGGCGTCGGGGGAGAGGATGTTGCCAGCGTAACGGACGCCCGATTTCAGGCAGTTACGTGAAATCTAAAACATGTTCCATGTTAAAAAACGTTGTAGCCATTACTACAGTCAATTACCAAAAGCCCAAATTTAACAACCGAACTTTTTATAATTCTAATGAACGTGTATTGTAGGTATAAATTCTTAATCGGTTTCTATTTTGTGAATTTATTTTGATTATTTTACAGCGTAAACTTATTATTGGCCATTCAAATCTCTCCTCGTTTTCCTCTACAATTAGACTCGAGTAGACACGATTTCACCTCGGATAAGAATTCTTTGTTATCGAAACAAGTTGTCGCTCAACCTCTTGCCATAGTTTCAAATGACGCGTGGCGATTTATTCGACAATCAGAACACTTTGTATTGTGCCTTAGATCAGATATCTACAAAATTAGTCTTTATTAAAACCAAAATAGAATTTAGGAGTTGTTTTGTCTTTTCATACTGGTAATATGATCCCCCCAAAAACAACTCCGTTGTAAAAACTGGCCCGCCAAAAAACCTCAGCCGCAAAAAGGAATGATATCCATTTTGCCCGCCAGCCACATATATAGGATGCTCGGTGCTTCGCACCTCGCTGTTGAGTATGCATATAGAAACCTGATCCTCCTACCCCTAACCTCCACCGTCAATGTTTTCCTGTTCCCTGTCTCCTTCCCACAACCCCCTCTCACCCTTAGTCACCCTCGGTTTCACCTAATATGTTTCCTCTGTTACACCAGCAGGGAGCTTTACGCTTCTTTCAATGCTGTTGGCGGGAGCTTTTTGCCAGTTGAACAAGCCTGAATTGAAGCATTACTATATTATAAGTATTACTGGTGGTCACGAGTAATCAGTAGTGGTACACCTATAATGAAGTAATGCTTCAATTCAGGCTTGTTCATCTGGCAAAAAGCTCCCGCCGACAGCATTGAAAGAAGCGTAAAGCTCCCTGCTGGTGTAACAGAGGAAACATATTAGGTGAAACCGAGGGTGACTAAGGGTGAGAGGGGGTTGTGGGAAGGAGACAGGGAACAGGAAAACATTGACGGTGGAGGTTAGGGGTAGGAGGATCAGGTTTCTATATGCATACTCAACAGCGAGGTGCGAAGCACCGAGCATCCTATATATGTGGCTGGCGGGCAAAATGGATATCATTCCTTTTTGCGGCTGAGGTTTTTTGGCGGGCCAGTTTTTACAACGGAGTTGTTTTTGGGGGGATATCACATCTTTTTGCATGGCTAGTTTTTGAGTGGTACTTATACAATACGGTTCCATTTCCTATCGATCCTTAAACAGGCGCCACTCTACGACAATTTTTCTGACCACCGTTCAACTTTGATGTTTTCGGAAATTAGCCAAATCAGTAGATGTGGAATTTATTCACGTATTTTTGGCTGTGGATTAGTCAAATCGATTGAGATTTAGTTCAAAATTATTGAGCATATTCTAGACAACCTAGCGGACATTTTAAGACCAACCGCACCAATTTTCATCAATATTTGCGGCAGTTATTGTTGAAAATAGAAAAATCACCATAACTCCTTTATTTTCCCCCTTAGGAGGCATTTTTTGATCTCAAATTGAACAGTTCTAAAGCTGAATAAAACTAAAAAAGAAAATCTGAAAAAGCTTCAATTTTGAAGGAGTTATGACCATTTGAAATTCCTAAAAATTACTATTTCCCCCCTAATTGGGGGGGAAATGGGGGGAGGGAGAAAAAATGGTCGAAAGGCACACCCTTGGAGCATAACAAACGTGTGTGCAAAATTTCAGCTCGATCCGATTTGTCTGCTGGGCTGTAGCCCCGTCAATGAACAACAACAACGAGAAGAAGAAGAAGAACACGAAAAACGTGAAAAATAGTGGTTTTAAAATTGTTATACCCCCGACACCTGATGTTCCTGAGAGCTGAATTTTGGTTTACGTCCTCACGTGCCCCTGGAGGGTTGGTGTACAAAAAACTCTGCAAATTCTTGACACAACGGTTTATTATCTTCCTTGTGCAGATCACCCTTCTGTCTATACCAGACTGTGTTGCAAATCGGCACCATACCATATTCTCACCGTACTCATACCATACCATACGAATTTCTTTCCTATCATTCCATACTGTACTATACCAAATCATACATACCATAATATACCATACCATACTCATACAATGTCATACAAACCGAGTGAATATTGAAATGTCATCCATTTCTGACCTATATTTAAAATTTCAAGTCCCTAGCTCATCATCAAAATATCATTTGTTTAAACAAATAGGTATTATTTAAACAATTTTACAGACAAGAAACCGAGTGAATATTGCATTGTGATCCAGTTCTGACCTATTTTTAAAATTTCAAGTCAATAGCTCATCATCAAAATTTAATTTGTATTATTACAAAAAGGTATTATTTAAACAATTTTACAGATGAGAAACCGAGTGAATATTGCAATGTGGTCTATCCCCGACTCACGGTTAAAATTTCTAGACTGTAGTTTACCGGGAAGATGAAGAAAGGTAGTTTTATTCTGGGCGTCTGGGGGTTGGGTCACATACGGCCGTTTTCGACGCGAAAGTTTAGTGTTTTTCCTAAACCTTTGCGCGCTCACTGTGAACGAACGGCTGGTCGCACAAAAATCCAATTGGTCTTAAAAGATTCGTAATTTTTCAGGTCATTCAAAAGTTAACTAAAAATTACACCGTTTCATGAGAATTACTATTTCCCCCCTAATTGGGGGGGAAATGGGGGGAGGGAGAAAAAATGGTCAAAAGGCACTCCCTTGGAGCATAACAAACGTGTGTGCAAAATTTCAGCTCGATCCGATTTGTCTGCTGGGCTGTAGCCCCGTCAATGAACAACAACGACAACGACAACAAGAAGAAGAACACGAAAAACGTGAAAAATAGTGGTTTTAAAATTGTTATACCCCCGACACCCGATGTTCCCGAGAGCTGAAATTTGGTTTACGTCCTCACGTGCCCCTGGAGAGTTGGTGTACAAAAAATCAACTCTCGAGACACTCAGGGGACCGAGCTACGGGATGGTGAAAACCCGAACTTGTTCCGTCGCGTAATCAGTGTCTCAGTCGCTTCGGTTTTCAGGGCTTCGGTTTTCAGGGCTTCGGTTTTCTTGGCGGGCGGGACGCTCCTGCGTCCCTAGATGTAGGACACAAGTGAGTTAAAGAACTTGGGGTTCCAAGAAATATTGTCCTGTTCATGATGTGAACGCACAGTAATTCGAAGAAAAAAAGTAGGTATAAAATCACGGAGGAAACTTGGACAGGCGGGCCAAACATTTATAATATGGAGGAATGGAGGTACAAAAATAATGAGTGACAGAAAACACGCACCTCTACCAGATAGAGCGTGTTCCCACCCTGTGATTGCTCCGAGACGCTCTAAGGCGATTTTAATTTATAAAAACAGACAGGTTTAAAAGAGGACCATGAAAGATCAGAGATAACGTCAGGTTGGAGCCGTGATTATCTTAAAAGCTTCCACCTACCCGCTCACCAGCCTCGAGTTGGACGTGTTTTCGGACCGAAGCTGGGGAGTGGCTTGTTCACATCTCAATTATATCAAGATGAACCTCAATAAAGTCGGAGAACGTCCGCTTGTAGCATCCGTGCGCCCAATCAAGAGTTGTTGTATTATGACAAAAATCTTCAAACCATTAATTAGTCCCATGAGGTTCAGCGCAAAGCGGAATCAAATCGAAACACTCAAGTGGAAGTTACCGTGATTTTCCCTTCAATGTTTACCGAAGTTCTTCCCACGCTTGAAATCTTATTGCGTTACCTTAATGATCAACAAAAAGCATCCTCACTAATCGGAAATGTGAAAAACTTGTTCATTGTGAACCGTATACAAACCCATACAATTAAATCTCTCAAAAGGTGGATGGAGTATGGTGACATTTTCAGCACGTACTACCGAACCACGTTCTGGTACCATCCAATGATGGAGGTAGTAAACTAGCCACCCAAACACCCATTAACCTCCTCCTTTTGGTTATAAGGTGTCCTTATGTACGTATTTCATAATCTTTCAAACTGTCCAATGACACTCGTTATTGTCTTTCGTATTTCGTAATTGGTCTCGTACCAGATTTCAAATCAGTAAGTCATAGCGTTGTGATGAGGCCACGCGAGATGTGAAGTACATAGCTTTTCATAACATAGTGTTTCATTGCGATATCACATGGTATTATCTAATTTAACGAAGAATTCTGGCTTCAGGGAAACATGCATGAAGGAACCTTATATTCGTAGATAAGAACAATCAGTTTCACAATTTCAAAGCGACGACAAGAATATATCGCAACAGTTTGCCATGAGATGAAAATATTTTACGGATATTGAAACTCTTTTGAAACCACTTATGTATGTATTGAAACTCAGCTGTCGCAACCCTTGTTTACTTTTTGTGCTGAACCCTCTTTTTGGTTTGTTTGCCTCCTCGTCCCCAGCCCCAGAGGGCACAATAGCCGCCACCCCTTTGCCATCGACCAGTAATAAGCCCTCGACTTTCCTCTCCATTTAATACTTTAACAGCTGATCAACCTCCTCATCACGACCCTAAACATAAAGCGTCTCACACCCTTGGGCCTCTAACTGCCTCTTCCGTTTCCCTCTCACAGGCGATAACAGATCTCTAGGGCCCATTAGATACAATGTATCCTAGGTCGCTTTGGTCTCTCACATACACATACAGAGTTGTTCATTCTTCTCTTTCCCTTCTAACATTTTGCAAGGGTGATTTTCAACGCCCAAACAGAAAACCTTACATGATGTCAGACTAAAATCGACTCAGACCTTGAAACAATTGTTATCATTGCAATAAATAATTTCAATTCCATAGTCCAGAGTAATCATGCCTCAGAAATTGGTAGGTATCCAATAGGTAGGAAAATAATCACCCAAGTTGATTCCTAAACATAATAAATGCTAATTTCAATGTATACGGAATGTAAATTATACATTCCGTATACATTGAAAGTAGCATTTATTACCAACAGCAGGTATCTCTCACAACGACTGGACGTATTTCCGTATGAACTATTCATCCTCCTTTTTAGGGCCTGCTAGGTTGGAAGGTTTTTGAATTGTGGCTAAATATTTTTATTAAAAACATAAGTCGAGGGGGCCTTTTTGTCTTGCGCTTTTATAGTGGTTTCAACCATGTCAAAATTTCAAGTCAATCACTACCTGTGATATCCTTCAAAAACCTTCCAACCAAGCGAGCACTCCTAGCCGCAACAGGAACTAATTCTTATATTTTGAAGCATGAACAGTTTCCCTACGCATTTCTCAAGCTTGAATGGTTTTGGTTTTTAATTAGAATATTTGAGAAACAGTCAACCTGACAACTTTGTTAGTATTCTTGACTTAAATGCTTCCACAACATGACGGATAATTCAAAACCGGATTTGGATGTGTCTCGTTTCATCTGTAGATAAATACAGATGAAACCATTCACTCACGATGAGTACCTAATGGAATTGTGCAATACTATAACATAATATGTTAACATATTATATCCGTTAACATATTATGTCCGTTTCTTATTAACTCTTTGCAATTTCAAAATAATTATTGGTGTCATCACGCGTTTCAACTCAATAAAAAAGTGCGAACGCTAGTCTTAATCCGGCAACTGTTGACAACAACAACGGCAGTTCCTGAGGCAAGGTAAAAGCCTCCCGCTTATCTATCTATTCACTGGGTGATCATACATAGGAACCATACTAACGATATAATTCATTTGCACAGCACTTAAGAGGTTGGCAATTCATTTTACTAATTAAGAATTGATCTACTAGGTTTTTTAACTTCATTTTCCATGTTTAACTCGTTTAATTTCAAAATACAGTTAGCCACATGACGACAGTAGCGAACATTTTTGTGTGTCCGCTTACAGAAATGAAGTTTGGCAGTAAATACGAAGGAGCCCATTGTGTCTATGAAATTTGTCCACATGGTAGCAAGGCAGGTAAAGTTATCGTTGGTCAGATAAGAGGCTCGTTACGTAAGACGCATTCAATGGGGACCCAATAATGAAACCGAAGCCAAGAGGTAATGTCCTAATGGAATGGTGTTATGGGTCTTTTGAGAGGAGGTAGCCGGCACAAGGGCGATGGCGAGAGGGTGAAATGGTCCAGAGATACAAGATAACCATATAAAAACATCTGCTCCCCTTCCCTCAACGACCCTCTTCAAGTCCCTTGTGCCTCCTTCCCTTGCAACAAAACGGAAAATCGCTCATCATTAAGACATCTCCCTGAGTGGGGTGTTAAACGCCTCTTGCCTACCCCATTCCGACAAACCTCGCTTCACATCATTACTTCCCATCATTTCATATCGCAGCGTTCTTCAGGGTGAATTATTATAACGAGAAAAACACGAGAGAAGGAATTGATGCCGACAGCCTTGTCGTCTAATGTTCTACCGCAAGAAGAGGCGAGTTAACCCAGAAATAGTGTTGGACACGTACTTTAGTACCTAATGGTATTGTCAAGAATCGCCAGACCAACATTTTTGCAACACATATTTCGATAACAGGAAGTGAATACAATAATTATAATTATGTGCACTGAGCCTGCCATAATCTGAACTTGACAATTTGATGAAATTGGCAAATATTGAGGTTCCTCCCCATACGAGGGTGATTTTTACATGGGGTTTTTTTGGGGGGAAGGGGGGGGGGATATCACATCTTTTTGTTGTTGAAGAGACTTGTGGAGGGCAATATGCAAGAATAAATCAAGCAAATTAATAAAATTATAAATTAATCATTTATTTATAAATTTATAAATTATTAAATGATTTATAAATGTATTATTAAATTATTATTCAATGCATAGTTAAATAAATGTATCTATTTAATGGAATTAATTAATAATAGATAAATGAATTTTATTTATCTGTTAATAAATTCATAAATTAATAAACTAAATAAATTAAGCTAGAATAAAGGAGAGAATAAGAAGAAGAACATGGTAAGGATGAAGAACCGGGTTTTTGAAGTTATACCCCAAAAACAACTCCGTTGTAAAAACTGGCCCGCCAAAAAACCTCAGCCGCAAAAAGGAATGATATCCATTTTGCCCGCCAGCCACATATATAGGATGCTCAGTGCTTCGCACCTCGCTGTTGAGTGTGCATGTAGAAACCTGATCCTCCTACCCCTAACCTCCACCGTCAATGTTTTCCTGTTCCCTGCCTCCTTCCCACAACCCCCTCTCACCCTTAGTCACCCTCGGTTTCACCTAATATGTTTCCTCTGTTACACCAGCAGGGAGCTTTACGCTTCTTTCAATGCTGTTGGCGGGAGCTTTTTGCCAGATGAACAAGCTAACATAACTATTACTGGTGGTCACGAGTAATCAGCGGTGGTACAACTGTAATGAAGTAATGCTTCAATTCAGGCTTGTTCATCTGGCAAAAAGCTCCCGCCAACAGCATTGAAAGAAGCGTAAAGCTCCCTGCTGGTGTAACAGAGGAAACATATTAGGTGAAACCGAGGGTGACTAAGGGTGAGAGGGGGTTGTGGGAAGGAGGCAGGGAACAGGAAAACATTGACGGTGGAGGTTAGGGGTAGGAGGATCAGGTTTCTACATGCACACTCAACAGCGAGGTGCGAAGCACTGAGCATCCTATATATGTGGCTGGCGGGCAAAATGGATATCATTCCTTTTTGCGGCTGAGGTTTTTTGGCGGGCCAGTTTTTACAACGGAGTTGTTTTTGGGGGGATATCACATCTTTTTGCATGGCTAGTTTTCGAGTGGTACTTATACAATACGGTTCAACAACTTATACAATACAAAAGTACCTACGAGGTAACTAGTAAATGTTTTCCTAAATGAAGTTTTATCCTAGTCAAAATTTAGTAAAAAATTAGTACGCCTACTAATTTGCCTTTTTGTTTCTTGTTTTTGTGACAAGAATAATTATTTTTTGGAAATTATTGTTTGTTATCTGAGATGTGTTTGAAAAATAAGTAGTTTTAAAATGTTTGCGAATTGGTTAAATATTAGTTTTAAAATTTTCGATTAATTAAAACAATCAACAATTTAAAAACAATTATTAAAATTTAATACAATTATTCTTATTATTAAATTTAAAAAAATAGAAAGAATTAGAAATTTGAATAAATTTGAATTAGAAATTTTTTGAAAATTGGTTGCATTTTTTCTTGGGGATTGTGCAAATTTTTGTTGTTGAGAATCATTACAATAATTGTAATTATTGGTGTCGAAGAGAAAGAGGAAAGAGAAAGTTTGCAACTGGTAAAACGCACGTTTTTATACCAAAAATCGCGAATAACTCGAGAACCGTTGGGAAAAGTGCCAAAGTGCGCTACCCTCATTCGAAAGCCCATAAAATTTCCTATCGATCCTTAAACAGGCGCCACTCTACGACAATTTTTCTGACCACCGTTCAACTTTGATGTTTTCGAAATGTTAGCCAAATCAGTAGATGTGGAATTTATTCACGTATTTTTGGCTGTGGATTAGTCAAATCGATTGAGATTTAGTTCAAAATTATTGAGAATATTCTAGACAACCTAGCGGACATTTTAAGACCAACCGCACCAATTTTCATCAATATTTGCGGCAGTTGTTGTTGAAAATAGAAAAATCACCATAACTCTTTTATTTTCCCCCTTAGGAAGCATTTTTTGATCTCAAATTAAGCAGTTTGAAAAGCTGAACACAACTAAAAAAGAAAATCTGAAAAAGCTTCAATTTTGAAGGAGTTATGACCATTTGAAATTCCTAAAAAACACTATTTCCCCCCTAATTGGGGGTGAAATGGGGGGAGGGAGAAAAAATGGTCAAAAGGCACTCCCTTGGAGCATAACAAACGTGTGTGCAAAATTTCAGCTCGATCCGATTCGTCTGCTGGGCTGTAGCCCCGTCAATGAACAACAACGAGAAGAAGAAGAAGAAGAAGAAGAAGAAGAAGAAGAAGAAGAAGAACACGAAAAACGTGAAAAATAGTGGTTTTAAAATTGTTATACCCCCGACACCTGATGTTCCCAAGAGCTGAAATTTGTTTTACGTCCTCACGTGCCCCTGGAGAGTTGGTGTACAAAAAATCAACTCTCGAGACACTCAGGGGACCGAGCTACGATAGGGTGAAAACCGCAACTTGTTCCGTCGCGTAATCAGTGTCTCAGTCGCTTCGGTTTTCAGCGCTTCGGTTTTCTTGGCGGGCGGGACGCTCCCGCGTCCCTAGATAACTCGGCTCCCTTTGACCTAGCGACTTGAATCTTTGAAAGGCACCGGATGAAGTGGAAACGCAGCTCTGTGCAAAATTTCAAGTCTGGCTAACTGAACAAGAAGAAGAATATGGTAAGGGCGAAAAACTGGGTTTTTGAAGTTATATAACTCAACTTCCTTTAGACCTAGCAAGTTGAAACTTTCAGGGCGTTCGATTATGCACACCAAAAAGATCGTCACCTAATGTCAAGTTGATCGGTCAAATAGGAGCCGAGATATGGATACCTGGAGTGTATGTTACCGTTCTTTTTTCTCAACTTGTTTACTTGGCGGGGCGGAACGTTACCGCGTTCCTAGATACAGAACAGTGATGTAGATAGAATAGTTATTTACATAGAAAATAATAAAGATTGATATCACTAAGGTGTGATTTCCGAGCTCGGAAATGAACGAAGTTCTAGACCTTAACCAGTTTTAGACTCTGGGGTCTGAAAAATGACTTTCAGAGTCAGGGCGTTAACGAGGTCCAGAACTTAACTACACTCTGGAGTCTTTAGACTCCGGAGTCTAAAAATTGGCTTTCCGAGTAAAGGATTAGCTGTACTGCGGACGAACCTACTGACTGACACTGGAGACAGTCCGGGCGGTCACCAAATGCCAACATTAGAACAAACACAAAAAACCGTACGATTCTCTCGATATTTATTGCTATTTATCGATATTAATCCTAGACTCAAATTGGTCTAGGACTCATAGATCCTCGAGTTTCGCAGATAAATTCCTGTCTCAGGAACACGATTTAGATCTGAGAGCTTATTGAGTCCTTGGCTGTGTAAGTCCAGAACCTAGAGATCCCGAACTCGGAAACCGCACCTACTTACTACCTAACTCGACACACTATTGAAATGGCTTATGAAATGGTGTGTCGCTAAATTAAATGATTTATTTGGAAGAATTGTATGATAGGAAACGATATTCGAAGCCAAAAGAAACGGTGAAATTGAAGAAGCAACTGGTTATAAAAGACGAGCCCATTTCCTCCCCTGAACGCTCAGGCCGTCACGCAAACGAACTGAGAGGTGAAGTTTGGCGGCAGGTGGTGGCGGGGCTCGTGTAGCTCTAAGATCATTACATCGATAAATAAGGTATAGGCCTCGGTAGGCAGTAGTTACCCACGTTATACAGAAGAGACGAAACCAGCGTGGGGAATGCGATGTCACCAGTTCTAGGTTTAGTCACCTAATGCTCTCCCCCACCCCTTGACTGGAGAATAACGACCCACAATATCAGCTGTTATGCCTCGTTAGGCACAATACTCGTTAATGGTTCATTATCATTTTTGTTGGTGGCCACGAAGTGTATCCGAGACACGCAAAGCCCCTAAGCGAATTAACGGCTGATTCTATCGAAGAGGGAAGCGGACAGGAGGAGATTAACATTGATTTCCGTTTTCAATCACGATTCTGTTTATAATTAATAGACCAGCAATAAATAAGTTAGATTGTCAGGTATCCTCCCCTCCTCATCCTCCACTATTTCCAGTGATTCACTAGCAGTCTCACTCAATGTTTGTATTTACTCCCGGCACGGTATTTGTATGGTTTTCGCCCTTCAAGGTGGAAAAAAGCGTGACCGGTAAGCATTACAACAGTTCACTCAGCTGCTCACTTAAAAACAGTTATTGCTGAATATTATCATCTCAATCGAATATATTATCAACCCTAGGTTGACTTTATTTAGAAATGGGCCCAATTTGTTGAACGTGTATATTTTTCTTGTCGGAAATTCGGTTCAACTTCTTTCAATGATGTATGGAAGCCACACGTGAAGGTCCTGGAATGACTCTGTAGGGGACTTCCCATTATTTATTTATTACTATTTCAACTTTTCAACAGGTGACAGAGTCGTTAAGTTATCGTTAATAAAAACAAGTTCAGAATTTTCCGAAAACTTGAATTGTGTTCATGCTAAAAAATAAGTTATACTAAAAGTACCTAAAATTGGTGACCCCGACCTGATGGCCGAAGAAGACAATTTTCAAATTCAGAATCCAGCAGCAGGTAGCAGATCAAACAACCAAAATGAAGACGAGGCCAACGTAGTTCGACTGAAACTTCCCCCATTCTGGATTGAAAAACCCGAAATCTGGTTTTTCCAAATTGAGGCACAATTTTTCAACGAAAGAGTGAGATCGGAAACCAGTAAGTTCAATCAATTAGTAGCAAACCTGGAGCCAAAATTTCTTGAAAATATTTAGGATATCATCACAAGCGATGATACAGCGAAATACTCAGCTGCCAAAAGACGACTGCTCAACATTTTTAAAGAAAGTGATGATAGGCAACTTAAAAAATTGTTGACAGGGCTTGAACTAGGTGACATGAAACCAAGTCAGCTTCTCCGAAAAAAAAAAAAATAATAAAAAATAACAAACACGCCACAGAAACCAGTACCTACAAAACGCAAAGAAAATCAATAGACGAAGAACAGCGCTCGAAATTAGGATAGAATCGATATCGAACCAAAAACAAAAAAAAAAAAAACAAAAAGAAAAAGAACAAAAAAAAAAAGATGGTGAAATAAAGAGAAACAAAGAATAATCAAGAGATATAATGTAAAGATGAAAAAAAAAGATTAATGAAATAGATATATAGAGAAAAATATAAAAAGAGATAATAGGAAAATAGAAATAAAGAGCAAAGAAAGAAATGAAAAATAAAATGGAAATAAAAGAAAGAGAAATAAAGAGAAATTAAACAAAGAAATAAAGAGAAATGAAGAAAAAATGAGACAGGAAATAAAGAGGAAAAAAAGAGAAATAATAAAAAGGAAAATGAAGAGAAATAAGAGAACAAGAAATAAAGAAGTGAACATTTCTATACATCGTATAAAACCTGCTTATCAACTATGTGAAGCAAACGAACTCAACTTAGAAGACATGAATAATATTCGAACATACAGCGGAACACGATCCCTCATACAAAAAGAAAATAAGAATACAAGAAAAAGGAAAACAGTACACTTCCCTACTCGTGGCCTAACGGAAGTTTGTTATTTCTGATTGGATGTGTTCCTGGAGGGGGAGTAAATGTAGGGGACTTCCCATTATTTATTTATTACTATTTCAACTTTTCAACAGGTGACAGAGTCGTTAAGTTATCGTTAATAAAAACAAGTTCAGAATTTTCCGAAAACTTGAATTGTGTTCATGCTAAAAAATAAGTTATACTAAAAGTACCTAAAACTCCTTACTTTTCCAGCCCATGATCGTCCATATTCCACAACTGATGAAGCGGTCTGAACGGTCGTGGACTCTCCATCCGTTTTCATTACTTACAGAAACTCTTAGGCCCGGTTTCACCATGTTAGATTTAAAGTGAAGACTTACTAACTAGGATTAACCTAGCAACTAGGAGTTAACGATCGCTTCGCTTTCACCACAAATTTTTGGTTAGTCATCCCGATATCAATTTGAGTTAACTCGCAGTTAGCTACCGGTGTCTGGTTCTAGGCAGCTTTTCCCACTGGAAGACGCTGATACTTGTGATAACCACAGCCAAGCTCATGCGCAACTGACGTGTTATTTGCTTTAGATAGAGAATTTTTCTCATTTAAAACCAGCTAAACTTTTATATTGTGTCGATTTAATTTGTTCGCCAAGTTGGGAGATAGGAAGCGTCATCGTGAGAAACGTTTTAGTAGAGGTGAGGAGGATCTTCTGGTGCGTAAGTAGGTACCAAAAAATGATAGAGAACAAGAAAACAGACGCGGTGACATGGAATGAAAAACAGGAAGGATGGATACTTGGTGCATGTATGATACTTGGCTTATACCAGTAAAGTCAGCAACAGTCATCAAAAAAGAACTTGTATCTCAGCGTCAGAAATAACGTTGATGCTGGCGGTATTCCAAATAATTGCCTAAACACAACGTAAATAACTAAACCTAAACGTCATTTTCTCCACCAAATTCCACTGTGAAAAACATTTTTTTTTATATACCTTTGGAAAGCTGAGATTCTGAGCAAGTTTTCCCGAGGAGTGCACGCCGCACAAACCACAATGTGCGAAAGAAAAAACGGCAATTTACAAGAAATCCTCAAATTTTTTACTTTGGCCATTTTTTTATCAATTAGGACTGTCCTAAAAAAGCGGATTTCATATTAAGGACATGACAATATCAATTTAAGGGAGTTAGAGCCGTTTTTCTGAGATAAGGTCGAAAACAAGAAAAAATCCTACAAGTGAAAAAAGTCTTTTTTTTTTGTAGTTGAGTACCTAATGAAAAAACTCTAGGAGGCACTTTTTGTTGCAAATTAGCCGTAGAATTGATTCCTTGAGTTTGTTCCATAATTAATTTAGACCCCGTGTATACGGAAGTGTTTGAAGTGACCTACTAATTGGCGAATTTTCATGCTAAAAAATTATCATGCTAAGTATCTGGGGCCCACTTTTAATGAAAGCTAAACAATTAGGGGATAATTCGCATGTTAGGTTTTGAAATCCGTTAATTTGCCTCGAACCTTCGCCATTGCACACTGACGTGTCAAGACCTGTTAAAAATTATCAAGGCGGAACCAAACCCTAATATGTCGTTCAACACCATCGTCATTGCTCGGTTTGTTAGAGCTCGTTATTGAGTGATGTCGCAGCGCAGAGGGTGCAGGAAAGCGGAGATGATGGAGCTCATGAGCGGCACTGATCGAGTTGGGAGCAACAACTGCAGACGCCCAATTACCTCTAAAAGGAGTTTCTTGAGGAATTCACCGTGGAAAAGGCAAAAGAGACTCCCCACCTTCTCATCATGGGACCCCTTGCAGAGCCAACAAAAGGTAACAAGATCGGTCGGAAGGTCTGCGGGATCCGTGACAGCTGAAACCGGCTGAATCGGACCACGCATTAATGACTCCTGTCAATGTCAGGATCAGGATAAGAAAGACCAAGGGCTGATCACGGGACGAATTACGATATCTTGAAGCAGCTGCTACACGCTTCGGCGCCATTGATCAACGTGAAAAGTTAATAGTCGCAACGACGGTTGAATGGTACATGTACCAATAACATCAAAAGAAACATGGAATCTTAAATTAATAAGCAGGAACTATTCATCGACATATCTCCGAAAATGACTATTACCTACTAAAATTGTGAACTTGAATTAATCGGAAACTCTTTTTTGTGCCACATTCTACACGCCTACATCCTCAGGGCGATAAGCCCCTGATAGCTTCATTTAGACGGGGGACAAGCTGGATCTAGCTTGAATTAGAGCTGTGAAGAGTTAAATAGTTTACGGAATCCCATCAGAAGATTGTGGGATTCAGAGCCTGTAAGGTGGTCCATTCACATAGGTGTTCCATTTCCCCACATTTTTTTTCCTGTTGGTTCTGGAAGACGCTTGGTGTGGAGGAACAGGGGGGTTGGGTGACCGTCTATAGACTAAGCCAATGACACTATCCTCACACACCGATCGATTGTTTTATGTTTTATCGTGGGAAGGATATTTAATCAAATTCGCGAACGGGATTGATTTTCTGAATACTTTGAGAATTTGAACGTAATTATTATCGGTTTCGCAAAGTACATGCCTCTATAGACAATTTTACACTTGCGCGTAGACGCTACAATGATTCTAATAATAATGGAGTTTACAGGATCCCTATCTTGAACATTCCCTAAATACCATGAAAACTTCACTGTTACAATTAAATGAAAAGCATCATAATCAAACGCAAGTAAGTAAGTCAGAATAAGCCAGAATAAAAGTAAGTTGTAATAAGCCAAAAAAAAAAAAAAAGTTTTCCGGTGAGTATTTGGAATCTAAAACACAGCTGGTTTAATAACTAGATTTGATCTCGCCATCTTAACATCAACCTTAGTGCAAGAGAGAGGCTGGTATATTTTGCGCGTGCGCATATTGAACGAATAGTAAGTGGCAAAGTAATTGGCAGAATTTTAAAATTAATTCAATTCACTTTCTTCCGCCGCACGCTAAGTCACGTGAATGGAGAAACCGATACGGTCATTGATTGAATCAATCACTACAAGCATGTGAAAATTGGTTGGAGTGAAGAACAGACGATTGATTGAGCTGATTGATTGAGCCAGTTCGAGGGAAGGCGGTGGATTGAAAGTGGAGAAGTAGGGGCTGAGGTAATAACGAGTTGTCCCTTGCAAGTTGTGATAGTGCGGATACGGAGTTGGCGGGCGAGAGCGGCAAACGAGGGCTGGTCGAAGGCAGTGGAGTTGTCAGCCTACAATTAGAACACGATCAGTGGGCGGGAGTGGGGGGGGGGGGATCGGGGGCTGCTGTGTTTGTTTGGCCGGCACGTGACCTGAGCTCTCCCGCCACCGCCCACACGGCCCTTCTTTATTAACCTCCACGACTTGCCTTTAATTAGCCGTTGCCCTCACAATATGTGGGAGCCAGAGGATAATCGGTGCTCGCGTCTCCACCCTAACAAACAACACTGTCATTCCGCCCTTCCCATGAGTCCTTTTCTGAGGTTAAATTAAACATTTTAATACCTCCCTCGGGGGCTAGACTACTGCCGAGAATTACATTTATACGTCGAAACATCTGTCTCAAGCCTTTGTTCTTAAGCCCTCCAATTACTTTCAGAGTCAACATCAGACTTGCTTTGCCGATAGCCGATAGGTCTAAACGTAAATAGCCTTTTAGAATCCAACATATAAATCGTTTATAACGATCTCAAACTACGAGGACTAATCTGTCTCCTGCTTTCATCAATTTGTCGTGCCTATTCTGCCTCTGTTGAAGCCACTGAGAGGGAAAGACAGTAGCAGTATAAATTTGGTGAGACACACGGAGAAAAATGAAGTAGCTAATTTTGCTAATCCCCCTTAGCACAGAGAGGTTAGCAGGAACCCTACATTTTTAGGATTTGTAGCTAAATTGTAGTTCCCCTAATCAAAACTCTTTGCTAAGAGTTCTAAAAAGGTTAGCTGAATAATTAGCACCTCCTTTAAGTTTCGTCAATTATTCATTCTGGTGGGTGCTAAGATTCAACAATATGCCTTAACATCTCGCCAAGCTTCATGAAACTTATTTTCTGTTGTACATTTTTTTCCTCCTCCGCTACCACGTTTCCTCGCCGAAAGAACACAGGAAAACATAAACGTACCAGTTGCCGATATTTGAGCCATTAAGCAGGCATTAGTCATCATTTTTCATGGAACTAAATTCCTAGCAAAGTTAGCTGACGGATACACCAGTCAGGAGCGTCAGTTTGGGAGTTCAAGCCTCACCGTACCGGCCGGTGTCTTTTCGTATCGTGTCTCTCAAATAGTGTTGTACCTAAGTAGTGTTTGTGTTTAGTATTTTGACGGCATTATGGCGAAGAACTTCAGAATTTGACGATGGGGGGGGGGGGGGGGGGTTGACTCCACTCACCGTGGCCAAATGAAAAGAACTGCTGCTTTGCTGAAAGAAGCACGGGGGCGTTTATTAGTAGCGCCACTTGTTATTCTTAGCTGGGAATAAAGGAACACTAATGCCTATTATTTTGGTGGTATGTCATTAATATTATTGTTGTATCTGGTACACTCCATTCTTACTCAGTTATTTTTATTCTACGAATATTCTATTTTTATTCTCGTAATTACATTATTATTCTCTTCTGACATAGTTTGGTCTTATTTTCATCACACTTTATAAACTCTTGGTTGCAATCAGTGGAATAGGCAGCGAGCTCCTTGGTGTGATGTTCGCTGAAGGGGAAGATTACATGATCGTTACTGTGCAATCTACAACGAGCTCACCTGCACAAACTGTTGTGATCCACAGACAAAAGAAGTGATGTGGTATGTATGTAACTTGAAACTGTAATATTTTTTCCGACTAACACGAGAAATAAAACTCTGTATTTGATATCTCCTTTTTATATTTTACTTTGCTGCACATTCCTAGGGAGGAGCCCTGCAGGGGCTGGCAGGACTGGGGCCCCCCGAATAAGAACTTTCCACGGTGTAGCCTACACAAGTAATATCATAGGCAGCTATGGCTAATAGAATCAGCTGTAATGCTAATATATTTATCAAATGACCGAATTCTACGCCCAACAACCTTCAAGTTCTGAGGCTACGTTGCTAAAAGATGACTGCATTTTTTTTTTTTTTTTTTTTTTTTTTTTTTTTTTTTTTTTTTTTTTTTTTTTTTTTTACACTTGAGAAGATATTAGCTATTTATATCCTGCAATTATTTTCCTTTTTTCTTTTTTTTTTCTTTTAGTTAAAACGGTAGTTAAAACTTAGCAACAGCAACGTAATTCATTATTTTCTGATGTTTAACCTTCCCAAGGTGACTTCGCTGAGTCGTAATGGTTGAATGAAGAGACACGGTCAGTATAGATCAGTATGGGTTTGATTCAAATTACTGACGAGGTGGGCAAGAAATGTAAGAATATCAATAACGAACAATACGAACAATAAACGAATTTCCAGAATCGATGGTCAAGAAGTAGGTACACGTAGGTTTGGGTCGCATTAAGTCCTAATAGTACTCCTGAAAACTGGGTTGGTTATCATACGTAAGGAATAGGACAAAAAAGTACCGAAATTACATCTACCTCAATGTCAGTATTACCTAATCATTTTGCAGATGCCAAATTCTATATGAATTCATATTCACATTTCAGTAAGGGAATGTAGACTAGCCTGAATAATTAGCTGCCGTACTAAGTACAATGTCATGTCATGATGCTCCATAAATTAACGACGGATTCACCTGACATGAGCAGAAAGACTAAAATGCATTCATTCCAATTCGCCAGGATTAATGACTAGCCACTTGATTTGAAACTTGCCGTTTGAATATTCCCATGCTCAATTTATTATTTTTGTTAATGAACTCTGTGTATATTTGTAATTTTAAATCCTACAAACATAATTTAAAATCAAAAATTTATTGTATTTGTGTTATAAATTATCGTGGTCTCTTCATATATACTTGGTTCCCAATCACGTTTAACAAGCTCTCTTCAACAACGTATTCAGTAATTACTACCCCAAAAAACACTCCGTGTAAAAATCACCCCGCCTCGCAAATATCATTCTTCAGAGGCCGGAAAAAGTTATGATATCCACTTTCCCCGCCCGCCCTTTTCCTCATTAAGGAGCTAAGTATAATGAAAATCTTAACCACTTCACAAGCACCGTACCCCTTTCGAAATCTCCCCTTGGCGCTAAATGCAATATTGCGAGACGTTTTTATTACTTCCACAAGCAACTAATACTTGTATAAAACGTTTGTATTTGTAGTATTTTTATTACTTTCACTACCTACTAACCTGATCCTCCTTCCCCTAATCAACTAATACTAATCACCATCAAGTATTAGTAGCTTTTGGAAGTAATAAAAACGTCTCGCAATAGCGCCAAGGGGAGATTTCGAAAGGGGTACGGTGCTTGTGAAGTGGTTAAGCTTTTCATTATACTTAGCTCCTTAATGAGGAAAAGGGCGGGCGGGGAAAGTGGATATCATAACTTTTTCCGGCCTCTGAAGAATGATATTTGCCAGGCGGGGTGATTTTTACACGGAGTGTTTTTTGGGGGGATATCACATCTTTTTGTTGTTGAAGTGGGTCATTTTATAAAGAAGGTCTATGCAAAAGTTCAAGTCGATTGGTCCGGTTACCCAGGCTGTAGACTCGTCAAAGTTGCCAAAATTAGCCTAAATTTCAGTTTTTTGTTTCTAAGAGTTTTTTGGTTGAGATAATGGGTTAAACCTTTCAAAAGGCACTGTCTGGTGTTGAAACGAAGCTCTGTGCAAAATTTCAAGTCAATCCGTGAAGGTGGAAATGCCTAACTGATTAAGGAGAAGAAGAACAGGTAAGGGTGAAAACCCGGGTTTTTGAAGTTATATAACTCGGCTCCCTTTAAAGATATCGACTTGAATCTTTCAAAAGGCACTTGCTACACTTGAAACGAAGCTCCGTGCAAAATTTCAAGTCATTCGGCGAAGGTGGAGAGGCTGTAGCCTTGACCGACTGAAAAAAGTAGAAAAACATGGTAATTGGTTTTTGAAGTTATATAACTCGGCTCCCTTTAGACCTAGCGACTTGAAACTTTCAGGGCTTTCTATTATCCATACCAAAAAGATCCATACCAAATTTCAAGTTGATCGGTCTACTAGGAGCCGAGATATGGCCATAATTAGCCTAAATTACCCTAAATTTCAGTTTTTTTGTCCCTAATTTTTTTTTGGGTTGAGATAATTGCTTAGTTCGTTCAAATGGAACTGAGCCATGCTATAAAGAAGGTATGTAAAAAAATTCAAGTCGATTGGACCTTTTACCCAGGCTGTAGACTCGTCAAAGTGGACAGAATTTTGAAGAAAAACCGGGTTTTTGATGTTATGTAGCACGGCTCCCTTCAGACCTATCGATTTGAAACTTTCAGGGCTTTCTAATATACACTCAAAGAAGACCCACACTAATTTTCAAGTTGATCGGTCAAATAGGAGCCGAGATATGGATACCTCGAAAACTCGTTTCGTGACGTCCGGTAAACATACACTCGGCACCGTTCGTTTTCTCAACTTCTTTGCTTGGCGGGGCGGAACGCTACCGCGTTTTTTTTTCTTCATTTGGCATTAGCCAGCAGCCATAGCCATGAAGTAATTTTATTTCGCTACTTCACATTACAAAAAAGGCAAAAAAATAATAAAATTAAATTTTGATTCCTACTTCTTGGATAAATAAACAAATTCCTTTAAACACTGTAAAAATCCGATAATGCACTATTTCGGGAAAGTTCAGCGGGTTGACCAAATAGCGGACGCACGTATCCAGCAAACGACGTCTTGCATGATCGAATCTCGGGCAAATCATGAATTTGTGCTCCAGGTCATCTTCCTGTTCTTGACAAAATTCGCACGCTGGTACGTCGACCCTTCTGATTCTTTTTTGGAGTTCAATGATTACACGTTTTCTTCGTATATTTTCTTATGGACTGATCCAGACACTGTGGTTTCCTGTGCGTGATTGCGCAATTATTTTAAAAGTTCCGAAGGGTTCAATGGGAATCAGATGGTTTGCATATTCGCACCCGTGAATTTATCCCTTCCATCGTTGAAATTTGAGTGGACACATCTCAGCCAACCTTAGATTAGGTACTGTTTTCATAAAATTCAACTTTTCTAATCGACATTCGCGTGGGCGGGCGCTGCATGTACACGACTGAAGGTTATAGATTTCAAGTTTAATGTAAACAAATCCTGGTTAACGTGCCGACTGAAACCTCGCGTGCTTCGCCCACCTTTAATCAATGTGGATATTACACACAAAAGGCGCCTTAGTTCTTAGCCATAACCTCCTTGGCAACACTGTTCACGAGACTCCCCGCCCTTCCTTTCCTGATTAATTGAATTAGGGTGAGCACAAAACTTTTACCTGGCTCCCGATCCGCTAACCGAACCTATTCTTACCTTCAAACTTCCTCGTTATTCACTTTGCCCTTCATTTCTTCCTCTTCCAGGCGTCAGTCGACGTCTCAACGATTCCGCTGCCATTCACAACGTCTCTATTCAGAGAGTTTAATTGACAGTTGCTTTAATCGCTGAGGTAGACATGCGAGTCTCAGTTTTGCGTCAGATGATTTGATTTCCCATCAAATCATCTGCCGGTTTTATGCCATCATCCGCCTAGCCCATTTCCCGTCAAGCTGGAAACATGCAATGATCATAATGATCCCTAAGCCAAATAAGAATCACAGCAGCATAGACGGATATAGGCCTATTAGCTTACTTTCTCTGTTCTCCAAAGTGATCGAACGGCTACTGCTTCCAAGACTCCTCCAATTCTTAGAACCGCTTCTACCCTCAACGCAGTTTGGTTTCCGACCCAACCTCTCATGCCCTCAACAACTCCACAGAGTAGTAGACGCCATACTGAAAACTTACGAGGATAAACAAGTGTGTATGGGCTTGTACATTGACAACGAAAAGGCCTTTGACAAGGTCTGGCACTCCGGTCTGCTTTTCAAAATAAAGCCGCACATTCCTGATACTTATTATAGGATTGTCCAGTCCTATCTATCAGGGAGATCATACACGGTCACATATGGAGGAGCCCAGTCGCGTTCATACCTAATTTAAGGAGGAGTACCGCAAGGCAGCGTGTGGGGACCGTTCTTCTACCTCATTTATGCGAACGACTTCCCAAGTAGTCCAAGCATCATCACTGCCATGTTTGCAGACGATGTAGCCGTACTTGCTCGGAGCGAATCTTGCGAAGAATCGAGTAGAATGTTGCAAGAACACATTAATTCAATAGAAGAATGGTCTCGTGAATGGCGCGTCAAGGTCAATCCCTCAAAATCTACTTTAGTCAAGTTCACCTACCGCCGGAACGTAACCCGTCATCAAATTTTTATGAACGAAACAAATGTTCCTGAGGCAGACTATGTGCGGTATCTGGGATTGATCCTCGACAAAAAACTCATCTGGCACGAGCATCTGACCTCCACCATCAAGAGAGCCCGTACACGAATGCACATTTTAATGCCCCTCCTATCCAGCCCTGCTCTAGCCCTCCACACCAAACGACTGCTATATATCTCTCTTATCCGGCCTATCTGGCAATATGGATGCCAGATATGGGGATCAGCCTCAAACAGTCAAATCAAAAAGGTTCAAGTATTGCAAAACAGAATCCTTCGAATTATTACAAAGGCACCGTGGTACATTCGAAACACAACCCTCCACACCGACCTTCATATGCCCACTGTCATCGAAGTCCTCAAAGAAACGGGTCGCCGTCACTTCGAAACCATCCGGTCGCACGAAAACGTGGAACTACAACTACTATCAGACAGCCAACCACCCGCTCGTGACCTAAGAAGGCTAAAGAGAAAAAGAACAATTGATTTGATAACCTGATCTGTGACTACGTGATATTTCTATTACTATTGTTGAAAATTATGTGTAACTAAATTATTATTTATTCATTAATTGTTAGGAATGTTAACTCTACTTAGTTATTTATAATATTTCTCCACTTACTTACCATCTGAGAGGCGTATCAATGGATACTTGTACCTCTCTCCACGTTTCAAGTGAAATAGACTTTGTCTACTAATAATAATTGTTACCAAAACTAAAATGTACACTGTACAAATAAAGTTTATTATTAAAAAAAAAAATAAAAATAAAAAAAAATGATTTGATTTCCCGTTTAAAAATAGGTCGAACTGCCACAGATATCTTGGGTCACCCAACGCCATCTACCATATGGGTTGGTATAACTACCTAATTCTTCACTGTTAATTATTCGTAGTTAAGGTTTCAAGCAAAAATAACCGTTCCTACATACCAACTGGAAGCAACGCAATATTCCTAGTTTGATGACATTTATATTGTCCCTGGGCTGATACTCATCTGCCTCCAAATGAGCTACAAATCGTACCAAACAATCTTGACATTCTTCAGCATTTTTCCATGAGAAAATTGACGTTGGAAAATTGAATATTTGCCAGCGTAACTCTGCTGTAGAAAGTATTATTGATTTCAGGGATAATCTCACAGATCTAGAAACCGTTAAGCTTGGAAGCCTGGAGGTATATTATTCCAAATCTGGTCAAAATATTACATCAAATTATGCACCGATCATCATGCAGGTCAATGTTGGACAGGTGTCTCTGTTGTGCATCTAAAATGCATACAAGCGCCATTGTATTGTAAATGCAACTATAATCAATAGCTCTGAATGCAACATTTTTAAATGCATACAAGCGCCATTGTATTGTAAATGCAACTATAATCAATAGCTCTGAATGCAACATTTTTAAATGCATACAAGCGCCATTGTATTGTAAATGCAACTATAATCAATAGCTCTGAATGCAACATTTTTAAATGCAATAAAATCTCGAAATTTACACTTTTTTTTGCATTTCCTCCGTCTTTAATCCTGTGGTATTTGTGTTTATTTTTTGTTTTTGTTTATTTGTTTGTTATTTATTACTGTAGGTTTTTGTTTCTTTTTTTTTTTTTGTGTGTGTTTTGTATTGTGACGTTTCTAGTAGGTATTTTGAATTCATATGAATTTTCGGAAGTGAGGTCTTGAACCTGCAATACTTGATTGATATAGGTGATATCGATTAGTTATCGTTGATTCAATGAGATTCCTATTATTATCGCTCCTGATACTGCTACGCATGCAGTCGGGTCACCATCGATGTGTGAGTACGTTAAACATAATCTCATACTATCACGCTCTCAGGTTCAATAGAACAACATGACTCGAGGGAAAATCTCCAGATGTACTTACATCCATCTGTTGCCTCTCACCCTAACCCTTTTGTGCCTTTCGGAGGACTCGATAGTAATGGTGCGGACATTAGCACCCCCGACATCGTATTCATCGTTGATGATTTCATAGTTTCCTACCCCGAGGCGCTATGGGCTCTTTCACGAGCCAAATCAAATTTGGTGGACGTTGAACACGATTACTCTTGAGATTTTTCATCAATATTGAATCACAGGAGTCAAGTGAGTGCAATATGAATTGAACATGTATAATTCAATATGAGGCTTTCGAAAATATCATTTGGTCGTTACCTGTTTATTTTACGCCTTCAGTCGCATCTGTTGAAAAATGAAAGAAAAGGTCGAGTAGTCTAGGTTCATGACCGATTGAGGATTGGATATGGAGATAGATGAGAAAATAATTATAGATGACAATATTTCATTTCAGCTATAAACAAAATTCAGTTGAAAACTGCAGCTTGTTACAATAAAAACGTCAATAATAATCGAGATTTAGGATTTGAATGTTGTTGAGGTAAAGCAAACCTTGTATTAATTCGAAAGACCTCACGTAGCCTGTACACGCCTGTGGTTATACCGAGTATTTATACGTCACACACTCTCTTACCACCTGTTTTACTAAAAACTGAATGGAATTTCAGGCTAACAATGGGCAATCTGGCTCTGGTGACTGGTTTTACGCTGTATTACAGTGACATTTGGGACATGATCGTACAGTATTAGCTATGGCAGCACTGTTTCTCGCAAGTTCACTGCTTTTTGACTACCCTGGATTGCATTACGAATCGGAGTTCACCGTCGTCCGGCTACTTTGAAACACTTGAAACCAACTTCTGATATGAAATTATACTAAACTCAGAATAAAAGAAGGTTCCTCGGGTAATATCCAATTCACGGCTGTGGTAAGTAATTTCCCGACGTCTCATTAGATAATAAGTTCGGGGAATTGAGTAAACATTGCGGAGCAACGAACGGGCGATAAAGGTGTTTCATTAACGGAGCTTTAAATGTTTAAAATTCGTTTTAGAAATTGAAGTTCTGCAGTTGGCTAATACCTCGTAATACAGCCCTCATAATTAGCGTCCCAGCTTGACGGATAAGAACCCACTTGATAAGGCTAATTTATTGAGCGGATTTTGCAGGTATAATAACTTGAGGTATGAGAGCAGCTTTTAATAGAAGGCTCAAATTAAAGTCTCACAACACCCACATTGTAGCGAAATGTATATATATAATTATATATATACATGCCAAAAATAATTAAGTACTGTTTAGTGGTGGTCATGAGAATCGAGAGAAACTGAGTTGGGGAATGCGGGAGGTGGGTGAATTGTAGGGAGGAGGAGGGAGACAGGAGTTATGCTTTTAATTATAAAATTATTCGGTTGTAAGCCAGAACAGGGGATAGGAAAGCGTGTCGCTCGACTCGTGGCGCGCCCTGCCGTCACGTCACCAGGAGGGTAGATCCTATCAGCTTAACGAGTCGTTATTAACCAGCATGAATTCACTGTGATTGTTTCCTTAGTGAAAAGGGCAGGCGTAATATCCGAACAAATCCGGGTCATTCATGAGAGGGTCGGAAACTCAAACTGCTCATTGCACCGTTGCATATTTGGCTCGTAGCTCAGATAAACGTCCGTACCTATCAGGAGTTGTTCATGAGTTGGTTATCAATGTGATGTCATAACCAGTACTAGAGATGACTGACCGTTTGGCGGTCAAGTGAGAGCGAGTATCTATTCGTGAGGTAGTTGAGAAAGAAGTTATGAAAAGTCATCATGAAAACGATTGAGATCTAACTTTTCCTAAATTCCCAGTCACGTCGTATTCGACGACGTGTGAAGCTCATTCACACGAATTACTCTGGAATAAATTGAATGAATTTCAACAAAACTCTTCCCATAGCAAATTTATTTATTGTGAGCATATTAAGGCTCCAGGCAGAGTTCAATTTACCGCCACAAACACTGCTTAATCAGGAACAAAACGATATTAATTGAGGTGCATCAAAATCGTAAAAGCTCCAAGCAAGGGCCTAACTACGAGATTATCTATATTATAATGTTTCTTTGTTTTGGAATGACCTACCGGGTAAATTGGGTGAGGGTGTTCGGGTCGGCGAAACGAAGATCAAGTGCCTTATGTACGCCGATGATGTGGCTATTCTTGCGGAAAACGCGACCTCTCTCAAAATGATGATACGGGAGCAGGAAGAGTATTTGGATGCATGGAATTTAGTCCTTCAGCAAAGAGAAATCTATGGTCATGATCTGTGGCAAGCGGGGAGGAAGGCGGGCGGAAAATGAAAGGTTTATTTATAAGGGGGAGCCACTGATCATCACAAACCAGTATAAGTACTTGGGAGTAGTTGTGACGCCGACCTTGGATCTGGGAAAGCACCATAAACTCAAGGTGGAGCAGCCCAAGTATGGTCCCAATAGCGTGTGGGGAGCATTGCTCAGGAAGAGGAAAGTATCTTTCGAAGTGAGACACAAAGTCTTCCTAGCCACAACTCGCTCGGTGATAGGTTACGCAGCCCAGGCCTGGGGGTGGAAGAGTTTCGAACAAGTGGAAAAATGTAATAGATGTTATCTTAAAAAGGTATTTGCCTTACCCCAGAATACGCCAATTATATTTTATACGCAGAAAGCGGTGTGGATCCACTAGAATTCTATTTTATGAAGTTACAGATGGATTACGTGGTTCGGGAATTGAAACTCCCCAATCATAGGTATCCGCGAATCATAGCAGAGGAGGTAATGAAAGGTGAGGTTTCCTGGTTCCAGGCGTATCAGGAACGAGCAGGGAGAAATGGGTTGGTCCTTGCTGATGATATAGGCCAGGGTCGAGATTGGGAACATAACCTGCGGTCTATTAGGGAAAAGTTGATGCTGGTGTGGAAAACGGAACTGGACCAAGCTGTGGCAGAGTCAAAGCACCACACGTTGTATGCACACTTGGATAGGACAAAGGAAGGGGGGAGAAAGTGCATGACAAACACATCTCTGCATATCACGCGTGCTGTTTTCCGGGCGAGATCCGAAATGTTGAACGTAAAGTTTAGGTGGTGGAGAGAGGGGGTAGTGAATTGTTGTTCGATGTGTACGAGTGTACGATGTGTACTTCCCTCGTAACTTGAGGGAAGAGGAAACCACACTTCATTTTTTGGCGACTTGCCCGGCATTGAGCGAGTTTCGTGCAGCTTACCTCGGAAGACCAAGGCTGTTGAGGCAGGAGCTGATTGAAATATTACATGGAAATGAGCTGCTGCTAGCAATGGTACAATACGCCAGAAAAGCTGGAAGTATAGGAAATTTCTGGTAGAAGAATTTAATACACGGAGCGTGAACAATACATTTCATATAACTCGTAATAAATGAATTAAGTGAATTTGTAAATTTGAAAAAGAAGAAAAAAAGCAATTTAAGTAAATTAAGTAATTTAAGAAGAATAGAACACAAAATGGAAATTTTTATTCAATTTACTCAGCTTATTGTGGGGTACAAGTTATCTAACTTCCTTATCACGAGATGTTGTAGGAGTTGTTTTTTATTTATTTATTAGAATATGTGTTCTGAATGTATAACGGTATTAATCGTATAAATTGAAAAAAAATTAATAATAATAAAGTAAGTAAGTGTTGGTATTCAACCTAGCAAACTTCCTGCGACAATCAAAAGATTACGCAGTATAAGCGTTGTTCGAAATATGTATATTCCATTGTATAACAATGTTTTTTTGTATTAATAAACGCTTCACCTATCTATCTATCTATCTGCTCGTATATTATAATGATGTTAGCAGCATGGGATGCGGGTTCCTTGTGGGCTGCATGATTAATGCGTTTTGTGGAATCAATTTATACTTTTCTCTTCACTCTGCTCTCTTCGTTCGTGATGGGAACGTCATGGCATTTATATGAGCCAACGAACTAGTCTCCAACAACTATCAATTTTGAACTGAATCGCATCTGGCTTGTGAGTAATTTTTGTATGGTACCCGTTGCATTTGTAAGGATAAATGGGTTGTTATCTAAGGAAGTATTTTGAAAAAAAAAAAAAATCAGTTCACACAATGTGATTAATATGCGCTACAAAGATCACTTCTTTTTGTACCACCTCTTGTATAAAACATAGCTAGCACACAAGGGACGTTCAATGACGATGCATTAGGATAAAACCAAACAAATATAGTCTGTATAACAGAAAAAATGTTTTTTTTTGTCCATTTTTACCTCAGCGCACAATAAGAATGAAAAATTCAAGAAATTGGATGCACGATGAGAATAAAGGTCGTCGTATTTGGACCCAACTAAACCAAAAACGAATTTGATTGCAAATATCGCGGAAGAATTCTGTCACATACACTGTGTATGATACACACATAATCGTACACCCATGGGTTTCGGGATCAAACGGTTGAAACGGCATTTGCAACGGCTCGCTCATTTTCGTTCCCTACCCCCTCGTAATTAAAAACAATAAGGCACTAATTATCCAAAAGGCTGTAGGTTCTGAGTGTACCTAAATACGTCTACTCTTTAGGTCATTCTTACAGCACTCACTAATTCAACGTGAATAGAAATTTGTTACAAAATCCTTCAATGGACTAAGAAAAGGTGAAGATGCCACTGCCAGTTCCAAAAGGACTATTGGGCGAATGTCGCAGGGCAGAACCTCAGAAGAAGTTGTGATGAAGTTAGATCATTTAATGAACAATAAACGATGACGAGCGAAAATCCAATGGAACCACTTAATGATTTAATAGCATCGGGTAATTGGAGAAACTGATTGCAGTCGGTTGTCAGTATTAACACTCTATAGGGAACAACCAACATTATTATCCCTTTTAATTAAAACTTTGATTAATAACGAACAAATTGAGAGGTTATTTCATTAGGAGGCAAATGTGTTAAATTACGGTTCGTCAGAGCCTCAATTCCCAACTCGTTAATCGAGTTAAGTGAGTACGCAGGCGCGATTGACTCTCCTCCTCTTCGCCCTTGACTAGTCTTATTGGATTATCAGTGGAAGGAATCATTACCACAGGAACGGAATCATTTTCTATCTACCTGTGTTCTCTCAATTTGGGAAATTGGTGTTCTTCTCAGCATCAACGCTTGCATCATTGAATCAATCAATCAACGCCATATTGAACACCTACAACCACGATTCCCCTCTTTTCTTCCAGTACAAACCAATAAGCAGCTTGATTAAATTCCACCATTATTAAATGACACCCAGTTCACATAGGTCCCACAAGGTTTCCGTACATGGATTAGCACGTACTCGACTAAATATAGTTTTCGTAAAAAATACTGTAAAAATCCAAGAACTTACCTCATTTAGTGTCACAATGGTGTGCGTCCGCTATTTAAGTAGCCACAACTAATGAACTGAAGTCTAGATTTACATCTACAATGATCATAACAAATGTTGTTATACATACTTTGAGTTGGTACAACCGTATTAATCGTATTCATTCGGAATATTGCGTTGGTAATTCACAACTATTGCGAAACTTCAACGCACATTACTAAGGATCATAACTATATGCAATATTTGTATATTAGTAACCTACTTGTCGGATATGAACTTAAAGGGAAAATACAAACAAAAAAATGGGCTCTAGGTGAAGATCAAATCCTTTTTCGATCCCTTTCACCCCCATGGCAACTCTGGGGGACTATTCGTGATAGGAGAAGTTCTCCCTTTGGATTTAACCCTTCCTTATATTTTTAATCAAAGGAGTTTGAAGCTTTCATTGGTTTAATAACCAAGTTCATCGGTTTCGCAATCTTAAGGTTTGCATGTTGGTATAACTCGCGAGACTCTCAAGAGACATCAAAACGTTTAAAAAAGACTTACTTCCAGGAATTTTACTAGAGGTTTTCTTTTTGTTTTAGTACTTAGTTTTAGCTTCGATTCTTCTAAATCCTGATCTTAAATTGCCAGTGTCGCTTTATTATCACTATATTCATGGATATTTGTATTTGTTATTCAAATAGTTTTCAAACTTGAGAATAGGCGATGTGATTTCATTGTGAAGAGCAGCATTCGCCTATTAGGGTTGAGTTCTTGTAAAATTCAGTGGGTACTGCCTAAAATAATCATTTTAATTGTATTCCCACAAAATTTTCACGCAATAAGTATCGACAGTAGACGGTAATCAGACCATACCGTATTGTTTCTAGCATTCTTAAACATTCTCATTTTGTTCTCTCACGTTCTTGATTATTATTACTATCATGATTATTCCAGATTCTGCAGTATGACCCGAAATGCTCTCTTTGAGTCAGTTTCAGGCGACCCAATGACTTTTTCCACTTCGAATCCCAAAGTTCAACAAAATAAGCTTAGCAATAATAATTATTAAATAGCAATTATTGCTACTTCATACTCATACAAATCAAGAACAAATTAGGATAATTCAGGGTGTTGCTGCCGGTGGCCGAGCGGGTTAGTGCTTGGTCACTTGGCGGCTGGGATTGAGGTAGCGGATGATGCCGCCTGTTCCAACTCCAGTTACCCTCATCCGAATCGAGAGTAGTGAAGCAATTACTCATCTATAATTTATCCAATTAAGCGCTCACAACTAATAGGACTGAACTCATTACTACAGAACGATAATATTGACATTCTGGTAATGTAAACATGTACAGATGACAGTGGTTGGTGCTACATATTTCTGAGGCAAACATTGGATGAAATTGAAATTAAATTAACGGAGACCGCCGCAACGCATGGTTTTGCGCGGTTTTAATGACTAAACAAATGTCTTAAGATTCTTGAAACTTGATTTTCTTGTTCGATACGACCAGAATTTTTGAACATTTATTTCTTTTGACACCCCCCCCCCCCCCCTCACCATCCTTCCGCGAAAATATCAAATTTCATGGTCACAACTCGATCAAAATATCAGTTTAATGAAAAGAAATAAAAATCGCTAAAAAAATGAAAATGAAGAAACAATTACAGCCTGGACAATACGAACAGTATTTACCCCCTCCTCGCTCTCTTCAAAAAATCAAACCCCTGTAACAATAATTACGGAGAAATGTCTTCTAAAATCTCGGCTGATGAATGAAATTAAAAATTAATTGGATGTTCTCCAGATTTGGTCGCCTCACCCCCTACCACCTTTCACTCTTCAACAATTACGTAGGTAACACCTCTTTTCAACACTCCCCAAGTTTGTAGCCCATGCAGACCAAAAACTCAACTAATTTTTTTATTCGCGTATTTTTATAACCTGTTCTAAAAAAATTATAAGTTGAAAATAATACGAGTTTCCCCAGTGTACAGGATAATTATGAGCCATCTTCTTCTTTTTTTGCAGCATAAAAGTTACAGAAAATGTGTAAAGTTGGTCAAATCCAACATCAAATTCCACCTCCTCACCCATTAAAATAATTATTTTCACGTTATATTAAGTTTTATCGTAGTCAAATCCCAACAAGATACCCTAAACAAAATTAAACTACAACATTCTCAATGCACAAAAATACGGAAGTTGGGTAAAATGTGAAAGTTTAGATTGGACAACCAATGTTTCCCAACATTTCATTCGTCGAATATCGAATACTCTGTACTAATTGTATGTTCTTCGAGCTTCCTCAACCCGAGGATTAAAGGTGGAAGTGGTAGTTCAGTTAAGTCTGGATCTGGCTTGCATGTAGAGGTAGTTTTCACTGAATGAACCAATACAAAATACATGGCCCAGCTCAAGAATAGTTCTGAAAATCAACTGAAAACTTGTTTTGATCCTTCAGTGAGTCAGACATCAATAAACAAAGTCGCTGTTCACAAGGAAAAGTGTAGGTTGAGTGGTTGATTAGTTTTTAGAAGAACCCAGAATTCCCAACTATCAAACTGGGCGGTCACCTTACAGACTCTGAGTTAAACAGTAAAATGACGGCGCTCGTTGAGTTAAAGTAATACCATACGGAAAATATTTGTATCCAATGTACAGATAGTAAGCTTTAATTATTAAAGATGTGCGTTTTTTATACAATGCGTCATGCACAGTTTGGTGGAAAATAAAAACAAATCGCTGAAGTTGTCCGTATAAAACGTGGATAACTCCTTGCCCTGGTTTTTTTCATTATCTTTAGTTTGCTACTTTCCCAACTGTTCCCAACTTCCACAAACTGCCTGCCCTGAACTTCCACTCTCGCGGCCCTTTCAAAACTGTCCACTTTCAATTTAAGAGCTTAATTGAATTTTATCTCTTTCACTCCACCCAGTCCCCGGCTGGCCTTATTCCCACTTACCTTCAGTAATGGGATCTCTACGTGTGGATATTTTTCCTTCAAGCGGAGGGTCCTAGGAAATGAATTGTACGGCAATTAAAGAGGGTTACCACTGACCTGGGTATGAAGAAGAAGCGGTTTGAGAGGCGAGTTTGCCTGTTCACTCGTGTAAAGCAATTGTGCGGTTGAGTGATTGCTACTTTTACATTCAACGATGAGGAGGTGAGGAAAAGCGCCTCTTCCATCTGCTATGGTCTCACACTTCTTCTTCCCACTCACTAGGGGAAGGTTTTTCTATCAAACCCGTCCATAATTACTCCTCCAGGTTCCATCCCTGTTTCGACCAGGCTTCAACGCCCTCCCCTCCTGCAGATTCTTTTTGAGGTCCCCTTCCGTCCTCTTCGATCCTCAGCCAATCGCTTAACACTATCAGTTGAAAAGATGTGAAAAGAATAAGAGTAGGGCTTTGGTCTTCACACATTCCGTGATAGTACCATCGATGTATATACCTGGATCGCGCTCTGCTGTGGTTGGGAGGGTCGGGTTTTCGGTCCGACCCCTCGGTGCGTTCCCCCACTCAGAGTGGTATAGAACGTCAGTCACCCCATAGCCTTCACGTTAGAAGTTTATCTTTCGCGCTCTCTTCGCCTAAATTTCACGTTTTGTGTGTTTTTTGTGTGTGATTCTTGAGTGTTTTCAAGTTGCAGTTCATTGTAATACACCATGGGCACGTTTTGCGCCGCTTACGGTTGCAGCAATTCGTCCAAACAAAAGGATGAGAACAAAAAAATATCATTTCATCTGTTGCGGCTCAAACGCTTAGTTGCAGCGTTGCAGACACAATAGAATTTTTGTGCCTCAAGAATCACCCTGATTTTAGAGGAAGTGGGGAAACTGTTGAGTTTATTCGCCTAATAGACAAATTATTTGATTTAATGAACTGTAGGGATCCTTTCGGGAGAGGGAGCAAAGGCCCTATTAAACTATCAAATGCAGAAGTCCATGATTCTATGTTTGAGGATGCGGTCAAATTTATATCTGTACTTAAAGCTGAAGGTGTACCAATATTAGAACATCCAAGGAAAACTTTTGCATTAGGGTTTCTTTCCAATATTGTTGCCTTGAAAAGATTGCGACACACATTGTTAAATGTAGACGGGTTCAATTATTTACTTATATACAAATTGTCGTAGGACCATTTAGAGCTCCTTTTTTCATGTAGGTATACGTGCTAGAATGGGAATAATAATAATCCCATTGTACAGCAATTTACATGGACGATCCGGAAGTTGATGTTCCGCAATAGCGTAAGAGCGTCAGCTCAAAGTAATTGCTTGTCTTTTGACCCATACCTACAACACAGCATATTCAACTTTTCTAACTCAAATGTTCAAACAGATGTGGATGTAGAAGATGACTTCACTGATGTTAAAGCTCTGGCCTCTATGATACAAAGTATCCAAAGGAATTCATATTTTAAAGAAAATATTTTATTTTAAAGATTTTAAAGATACGTTAGTTGTTATGAATGTAGTAATTTATTAACTACTAACAATAACGATCTTTCCAAATACACACATTTTACTGATTTTATATCAAAAGTTAAATTGAAGAGAGCGTCTCCAGATGTTTTTAGAATTGTTAAATTTTTATATGGATTGGTGCAAGACCCCACTCATCACAACAGTACGACTGAATTATTAGCAATCAAAGCTTGTAATTTCTTTAAAAATACAGTATTCCAGGGCCATAATTCAAATGAAGATAATAATCATACTCTAATGTTTATCAAGGTAATTAGTAAATTGGTTTTTAAAGTGGCCCGGTACAAAATAGCTAAAGATGCCACAGAAAAATTAATAACTGCTCCCAAACAAGGCCTACGCCAAAGACTTAATAAGCTTATTTTGTTCAACCATATTTGAGATACCTACCTAATTTACTATGTTACCTTATTGATTACTATAGTAATTGATTACTATGGCAATATATTACCTATGTTTTTTTAAATTTATTCGTTCCAATAAATAGTTCTTTTTTCTTGTGTACCTTTCATACATTTTCTTGTATACTTACCTGATAAATACACACGTACCTACAGGGACTTGATAAAATACACACCATAATGCGACTCCGATAATTGAATCCCGTTGTTTACCCTTCCCTTCGACTGAATAAGTAAATGATTATAATCTTTGAGACAAAAAATGCTCAACAAATAGGAGATGAATATGAGATGAAAACCATTACTGCGTTTGCAACGGTAAACAATTTCTAAGAAGTGGAATAATCCGGTCAATTACCCTCATCAACAATGTGGCTGGAAATTAAGAGTGTCTGGAGCGTCTTCCGAGGTGATTCCGTGAACAATATCATTAATAAGGTCAAAATAAAGCGAAAAAAAACAGAACGGTATAGGGGATTGCCTTGTGTGAGACGGCGCGCGACACCACTCAGAGTGGGGGAAGCGGCTCAACCCGACGGACCGTTTTCTCAGCTCTGAGGGAGCGATCCAGGTATATACATCGATGGATAGTACAAATGCATTTGTAGTACAAATGCATCCGCTCTGCTTCTGTTTTTTCGCTGTTATTAGCGAGTATCAATTGCAAAATTGGTGCGTACGGAAATGCAGTGCCGTGGTGGAACAGTTTCGAAACAGAATCTGCAGACTCATCAAACGATCTTCATTACAAATGTTCCTCCACCGTAAGAGGAATGGGATACTAGTAATGAATGGATTATTGAGCAGAATTTCATGAAATTGGGGCGAAATGGTCATTAAACTGAAGCTAAACCCACGTGGACGACGAATGGAATTAGCTGCTCTGTTTGAAATCTTATGGAGGGCAGCTGGGTTGATGTTCATTAAGCTCAGATCCATTCAATCAATTTTTAGCGAATTTTTGAAGAAACTGGAGCTATGGTTCTCGGTCCAAAAATTGTAAAACTCGAATTTCCGAACATTTCTTTAACAAATTCCATTTTAGACGATAACTCTTGATAGAATTGAGACACAAATTTGCACAAAAAATCTGTATTGGTAATCTAAGTTCGTAGATGGGTCGAATCGGATTTTAAGGAGAAAACAATTATGTTTAATTCCAAAAATTAAACAGTCTGACAAGTGACACTTCATTTTGAAGATTATTTAACGCTTAAAACGATAGTGAAGTCAGAATTGCGTTATCTTATTCTGATCTCAAACTGGAGCACTTCGAAGATGAAGAAATGTGGTTGTTACTTGAGATGTTCTTCGCGGTTCATCTGGTCTAATCTGATAACGGAATAAGATTTCGAAATTCTGACTCACCATCGAGTTCAGCGCTGAAAATTCTATAAAATGAGGTGTTACTTGGCAACAAAAAGGAGACAAAATTTGTTATAAAATCAGTAAAATGGAGAAATTTTACATGAAACCAGTTATTACTTCGAAAATTCGCTCTTATAGCCATGCTGCATGGCTGTGGATTTGTTTATTCTTAAACAATCTGAATCTTAAAACAATGATCGAACCTACAATGAGTTCGACATGGGGGAACATAAATGCTGTCATGTCGTCTAAATATGCATCCAACTTCGCCTATGTCTCCCCAGTTATTTCTCCAGCTTGAATATAACCAATGCTTACTAAGCTGCTATTTGGTAATGTTATATAATTACTATCCCATCATTGTTCACTTCCCTCAAGTCCGCTTGAGTTATAGCAGAGCTAATGTTTATAAATTCCATCATTTATTAAATCCGGTGGAACGGGGAAGGCTTTCGTGTCAAATGATAACAACACTGTGTCCCAGATAGAGAGGTAGGGCAGGGGGTAGTTAGAAGACAAGTTTGGTGTATTAAGAGGGAGAGGGCATGTAAGTGTAACGAGGCATACAATATGATGAATGGCCACAAGTGTTGGCTGACGGGGGACGCATATCCCATTATGAGGGAGCGAGAATTGAGTCGTTGCCGGATGGTATGCTGCGGTACGCCGAGGAGACACTGAAAATATAAGAAAGTTACAAATGTTTCTACCTCTCATACATCACTAGCTCCCTACCCTCGGCCCGGGCTTCCACCGCCGTTTCCAGTATCCTGGGTTTAATCGTCCAATTCCACTCGTATTCATTCACTTTAATCAGCTAGTATATCCCCATTCTCCAACGTGTTCTTTCTTGACAGCTCTAAACTATCTCATCACACCATCATGCAATTCAAGTTGCCACTATCATTACCACTGGGAACTCATAATCATCCGCCACTCGTCTACATCAGCTACAGGGTTGTGAACGTTGTAAACGAATGCTCGATAAATTCAGGATAACCCATAATTCGTTTTTTTTTTTTTTCGCAATCGGTTCGCTTTTAATAATTTTTCTAGATCTAATTAGTGAATTTAAGAAGAAATCCACAGGATACACTCAATAATATAATTATAATCTCCGTGTCCACCTTGGAGATGCACATCGTTTCTGATAAACTTCAGTAGAGCTCATACAGCTTTAATGTTTCTCTCATCGTCATAGCCAAATCGGGAGACGAAGTGTCGAGTATTGAAGATTTTGTATTTTTCATAGAATAGTAGAATAGTACACGTATTCTATGAAAAATACAAAATCTTCAATACTCGACACTTCGTCTCGCATGCAACACTTCTGGGGTTTGATTGCAATTTGCAGTTTCCCTCAGATGTATCAGCTAATGTAATCTTATCACTCCTAATCATTATTTTATCATCAATATGAAATCCACTGATTGAGCTATGAGTCCGTCCCAACACAATCCGATGAGTGATCTTGAGGTCAACCAGAAGCCGTTCTTCTAAATCTAGGAACGCGGTAGCGTTCCGCCCCCCCAAGCAAACAAGTTGAGATGAACCAACGGTACCGAGTGTACATATATCGGCTCCTATTTGATCGATCAACTTAGTGTGGGTCTTGTTGTGTGAATAATACAGTAGAAAGCCCTGAAAGTTTCAAGTCGCCAGGTCTAAAGGGAGCCGAGCTATATAACTTCAAAACACCGGTTTTAGACCCTTACCCTTGGAAGTTCTTCTTCTTATTCATTTAGGCAAGGCTAAAATCTCTCCTTTATTCTTGCTTAATTTATTAATTTTATCAATTTATTACTCTATTAATAAATAATTTATAAATTTAATAATAAATAATTGATTTATAATTTTAATAATTTCCTTAATTTATTCTTGCATATTGCCACCACAGGTCTTTTCAATTTCAACAACAAAAACTCTGCAAATTCTTGACACAACGGTTTATTATCTTCTTTGTACAGATCAGGGCCGGATTGAAGCATAAGTGCGGGCCCGACAATTAAAATGACAAAATAACGTCACTGATCATGTGTCATTATTGTTTTCAGGCAATACAGAATGAATAAATAGTTTATATAACATGCACCAACAGAGTATGAAACAAATTATAAACGACAATAAACGGTACGCCATGGTTAAAAAAACCGTCTGCCGGAGGTTTGGTAGTGCTTCCTATCATGTACGACGTTACAGTGAATCAGAAAAATAAAATAAAATGGGAAAACAGGTTGTGGTTGTTGACACAGACAGATGCACAAAACGAATGATCATAAGTTTAATTGTCGTATCAGAAAATTCCTGTACCGCCAAGCCAGCTGAATAATAATCAATAAGGGACGACCATTCAATGGCTATAGTTCTGTGCAACACTTGAGAATCCACCGGACTGCGTGGAGAGACTGCAACGGACCAACCTGCGCAAGGCTTGCACACTTGACCTCCGGATTCAATTCCCTGTACGGGGTGAAGTACTCGGAATCCTGAGCTCTTCTCTCCTGAGCTGTTCTCTCAGGAACATTACACCTGCATCAGACCTCATGACAGAATCCTCAATGGACGCATGGATACAGAACCAACTGCCATACACCACCAACTGCCATACACCACCAATTGCCATACACCACCAACTGCCAGCTCCTCACCCACCGACCACCCCCGCTCTCTTCTCTGCCACCCACATTCATTTAGCGCCCACAATTTCAATGAATGCGATAGCAGTCAGCTTGTGAATGACGGACAATACAATTTATTTTAATGTTTATTTTAAATTTATTTTAATGTTGTGATGCATTCCCACACAGAAAACAGACGTCTACTAGATCTTGTAGATCATCTGACTGTGGTCTACGTGATCTTCATTCGTCTACAGACATGATTTAGACCGTCTATTGTTTCTATAAACTTCATTTTCTCCGTCTACTACTTCATCTTCTTCGTCTACTCATGAATGACTCTCAATAAAATGTATTTATGTGATGCATTAATAGTCCACCCCTTCCCTACTCCCTCCCTCTTTCCACACGTCACCACCAACTGTCCGCTCCTACAACGCCCTCCTCCAACCGCCCTCCTCCCCCGCCGTCCTCAAACCGCCCTCCTCCCCCGCCGTCCTCAAACCGCCGTCCTCCCTCGCCGTCCTCAAACCTCCCTCCTCCCCCGTCGTCCTCTAACCGCCCTCCTCCCCCGACGTTCACCCTCGCCGTCCTCAAACCGCCCTCCTCCCCCGTCGTCCCCCCGCGGCATCCTCAAATCGTTCACCACTCGTTGGACAGCTCTCGATTTACCTAACCATATTACGTTAACCACTGCGGAGTGCGTGGCCGACAAGCTGCGGTATGAGCGTGATTGTTTAAATAATTGTTTACACACAGGTACGATTTCTACAACAATGAAGTACGAGGTACGTGGTGTGGGTGTGGGAGGGGGCGCAAAGACATAAAATGTCCCTCGTGGTTGCGTACTCGTACGAAAGCTGTACCCACTTTATGGTTGCTTTGAATCACGAATTTAATGGCTATGACTGGCATGTCTGCAGCCAAATCATCTAAGAAGAAGAATTCAAATAAACACCTCGATTCGATATGAAGTCTATTTTGTCTCCTTAATTCACCTCATCCACGGGCCTCTCAGATAATATGACGTCGCAACACAAGCGACCAACTGCGTCAAAAGATATGACGTCAAACAGGTGCCGCCAAGAACACCTCACAGGATATGACGTACGTGGAACGGCAGGGGTGGATGACGTCAGACAAGTGGCTGGTAAGAACACCTCACAGGATATGACGTACGTGGACCGGCAGGGGGTGAATGACGTCAGACAAATGACCGGCAAGAACACCTCACAGGATATGACGTACGTGGACCGGCAGGGGGTGGATGACGTCAGACAAGTGGCTGGTAAGAACACCTCACAGGATATGACGTACGTGGACCGGCAGGGGGTGAATGACGTCAGACAAATGACCGGCAAGAACACCTCACAGGATATGACGTACGTGGACCGGCAGGGGGTGGATGACGTCAGGCAAGTGGCCGGCAAGAACACCTCACAGGATATGATGACGTACGTGGACCGGCAGGGGGTGGATGACGTCAGACAAGTGGCCGGCAAGAACACCTCACAGGATATGACATACGTGGACCGGCAGGGGGTGGATGACGTCAGACAAGTGGCCGGCAAGTACACCTCACAGGATATGACGTACGTGGACCGGCTGGAATGGATGACGTACGTGTACCGGCAGGAATGGATGACGTCAGAGGGGTCAAGGGGAGCCAAATATTTTAAACCTCCATTTCTTCCTTACTAATATTAATAAGCATTATGTAAATACGGATCGTAATCTTGAATCTACTTGTACTCTCAACAGTTCCATTATATAAAATATCAAATTACCGTCGAGTTAAGTATTTTTTAACGATTCCTATTTCCATCATAAAAAAATTGTTTCTTCATACAAAAGTTGCTTAACTCAACACTTCCTTCGTTAAATACATTTAAAAATAAATGGTGTCTTCCTTAAATATAACAGTTTTAAAATCTTTGCACAGATCACCCTTCTGTCTAGATCACTAGGTCTAAATGTCTAGATCCTCAATGTTAGATTAATTATTATTATGAATTATCACTAATTATTAATAATTTTATCAAGGAGGTACCTAGTGAAAATTATTATAATTTATTGTTAGGTATTAATAATTTGTATTTATTATTATTAATAATTATTATTAATTATAATTAATTAATACGATATCCGGCTGTTGGAATCGACTGAGTTGCTTTGTGTAGAACCTGAATGATAGAGATGATGAATTAATCACAAATAAAATGTACCGATATAATTCTGGGGTTTTTAATACTACGTCGGTAATAATTTTTCTATAAAAAAGTACCTACCAACAAACATTCAAAATTACCTTCATTTCCGTAGCACGAAACGTACCTCAGAACAAAAACTCTGCAAATTCTTGACACAACGGTTCATTATCTTCTTTGTACAGATCACCCTTCTGTCTAGATCACTAGGTCTAAATGTCTAGATCCTAAATGTTAGATTAATTATTATTATCAATTATCATTAATTATTGACAATTTTATCAAGTACCTAGTGAAAATTATTATAATTCATTGTTAAGTATTAATAATTTGTATTATTTATTAATAATAATTATTATTAATTATGATTAATTAATACGATATAATTCTGGGGTTTTTAATACTACGTCGGTAATAATTTTTCTATAAAAGAAGTATCTACCAACAAACGTTCGAAATTACCTTCATTTCCGTAGCACGAAACGCACCTCAGAACAACAAACTCGACATCACTCAAGCCATATGATGTTCCAAAGAGCTTGTTAGTATGAAAATGGACCTGTATTTCAACAGTTTGATTCAATATCGTGTTGTGAGGCACAATCTTTGAGCCGTCATTGTGAACGAACGGCTGGTCGTACAAAGCTGCGGATGGTCTTAAAAAATTCTTAGGAATAAACTCTATCTAAAGATGAAATAAAAAACATACCGTTCTATATGAATTTTTAGAGTTTTGGAATTTTAAAAATTTCAAAATTCGTTTTGAACCCCTTCCCCTTGACCTAGGGTTATGAAAAGTTTCGAGGACCATTGTGGGGTTGGTCGGAAGTCATAAAAAAATTTGTAATTTTAACTTAACGCTAACTGGGCAAAGTGCCGCGTACGGGGTACGGCGGACGGACGGATTTTTTTTTATTCGATTTTCTGAATCTACGTATCTTGAAACGTAAACCAACAAATTTTGACATGGTGTTAAAAAATTGTTTTCTTTGGGCGATTCCAATGGTGCATTATCGAAGATGATAAACCAAAAGATGTAACATCCCCAAAAAACAAATACATAGATGTGTAGTAATAAAAGCATCCCTCCATGGCGCCAAGGGGAGATTTCGAAAGGGGCATGGTGCTTGTGAAGTGGTTAGGACATCGGTTTAGTTGGAAGGAAAAAGGTGGGCGGGGATGTGGATATCATAACTTGTTCCGGCTGCTGTAGAATGATATCCCCCCAAAAACAACTCCGTTGTAAAAACTGGCCCGCCAAAAAACCTCAGCCGCAAAAAGGAATGATATCCATTTTGCCCGCCAGCCACATATATAGGATACTCGGTGCTTCGCACCTCGCTGTTGAGTGTGCATATAGAAACCTGATCCTCCTACCCCTAACCTCCACCGTCAATGTTTTCCTGTTCCCTGTCTCCTTCCCACAACCCCCTCTCACCCTTAGTCACCCTCGGTTTCACCTAATATGTTTCCTCTGTTACACCAGCAGGGAGCTTTACGCTTCTTTCAATGCTGTCGGCGGGAGCTTTTTGCCAGATGAACAAGCCTGAATTGAAGCATTACTATATTATAAGTATTACTGGTGGTCACGAGTAATCAGTGGTGGTACAACTATATCATCTATATCATCTGGAGAGTTGGTGTACAAAAAATCAACTCTCGAGACACTCAGGGGACCGAGCTACGGTATGGTGAAAACCCCAACTTGTTCCGTCGCGTAATCAGTGTCTCAGTCGCTTCGGTTTTCAGGGCTTCGGTTTTCTTGGCGGGCGGGACGCTCCCGCGTCCCTAGAATTGCGAGAATGATATTTTTACACGGAATTTTTTTTTAGGGATACATATTAGGTATGTGTAGGAATCCCCCTCATTCTTACAAGTAACAAAATTATCATTTGAATTTTAGAATATTCCTATAAACTGGAAATAACCATACAGATAAAAAGTAACCCAATTACAGTAGTTCCGTAAGCACTCATGCGCTTCGCCGGGACTTACGTGCTGGGTTGTAATTACCTCGTCAGATGCTCACGAAGTGCCGTTTGCGTGTCGCCCAAGTTAACTTGATACCCAGGTAGCTAATTCATTCAACGACGTTGAATTATTATAAGTTTCCAGCACTCCACCCCCTCCTTAGCTCCCCACACAGTTTTATAACAACGCGCAGTGATTACTCCGACACTCGTTAACGACGGAATTAATGATCGTCGTATGGCTCAACGGTATCATCCGTTGTGAATAGTTGAACGAGTGAACCCCGTTAGTCACAATTCGTGTTACAAAGAATCAAAAGTTGCCGAAACCGACTTATATTTATACTTTCACTTTCATCTCAGAAACTCCTTCTTTGCCATAACCCAGGAGGTTACTTGCATTCATTCTCTTATTAAGTTAGGAGTAACAAACAGCAGGAATGTAATCGATGAGTAAGTTTCACTGTAGGTTTTATTTAAAAGTCAGGTTTAATATTGGTAATAATTCGGTGTAAAATGCCAAAATAAATATTCTCCTGACTAATGTAAGTATTCTTGTGAATGATCACTCCAAGGCGGGAGCATAGCGTGGCGCTGGAAATAGGGGTACCGCACTCAATCCAACCCCCCCCCCCCCCCTTCCCACACAGTGTGTAAAGAAAAGCGTTACCTACATTTTACGATAATTTTCACTTACAACCAAGCCGTTGCTAGGGAAAGGAAACTTCTGTAGTTTTCATCGGACAAAAATCGGTCTCCATTCGATCGACAGCTCTCGAATTATAACGCATTTCTTGCGTATTTGTTCTTGGTATTTATGTCAGACTTATATATATTTTTATGTTATAAATAGATATAGTGAATACTGACTGCTGCTTGTATTGTGATCAATTGCTTGAGGTTGAGGTTACCTACATTTCTGTTTTCATTAAAATAATACTACATCTAAACAAAGTTGGTCGTATAGGAAACTGGGATTCGTTGTTTTGTTGCTGTAGTGACTGAGACATAATGAGCGGGTAATTCAAATTTTCAATTGAATATTTTGATTAAATATTTTGTTATTCCTAATAAATGTTTTCATCATTCAACTTTTACCTACATTCTTCATTTCTTGTGGGGAAGCGCCGCTTTCTGCGCTGCCCCTGACGCTACGCCCGGGCAGAAAAAATATAAACATTAAAAACACCAAAAATTTAAACATTAAATGAAATTTCGATTTAAATATTAAATGAAATTTTCATTTAAACATTAAATGAAATTTTCCGCTGTCGACGGTTTATAGTTAGGAGTTTAATGGTTTATACTACCAAGGGTATTTTAGTTCATAAATCTGTCCATGTCCATCGGTCCCTAAGGCCATACGCCCTCTACCATAACGGAATCAGCAACTATCAGATTACTTAGCTGCACCACCAGACAGTAACCACAGAGCAAAGCTCTGTCAAACTCCAACAATATTTTAAATCTATCCGTTTTATGTTTCAGCCGCATACGAGTCCTAGCTGTCATCTTTCAACACCTACCGTTTAAATTGACATTTGTAACAGCTTAATTCTGCCTAGTAACGCCCTTTCTCAGGATAGGTCCCATTCACTTGGGCTCTTTTCCCTTCGATCTTCAGCCAATCTTATCATAAACAGCCAATGATAATCGACCTCCTCCAACTGGTCCACTGTGTTAACTCACCTCATCAGAGTTATCGTTAACCCACCCGTTATCGTTTGTTGCTTTGGATTGCTCAACAAACCCCTAATAAACCCAGCTTTTAGTAGAAATACACAACGTTTTAAAAACTCAGTTTTTTATTTAAAGAGAGTACTTGTGGGACAAGCACGTTGTTTACCAACCAGCCAACCCCCTTGTGACCCATAAAGGATCGGTATGGGTGAACAGACATCACTTGCTTTAATAATACGGTTTTGATCCCGATAATCACAATATGTTTATGATATTCTTATGATCCCCTATCTTATTGGGCCCATGTACATTATATTTCCTGTTAAAAATATTGTTTGTTTTTATTGTAATTTCTCAGTCAAATGGTAATTATAAATCTATATTTATTCCAATATATTTTATCTTTGAATGAAAATGTTTTAATTATTCCAAAAATCACATTTAGGATTTGCAGTTCCATTGTGAGACTGTTTTTGGTAGCTTAAATAGCGATCTCAAAAATTAGCTGACACAAGTTTTTTTCGATGAACTGACCTCAAAAGTGTATTTTTAACCAAATTTTACTCCACGCGATGAAAATTAATATAAATGATGTGCAATATAAAGATGAAATCCGTCTTAGATTGTAGTAATATATTCAAGTGAATAAATTCACTTGCTTAAAAAACGCATTGTCATACAATTATGAGCAATCATACCAATTTCGCAATATTATTGCATTGATATTGCCGATATCGATATTTTGGTGCGATAATATCGCTGTATCGGTATCGACGTTGAATATCGTTATCGATATCAAATATCGGAAGATCCTCGATATCGCAACAACCCTATCAACGACTCAATCGGCCAAGAAGACGGAAAGTGTGCATATGCAAATACAAAACCATTCGTCATCTCTGAGAGGCCCAATCGATATTCCTACAAACACCCATTCTGTGTTTTGCTGTATTGAATCATGATTTCCATCGATAAAAATGATCATGATTTCATCGGCAAAAAAAAAAACAATATTTTCATATCGGTCTATCAATATAAATGGTTTTCCAAACTTAACATGCTGAGTAATTGGTTTGACCGAAAGTAATGGATGTTGGATGGATTTGATTCATATTCGAGGTTGTTTTTTTTTTTTTTTTTTTTTTTTTTTTTTAACCGAACTCGCAATATCGCAGTTGATGGGCAACGATGTTTCGGGCGCTTCTGCCTACTGCAATATAGCGTACATGTCTAGGGTGAAGATTTTCCAATATCCTAGGAACTGATGGAAATCGAATTTCATCGGCAAAAATATATATGCAGTAACATTTAGCCTGCAGCGGGTTCCCACAAATCAAAAGTTTATAAATGTAGAAGGGACAGCCGTGAGGAGACCTGGGAAATAAAAGGCAGGGGTAGAGGGAAAGGCAAAGAGGAATTGCCCAAATTGGATTCCTACAGTTGAATTGGCTGTAACAAGTTATTGTGTGTGTAGCCCACTGGCTCTCTCCACCAATCATAACGCCCGATTTGAAAGTCAAATCCCTGCAACTCTTCGCCGCACCTCCACTACCCTTTGTCGGCACCAATTGGACAAATCCCCACCAACCAATTGGACAACTTCTCTTTCCCATACAAGTCAAATCAGTGGACTATTGTGGTTACCCGCTATAACCCCCCTGAAATCACATTTTCGCGTCTTTTGCATCCAATTCATCTTTTATTTGACGCCTATATCTCCATCCCCTTTCCACTCATACCAATCCACTCTTTTTCCATTTCTGGGCCTGATTACTCTCATCCAGGTGACTTGCTTTCCTCCTTCGTCCCACCCGATACCATTTATTTTCAAGCCCAATAACGGTTCGGCATCAATTCATACCAATAACCATATCGAATCTCATTAGTCTATTTTTATTCTTATACTGAAGGGATCATGATCCCTTATGATTACGATCCATTAAAACAGTATTGATCGTCGTGTTTCATAATTCACTCAATATCGGATATCAATTTAATTTTTCTCTGCCGAATTTCACACTTTGTTCACCTACATTTTGTCGTCATTTTGCTTCCTGAATAAGTCCTGTTACGCGTCTGCAAGTTTGCTGGTATGTCCAATGTGAGGGAGCCATACAAACATGGCATATGTTTTTTCAGTGAACCCCGCAGTTTCATTCATGAGCAGTGAATTCTTACAAAATGTTGATTCAGGAGACGTACTTTTGACGTGATGGGTATGATTGGGATGGGCTTCCATCACCTCGATACTGTTTAGAATGCACAGACGCCTTAGGTCTATGAAGGAGAAATACTTCTACTACACTCATGTTATTAAACAATTGTATCCTTCTGAAATATATCATCACATTCTTCCATGCGTTGGGTGTCACGTGAGTCGAACTTAAGTTAACTCATGACATACAGGTGTTACAAAAAACCATGGAGTCCATCTGGCTTGGCGTCTGAAGCCTTTTCGGATGTTATACATTTGGTTATATGATAATGACTAGGTGATTGATACGAATTAGTTTTCAGTGACTGCATGAAAATACAAAGCCTACACCATCATCCACCTCGCTGCTCCACATATCGCTTTACGTGAATTTTTCAAGACAATCCGGAGCTTTTTACTACTAGCCGTTCGTAAACAGTGAGGTTGAGCCAATGCAATAGGCTATGCCTACCGTCAATAATTGCTTGTATCAAACGGCGGCAAGTCGAGTCAACTTTCTTTTTTGGGGAACAGCTGAATCAAACAACATTGTATTGTCTTGAGATCATTTTCGTGTTCACGGAAAGAAGGTATTTCGAAAATTTGGTCGGTACCGAGTGTTTGTTTCCTGGGCGTCACGAAACGCGTTTTACAGGTATCCATATCTCGGCTCCTATTTGACCGATCAACTTGAAATTTGGTGAGGATCTTCTTGGTGTGAATAATAGAATGCCCTAGAAGTTTCAAGTTGCTAGGTCTAAAGGGGGGGCCGAGTTCTTCTTGTTCTTCTTCTTCTGATTGAGACGGTCAAGGCTACAGCCTCTCCACCTTCACCGATTGAGTTGAAATTATGCAGAGAGGTTCGCTTCAACTTTAGACGGTGCCTCTTGGGACCCATTACCTCATCCCAAAAGAAAATTAGGAACCGAAAATAGAAATTTTAGGCTAATAGTGTCCACTTTGACGAGTCTACAGCCTGGGTAACAGGACCAATCGACTTGAAACTTTGTAGCAACATTTTTTATAACATGACCCAATGCCACTTGATAGATTTAACCCATTATCTTAACCCAAGAACATTTTAGGAACAAAAAACTGAAAATTAGAGTAATGTAGGCTAACTTTGGCTTAGGTATATAACTTTAAAAACCCAGTGCTTCTTCTTATTCAGCTAGGCAAGGCTACAGCCTCTCTTTTATTCTTGCTCAATTCAATTTTTATGAATGTATAACTTTATTGATTAATGAGTGTGTGTGGTTTAGGTTGACCGTCAGTAAGAATGATGTTGAGGGATGTCGAGGGTCGGTCAAATTTGACCGACCCTCGACATCCCTCAACATCATTTATTGATTAATTAATAAATAATTTATCAATTTATTTATAAATAGTCTTAATTTTATCTATATAACTAAATTTAGAGACGATTTTCGTATTCCTTGGGTATGTGCGAAAAATTTCACTACAGTTATTCGTTTTGTGTGAAATGGAGTCGAACCATGCCGATTTTGAATTTGATGTCAGTCTGTTTGTCCTTCTATCACGCAAAAACGGGTCAATGGATCGAACACTTCTCCCGCATTTGAATATTTCCGTGATCGGGGAAGGACATAGGGGGGTTCAAAAAGATGTGATATCTAATATGATAATGTGGTATCTAATACACTGACGTACGTGTAGTAATAAAAACGTCTTACCATGGCGCCAAGAGGAAACTTCGAAATGGGTACGGTGCTTGTGAAGTGGTTAGGACATCCTATATAAACAGATTTTTACATGGAGGGTTTTTTGGGGGGATATCACATCTTTTTGTTGTTGAAGTTGATAAAACCTGTACAGGCAATATGCAAGAATAAATTAAGCAAATTATTAAAATGATAAATGAATTATTTTTAATGTTTGTAATGGTTTGCTGAGTGCTTCTTGCGTTTTTGATACAACCACACAGTGGATACCCAGATCGGTGAATGCAGAGACATGTACGAACTGTACCAAGTAGGTACGTATATGTTAACCGGACGTTACGAAACGCGTTTTCCAGGTATCCTTATCACGGATCATTTTTGACCGATCAACTTAAACTGTCGTGTGGATCTTTTCGGCGTGGATAGAAAAAAGTCTTGAGAGTTTCAGGTCGCTAGGTCTAAAGGGAGCCGAGTTACGAGTAGGTATATATCTTTAAATTCTTCACCCTTACCACCCCACAGCCACTCCTTTATTCTTGCTTAATTTATTAATTTATTTTATTCATTTATAACATGTCATGAATGGTTTGCTATGGGACCCCCGCTCCCGGGGAGGTTAGGCAATTATGCCCACCCAGAGGGGTATCCTGGTATGCATTCACCGACCTGGGTATCCAGTGTGTTGTTGTATCAAAAACTTGGGAAGCAACAAGCACTCAGCAGACCATTAATGCACTCCCACCTTCAAACAACACCTGATATGCCAAGTTGTTGTTGATAGAAAAACTCTGAAAATTCTTGACACAACGGTTTATTATCTTCTTCATACAGATCACCCTTCTACGTAGATCACTGAATGACAGATTAATTATTATTATGAATTATTATTAATTATCAAGTAGTGTAAATGATTAATATTTATTAATAAAGAGATAAATAAAGGAATAAATTGAAGGAATAAATAAAAGAATAAAATTGAAGAATAAATGGAAGGAATAAATAAAAAAGGAATAAAATTAAATTGAAAGGAATTAATAAAGGAATAAATTGAACTTTGGTGCGGATCTGCTCGGTGTGGATGGAAAAAAGCCTTGCAAATAAATAAATAATTTATTTATTTTCAAGGCTTTTTTCTATCCACACCGAGAAGATCCACACCAAAGTTCAAGTTGATCGGTCAAAAATGAACCGTGATAAGGATACCTGGAAAACGCGTTTCATGACGTCCCGTTAACATATACGTACCTACCTACTTGGTACAGTTCGTTTTTCTCAACGTGTTTGCTTGGCGGGGCGATTATACGAGCAATCAAGTATCTCAGGATTATTTCAGATTGATTTATAAATCTAATTCAAAAAGGCAAATACTACGTTATCATTACCTGAGGAAAGTGTGTACCTACCTACATAAATTTAGCTCGAATTCTAGCGTCGCAAAATGTAGCCTGAAGTTATCATCGACGATACAGTCAATCCAATCAATTCTTCGGGTAATAATCCATTTTATTGAAATCAACGAACCGAGGGAAACTCAAATGGGGTGGTTTGTTCAAAAGGAGCTGTTTGATCCAAGAGAGGTGCAGAGATTAGTTTGGATGTGGCGGTGGAAGCAAACGGGAAGGTGAGTTGGGGGCTTTCATAATATATTGAGGGAAACGAGGGGAGAGACGTGACATGCGCGGTGGGACCCCACGGCCGGTGCCGCATTTGGGCTGTGGCTCCCTTCATCATTGGCTCTACGCCAAAAATCCTTCTACGAGGATTCCACCATTTTATCCTTACGCAGAGATGGTGTTTGATTGATTAATTACAACACAACAGAACGGTGGCTCAAATCGAAATTATTTCAATCGATCTTGGGGTTGCTTCATGCTGTCCTTGACCATGATTTTTATTTCACCTTTTTAGATAGGAAGGATCCCAGTAATAAGAAGTTCTACAGACCAATATCTCTGTTGCCAGTATCATCTGTATATTAGGTATCATCAGAAAGATTTCCACAGTCATGCAGCATGGATATAAGAGCAAATTTTCGAAGAAATAACTGGTTTTATGGAAAATGTGTCCATTTTACTGATTTCATACCAAATCTGTCTCCTTTTTTGTCGAGTAACACCTCAGTTTATGGCATATTTAACCCTAAGCACGATGGGGAAGTCAGAATTGCGATAGCTCATTCCTTTAGAGCAGATTAACCGTGAAGAATTTCTCAAGTAACAACCACGTTACCTCATCTTCAACCTTATACATAATTTGTATCATTTTTAATGAAACTGACGTTTTGTTCGAATATTCGCTAAAAGTATGCACCTGTGTGTTCTTGGATGTTTCACAAGCGTTTGATAAGGTTTGGCAAGACGGCTTGATGAGCATACTGGAATGTGATTTGGATACTAGCTACTTTGTAATACTCCAGTCCTACGTCAGTGACAGACAATCTGGAAAAGGCACGAATAAGAGTATTCTGGGATCAACAATATCTGCGATGGGGTCCCACAACGCAGTGTCCTTGGACCTGTGCTATACCAAATATCCACAAGGGATTTGCCATCTGCTGAAAGTGGAGTTACAGCAACGTTCGCTGATGATACAGCATTCACGGCTGAGTGGGACACAGCTGAAGAAGCTGCTCATATACAGCAAAATCACCTTGGTGAAGTCATCAAATGGAGGAGAAACAATGGAGAACCAACTCGAATTATGTATTTCGCCAAATTGAGGACCAAAATGAATGGCCCAGTGTGCTTGTAGGTAATTGGGTCAGCTGATGAGCTGCCACTCCATTAACATGTGTGTCATAGTATTACTACAGTTGATCTAGCTCACATGATGTCGTTCTTGTGTACGTTTCTAACGAACTCCTTTTCCAATAATTCATTAGTTCATTACACTTACAATTTTGATAAATAAAGCCTACAGATCGGCATACATTCTTTTATACCACAATGTGATTTGTGTATCTAAGTGAAGAATTTGGAGAAAAAATTTTTTTTCTCCAAAAACCAGAACTGTAATTATTACGTACTCGTCGTTTGCAGGAAGAGGAGCGAGTTTGCAATGATCGATACTGAAGGATAATCACAGGTCTGAATTTGGGTGATTCTTCTTCAAATCCTATTCCCGGGTTATTACCTGACGGAAAAAGCAAACTGTAATGGGTTCTATGACAACACGAAATTTGTGAAACTCGTGAGATCTTTCATCATATGCAGCTAGGAAAAACTAACGGGAAAACAGAACTGACTCTCAAATTCAGAAAATGTACTGGTTAATGGGCAGGCGGTCGAAACTATCCGTGTAAAACGAATTAACCCTGTGCAACCAAATCCTAAAAAATCCCCAGTCATGCAGCATGACTATAAAAGCGAAGTTTCGAAGAAATAATTGGTTTTATGTAAAACGTCTCCATTAACCCACCGTTTCTTCATCTTCAAGGGTTTTGACCAGCCTGAAGGCGATTCTTGAAACTTTTCATAAACCTAGGTCAGTGGGAAGGGGTTTAAAATGAGTTTTGAAAACGTTTCGAAAATTTCTAATGGCGGTTTAGTTGTTTGCAGATTTTTAAATAGAGTTCAATTAAGAGCGTTTTCGAAGATCATCAGGTGCTTCTTACGACTATCCGTTCGTTTACAATGAGGCGAGTTTATTATGCGAGGCGAGTTTATTAGCTACTAGCCGGCTAGTTAGAAGCTGGCGAGTCGCCGAGTGCGCTATTTGAAGATTACTCGTAGCTTATCAGTGGGAACTCGGAACAGGTACTTAAGAGCTTTATATGAATCTCCAGTTGTTAAATAATGTAATGTTATTTCCAGTTTCGTGGCTAATGGGATTGCCACCCTCATTACCGTGTCCTTTTTTTCAGCATTTTTTTCACCATACCCAGTAAATCATCTAACTGTATACCGGAAATTCTTAAAATATTTCGATTTTGACCTCAATCAGGAGATGACTCTTCCAAGAATTGTTGGTTGTATATTCCCCTGTTTCGGCTAGAAGTATGTTTGTTGGAGTGGTGGTTAGGAAGCCATTGGCGCAGACGTGGAGTCGTGATATTTTAATGACGTTTGTATCGCTAGCTTGTCCGTAAACAATTGAAGCATAATTGATAATAGCACGGATTGTAGCCCTGTAGAAGGAGAGAGAGACTTCTAAATCGGCTCCCCACTTGAAGTTTGTTATCATTTTTTGAGTACATTATAATAACGGTCTGCTTTATTACAAACGTTGTCAACGTGAGTAGTCCACGTTAGGTTTCGATGCAGCCATAGCCCTAGGAATTTAACAGTTCGATGAACTGCAATCTTGTTGCCACACAGATCAATACTGTTTCTAATTGGCATTTTTTGCTTTCTAGTGAATGGGACTACATATTACGGATTTCGAGGCAGATAGGTGAAGATTCTTCACGTCGCACCAGTTGAGGAGGCCCTGCATGAATTCTCTCAGCTTATTTATACCATAAATTATATAATCACATTCCACGAATAAACAGATATCATTGGTTAATTGGATGATTTCCACCTCATTCCTCTACGTCCCCACACAAATGGCGTGCAACGGTGCCCCAGTCCAGTGCCCCCTTTTTCTCATCAGGCCTAGCTGCACATCTGTGAGCAATCAAAATATCATTCAGGGCTTGCAAAACCGTGTGCTCAGGAGCATAGTTAGTGCATTTGGAATGATGAACTCCACTATGAGGTAGAAAATATCAAGAAAATTGCTATCGTCCATCAGAAGCGACTAAGAGGTCACGTCAACACCAAAGCTGCCCAGTTGCTTGTTATTAACGACCTGCTGAAATGATTGAGGAGAAGAAAACCATACGAACTAATACACTGACTATAGATTATTGAAATTATAGCTCAACCAAAATGGTCAAATACAAGTGCTATATCTTTGTTTTGTAGACAATTGTATCAAGTTAAAAGCAAAGCGGTCCTAAGTTGTATACTTGGGGTAATGTGAGATGTATTTAGGGTCAACGTGGAGTCTGGCTAGCGAACCAACGAGAACCTGATATGGATCACTGATTCTATGGGGTCCAAGAATTTATGGTACTTGAGCGTCAAAACAACAAAAGTATCCCTGAATTGTAATTTAATTGAGAAATAACACACAGTTCACCAAAATGTACAATGCGGATCCAGTAATGGAATCTGCCTCACTCTCTGATACCGCGTCGAGGGAGACAAATACACGAACCTGGTGTAGCCGACCATTAAACCTTACACCATTAAAGCACCCTTACACCTTAAACCATTAAAGCCTGTAAACCTGACATTGACACGTTGATTTACACCGAAAAGTTGTGATCAGAATTCAAACAAAACATACAAAGACATTCCACTCACCTGTACTCTGACTTCGGGGAGGTTGACTTTCATGGCGAGCTCTTCGCGGCTGTAGACGTCGGGGTAATGACTTTTCTCGAAAGCCCGTTCGAGCTCATGGAGCTGGTATGTGGTGAAGGTGGTTCTATTTCTCCGGTGCTTCTTCTTGTCAGGGCCGCAAACGGAACTTCCGCCATCCTCGCCGTCCTCGCTTGAGATCTGCCTCAGCTCCACAGACCGGCACCCGTCTGTCCCCACTTTACCTGGTCAACAACAACTGATTTCTTTAGCTATACAATCGTCCTATATCACAGATTTATATTCATAAAGCATATCCATTACAGGTTCCTAATCCACATTAATTTGAACTTTGATAATCGTATAGGTCGCTGTGTATTTCCTCTAGGAAGCCGTGGTCTGATTCTGTTCACTAAATTCATGTCCTGGGTTCCTAAATGATTACAGGTTATGTGAACTGTAGATATTTTTCTCGGCCTGTACCAGAATTCTCGCTCCCTTTAATAAATGGCTTGAAATACTGAGGGTTCCAATCCCGCACTGATAGGTAAGTTAATGTAAAATCCTCCTTCACAACCATATAATGCTCTAATTTTGACAATAGTTGGTATTTCAGTGGAATCGGACTAAGATTAGGATGTGCTCATGCGCGAATATGAAATTTTATCCAAACCCTTGATTCTTCCACCTTTAGGATTAGCCTAATTTATGTATGCCTACCTAAGTATACTTGACGAGGGGTACTTTACAATCTATTCTCATACCTGCCTAACATACATACAAAATTTGTGTACTTTAAATAATAATAATCATTCTACCATTTAGTGATCCAGACAGAAGGGATTTACATAAAAAAAGATAATAAATCGTTGTGTCAAGAATTTGTAGAGTTTGTTTCATTGTTTCACCATCCTAAGTACGTTTTGATCCTAAGTTCCGATCAATTCATCTTCTGACTAGAGAAGTTTCGATTCAAATAAACACCTCTGCAGAATATTTCTGATTGCGGCGATACCAAATCCCAATGTCACTCAGACGCTTTTTCACTTCGTGCCCAGCGTAATTAGCCTTTGGTAACATTATTATGGAATTTCGGATTCCTCTTCCCTCATATAAATATTACAGTGCTTACTAAAATCACCTTAACGTCGTTCCGGTGACCAGGATGGTATTCGTCGGAATAGATTTATTCACCCGGTTATGATTGTCTCTTCTCCCAAATTATAGAAAGATGTGAGTCATTCTATTATTCCCTCCCCATCATTTTCAAGATATTTGGGTAAGTGGGGGGGGGGTTAATCCCGAGTTCAAAAAACAATAATTTCGATATCTGAAAACCATGAGCTGTTTGAATCAGCTGGGCCAGTTTAAACATTGACCCGACAGGCTGCCGCATGATTGACAGCCCTCATGTTGACAGCTTTTGATATGCTCCAACTTTGAGCCCACATTGTGAACGAACGGCTGGTCTTGACAAATTCTTTAAAAAAAAAAAAAAAAAAAAAAAAAAAAAAAAAAAAGTTATAAAGTTATCCAAGGATTGGACAGGAAACACTGAGTAAAGGCCGGTAGGAGGGAATTTAATTCATCGGCGGAGAAAAAGTGGTAGATGATGTCCCTGCCATGAGCCTTCGTGCGTACGTGAAGTGGTAAGGTATAAAGCTCGACTGGTTGAGAAAGGGTTTTTCCAAATAAACTGAAAACCCCATTAATTAATAAGCGTCGGGGTGTACTAAATCGCGCAATAATTTGTAACAGTAGTGACCATAAACTGTTTGAGAGATGCTTCCTGTTCCATTTCAATTGGAATCCTTCCACACAATTTGCTTCGTGTACTACACTCCAAGACAAGACGTACTTTTATAGTTACATGCCTTCCGCTATTCCAATAGATTCGGGAAGAGAATATTGAATCAATATATCATTACTGGCAAGGGCCCAACATTTCCTTGAGATTTTAAAGTAATTTCAGTAGTTTGAGTGTGTTAGTAGGGCCCCTGATACTGAAAGTTCGTCCCCAACTCTCTTAACCCTTGCTTAATTCGGAATGTCACTTACACTTGGTCGGTCTGACACGAAATCCCTATAAAACTTTAAGCCATCCCCGAGAAGGGTTACTAACGTCTGGAGCCGCCTGATCCTTGAACCAAGTTTGCAACGATTTTGCGAACTTCTTGCTCTAGTTGACCAACTTTACGGAAAGTAATACGCTATACTTATGAAAATCAGGACACCGATATTTCTCACAGGACTGAACTAGATGAAGCTAATATTTTGAAGCACTGAAAACCTGATACTACAAAAAAAACATGAATCGAATTTTTATATTCATTTTTCAACGAATGAACAAATTGGGTCATAAACAAAATTCAATTTCGAGTGGTCAATGTGGTGAAAATAAACATTGATGATCATAAAAATCTGCTTTCGTCGGTGCTGCAGCGGCCGTCATTTGGAGGATCGCAGAAGTCGATGCGATAACGGTAAGTCCCGCACAAAACATTATTGGAGCGCAATCGGGCGAACATCCTTATGTATGGACTGTCAAAATTGAACTGGGGAAAGTGAGGTTTTATTGATTCGCATGGAGTCCCAACTACAAGAGCATCGTGAAACCCCTGCCTTTTAACTGTCCATAAATAGTTTCACGAATTTCAGTGTAAGGTTGGTTGATTCTCGCTCTAAGATGTGCTCAGGTGTAAGATGTGTTTACCATCCGTAAATTTTGAACCTCCTGAAAAAATATGCAGGGAATCAAAAGTGAAAGGCTGAACTTCAGTCCAACCAACCGATATTGCTTGAAGAATATTTTCTCTCAATAGGATATGTTGAGCTTTTACAATTTCATATTGTTTTCAGTTGTGTGGTATGGACCAAAAGATTTGTTTTCATATGGCTCTTTCCTCTCAATTAAGACTGAAATTCCATCAGAAATTCCTTCTTCGAGAGTATTCTTATTTGGTGGTAGAAGTAACGTCCGCAGCAACATGCTGAAATTGCCCTGATCCTCCACAGTGCGATACACACCACTGGATTTATTTTGGTTTCTTTTCCTCTTTTTGAAGTTTATATACTGAAGTTAATCCGAGTGTATAGAGGTCGCTCCATCTCAGCTCAACTCGCAATTAACATGAACGTCTCACTCATCCCCGGTATTAGTTATTCTTCAGTAAATCGTAGTATCGTTGATCACGATTCTGAGGTGACTACTTGTACGAACATTCTGTTTGCTGATGATATGACGCCGTCAACCACTCGTTCAGAGTATCCATTATTGGATGTTGTGCAGAGTCCCTCAAACCATTAAACGGAATGCAGTAGTTCTATGTCGCTATGGATGATTTGAATTTCTATGAACCATCAATAGGTAGCCTTGCCAGACATTTCGAACGAAATATTGCATCTCAGCAAATGAACCAATCCCTTGGTTTGGGGGATTTCCAATTAAACTACTATATTTGGAACTTGTACGGATTTTTCTTGATTTATTTATGATACTATGTAGCAGGAAATCTTAGGTACACTTACTCAGTAACTTCGTTCGGATACACTGTCTCCGTAGTTACCCTGATTTGATAATGAAATTTAAATTGAGAGCCAAACTATGAGTAGGGTAAACGCGTGGGAGGCCGAGGCTCACGGATACCTCGAATAACTGGTTTATCCTCCATTACCGACATCTTAGTTTGATTTCTTTCCATCAGAGTTTCCTCCTTTTCCCATTTCCGGGACTCATCGTACCCACGGGTTACTCGTCGGAAAGTCGTTTCATTTCCTCCCCCTTCCAGTTTCGAACAAGTGATCCCAACTCGCTTAGATTTGGAAGTCGGGAAGTAGAATCTGGAATCGTGCCAGACAAAAACGGGTAGAGATATACTTTTCGTTTCATTTTAAAATCTATTGCATGAGTCTCGTACCACGGTTCATAGTTTGTATAGACGTGAAGGTAAAATCCCTACCAATCCCAGAGTTTTCAGATCTCTGTAGTTCGGTTTAGTTCATAAATAATGAATTCATCATATGTATATTAATGGTGAAAAATAACAATGCCTTCACGGGCCCCAAACACTTGCTCTTCAATCTATTCTTGATGTTTCGTTCTCAAGACACAACCGAGGACTACCAATATAAAAGAGCTTGTAGAAGCAAGCAAAGCATACAGCATACCACATTGTTCTTCGAGAACATCGCACTTCGTCACTTTGTTGTCGCAGATCATGAGAAGTGGTGAAAGGCAGAAAACCCCACTCAATCATCTGTGTAAAGTTCAAGGGCGAAATGGCAACCAAAAGATCGCCCATCAAATGTTGGAAGAAGCGCAATACCATAAAGAACCTGCTAAGCGCAACACCAATAAAAAACATGGATGAGGTACAGTTTCACGAGCTAGAAAGTGTAGATGATGGGTTTTTGAACATGGACTAAGATGAGTGCTATATGACATGTTTTGAACATTCCATATTGAACATTAGCAAAACATGCTTATGACATGTTTTGAAAATGGATTAAGATGAGTGCTATATAGCAGGTGATATTTTATACAAAATAAATTTACTGTCAATGAGTATACAATGAATGAATAATAAGTGATAACTCAAAAACAACGAACAAATGAGCTGTGGTTAATACAGTTTTCTGAAACCTGCAAGAGACAGACCACAACTCCTTTGGTGAGAATGGTAGAGAGTTTGAACCACTCAAAATAGTGCAAAAATACATATTCATACAATAAGGGCACTCCACGACAAGATTAAGGAGGAGTGCGGCCTAGGGTACTTCTTGGGTACATTCATTGACTCGGATGCCATCCTGGATGTTAAACCCACCAATATTTCTGCGCTGACAATAATCTTCAACTACCTACCTTAGAAGCATAAATATTATCTCCTAATGGAAATGGTGTTCAAACAGCTAGTTTGTGTCCCCAATTCAAACAACATTGAAGAATTGTACGAAGCATTAACTGTTGTAATATCACACGGTACTCACCATTGGTTTGGATGATTTCGTCATAACCTAAAATCAGAAAAAAACAACTTTTAGAGTGTGTAGGAATAGATAAAATAGAGATATACAAAGTGAAACGTGGAAATAAAAATGTCTCAAAGTATAGACTACCAGAGATTATACAAGGATGAGGTAGTTGTCAAGTTGTGGGCTTCATTTGTACTTCTAGATGCTATAAATGTGATGGATTCGGTCAGGTGGAAACACTCCTCCCGACTATTCTCCTGCTAATGACAAGAACTGTTCGATATCATCGACGAAATCCGTCCTTGGAATTTTGAAGACTTTGCATCAATAGTTTAGACCAACATTCCAATACGTGTGAAGATCCAAACCAACTATTCATATTTCACTGCCCGCGTAAGAATATCGCCACCACTGTTTTAGTTGTAGCTAAATAGCAATAAACTGGCAATCGGCCTTTACTTAGATGGTTTATTTATTTATTTTTTTTTTTTTTTTACTTTTTTTTCGAGGCTAACAGTGGGTAAATTTTGAAAAAGACTTACGCTTATTACTTATTACGCATTGCTTATTACATGATTAGGTGTTTGTCGTTATTGAAAAAATCCCCAAATATACTAAAAAATGGGAAAAAAAACTCAATCGGTCAGGACCAAAATTATTGATATATTGCCAGGAATAATCAAGTACTGATAATGTCACAACAGCATTGGCTTTTCCAACTAATGACATTAAATGATTCACTGAAACAGACAACCGATTCAAAATTATACTCGTAATTAATTGTGAAAGTTTGGAAATAGTATCGAAGGAAAATCACTTTTCTTGATTGTTACCTACGTACTCACAAGTGTTTTCCCTACTTCGAAAAGCAAGATGAGTGGTGTTCGTAATGGGCCTTTTCCCAAATCTATCGCAATCCTAGGTTACGTCCACTAAACAATGCACATTGCAATTTTAATCAAATTTCATGAAATTCGGGTGAATTTTATGAGATTTTATAAACATTGTGAATAATGATCAAGACTGAGAATGTGATCGAAGCAACCTCAACTCGTTTTTTGTTGATTTAGGAAATCGAAAATGGTACAAACACTCGAAGATAGGTTATTATAATAATAATTATTATAATAATATTATAATTATTATTATTATATTATTATAATTATTATTATAATTTTGTCAACCGTTCTCTCCCGATTGAAAAATCAATCAAGAAAAGGCTTTGGTCGCTTTGAGCTCCATATTACCCTGTCACATCAGGTACAGTGCAAACGAAACCTAAATATATATAGACCTGAATGCTCACAAAAGGAGTAATCAATAGCAGAAATGGGCTAGGGCAATGAGGCACAATACGCTGTGACTAATATAGATGTATTTACTGACAAATATGGGTCGGTTTGATAGTAACAATTTAGTTTCGTGGTGGAAGGGGATCAGTAGACGCTGATGGATGTAAGGGTATGGCGTGTCACTTAGTCAATTAACGAGCCGTGGGTGGTCGGAATTTTAGGTAAAACACTGCACAGGCAAGTGACTTCATTACTGAGGGCACGCAAACGTAACGAGAGGGTCGCGTGCGCAGGGGCAAACAATCTCAAACACAGCTAACCACTCCTAATCCTACATATATAGCTCACTTAGTTACACCTTCAATTACTTCCTGAAATCGTCCGATATGGCAGGAGTGAGTCCTATCTTCCATCGTATTCATACGCGATGACCCCCACCTGTGGTTCCTATCTGGTACGGATCGTATTCTCACAGAGCCCTAATGATCGTTTTACACAAATCACGCAAGAATGCTCAGCTTGTTTTCGAAAATAATGCACAGGTATAAAAGGTTTGACTTAAGTGAGCTATCACGGATCGGTATTGAACAAGTTGAGGGGGAAAAGTGCTGGTGATTTTGTAGGATAGTAATCGTTACAGGATAAGATGGCCTTGAATTGGTGAGGTACAATTGTTTCACATTTAACAAATCACTTACTCCACCTAATCCACTACCTTCTTGAAATGGACTACAGGAGGGTAGGTGTTGAAAATATGTAATTTTTTGTCGATAAGCACGGCTAGGCACGCGGAATCGTTTATAGCCGATTGATATGTGGGCGCATTCGGGTTATCATTGGCGAGAGGTTTTGAGAGCCTGAAGTGACTGTAGCAGATTTTGGTGGTCACGTAGGCAGTTCACATTTTGCCCTCCATATGCACCAGGTGATAGGATGCAGCTGGAGAATATTTCGCATGGACTGAGACATGAAGTGATATCTACCTAATAACGCGTGATAATGAAAAAGTCCTGACCAAAGTACAGTATTCCAACATTCACTACATCAGCATAGTGGTCGTCCTGAGTACGCGAGCCTTAACAGGCACAGTCCAAGATTCGTGAGCTTAAACCTTCTAAGAGATTCCCTCTCTGTTAGTGCGGAACTGAGGAGGAACCCCAGTCAAAAATTCTCACATAACTACTTCAAATTTATTTGTGTTATAACACTGATGTGTGAAAAGAAAATAGACAGAGTTGAACACGGAAGAACAAGATTTAGTAACGATATAAACTTAAAACTTCCACTCAAATTAACTACGGTAGGTCAGAACCAATATGTATACAAAGGAGTTAAAATGTTCAATGCACTGCCAAACGAAATTAAAAATATGGAAACTGTCAGTAAATTTAAGTTACACCTAAAGAAGCTATTATGGAATCAATTCATGACATTATGAAGAATTAACCCTACAAATTGTCTACAACATTTAATAAATAATATTTTAAGAGCAAAAATAAATTATTAATAACATAATAATACCATCGAAGCAGGAATACAGGATGGAGACACTCCTCCCCTCAAAGAGGGGAGAAGCATTTAATTTAAGAGAAGATGTTTTATTTTGTACAAGTTATCATTTATTGTAATTATGAATATTGGCTTCATGTGAGATTATGATTAATAAATGCATTTTTCAAAAAAAAAAAAAAAAAAAAAGGATTTACTCTGCAGCATGTACAGTGAAATAGCTTCTCACCTAAGCTTCCGCCAAACTTTGCACCGGAGATTCAGTAAAAACAGTTCGTAGGTATAAGGACCAATCTAGATAGACCAGACAGATGAAAATCTAGGCAGGAATGTCATATTTGAACGATATAACTCCGTTGCACATGTCTAATATACTTTCCATCCTATCGCGCGTTATTATTAAACTCTACTACATATACTCCTTTCGTAGCTTTTTTCATACCTCCAATATGTCTAATTTCTCCCTGAGGAAACATCACTTACCATTGCAACCCCTGACCCGATTAATTCAGTCGACTAGGCAGACTGGAAGGAGTAGACAGAATACCTCCTCCTCCGCTTCTCCCATCCACAACCAACCACCAATTAAGAAAGTGCTAATCTGATCCCGTCAATCTGTTTAAAGTTTCAAATACCCATTTGAACTCCCTAGATTGAGATCCGACTAGTCTTATTTCAGGAGCCGGTCTCCTAACGAGCACTTCTCCCTCCATTGATTTTCAGGTAGATATTTGACAGTGTAGCAATTGGTAAAAACCTACATGAAATAAATACTCAGCCGAATTGTCATACTTCCGGTTTTGTCTAGAACTTTTTGAAGGTTTTGAATAATAGAATTTGCGGAGACGTCTGTACAGGGGAACGCGAAAGGGAATCGCGAGAACTCATCTACGACCGTGAGGATGTATATATTTCTTGAAGAGAAATGGACCCAAAGGACCTTTTAAAGTCAAGTTAAGTCGTTCAAACGGAGCGGTAGCTTTTATGAGAGAGCCCTCCGACTTATGGAATCTTGGTTTTTTTAATATATTCTTTATTGGCATTAGTTATACACCTTACAGCCAGAATTGATATAAATAAATTATAAATAAGTATAAGTGTCAAATAAAAATAAAGATTACTTCAAATGTTTCGATCAATGTCTTTAAAAAACTTGAAAATATTTAAATAAACTTCAATATTTTCCGAAACTATTATTACATTGAGATCAAACGGGTTTTCCACTAACTTAGTGATAGAATGAAATAAAATTGTTCTTTCTGACCTATATTGTGGACAGACCAACACAATGTGGTTCAAATCCTCACAAACACCACATTGCTCGCACTCACTATTGTTCAACACTCCGATTTTGCGCAGGTACGACCTACACAGACCATGGCCACTTCGGAGTCTGGAGAGGGTTGAATAAAAACTTTTTCCTTTGCCAGCCATGTTTTTGTACCACGGTGATGTTGGCACGGACGGGAAAAGGGTCCTATGCTGGTTCCCAGATGGATAGGCGTAGAAATCACTCTCTTGACGTCCTCTGCCGAGTACGGAAGATTTTTGGTACGGACCCAATGTATCATTCGAGTTACACCAGGGTGACAGAGGGTTCGATGAAGTTCGCACAGGCTTGAACTAGTGGAGGCTGAAGTTGTGCGTGAAAGGGCGTCTGCAACAAGGTTCTCAGTTCCACGGCAAAATACGAGTATTATATTCTAATGAAAACAAGCAAGTTCCTGGCGCCAACGCATGATCTTTTCATTCTTGATTTTGCTGTGTCGCCGGTTGTCAAACATAAAAGAAACTGAGTGCTGATCGGTTATTAGTCTGAATGGTCGCCCGATAAGGTAGTGTCTCCATTTCTGGAGGGATTCAACTATGGCGGCAGCTTTCTTTTCAATGGCTGGATAGTGTTGTTCTGACGCATTCAATGTCCGGGAAAAAAAGGCAACCGGGCGTCCTTGCTGTGACAAAGTGGCGGAGATAGCGAAATCGGAAGCGTCTGTTTCGACGTCAATAGGTTCGTCGTCGTTGATGGCTGATAGTACGGAGTCGGCAATTTCCAATTTCAATGATTCAAAATTTTGACGCAGAGAGGGAGCCAGACGGAACTCCGTATTGATGACTAGTGGCCGTATTTTGTCCGAATAATTTGGTCAGCACGACCATGTTCTCTTTCCGGAGGAAATATTTATTGAACCTCCAAACCCCGCCATCGTTAACGACGAGGAATCCGGAGATGAGGGCACAGAAAGTGATATGCACCACCTTCCTGGAAGGCAGTTACTACGAGGTGCTCAGTTGGTGTCCGCCGATGGGTCACGTATCTCGAGTATCAATGCTGATGTTGAAGCATCAGAGCCTGTTAGCCGTGGCACCACCACAGCTGCTGCTCAAAACAGCGCTACTACTAGTACTAATACTAAGGACTGTATTCCTACTGACAACAAGGTATGGATAAAGAAAAGACTCTCCAACCAACAACAACCTGAATGGATTCAAGGTGACTTTGCGGAGGTAATCCAACAATTTCCTAATCATGCTGAATTTGCCATATGAATATGAGACATATGAATATCATGCGTTCAGACATTGGAGAATTTCTGACCAACGACATTGTAGATTACCTGAAACTGCAAACTGAAATATATGCCCCGTTTTATAACAAGGAAATTAGCTTAGGTGCCGATTTTTGAAAAAAAAGTTGTTCTAAGGACCACGGTTGCCATATGGCAACCCTTTGAAAAACGGTGAAAATTTGCGGATACAATTATTTCCGCCTTTTTTCCATGTTTTATGGTACATGTAGAGATAAAGTACACAACGGTTCCAAAAAATTCGGTGAAAAAAATCTGGTCTTTAATGGGTTAGAGCTTAAATATTAAGGCGAAACCATTTATGAAACAAAATCAGTGTTCAAAAGGCATAAACCATTTATGTAAAAAAAATCCGTGTTCAAAAGGCATAAACCATTTATGTAACAAAATCAGTGTTGCTGACTATTTGAGGCAGTGTCACATCTTGTCCTGTTATAAACTAAAGTGGTGAACCCGAAAAGAAGTTTACACAAAATTAATCAATCTCGACATCCATTTCAACGGAACTGTTCTGTATGGATAGGAAACTTTTTTTTCCCCAGTAAAGACTGGTAGGAGAAGACTAGTTTAGGGCAGTAGGGCTCGATCGGTTATCACCACAGGTGCCCTATAATAATCCTGGCTCTATCATAATTGGCCTGCCACCCTCCGTAGTCGTTACCTAGGGAGAGCTGTGGGAAAGAGAGGTATAGGTGAATTAAAAAAAAAACCAAAAAAGCCTTATCAAACGGAATGCAAATCAAATTTCCGGTAGTTCATTAGCGTGGTGATTTGGGATAAGGTTACGAGGGTAGGGACTAGCATAATTACTCGGGACTTTCGGCACGATGGCAAGGGGAGGAGGGAGAAAAGTTACAGATAAAGGCCCCAATTTACTGACCGTTCTAATCGAAGGGTGGAAATAATCTTTTAACCCGTTCTGGGAGTAGAAACAAATCTAGGGACGCGGGAGCGTCCCGCCCGCCAAGAAACCCGAAGCCCTGAAAACCGAAGCGACTGAGACACTGATTACGCGACGGAACTAGTTGGGGTTTTCACCCTACCATAGCTCGGTCCCCTGAGTGTCTCGAGAGTTGATTTTTTGTACACCAACTCTCCAGGGGCACGTGAGGACGTAAAACAAATTTCAGCTCTTGGGAACATCAGGTGTCGGGGGTATAACAATTTTAAAACCACTATTTTTCACGTTTTTCGTGTTCTTCTTCTTCTTCTTCTTCTTCTTCTTCTTCTTCTTCTTCTCGTTGTTGTTGTTGTTGTTCATTGACGGGGCTACAGCCCAGCAGACAAATCGGATCGAGCTGAAATTTTGCACACACGTTTGTTATGCTCCAAGGGAGTGCCTTTTGACCATTTTTTCTCCCTCCCCCCATTTCCCCCCCAATTAGGGGGGAAATAGTGTTTTTTAGGAATTTCAAATGGTCATAACTCCTTCAAAATTGAAGCTTTTTCAGATTTTCTTTTTTAGTTGTGTTCAGCTTTTGAAACTGTTTAATTTGAGATCAAAAAATGCTTCCTAAGAGGAAAAATAAAGGAGTTATGGTGATTTTTCTATTTTCAACAACAACTGCCGCAAATATTGATGAAAATTGGTGCGGTTGGTCTTAAAATGTCCGCTAGGTTGTCTAAAATATGCTCAATAATTTTGAACTAAATCTCAATCGATTTGACTAATCCACAGCCAAAAATACGTGAATAAATTCCACATCTACTGATTTGGCTAATTTCCGAAAACATCAAAGTTGAACGGTGGTCAGAAAAATTGTCGTAGAGTGGCGCCTGTTTAAGGATCGATAGGAAATTTTATGGGCTTTCGAATGAGGGTAGCGCACTTTGGCACTTTTCCCAACGGTTCTCGAGTTATTCGCGATTTTTGGTATAAAAACGTGCGTTTTACCAGTTGCAAACTTTCTCTTTCCTCTTTCTCTTCGACACCAATAATTACAATTATTGTAATGATTCTCAACAACAAAAATTTGCACAATCCCCAAGAAAAAATGCAACCAATTTTCAAAAAATTTCTAATTCAAATTTATTCAAATTTCTAATTCTTTCTATTTTTTTAAATTTAATAATAAGAATAATTGTATTAAATTTTAATAATTGTTTTTAAATTGTTGATTGTTTTAATTAATCGAAAATTTTAAAACTAATATTTAACCAATTCGCAAAAATTTTAAAACTACTTATTTTTCAAACACATTTCAGATAACAAACAATAATTTCCAAAAAATAATTATTCTTGTCACAAAAACAAGAAACAAAAAGGTAAATTAGTAGGCGTACTAATTTTAACATGAATAATGTTTTTGCGGTGGCCTACCAGAGTTGAAAAGCGTAACGAAGTTTAAGTCACGAAATTATGTCACGAAGATTTTTAATGATTTTCACGTACAACCGAGCCGTTTCTAGGGAAATGAAACTTCTTTAGTTTTCAACGGACAAAAATCGTTCTCCATTCGTTGGAAAGCCTTTAATTTATGCATAAATTATATACTGCCAAAATCACTGTAAATATCGAAGAAGCTGAGATACAGCCCTGAGTAAATAAAAAAACTAATAAATTTTCCGCACATTTCTTAATATTTTCCATACAGACAAAGAAAAGAGATAAGGAAAAGGGGAAACGGGACGCAAAAACATTATTCATGTTTTGCATAGCAAATACCTCGTTCTATACAAAGTATAGAAGAGAAAAGATTCGGGGGGTCCAGGGGGGCTTGCCCCCCTGGCGAGGCGCGAAGCGCCGAGTTTTACTAAATTTTGACTAGGATAAAACTTCATTTAGAAAAACATTTACTAGTTACCTCGTAGGTACTTTTGTATTGTATAAGTTGTTGAACCGTATTGTATAAGTACCACTCGAAAACTAGCCATGCAAAAAGATGTGATATCCCCCCAAAAACAACTCCGTTGTAAAAACTGGCCCGCCAAAAAACCTCAGCCGCAAAAAGGAATGATATCCATTTTGCCCGCCAGCCACATATATAGGATGCTCAGTGCTTCGCACCTCGCTGTTGAGTGTGCATATAGAAACCTGATCCTCCTACCCCTAACCTCCACCGTCAATGTTTTCCTGTTCCCTGTCACCTTCCCACAACCCCCTCTCACCCTTAGTCACCCTCGGTTTCACCTAATATGTTTCCTCTGTTACACCAGCAGGGAGCTTTACGCTTCTTTCAATGCTGTTGGCGGGAGCTTTTTGCCAGATGAACAAGCCTGAATTGAAGCATTACTTCATTACAGTTGTACCACCGCTGATTACTCGTGACCACCAGTAATACTTATGTTAGCTTGTTCATCTGGCAAAAAGCTCCCGCCAACAGCATTGAAAGAAGCGTAAAGCTCCCTGCTGGTGTAACAGAGGAAACATATTAGGTGAAACCGAGGGTGACTAAGGGTGAGAGGGGGTTGTGGGAAGGTGACAGGGAACAGGAAAACATTGACGGTGGAGGTTAGGGGTAGGAGGATCAGGTTTCTATATGCACACTCAACAGCGAGGTGCGAAGCACTGAGCATCCTATATATGTGGCTGGCGGGCAAAATGGATATCATTCCTTTTTGCGGCTGAGGTTTTTTGGCGGGCCAGTTTTTACAACGGAGTTGTTTTTGGGGGGATTACATCTAACGACACTGCCAGCAATACTATCGGAGTAAAGATACAAATTTTCACTGTCTTATCACTTCCCATCACGTATTGTTTGTACATCCAGGAAGGAATCATGCAAAGTATTTGAAGAACTATTTTTAATTGCATTCACCACATTGGAAACGTGTGGTTTGATACATTTTTTTCATGCGTCGGTCACATTTTTGAATTTAGGTTGAGCTAAATTCATTAAAATAGAAACATCCAGATAGGTTTTTCGAAATTCCAATGATTGGCCGGAATCCGAGTTGGATTCCACTCGTTGCAGCTCGGACCATCCAAATGCCGTCAGACCCTGTTTGCTGATAACCATCTACCACATTGTTGCACGTAGCTTGCTGGTATAATTTATAAAATAGAGGAATTATGCTTTACAAACATCCTACGTCTGCGAAGACATGAATTTGCACGCACACAGAATCTATTCACGTACATCTGATGTACGTGAATAGAGCTGGATAATTGGATCAACGAGTAATGTAATTGGGAGCCGACGAGAAGGTGGTTGCAAGTAATGGAAGAGCATCTGTTCACCATAATGTATGTTGATGAAGTCAAACCGCCGCTCTCCAAGTAGCTTACACGTCCAGCTATTTGCCTCCTTAATCATCCATGTAGCCTGGCATGTTATAACTGTTGGAGATTTAAATCAGTCACCTTTCAAGATACAATCCCAATGAGACCCAATACCCGACCAAACACCAAGTCAGGTTCTGTGACCTGTATGCAATTATGTCCAGCACAAAGCCGACTGGGCGAAACTCACGTTGTCATTTAATGTGCAAAGATAACTACGAGATAACTGCGAAGATAACATCCTCTCAGATGGCTCTATGATGGATGGGAGGTCAGGGGCTGTGGTCAGTGGTGCGAGAATTCGCACAGAGGCATCTTGGCCGCTGGGAGAGCATGCTACCGTATACCAGGAGGAACTTTATGCGAATGGAGAATGTGAAGAATATGAATCTGGAGATTATGAAGGGGAAATTTAGAGGAAGGAAGGTACGCTTTTCCTCGGATAGCCAGGCAGCACAAAAGGCCCTCGCGGCGGCCCAAACCAGGTCAAGTCTGGTAATGGAGACTGGGGGCAGAGAACAATGTCACCCTAATGTGTGTACCGGGACACACTGGGGTGGAAAGCAACGAGCGAGCAGATGGCAAGAAAAGGGGCCTCCAAAGCTTTTGTGGGGCCGGAACCGTTCTTGGGTATTGCCAAATGCTAGGTCCTCCTTAGGAGAATGGGTGAGAGGAGGGCATAGGAGGCACTGGGAAGACATCCCGGAACAAATATGGCGGCACCCTGTAGGAGAAGGATCTCAGAAGCACTGGAGCTGCCTAGGACGAAGATGAGACTCCTGATGGCGATACTGACGGGGCACAGGTGTTTCCGCAAACATCTGCACAGAATTGGAGTATACACGGGAGATCCGTCGTGCAGGCATTGCAGAGAGGAGGACGAAACTGCGCCTCATCTCCTCTTTGAGTGCTCAGAACTTGAAGCTCGACGATACAGAATCTTTAGGTCTCTGGTACCAGAAGATACTGTAACGGCAAACAACCTTGTAGTCTGGTGGAGGGAGTGGATTGGACCAAGAGCCTATAGGTTGGTCTACAGGGCAACGCTCAGCACAATAAGTCTACAATCTAATATAATCTAACTACGGGATCCTCCGACTTGTCACTGAGGGGAAAATCGAGAGGCGGTCAATCGGGCGTCACTGAAACTCATGGTTGACGGACCTTCATTCGTGTGTTGAATGCTCTTCGATCAGGTTCGTTTAGTGCAGCTTGATCGCCATCATATGAAGAAGAGACGGAGTTCTGGACGCACACGATTTGGACACGTAGGTTAATATTTTATTCGCAGGAAGAAAATGCAATAAAAAAGTTGAATAATCAGTCGGTGGAATTTATTATGGACTATTGTTAGACCAATGACAAATACAATGAAATTTTGAACGCCGTTTACAGGGTTTAACGTTTGCCCATGAACATACACCCCCACTGTTCATTCCTGCCTTCGTGTGCATAAATCATTTTCCGTCTTTCGGTGAAATCCCTCTCCCACTGTACCAGTTTTGCTCATTGTCGGGGAATACTATTGAGTGCCAACATCTAATAATAAAACGTACATCGTATTTATTTGAGAAGATATGAAAATCTGCAAATGAAACACTCGTAAAAATACAACTAGTTTATGTATCCAGGATTAATGGTTTGATATTTCATTCGTACGAAGAAACTGTAATTAACGAATTTCATTAACGAATTAGCAATAACTTGGAATTATTTTACATTGAAAGCTATTCTGACTTCTTCAATTGTGGTTAGCAAACGTCATAATGAGAAAAACCTGTGGTCTGTATAGAGATTTTTCTCAGTGCTGTTTAGAACTGGAGTTTTAATGCTGTTTAATTAACAAAATCAAATGCTTGGATTCGTTGTGAAATAATTACCTGCTCCTAACAGATCAATTTAGAATCATGTCATTCTGATTCGAAGGGAAACGGGAAACCAAATGCGGCAGATTGCATATTTAATCAGGAACAACGTTTAACAGAGGCCTTTCGACGGATTACCCTAATGAAGGCGGCAAACAGACAACAGAGAGAGTCCGCACTACTGGCAACCATTCAGCGCTCACTGCCACGTCGGGAAATCGGCGTTATTTCGGGACGAGAGCATTTGAGTGAAAAACTGATAGAAGGGGTTTATAGGGTAAAGGACCGGTGGATGGCGAGAGGGGTTGGTGAGTATGTATCAAGGGCCTTGTCACCCACAGCACCGGCTCCTCCCCTCGCCCTACGCGTTCAATCAACTTCACGTCAAAACGGGCGAAATGGAGGATTCAAATGGACTTTGCGCATAAAACGAAAAATGATTGTATTAACTGTGGTCATAATTGAAATTGCCCATCCGCCCCAGAGGTAGCAATTTTATTAAATTATCTCCCTTTCGAGTAAAACTCGTGTCATGGGGTGAGAGCGGGAAACGGCGGTTCTGACGTGAAAGCGGGAAGTTTTCGAACAGGGCCGAAAACCTTTCCCTGGTATATACTCGTAATTTGTGTAACACGAGCGCTTCGCTGTATTTTCATGGCGAATTTGCGGGATTGAGGCGAGAGCAAAAGAAAGATTAACATGAAACGCCGATCTCTCATTTCATGTACCAATTACTGACCTGGATTTATGATCAAACCGAATTTTCATTCATTTTGGATGAAGTTAACGTTGTTTTTATTCGTATAATAATAATAATACGGTTCCACGTTTGTACCCTCATGTTCCCGGGGATATGTAAGACGTCATCATTTTTAACGCCAGGATTGAATTCAACAACTTATGAAGTGCTTGAGTTCATGCCCATTTTCTGCGTGATAACCCGGGTAGTTTAGCGAGATACGATAAGAAAAACGCTGTAATGATCCACATGATGAACTTGTCTAATGACCCATCAATGAACCTACTTATATGAATTATGGATGAAATAATTATGGATGGACCGCTTTGAATGAAACCTGAAGAATATTAAATTGATAATCTATTACCCTTATTTCAATGCTGTTGGCGGGAGCTTTTTGCCAGATGAACAAGCCTGAATTGAAGCATTACTTCATTATAGTTCTACCACCACTGATTACTCGTGAATGCTATTGGCAAAAGCTCCCGCCAACAGCATTGAAAGAAGCGTAAAGCTCCCTGCTGGTGTAACAGAGGAAACATATTAGGTGAAACCGAGGGTGACTAAGGGTGAGAGGGGGTTGTGGGAAGGTGACAGGGAACAGGAAAACATTGACGGTGGAGGTTAGGGGTAGGAGGATCAGGTTTCTATATGCACACTCAACAGCGAGGTGCGAAGCACTGAGCATCCTATATATGTGGCTGGCGGGCAAAATGGATATCATTCCTTTTTTCGGCTGAAGAGGTTTTTTGGCGGGCCAGTTTTTACAACGGAGATGTTTGGGGGGGGGGGGGATATCACGTCTTTTTGCAACAGTACAGTGATAATTTCTTAATATAATGGTGGTTTACAAAAAATTTGAATTTGAAGAAAATTTGTTGAATTTTTCCTTGGGAATTATGCAAAATTTTGTTGTTGAGAATCATTATGATTGGTGTGGAACAGACTTAGAGAAAGTTTGCAGAACGTAAAACCCACGATTTTTCACCAAAAATCGCGAATTACTCGAGAACTGTTGCGAAAAGTGACAAAGTGTGTTACACTCATTCGAAAGCCCATTAAATTCCCTATCGATCCTCAAACAGGCGCAACTCTACGACAATTTTTCTGACCACCGTTCAACTTTGATGTTTTTGGAAATTAGTAGATGTGGAATTTATTCACGTATTTTCGGTTGTGGATTAGCCAAATCGATTGAGATTTAGTTCAAAATCATTGAGCATATACCAGACATCCTAACAGGCATTTTAGGACAAACCGCACCACTTTCGATTAATTTTTAAGGCAGTTATCATTGAAAATTGGCAAACCATCATAATTCCTTTGTTTTCTTTGTTTTTAGGAAGCTCATTTTTATTTTAAATTAAAGAGTTCAGTATGATAAATAAAACTAAGAAAGAAAATCTAAAATAGCTCCAATTTTGAAGAAGTTATGATCATTTGAAATTCCTGAAAATTACTCTTTCCCCCTAATTAGGGGGGAAATGGGAGGAGGGCAACAAAATGTACAAAATTCAATCCCTTTCAGCATAAAAAACGTGTGTGCAACATTTCAGCTCGATCCGTTTGACTGCTGGGCTGAAGCCCCGTCAATGAACAAGAACGACAACAAGAACACGAAAAACGTGAGAAATTGCGCTTTTAAAACCGTTATACCCCCGACACCTGAGGGTTCCGAGTTGAAATTTGGTTTACGTCCTTACGTGCGCCTGAAGAGTTGGTGTACAAAAAACTCTGCAAATTCTTGACACAACGGTTTATTATCTTCCTTGTGCAGATCACCCTTCTGTCTATACCAGACTGTATTGCAAATCGGCACCATACCATATTCTCACCGTACTCATACCATACCATACGAATTTCTTTCCTATCATACCATACTGTATTATACCGAATCATACATACAATAATATACCATACCATACTCATACCATGTCATACAAACCGAGTGAATAATGAAATGTCATCCATTTCAGACCTATATTTAAAATTTCAAGTATCTAGCTCATTATCAACATTTAATTTGTTTAAACAAATAGGTATTATTTAAACAATTTTACAGACAAGAAACCGAGTGAATATTGCATTGTGATCCAGTTCTGACCTATTTTTAAAATTTCAAGTCAATAGCTCATCATCAAAATTTAATTTGTATTATTACAAAAAGGTATTATTTAAACAATTTTACAGATGAGAAACCGAGTAAATATTGCAATGTGGTCTATCCCCGACTCACGGTTAAAATTTCTAGACTGTAGTTTACCGGGAAGATGAAAAAATATAGTTTTATTCTGGGCGTCTGGTGGTTGGGTCACATAACGGCCGTTTTCGGCGCGAATGTTTAGTGTTTTTCCTAAACCTTTGCGCGCTCACTGTGAACGAACAGCTGGTCGCACAAAACTCCAATTGGTCTTAAAAGATTCGTAATTTTTCAGGTCATTCAAAAGTGAACTAAACATTACACGGTTCAGTTAAATATTTGGAGATATGACATTGTCGAAATATTAAATTTCGTTTTGAACCCCTTCCCCTTGACCTAGGGTTATGAAAAGTTTCGAGGATCATTGTGGGGCTGGTCCAAACCCAGAAACCAAATTTCGTAATTTTAGCTCAACGCTAACTGGGCAAAACGGCGTGGACGGCGGACGGCGGACGGCGTACGGGGGACGGCGTACGGCGTACGGCGTACGGTGTACGGCGTACGGCGTACGGCGGACGGACGGATTTTTTTTTATTCGATTTTCTGAATCTACGTGTCTTGAAACGTAAACCAACAAATTTTGAGGGGGGGTTAAAAAATTTTTTTCTTTGGGCGATTCCAATGGTTCATTATCGAAGATAATAAACCAAAATCAACTCCCGAGACACCCAGGGGGCTTAGCTATGGCAGGTTGAAAACCCCAACTTGTTCCGTCGCGTAATCAGTGTCTGTCGCTTCGTTTTTCTTGGCGGGCGGGACGCTCCCGCGTCCCTAGCGCAGTTAGTACTGTGGAAGAATGATGAAAGATCTTGTGCTTCTTTTTTTTTTTAATTTTATCCCTTCAACTAGAGGAGCTGAGATATGGTGCGAACGTGAAAGGAGGTCCATTGTGATTGGTTGTTGAAATGAAAGGCATCAACGGGAAGGGGAGCGACAGCCGAATTGAAAGGGATTCATAAAGGGAAGGGGGGTTACTGGGATGGATGTTACTAAACTGAACACAAGAATGATTTGGTTTTGATTTTTTAGTGAAAATACGGAATGTTTCATTAACCCGTTTTCTCTTCATTTCCATTACGAGTGATTTAGTTCGTCTCGTAATTGCTGTAAAATATTTATGTGTATGGTTCAATTTCGAATGAAATGAGATGAAATGTACCTCGATTTTTCCAAAAGTTTTGATCTTGTTTTCGCGTTTCTCGCGCCAAGACGAGCGAAAGACTGATCAAACACAATACTTGTTTACAATAGGATGTACGAATTGTAAACAACTAGGTATTGTGTTTGATCAGTCTTTCGCTCGTCTTGCCGCTTAGTGTTGCATAAGACGTTTTATGCAATAACTCCAACTGATGTACTCGGATTTTCTCGCCATTCATTCAAAGTTCTTTTCCCACCGTTCAAAAAGGTCTTGTGCCCACACAAGGTACATTCAGCCCAATAATCTGGAGGAAACAATAAAACTTCATTATAATTCAAAAACTCTGCAAATTCTTGGCACAACGGTTTATCATCTTCTTTGTACAGTTTCACCCTTCTGTCTAGATCACTGAATGATAGATTAATTATTATTATTAATTATCATTAATTAATAATAATAATTATCAAGAAGTATAAATTATTATTGTTAGTTATTAATAAATAATTTGTATTACTTACCTAATTATTATTAATAATAATTATTACTTATGATTAATAATAATTAATAATTAACTTGATATCTGAAACCATGTGCTGTTCGAATCAGCTGGGCCAATATGAACATTGAACCTACCGGCTGCCTCACGATTCACCATCATGTTGACGCCTTTCGATCTCCTCCAAATTTGAGCCCTCACTGCGAACGAACGGCTGATCGTACAAATTCTAACGGCTGATAGTCTTTAAAAATTCTAAAAATTAAACGCTATCTAAATGTGAACTGAAAACTATACCGTTCTATTTGAATTTTTCGAGATAATATATATTATAATAATAATATCTATCAATAGATAAATATTATCTATTGCGTTTTCCAAAATTTCAAAACTCGTTTTAACACCTTCCCATTGATTATGAAAAGTTTCGAGGATCATTGTGAGGTTGGTCCGAACCCGTAAACCCAATTTCGTAATTTTAGGACGGCGATTTTCGATTTTCTGAATCTACGTGTCTACGTGAAATGTAAACCAACTAATTTTGAGTGGTTAAGATTTTTTTTTCTTTGGTCGATTCCAATGGTTCATTATCGAAGATAATAACCCAAAAACATCATGTGTGAATCAAATCTTCGTTGTCTCGTGTATTGCTTCTGAAACCAACTCACTTATGAGTATCTTGTGGATTTGGTGAAAATCTAGGCACTCAATACAATATTTTAAATATTCAATTGAATATTTCAATATTTCAAATGATCAACTGATTAGAATAGGCTCATATTTAATTTACTAGCTTACCTAAGTGTTTATGACATTACCAAGGACAGTTCCGGATCAGTAAGACTACTTCAAATTAGGTAGGCTTTTTCCATAGCAATGAGGAAAATCTGGGCTCTCACGCATCGACTGGTAAATACATTGGATCTGGTAAACACTGAACACTCGTACCTCATGAACCATTTCTGTGCTCCGTCAAATCCGCTTATTGAATGGGACCATATTATGGTTCCAATCAACCAAAACGCGATAAGCGCGTACCAATCGATATCGTACCCAAGACGTGAAAATAAATTGTACATACATAAAGAGACTGATTTTCCTAATCCAATATGAGATTAACATACCTGCAGTCGGCTCATTGATTTGAATGACAGTTTGAAGAAAGACAGGACATGTGATGTTAACATCTTTGGGCCTCCAGTTTTGGTTGAGTAAGTATAGGTATGTACAGGAATAAACCCAACCAGGTGGAGAAAAAACTGGTTCCTGTAAGATCATCAATGTTCAGATACCTCGAGCGCGGTTAGTGGATAGGAGCCATGACAAGTGGTGTCATGTCCTAGAATGACGCTCAGAACAAATTCTGAATCTCATCAGACGTACAGCTCACGCCTGTGATGGCACTTATTCAGTTATAAGTATTCTAACAAGTTGTATGCTACAAGTATGTTAATATCATAGTAGGATTAGACAAAGCAGTATCTTCGTGTATATGGAACGCGTTTATCGTGTTTAGTTGATTTAAACCAAATGATCCCATTCAATAAGCGGAGTCCACTTGATTTTTGATTTGACTAAATTATTTTTCACAGACTAGGTTAGCCTTTTTTTCTTTTCTTTAAACTTTACTTTCACCGAAACGTGAAAATAAGTACACAAAATAAGTATTATCTTGCAGTGGCGCAGCTTGAGGAAGTGTGAGTATTACAACTCTCCAGCCTCTTATAATTGCACAAAAGTCCTCAATGAAAATCTATATGAAGAAATAAATGTGTTCCTCTTCTTCCGATCTTTTTAAAATGTTTCAAAGTCCTACTTTTGAAGCCACATCTACGAAGATAACCTTAATTGAAATCGTTCAACAGCAGTTAGCCAGCGCTGGCATGACTGTATCATAGGTACTTTTTAGTAGTTTGAATATTCTTTTAAACTTTTGTTTGAAACATAATTGTAGAAATTAGATCAAACTTGATAATAGTAATTTATGAAAATGATTCAGAATGGAATATAATGATGCATTCGCGTCTTCTTTCGTTCGCAAGTGACCTGTTTGCGTGCCCAACGTAGTTGGGTACTATTCAATCACCAAACTGCTGCAACTGGTATAGACTATTTTACTATTCGCTACGGTTGGTTTACTTTCCATGTTTATAAATTAACCTCCTAGTGCTTGGTGTATTTTGTCGAGTATTTTCCCGCACACTAGCATCTATTTCATCCATTCTTGAATAATTGGCTTTTTGACAGACTCCGCGTATCATCCTTTCACTCTTGTAAATGTAGTGGCTGTTCCTCATGTACATGAACGTATATACAGCAGCTCGTGACGAGAAGGAGGCGCGATGCCAACAGAGAAGCGGTTGTCAGCTGAGAAGGGTGCGCAAGGCCTAATTACGGAGTCTCAGGGGCCCTTGCGGTTCCCGGAGATCTTCACTAACAAGGGCGCGCCAGTCAAAGCCGCTTACATCGACAATCCGATAAGCCCAATTAGGCGAATTCCTCGACAAATCGAATTACTATGTCCCATCCAGAATTAATGCATCCGACCAATATTTCTCCCAATAAAGCTTAGATAGACAACCAAGAGCATCTCACGATCTGAAATGCCATACCAAAGTAGGTCATGTACATCAGGCACTTGAACTCCATGCACATACAAGTGCGAAAGGGGCTGACATAAGTGTCTCTGTTGAGTGAAGAAAAACACCAAATCACACAACTTGAAGAGTGTAAACCACACTTAAATAGATTTATTGTAAATCTTTGTTTATTGTTTTACTATTTTAATCACAATAATTCTTGTAATTGGTTTTTTTTTTGGTTTATTATCTTCGATAACGAACCAATGGAAACGCCCAAAGAAAAAAAGTGTTTTAACCCCATCTCAAAATTTGTTGGTTTACTGAAAACTCTGCAAATTCTTGACACAACGGTTTATTATCTTCTTTGGACAAATCACCCTTCTGTCTCGATTACTGAATGATAGATTAATTATTATTATGAATCATCATTAATTATTAATTATTATTATCAAATAGTGTAAATTATTGATATTTATTGTTGGTTATTATTAATTTTTATGCTTCATTATTAATAATTATTATTAAATATTATTCATTAACTCGATATTGGGGAACCATGTGCTGTTTGAACCAACTGGGCCAGTTTGAAAATGGATCCGTTGGTTTAGATTCAGAAAATCGAATTAAAAAAAATCCGTCCATCCGCCGTACGCCGTCCGCGGCACTTTGCCCAGTTAGCTTTGAGCTAAAATTTCGAAATTTTCGTTACGGGTTTCGACCAACCCTAAGATGATTCTCGAGACGTTTCATAACCCTAGGTCAAGGGGAAGGGGTTCAAAACGAATTTTGAAATTTTGACAATTTCAATACTCGAAAAATTCAGATGAACCGGTATGTTTTTTATTTCATATTTAATAGAGTTTATCTTTTAAAGAATTTTAAGACCATTCACAGCTTCTTACGACCAGCCGTTCGTTGACAATGACGGCTCAAAGTTGGAGCTGATCAAAAATCGTCAACATGGGAGTGAATCATGAGGCAGCCTGTCAGGTCCATTTTCAAACTGGCCCAGCTGATTCAAAAAGCACATGGTTTCCAAATATCGAGTTAATGAATAATATTTAATAATTATTATTAATAATGAAGCATAAAAATTGATAATAACCAACAATAAATATTAATAATTTACACTAGGTACTTGATAATAATAATTAATAATTAATGATAACTCATAATAATAATTAATCTATCATTCAGTAATCGAGACAGAAGGGTGATTTGTGCAAAGAAGATAATAAACCGTTGTGTCAAGAATTTGCAGAGTTTTCAGTATTCATAATGACTCCATTGAACTAATATGTTTATTGCACCATCAAAGCACATCAGCTGAACGTGTTTTAATGTGCGTTAAATCATGGGGCAAGTTGCTCAGACAGATTTCAATTCAGCCCTCGAAACAAACTTGGCGGCCAAACGAAAATATCACTAATCACTGTGTTAACCAGTGCATTCTGCGGGCAAATGGTTAGAACGCCAGCAGTCATAGCTCCATTGGAATTGACTCGTAACTTCCACATTCCGACTACGAAGCAACAGCAGAAATAGACAGTCCAATAGATTTGGACAAAACCCTAATAGTAGCTGCAGTAGACAGATAAAAAATTGCAGGTATATAATGATGGAACGGTAAAACTAATTACAAACATATCATTCAGTCATTTGGTCAGGGTGTTGCAAGGCCTCTTCAATCAGCACACCATAATTTCCGGAGGACTGTTGACACTAATTAAGTCAAGTACTAGAGGTAAGTGCTTTCAATTTAAGGACATCATTCATGAGGCGACCGAGAGAATACCAGCTGTAATGTTGTTGATCCTGTTGAATTCAGGTATTATTCTAATTGTACCTACTTCTAAAACTTGCAGGGCTAAACCCGTTAATTTTGATTTTAAAGAATAATTTATGGGTTCCTATCCGATTACTAAATATTTACCAGTACAGATAGTACGCAGATATATTTTTTAACTTATTTAAGTCCAAGGGCTGTGGCAAAAGATAATGCCAATATGAGTTGAGGAAATCCTTCCGATCCATCAACCCTGTAATATCTAGTCTAGACTAGCGTAGTGCAAGTGAACCCCAGTGTCTATAGTGATCCTGCTGCAAACACGGGTTAAATTTAGCTGAAAATCCTACCTTATATAATTATTATGAGATGAAATATTCCTAAATGAATTTTATCAAAATATTCAGCTGCAATAAATAGATCATTAAAAAAATTTTGATAGATACGTTACCTAAGTTCACGTTTAACGCATGAGTAATAAAGTTCAAAAATTAAGGATGATGTATAGGTAATTTAGAATCTGTCAATGCAGAATAATGTATATCAGAAATATACAAACTGGATATGGCCTAATGATGAGGCATTATTTATTAATGTTTCGATGGGATTGAGTTTGGCATTGAGGCTGCTAGTATCTTGCTTGGAGTCCGTAGCCTTTACAGTATTTTTTAGCGTAAAGGGTAGATTTCATCTGGTAATCAGAGGGCTGAAGAACATCCGATCCTTCTCAAAATATCTGTAGATCTGGACAACCATATTGTTAATGATTATTAGTTGTTGGGTTACTAAGGAGATATTGGTCGTCTGGTATGATAACACTGGTCTACAAAAAAGTGACCTGAAAGTTGACGGCCTCATTTTATCATGGATGGGTGTTTTCGAGGGTGTTGAATCCAAATCCGTTGTCAATTTTTTTCGGTTGGGTGATTTTTCTCGATTTTACGACGTTTTTATGATTTTTCACTACAACTTTATGGTGTATTTTTCTGGTGATCACGAACTTCATGCAAACAAGTTATATTGGGGCTAGATTTGTAGGAAATTCCTTGCTGAATCCTAATATGACCCCAATTTCTTTTTCACATTGACCCAAACCCTCCAAATCCCCCAAAAAACTATTGAAAAACTGCAAAAATAGAGTTTTTCGCCTATTTTTCACTTATATTTTCGTTTTTGTCGACTCCAATGGACCTGACAAAAATACGAGGGCCACAATTCGAAAGTTAACACTCTTTTGTGTCAATTGAGACTAACCGGAACTCTCAAATGTTGTAATTAGCGACGTTACGATTTTTTAACGGTTGACAAATGGAATTGATTTTAGCGAAATATGGTGAAATGATCTCGAAATTCGCAATTAAATGGGATCTCCTGTCTCTGTGAATTTGTATTTAGAATCCGCACTCATTCTTAAGACAAATTCACAGAGACAGGAGATCGAATTACAAATTTACGAATTTTGAATTTCGGGGCCATTTCACCATATTTCGCAATTAAAACTTTTGTGGCATTTTTGTCCATTGGAGTCGACAAAAAAAAAAAATGTAGGTGAAAAATAGATGAAACACTTTTGCAGTTTTTCAGTCGGTTTTTGGGGGATTTGGAGGGTTTGGACCAATGCGAAAAAGAAATTGGGGTCATATTTGGATTCAGCATGAAATTTCCTACAAATCTAGCCCCAATATAATTTGTTTGGACGAATGTCGTGATGACCAGAAAAATACACTGTAAAGTTGTAAAACTTGATGACATGCAAAGAACCGTTAACAGAAAAATCATAAAAACAACCAAAAAAAAAAAACTCTCAAATGTTGTAATTAGCGACGTTACGATTTTTTAACGGTTTTACAAATGGAATTGATTTTAGCGAAATATGGTGAAATGATCTCGAAATTCGTAATTAAATGGAATCTCCTCCCTCTGTGACTTTGTATTCAGAATCCACACTCATTCTTAAGACAAATTCACAAATTTTCTTCAAAAAGTTCCCCTTAAAAAAAAACTATTTATAACGTTGGAAAGCTGAGATTCTGGGCAAGTTATTCCTGAGAAGTGCCCGCCAAATGGCCTCCGTAATAACAAGGCAAACAACTAAAACCGGTGATATTAAGAAAATCTTCAAATTTTTAAATTTCGCCATTTTTTAACCAGTTAGGCCCGACTGCAAAAATCGGATTTTGTATCAAAGCTATAGGAAATGTAACGCTCTTTCCAACAGTATCCTTAGATTTTATTTTACATAATAATTTGAGTGAGTTAGGTCCGTTTTACAGAAACAAGGTTGAGAAGACGAAAATAGTCGGATTTTGTATCAAAGAGATAGGGAATTTAACGCTCTTTCCAACGGTATCCCCGGTTTTTACTTCACATAATAATTTAAAGGAGTTAGGTCCGTTTTGCAGAGACAAGATCGAGATGACGAAAAAAATCTTAAAATTGAAACAGTAGTTTAGTTGAGTGAGAAAAAAACTCTAAAAGGCATTTTTTCTTGGAAATTACCTGAAAAATCGGTTCCCTGAGTTTGTTACATAGTTACACTAGACACTCTGTATATAAATCTATAAATGTTTGAATCTGCATAGAATGTTCAAAATAAATTTGTATTTCCAATTCTCACGTCAATTTATGTACCTAGAAGTTTAATGTCATTGCGTATTCTTCAAAAATTAGTTAGCTATGGAACAAATTAAAAAAAATAAATAAATAGATTTTAAAAGATTACATCATCCTATTCACCCTTTTTAGCAATGAGAATTCGTCATTGCCAATGGTGTTAAGTGATTGGAGGTAGAACGTCAGAACTACAACCCGCGGAATCCATTGAACCAGAAGTTTAAAGAGCTTTTGTCTATTCAATCAACAAAGTGAATTTCAATGCGACCCCATTTATTAAATAACACTGAACGTACAGAGGCCACTTAATAGAAATACACTGCAGCTAACGAAATGCAACTGTTCGAAATTATGACAGGAAATCACTTGCACAACACCACGTCTGAGCCATCCCAGAAGCAGACCCACGTTGGTATTAGCCAATACAACACCGGAAACGGAAGGGGGCCGGCTGCCACACGGATTTTTCTCGTGGATTGACGGACGTTCAAGATAGTTATAGCACTTATGATAGGGCTGCCATATCTGTTCCTGGCAAATAATTTATTGGGACAGTGTAAGCTAGAAATCAGGATTTATCGGGACAGCTTCAAAAAAATCTGGACGAGATGTAAATGAACGAACACTTCACCAAAATACAATATTTTTGAAAATAGGTTATATATTTAATATCATAATATGAACCATCGAAGAAAAGTAGGTACCTACGTAAATTGGAAGAGGTTCATTATATTAATTCCATTCAAATGGAGTATAACAGAAAAGTCATTGCACGTATTTATCTAAATCGGGACGGATGGCAGCCCTAATGACCATAATATGACCATATTATGTTCAAATGACACCGGATGGTTCTTAAAAAACTCACCTATGTGGCTGACAGATTGCTGTGACTCTCACAATGAATGGAAACGATTCTTATGGTCAGCCAGCCCGAGCAGAGGAAGAGGATGCAAAACTGAAGTTAAGAGACTCTACCTCGTCCTCTACAATGTAGAAAGGAAACTCTGCAAATTCTTGACACAACGGTTTATTATCTTCCTTGTGCAGATCACCCTTCTGTCCATACCAGACTGTGTTGCAAATCGGCACCATACCATATTCTCACCGTACTCATACCATACCATACGAATTTCTTTCCTATCATACGATACTGTACTATACCAAATAATACATACAATAATATACCATACCATACTCATACCATGTCATACAAACCGAGTGAATATTGAAATGTCATCCATTTCTGACCTATATTTAAAATTTCAAGTATCTAGCTCATCATCAAAATTTAATTTGTTTAAACAAATAGGTATTATTTAAACAAGTTTTCAGACAAGAAACCGAGTGAATATTGCATTGTGATCCGGTTCTGAACTATTTTTAAAATTCAAGTCAATAGATCATCATCAAAATTTAATTTGTATTATTACAAAAAGGTATTATTTAAACAATTTTACACATGAGAAACCGAGTGAATATTGTAATGTGGTCTATCCCCGACTCACGGTTAAAATTTGTAGACTGTAGTTTACCGGGAAGATGAAAAAAGGTAGTTTTATTCTGGGCGTCTGGGGGTTGGGTCACATAACGGCCGTTTTCGACGCGAAAGTTTAGTAAACACTAAACCTTTGCGCGGTTTTTCCTAAACCTTTGCGCGGTTACTGTGAACGAACGGCTGGTCGCACAAAAATCCAATTGGTCTTAAAAGATTCGTAATTTTTCAGGTCATTCAAAAGTTAACTAAAAATTAAACCGTTGCATGAGAATTTTTAGAGATTGACATTGTCGAAATTTCAAAGTTCGTTTTGAACCCCTTCCCCTTGACCTAGGGTTATGAAAAGTTTTGAGGATCATTGTGGGGCTGGTCCAAACCCAGAAACCAAATTTCGTAATTTTAGCTCAACGCTAACTGGGCAAAGTGCCACGGACGGCGGACGGGGGACGGCGTACGGGGGACGGGGGACGGCGTACGGCGGACGGACGGATTTTTTTTTATTCGATTTTCTGAATCTACGTATCTTGAAACGTAAACCAACAAATTTTGAGGGGGGGTTAAAAATTTTTTTTCTTTGGGCGATTCCAATGGTTCATTATCGAAGATAATAAACCAAAACAAAAACGAGTGAGTTGACCGACAAATCAGATAGACCTAGGAACACAGGGTACTCGTCTCCCCGGTCAATGATCTACAGTCAGGCTCTTGGAAAATATTCAATTGAGGAGTAAAGTACTAACTGACATTAGAACCAACAAAACCGTAAAACCCCTTATCAACCACAGCCAGATGAGTTTGGAAAGATGCTATTGCGAGTCGCGATGGTACTGCTAGTGCTGTTCGAGCAAAAGTCTGAAAATTCTGGGCCTTTATCAGCCGAACTCTACCAAGGGGGTCCTATCAGCGGTCCTGCCAGCTGCCGGCGGCGAACGAAGCTGTACTGGACCTTTGTTACACCCGTTGGCTGATTTTCACATAAATGAAAATTGACAGCGTTAGGTGCGTATATACATATGTATATTTTTGTCTCACTCTTCTTCAATGGCTGCTCTTTATTTTGAATATTTTCATGTATTCAATTAACTTATACTTATTAAAAACAACAAAACACACACACACACACATACACATTAAAACAGTTCTTCCTTTGGTGAACTTGATAGTATTTCTGTATTCACTACACGTCACTCTCATCATTGTCGCCTGATGGTCGTGGTTATTTTGTACCATTGAATTTCCTCTTCATTCAAGACGACTTTAGGCTCCACATCATCGGTTGCGTCTTCACAAAAGTTGTGTTCACAACCATGTCCAGTTCTCAATCTCCACAGTTGTACCACACCTTTTCTTGGTAGCTGGAGTTTCAGAAACGAAGGTTACCTCGTAATCAAATCCATAATTTGGTAATGGAATCCCAAACACTTCCCTATACCAAGTTTGCTGCATGTTTTTTGTAATCAAAATAATAACAAATATATCTTCCAGGTTAGTGTTGTTTTCCCTCCGTGTTTCATGGGAGCCCCTCTCAATCCGGATACACAACATTACAAGACATCAAACACTAACCCATCGATGCCAATGAATTACTTGGACCAATAATGTACGCATGTGCTACTAAATACAACTATACTAACTAAATACCAAACATTCCTTTGAATATAAGCGCTATAACCATCACTTTTGTCTCCATATAAATAAAAGGTGTTGAGACATCGATGCACGTATGTACGAAAACCAAGGCCGTCGGGTAAGTTCTTTCTAGGGCATGGCAGTACGGCAAAAATACCGAAAGCTGTCGAAAGGTTTTCGCTTTGTGTATTTTGGCTTGAGATAGATGATGAGTCTATGATAAGGGATCAATCCACCACAACTTTTGTTGAAGTTATATCATCTAGAGATTCCGTTTTAGTTCCAAGTTATCTAGAGAAATCACTCATTTAAGCTATCAATTTTGATAATCCAACATATTTATTAGTTTTCCCTTGACAGTTATTAAAATAATATCTGAGAGCAATCAATAAAAGTATCAATGTTGTTCAACTGAAACAATTTTCAACCGTTTGCATCAACACAAGGGTAGGTTATTTACATAGATGAAAGTTTTACAAAAACCCACTCCTTACGTTTGTCTATCATAAAAACCATATTGATCGTATTGAATGAAGGTCCAATCGTTGAGTTGTCTTGTGCAAAATTGTACAATGTACAAAACAATCCAGGACTCCACAAAATTGGTGGAGGTCTACCTTTAGCCATTGATGGTGGATGGAACTATCGCTGAAGTTCAAAGGAAACGATTGTATTCGGTCTTTTCGGAGAATATGGAGGAGCACGGGGTATATACGAGTACTGACCACGATTTTCAGTTGAAATAGAAGAGTTCAACTCTATTCCTACCATAGGCACTATGACGCGAAAATAGGATACAGATAGTGAAATGCTTGTACCTAATAAATTTGTGTATAATGTGGCTAGAAATGAGATTTTTGCAACATAAATTCTGGTAATTTTGGAACACTCCACTTACCTTGTGACGAATCCTGCGATAGTCCCAAAATTGCATCTATGGTGTGGTGTTTAGGGGGTGTCTTGACGCTAGAAGAGACGGGACGGTGTTGTTTCAGTAACATTTCGAACTGTGCTCGTCCTTTGTTGGCCAAATCTTCGTCTGAATCTGTGTCCATGACTAGGAGCCGAGGACCGGTAGCGCGACTGTGGGAGGACGGTCCTACCATCCCTTGAGCCTGAACCCCCCCGCCCCATAAGACTACGGGTGAAGGGGGCGTGGTTTTGATGACGTCATCATCACCTCGTCCAATCAGAAGCGACCGTACAGGCTCGTCGCCATGGTGAATCGACCGACCGAGGGCCTGTAAGGCAAACGAAGAGGGAACGATCGGCCTGGGGCCCGAGTGGAAGTGAAAAAGAGCAAGGCGAAAGATAGATGAGAGAGAGCGTGAAGCTGTAGGGAGAAAGAGACAGCTCACAAAAACCACACCTATTATAGCCCGACTCCCCCCCCCCCCCCCCCACCTACAGTACTACTACCATCCCCATTACTCCACCGCTCTTCACCATCCTATCACCCTTAAACCAAATTACAAGGTTTCACATACAAATAACTATAGTGATGTCATTATTATTAATTAAGGTTGACAACATCTCTGTTTTGTCGCGTAATTAATTTACTTATCTAGTTAGAATTCTGAAAACCGTTCTCTAGTCCTCTCTAATGTTTCCTCTTCACGCAGGTAATTTTTATTTGAGCTGATAAACTGTAAAGACCGAACGTATTTTCCTCTTTGATAATTTTCCACAAACCCGAGTTCATGCGCAACCAATTTGCCAGTACCTACTTACAGACATTGACGTCAAAATAATAAGACTACACGGGAAAAGTCATTCATTGAGTGGATATTGTTTAGTGCCCTACTTAGGGAGTAGTGAGGTAATTGCAATAGTTCAGTTTTAATCCAATACAAGAATAATCATATGCCCAATATCAATTAAACTTATTTTTTTCAATCTTTCTTCATTAACAATCGAGCCCCTATATTTGGAGACGATTTCCATGGAAAAATAGGGAAAATATAAGAGTGTCACTTCCATTGTCAAGAATGTTTGGTGGGGTAAACGTGTAAAACCTGTAAACTGCTTTTTGATTAAGGGACTTCAAGAACATGGCGACTGCTCGTGAGATCTTCTTCATTAAACCCCAACCTACTACAGTGATAAGACGGATCACGTGTCATCACAAATACAGAAAAGCGTTCGAAGATCCGGTCTCCGTTTAACGCCATTATTTAAACTGCTTACACATTTTCCCCACTTCGCCGTAATGTAAGACGACCACTGGAAGAAATGTAAATAAATATTTAGAGCGTAACCAGACCCAAAATTGACTTGATTGAAAGATCGACTTTGTTAATCGGACGGAAACTTCAGCCTGGAAATAGCACATAAATATTTACCATTACTTACCGTTATAACCTTTTTGAACGTAAAAATCAGTCGAGACTCATCTGAGGCCAGTGAGTGAAGACATGAATGTTGGCATGACAACGTAATCCCCACCCTACCCGTGATTCCCCTCCTCAACCTAGAACTTTACCAAAAAAAGTATAGTTTTGTTCCAAAATCCGTAGAATCCAAAAAACCGTATAAATCATACGGAGCTATGAACAAATTATGACAACCACTTGGGAGCACACTCACTTTTGGTTTATCAACAAAGTTGGTTTTAGAATAGTCTGAAACTGATAATCGGATAGCTTTTGAGGAAGTACCTACCCGACTTACGAATAGTTAGTAACATGAGTAGAAAGGCAGATTTGTAAATCCCTGCATTTACAGACTGAGAATTACACATCACGCTTGGAATATAATTAATTGGTAACTAGCTCAGTGATGGTGTATAATTGATTTATATTAATTATGATGGAAATGTTTTTCAACTTATTTGGAAACAATATTGGCTCCGGATACTGTCAGTCCAGGCCGAGCGTATTCCATGTCGCCAGGGCGCCGCTGAGAGCCAGTCACATATCTAAGACAACATGAATTGGTAATTTATTCTCATTTATCTTTAGGTTTTAGTCCGCTTCTCCTTTTACCAACACAAAACTAGAGCCTGGCTTTAATGAAACTGTTTAAAGGCGCATTATTTCGCGTTTTCACTTGTTAATGTAGCTTTGATGCAAATTTTCATCTGGAATGCTGACCGGCAATTCACAGAATCTGTGAATTGCCGGTCACCATTTCCTACTCCGAGGCCATCTTGCGACCACATCTGATGTGGTCGCAAGATGGCCTCGGAGTAGGAAAGCATGACAAGACCGATTTTTGATGAAGCCGTGTTGCTGGGCGATTACACTAATGAGAGCCGGTCATACATGGTGACCCCCTAGAAAACCCTACTCTCCAACTGAAGAGCTTTAAAACGAATCCCAAATTCGGACTCGGAACCCCGTGGAAATGATTTTTGTTGTTCTCAAGAGTCGGTTTCCAGCTCTCCAGTCTCCGGTCTTCCAGACGGGATACTGGTCTCGACTATTCTGTTACCCCAGAAAATTTCCTCATTGTAGGAAAATCGAGACGAGACCACTAAGTGTCTTCTAGAGCAGTGGTTCCCAACTCGTGGTCCGCGGACCACTTGTGGTCCGCGCCGAGTTTACGTGTGGTCCGCGGGCTGTTTCTGAGTACGTCTTATAATTCACGGTTTTCTTCATCAATACGAGTATAACAATGTTTTTACTGGCTATATAATGAGACATTCATCCTCGGAGATACGTTTGTTATGAAAGTATGCCACATGAGTAATGCTGTTTTTATTTCTGATTAACAAAAGTTAAAGTTATGGCAAACTGAAGTAGAGAAAGGATCTTTTGCTATGTTTAATCTGTTTTCTGAGTTTATAATAGAAACGGAAGGTATGAATATAAATAAAGAACAACTGTCATCTTTGGTAAAGGCTTACATAGCATCGCTTCAAGGGTATTTTGACAACTATTTCCCTGCCAGTTCTGACGTCAGTTCTAAAAACTTGTGGGTGGCAAATCCTTTTTTACCACTCAAGGATATTGATCTTACACTTAATGAACAGGAAGAACTTATTGAGATATCTTCTGATCCTCAGCTTGAAGTTGTCAAAATACAATGTGACAATATTGCAAGCTTTTGGATCAAGTTACTTGATGAGTACCAAACCCTCAGCCAAAAAGCCTTGAAAATTCTACTTCCTTTCAATTCTACATATCTTTGTGAAACAGCATTTTCAACACTAAATGTTATTAAGAATAAGCATCGTAACAGTTTGTTGAAATTGGATGCTCCATTCAGGTTGAGTTATACCTCTTTGAAGCCAAATATCGAAGATCTTGCCAGTAAAATGCAAAACCAAGGAAGTCACTGAGAGACTTGGTGTCATATTTTGTCAGCGTTTTACAATAGATTTATAATGTTTCTATAACTATATTAAGACTATAACTATGTTTTTTTTTCTAATTACTTACTCTTAATACAATGTATATTAAAGGATTTAAAATATATTTCTCTAGTTCTCAATTTAATTTACCTAGTTATAAAATCATGTGGTCCGCAGACGTTTTCTTATAGATCTTGTGGTCCTCGAGGGAAAAAGGTTGGGAACCACTGTTCTAGAGCATCTATAGTGGGTTCATGTTAAACTACTTTCGGCGGCCAATTCGCCTAATCACCCACTGGACAGGAGTCAGGGCCAATATTTTAGGCAGCAAATTCAAAACTAGCAAACCGAAGTCAAATTTCAATATAATCATCGAATTGTTTGAATTACTTGAACATTACCCGATTTCCATATCACCCATCGTGGTCTCGATTACCCGCTAATCGGGCAAAATTACGCGAATTGGCATCGTTGCTGTTTCTGTGGCTCCGATGATACATCGTTGAGTCGGAAATCGTTGTTTCGAACTCAACACATACTTCAACTTAACGAATTGGCTTTAGGTTAACGGGCATTAACACGTTCAACGCGGGAAGGAAAACAGCTGACAACAGCTCCTACGAGAAATGTTTTTGTTTGAAATTCGATATTGGTGCCTTTATTTTCGATAAGAAAGGTATTTCGAAGAATTAGAAGTTGTCTGGACGCCATTTTGATTATTTTTGGAGCATGATGTCATACTGAACACAATGAACTACTAGCCAACCCTCCTCAACCCTTCCAATGACCTTCAAATAATGTAAGAGTAGGGAGCGCTCTCCAGATCTGCTTGATGTCATATGACATCACTCGTACCCTGGAAAGGACGGCATGATGTCATATGACATCACCCGCGTTGAACGTGTTAACTCAATGTGGATATTTAATCGTGAAAGATACATTTTTTAATGCTAAGTCGAAATATCCTGCCAAAAGGTTTATGGACATTGGGCAATAAGGCTACACTACGCCCAGACAACTATTACATGTAATATTGCCGATTTTTGGCTCTCGGGGAGGAGTCATGACCCACATGACCCCACCTTGTGTCCACCACTGGTGATAAGTGTGCCATTTCCTGTGGGAATAGCTAATGGACTGGTTTTCTCTGCAGAATCGGGGCCATTGTAGATCTGAATTCTTCTCGTCTCATATTCAACCTCTAAAGTCGGTTTCTTCTAAGATAGTCTACAGTACTCTACTACTCGTACGTTGGAAATGTGTCCAATAACTTATTCATTTGAAATCCAAGGTAATTTTAGGATATTTAAAATAAAATCAGTGTTCAGTATCCTGTTTGAATGTCATAAAACATGAGGTACATTCGGAGTTTGTGCCGAATTCCTTATAAAAATAGTCTTTGGACTTCTTTTTTTCTTCTTTTGACATGAAAATGTCTTTGCTCTGGCCTCCCCACGATTATGTGTAACGATTTTGTGACATCCTCCTTTTAGCATGATTTTCACGTACAACCAATCTGTAACTAAGACTTAACATGCAACTATTCTATAAAATCTGACGATTCCAAAGAGCCGTGAACGATTACCGTGGGATGCTAACAGATGGAGTTACAATAATTGTACAGTAATTATTAATTATTACTCTTTGGGATCGTCAGATTTTATAGAATAGTTTCATGTTAACCAGACGCACGTACTTTAGTGACAGGTAAGCGGAAAATGATGAAAAAGTGAGGGTAAACAATGTTGTCATCAACACAACTACGAGCGATTGAAGTTATCTATAAAACTATAAAGTCTTGTAACAAGGAGAAGCGGAAAACTTGAAAAATTACACAAAAACTAGCGTGCCAAGCAAAGAAATTTTCATGTCAAGGTTCGTGACTCTCTCCCCGTTGTTTTTGTTTTTTCTTTTATTTTTTTTCTTAAACATACTTTTGCATCACTGTGCTGCATTGCGATTAGAGCATGACAGCAACTTGTAATCCTATCTAAGCCCATTGACATTTATAATTATGGGTTATGTCTAAAACCTCAACATATGGATCAATGTCTTAACCTCAACATATTTTCGTGAATAACTCTACAGATTTCTCTCGAATTTGGCGTATCCACATGGCAAATATGTCTCTGGATTTGTCGTATCACCTCAAAAGCCCTTGCGGGTAACCACCGTTTGATTTGTAGTCATGTATTGTTTTCGAGTACCTAGCCCATAAACATGTGTAGATCACAGGTATCTCTAGGTATCTCTATCCCTATGTACCATTCTAGGAGAAATCGAACGTGCTTAATCCAAAGGCCTCCACAACTTACCATCTCCCCACACCTCACCAGGACTAATCTCTAGTCAAAGCCGGCGACCCGTACGGATTACTGGAGACCACCAAACGATACGGCCCACCACCAGTGTTCCACCGGCCCTTTTAGATTGGATCCGTTCCAAGCTCCGGTATCTAGCCAGGGGGATTGGAGAGAGGGAAACATCGAAGTGGGGTCGGATGAGGTATAGGGAGAGAGAGTGAGTGAGAGGCTGTGGGAGAGCTGTGGGGATTTAAACGTAAAGGGTAGGACGGAAGGCAGAGGAAAGCCGGGAGAGGAGGCGAAGGCGAGGTCAAGTTAATTAGTTTAGAGTCTGCTTTATTTGCTAATTATATAGAATCAATACATTTCAATTTGCTCCAGCTCCGGGTTCCTCCCCTGAGCCTTAATTGAATCCTCTGACAGCGTTCATTAACTCTTTAGGCGAGCCAATCTCCAACTTATAATGGCTTGATAATTCAGTTATATTCTAGCTTGCCTTGTTACCGTTGCTGCATCTATTATAATACATCCATTCGGCTTTTACTTAGCATTTTCGGAAAGTTTGTCACCTTTTGACCTTCAGATTACGGTGGGTTCACCTATCTTAAGATTACGGTGGGTTCGCCTATCTTCAGATTACGGTGGGTTCACCATCTACAATCTCTAAAATGTTGTGATTACTGATGGAGAGAGGCTACATAGCGATAGAATTGAAACTACATAACATTCAATTTGGTTCATGATCCGAAGGGCCATTCTAACCCTGGGATTGGCTATGAAACGTCTTACGATAGTCACAGATTACACGAATCGGGCCGAAGTTTTCTACTACATTTTAAAACCGTTGTGTAGCCTTTTTGAATAATGAGAAAATTTCTCATTATTCAAAAAGGCTACACAACGGTTTTCTGTTCTTCTCACGCTTATGCCAATGTGTCTTCCGTGATATTTAATATCACGGAAGACACATTGGCATAAGCGTGAGAAGAACAGAAAACGGCACACGTACGCATTCGGTTGAACGCAGTTTTTAGACGCCGAAAATAAATTCGGGGGGTTAGGCCTTAGGCCAGTTTTTTTGTGATGAAAGTTGTTCATGAGAAGCATTTACAACATTTGAGAAAACGGACTTGATAGCCTTTCAGGGTGTTTTTTTTTTTCGATATGAAACAGTTTTAGCCTTTACATAACTGGCTGAAACCAAGTATCCGTCCTTCCGTTATGTTGGCACCACCCACTCACCCACCGCCAATTCTAGTGGTGATAAAGACTTGGCATGATAGGACTTACATAGGGCTGGGATCAGCTTAGTGGCTCATTCCTATGCTATTCGTATTATGAAGCAGTTATTTGGTATGTAACCTCCTTAGGACTTTAACTAGAGGCTGTCCAGGCCCCGGATGTGGCTCCTAAAGCTAATATCTATACTATTCACACTATGAAGCGGTAATTTGGTATGTAGCATCCTTAGGACTGTAACATGAGGGTGCTCAGGCCTTGGATCAGCTGAGTGACTCCTAGAGCTAATTCCTATACTATTCACTCTATGAAGCTGTAATTTGGTATAAAGCCTCTTTTGGACTTCAACTTGAGCTAAATCTCCTAAAGCTAATTTCTATACTATTCTCTCTATGAAGCTGTTATTTAGTATGTAGCCTCCTTAGGACTTACACTTTAAGCAGCAGATGCCCAGGAGCAGATGTGTGACTCCTAAACCTCATTCCTATGCTATTCACATTATGAAGCTGTAATTTGGTCTGTAGCCTCGTTAGGACTTCAACTTGACGCCCGCAGAGCCGAGTTTTCTTTATGCATAGAATATCCTTTAGCTGGGACTTACCAGCCCGAAAATGTTACGAAATACGTTTTATGATGCTTTTTCACGTACAACCGATCGTTGCAATTTCCTCAATTTCTGCCCTGAAACATTACACCTCATCTCGCGCTGCCAATATTCCTTTCCTTACCCTCCAGAGAAGTACTGGTTAGGCGCTTCGTTGTGTATCAAAACTAAGTTGATTGACTTTTTAATCTGGCATGTTCTATGTTTGATAATTGTAGCCGGCAGGCTTTAATTAGACATCACCCGGTAATAGATCATTGCAAATACCTGTCCCTTTGGTATTATCACTCTCCGATCAACATATTTTATCACATAGGAAACGCGTATGGTATCATCTGAGGAAGAACTCCTCCCTTCCATCCTGATTCAAGCCTATTATGACACTATTTGCCTGCAAATATAAGCATAACGCCTGCAGCGTTTCATGAAGTAAGTTGGGTCATGGGTGGACGAAAGTTACGTCTGCATATTTATTTGGCGATTCCATATCGGGCTACCTGTACGACCAACCCGCAACCGTCCTTCTGATTTCAGCTTATTAATGTCACTCTTTCGTTCAGATTTAATATAAATTATTAATTTGATAGCGTGGATGAGGATGCCATCGGGTCTCGGGAACGTATCTCCATTATGGACTTGTCAACCCAAAACTCGAACCGAAAAGTTCATACGCCGTTTGGTTTCTGATCATTATGATCTCACTCATCACTAACGAGTAATTGACACCTAGGTACTCTTTGGTTTTGAGAATTTTCCTCGTGAGATTTCCTCAACACATCTTGTCTCTAGGACCAGCAGTATATTCCTTATACCCGTTAAAAATGGGACACCCGTTAAAAAAACGTTTCTTGTCACTACTCGAAGGGACTCGATCCCAACAATAGCCAAAAGTAAGGGCAAAAGATTAGAGAGGATTAGTGTTAGGTCCAAACTAATGTTTGTCGGTCACCATTGTCAAGGGTATCCACTCCGTGTAAACATCATGACCCGCCAGGTAAACACCAGGCTTTTACTCATCCTCCTCTCCTTTGGGAGCATCTTTCGAGCAACTGGAGGATTGAGTTTCAAACTCCTTCCGATTCCTTCGGAGAAACAGTATCCCCTTGCAATGATTCACTTATTGTCCAGGTGACAATAAGCTAACAATGGGAACACAATGCGTATTGAGACTTTCCCCCTGCGGCGGTTTGTCGGTGAATAAGTTTCGTTAAATGAAATCAAAGCAGCAGGAGATTTCCGATGGCCCTTCCATGAGGAGTTGGGAGTCATTACCGCAAAATGCACTGTGTATATTGTGGTGAAATACAAAACTCGACGGTCGCCTTGAAAAGTGCTCAACAGATGGATCCTTTCCATTTTCTGGAGAAATTCAATACGCCAATTTCCTATTACAAATAGATACAATGGCTGGTGCTTTATAAATACACAGAATAGTAATATTCTCTGAAACTAAATAGAATGATCCGTCCATGTGTGGTAACCATATTAGCCTGAACCGAACAAGACGACTCTCGTATAATTGAATACATACTAGCTGAACTATCCTTGCATTGATCAGGAAAGTAATAGTTCGGCTTATGTTTGGATACAATACATCACTTCAGAAGCTCAGTGGCCAAGCAGGCGTACGTGTTAGTCGCCTCTGTGATGAGTATTAATGTTCAGTGGATTGCAGTACGAATTTGAGCGGCTGTTCTATACCTACTGTGTATATGACTATGTAGGTACATGTGTCCCCCCAAAAATACTCCGTGTAAATATCTCCCCGCCTCGCAAATTAGAGCAGCCGGAAAAAGTTATGATATCCACTTTCCCCGCCCGCCCTTTTCCTTCCAACTACAGAGAAGTCCTAACCACTTCACAAGCACCGTACCCGTTTCGAAATCAACCTTGGCGACATGGCGAGACGTTTTTATTACTACACATCTATGTATTAGGTAATATATAATCATTTATATACTTAAACTATTATTTCACTCCTTATTATTAATTCAGGATTGATGCATTTCATAGTTTTCAGTTTGTTGTGATAGGGTCGATTCCATATTCGGTATTCGGATTCTACGTATCTTAAATCCTTAACCAACAAATTTTGAGGGGCGGGTTAGGCCTTTCTTCCTCTTGAAAATAATAAACGCACGGAGTCATATTGATAGTACACCAATTTAACAAAATTATTGACATTATTCTGGTAAATCAAACTTTATTTAAGAAACAGTTCGCAAATGAAACAGTACCCACATCATGAAATTAACGAACGATCCATAATATAACAGAAAAGATAAAAAATGAAAATCTGTTCAACAAGGTGATAAGACATAATCGAAATGCAGTTGAATTGATGAACATATGTCGTAGTTGATATCAGACGTATAAGTGATCACAAATCGATACATCAGAGTTGTGTGATGGTGAGTCGAGAGTTCAGGATAAACCTGTTACCCAAAATGTTCCAGGTCGGAATACCTAGATGGGATACTCGCTATATTGGTTCAACCTAGAAACGTAGATATACGAGTAGAAAATCGAAAAATAAAGACACGAATAAACTTCAAAGAATGTTTCAAAATGAAGCTTTGTTCGGCTATAGCCGTTCGTTCACAATGAGAGCTCAAAGGTTCGTTCACAATGAGAGCTGAAATGAGCACGAATCAAACAGTAGAACTCCAGTCCATGTTCAGCTGATTTCGAGCTGGTTCGACATGGTTTGTGTGTCTAGTTTCTTATTCTGAGATTCCTATCGTATGTATGGAAAGAACAGGTGTTGGCGAGTCTCGTTACAAGTAAAAACCTTAGACTTATATAAATGAATGTAAATTACAAATAATATATGGTAACCTATTCGAACTATATTTTATCTCACTTTCATACTTATGTCGTATAGATATAGGACTTATATTGTATACAGAGGAGTGATCTAGACAGAAGGGTGATCCGTACAGAAGATATTAAACCATTGTAAAAAAAAATTGTTTTTCAGATGGGCGAAAGCTAGAAACTTGGAAAAGAAAACTCTTGACTGAACGTCTACCTCCACTGATTCAGATCAAAACAAATTAGAAAATCCCTCGGCTGAATAAGTAGTGAACGAAAATTAGGTACGAGAAGGAAGAAGACCCTACCATAAATTTATTCGAACATGGAATGGTAGATTCATATTGTGACTAAATACATATAATATATGTATTATGTATATGCAACACGAATAGGAATTTTGAATATGGTTGTCTAACGGAGAAATGAATCAATCTATGGATCTCAACGTCCGACAATCTACTACACAAGGAGTCCATTTTTGCAACACCACTGCTTTGGAAGCTCTACTGCTAACTATTTTCACGTTTTATTAGAAGAAAGTTCGTTTTTACAGCATTTTCATTAGGCTGAGCTGATTCAAAGAGAAACTCGTGAGAATAACTGAATGGACGTTTCATAAATTGAAAGCTAAATCCAATTCAAACCTTCAGCTGACAGAAAACAATCCAGCTGAATGCCCGATGTTCCAAAATTGTTCCCCTCTAAAACGATTATAGTCGTCGTTTTCAGCCGTTTAGCCATCCCTAGTTCGCGGGATTGAATTACCTTAGCTATTATTACTTAATCACCAACCTAAACAATATTCCACCAGTGAGAAGCTAAATGAGTTACAAATTGAATTGTAAGAGTCCCCGTTTTGTCCCCTGGGGTAAAAAGGAACAATGTAAAAAGCCCTCGAGTCAAAGCAATTTCAAGTTTCGTCCTTGGAAAACGGCAGATGCGAGCCCGCCAGGGGAGGGCGAGAGGAAGATAACGAGCGTTTTGTGTCCGCCGAGTTAGCGCGAGCTCGGGAGGAAAAAATTGGGAGGTTGCAGTGATCTCTTTAAACTTCCCATGAGAGGGACTGACTGTAACATTTGGTTTGGTATTATCGGGTAATTGGATTTTCGAAGAGCGTTTAGGAACTCCCTGTAACACTCTACAACAGCTTTGCATAAAAACGATCCACTACTACGCCATCATCAATATCCTTGGGATGTGGTTCAAGGAACGCAGATATATATGTCTCTCTATATGTATATATGAAATTTGATTCTGAATTTCAATAACATTCCATTTCAACGACGTAACATACCTACAACCAACTATTCGGGTGCCCCATGGTATTGCCCAACTTCCCCATATATTCCAATTTATGTTTGAATTTTCTCGTGGACTTGATTATTTCTACGAGGGTCGTCTCAAAAATAAGTTTCACTTATTTTCAACAAATTATGATGATGATGATCCGATCGGGTCAAACCAAAATGGAGCTCCCCTCGTGTTCTACTGTGAAATGCGAAATGCCAGTTATTCGTTTTTTCACAGCAAAAGGTACATCCACGACGGAAATTCATCCCGAGATTATCAATGTTCATGGATAAACTGCGAAGAGTCGCCGATCCGTGAGAAATGGCGGGATTTGTTTCTGGGAGGTCGAGAAGTGACCCACGACAAGGCCCAAAGTGGTCGACTACTGGAAGAATTTCGATGGGACATTTTTGGACATCCTCCTATTCCCCCAGGGATTTCCATAATTTTCCTGGAAGGACGGCGATTCGAAAATCAAGAGGCGCTCAAGGCAGAAGTGGAGAGTTGGCAGGCTGGTTCGGCGCCAGATGATGGACTGAAGAAAACTAAAAACCAGGTACCAAAATTGCATTGATGTTCAAGGCGATTATGTAAAAAAAAAAGATATATCATTCAATGAAAATAAATTTGTTTGGAATATTTATACGTAATTTTCGATTTTTAAAATGAGTGCAACTTGCTTTTGAGGCGACCTTCGTAATCCCCTTGCAGTCCCCTTCTTTGTGACGATTTCCTTTTGAGCACTCCCAAAAAACACTCTTCACATTGTATGACCAAGATAAACCGTTGTCACCCCAATCTTAAATTCACTTTTGGAATGAAACAATCTAATGAATGAAAGAATCAAGCAATTACTTTTCTGAATGTTGAAAGAGATTAAAATTAAAACAAAATGGTGGTAAAAGCCTCGGAAGAGAAACTTAATTTGGCAGTTATCCTCATCAATAGATTTCCAAAAAATAGCACTGCGAATGTGAAAATACAATAGTAGGAACTCTGCTAAACAATGGGCCTTCTCAAAACTCATCTACATATGTATAAGCTCCTTAACCCATTCCCTGCGTGACGTTTCTAGCAAGCAACACGCCCGTACGGATGCCACTTTTGAGTGGAAATCGCAAAAAAAAGTAATGAGGTAACATTACCTCATCCGTCAGGAAGCGAGACTGGACATGCAAACGTGCAACAAATCTGTATTTTCCTCCCCTGACGGATGAGGTAGTATTACCCATCCTCAAAATATCGGTATAATAGTGGTAGCATCTGAGCAATATAACCATATTCACATAGGAAATTATCTTCTCGTAATTCAATTATTCAACCACCAATCTTGGTCGCCCTAACTAAGGCGGAAAACTGCGAATTCGTCGACGCACACTCTTTCCAAGCTTTGCGCGAGCTATGAATGGGTTACCTGAAAACGAAATATACTGGCCGACCCTCGAAGTCAAACTGAAGGTCTTTCCACACCGACTGAGCCCAGAAGTCGAGGTATCCCCTCCTACGAACCGAAAAACGGAGAGCACCATGCGAGTGAGGCTCGAGGTAATATTACCACACCCGTCAGTGGGATACAACCACTTGAGGTAATATTACCACATCCGCACGAAATGGGTTAAGCTCCAAAACCGACCAATTCTGACAATTCAAACACAACAAAATATTTTGGTTATCATACGTCAACAATTTGTAAGGAAAAATTCATAAGGTCGTAGCTGTTAGCACAGATACAGCCAAAATGTACAATAAAAATCACCGAAAAAATCCTTGAATGATAAATGAAATCCTATACTAACTGAGTTGGTCACAAAAGTTAAATTAAACGCTAAAAACTCATGTCAAAAGCCTCAATAAATGTTACGCTTACATTCTGCATTCCTCTCAAGGATCACATAATTCAGGCTTTGTGAAACTGTGAATACTGTTCATCACAACATGATATTTAATTTATTAGATCAACTATATGTCCTTAAAAATTTAAGTTTCTGTTTATACCATTATACAGGGTGTAATGGTATAAGTGGGAGGTGTTTCTAGACCTCTAACCCCAAAAAAAAAAAAAAAAAAAAAAATAGGTATATGAACTCATGTCCGATTATCAACCATAGTGACCTTATTTCAAATTTTGTGTTTTTCTCAGTGAAACGCGTGTTTCTTGTGAATTGTCGCAGTAAATCAACATATCTCCAGAACCATTTGAGTTTCAAAAAAACTGAAAAAACCACTGGAATGCTCATTAAATTTCCTTTAAGAAACATCTCTTTTCAAGTTCGATCGATAATTTGTAGTTGCTTGTATAATGCTTTTATAACCGCTCACAATTTGAAATTTCGCTAAATTTGATTTTTTGGACAAATTCAAATTGCTCTCAAGATTTCAAATTTTGACCTACATGATTACTTGTTCTTTTAAAAACTTCGTCTTTCAACGAGCTTTCAAACGGTGTATTCTAATTTCTTCTTATCGGTTTTGAAAATACTCAGACTGCAATTCCAATGCTAAGAAATTATGGCGTTGAGGTAGGGAGGGGGAGAGAGAAAGGTTGACATGAGCGCACTACAGGTTGCTTCCCGGAAATCTGCTGACGTGTAGCAATAGGAACACTGTTTGTTGAGTATTCAAAGAAGTAGTCTTTGGGATACCTATTCTCTTGTTCCTACTTTTTCTCCAAGTAGCATGATGTCTGGAAACCCGTCTGGAGTCTTGCACACAACGTTGTTACATTTTATTTCCGTTCAGTCAACAACGTGTAGCCTTCGCGGAGTGCTAGAGCCATTGAACCATAGAAATGTCTTCAAACTATATGGAGTGAAAGAAGACGATATGGAGTAACATATGGGACAGGGTTATTTATGCATCCACCCGACGCAGGGCTGATCTGATGGGGGCACATTTGATGCTTGAAAGGTAGGGTGAGGTTATACTAAGCCAGCAAAACATTAAAGAACTGCGGGTGGGTATTAGGCATGGCCTTCGGTATAGAACGACTGGATTGCTCCCCCCGGGTACGCTACAAATTTTTCCTAAACGTTTTATTATTTTCTCAGATCACTCTTCTGTCCTTGTGAGACATATGACTATTCGAAATAATCGGAATAAGGAATTCAAACACTGGTTCTCATTCGATTAGGTGACCAGATGGTTCTTTTCCAGTGACAGTCGGTAACTTCAGTTTTCTTACTAAATTCCGGAACTACCGACTGGCTGGTCGTACAACGGTTCGGATGGTCTTTAAAAAATCTCTAAATTGAAACATTCTCAAATGTGTACAAACTATACCGTTCATTTGAAATTCCCGAGACATAGCGTTCCCTTGTTTTTGTTAGTAAACAATTTTCAAACTTGTAAAAACATAGCAGCACAAATGTTGGGAAGTATTTTACTACAACCACCATGACAACATCCAAGACACCCCCAAAAACCGAATTCCAACCAAATTTAAAGTCAAATCCTGATGTATGACGAAAGGGGAGAAAGTTTCACTGAAATACGCGGAAAGTGACTGCTGAAGTTGGAGGTTTTGAAAGTGGCGTTTATTTTCCGGTACCGGAACAATACGAATTTTTATGAAGGAAACAAATTAGTTTTACAATTTTTAGAATCACTCGACGAAATTTCTAATACAAAGATTTAATAATATATAAATCTTATTCTCAAATCCAATACAGTCAAATTGAAAGACCCAATACGTAGCGTTTTTAGTAGACTTCCACTCCCTCGCTCCAACTATGCATCAACAATTATAATGGAAAATTCGAAGGGTCCAATGAGAATACCGTCGACGTTTTGGCGCTAGATGTAAATTCATTTGTTGGGTCGAATCACCGTAAAACGTTTCTAAAATCAAAACTACTCGAAATAAAGATCTATTCGAATTGGTGAAAGGAACTACAGCTTGATATAAATTGTTGGAGCTATAGTGGCATTTTGTGAATGTCAACCTCTATTTTTCACCTCTTCCTATCAAACTAGTGTCATGAATGTTTAAAATTCTTGTCATTCTCGGCTCGACACCGGAGTTCTAGGTCAATTTTGAAAGGGTGGAGTGTCTCGGACAGTGGACGCGTACAAAGGTTTTTTTTTGCATTTGATATTCGGATTCTTAATACTTATCTCTAAATGTAAACCAAAAAATTATTTGAGGAGAGGGAAGGAGGGGTTATCAATATGTGCTCTATGGCCAATGTTTAAAAATAATTAAGTATCCTAAATGAACATATATTGAATATATTGAACATTTCAGGATGAAGGGGTCAACCCATAATTGTACTCCATCAAAAGTCAGTCTTTCGGAGCTGACGCAGCTTTAATTCTGATGTAATATAGCTTCAGTAGCGGTAGAAATTTTGATTGAACAATAAGACAGCACCGCTGACATTGTGAAAGGCGAAGGGCCATTACTACATCATAGATCGATCTCCTTAATCTCTATTTTGGGCCAGCAATTGGATTAAACCAAGGGGTAATCAAAGTCGCAATTTTCCGTATAGAGAGATTGAAAAACTGTATCCAGATACGGGGTAATTGAATGAAAAAATCCATTTCCGTCTTAATTGTCGTTCTTCAGATTCTCATTAAGTCCTATTAACTTAGTTAGAAGAAGCTGTAATCCGTTAATGAAAGCAGGCCCGGTAACAAGACCCATTTAACCCGTTTCATCCTGAAAGTTGTTGATCACAGTTATTCATTTTGTGCTCAACAAGGCAACTCAATTTCCTTTTATGAGGAGATTTCAAGAGTTTACCCGTAGCCTACTTTATTTATACAAATGAACTAACTAACTGTCCACAGAACATTGTGATATATTGCGATGACTGTGATTGGCGGTAATTTTGATTTGTTTGTTACTCAAAACAGAGAAATGAAGTAAAACGTATCCGCAAGACTTCTACGACATGATCGAAAACTTGTTTATCCGGTTAGTATCGAGACCGTCAAGTTCAATAAATCATCTTTTCATCGAGCTTTGCACCAAGATCTTCATAGTTGCTTCAGGTTTTACGTTTCAAGATACGTATATTCCGGAAATCGAATTAAAAAAATTGTGCAAATTGTTGACACAACGGTTTATTATCTTCTTTTTGCAGATTAATAATCATTATCAAGTAGTGTAAATGATGACAAATTATTTAATGATTAATAGTTATTGCTAGTAAATAATAATGTTAAGTAGTCATTATTGTCCAACTACACAATGATCCTTGAAACTTCTCATAACCCTGGGTCAGTGGGAAGGGGTAAAAACGAATTTGGAAATTTTGGAAAATGCAACAGATAATATTTATATATTGATAGATATTATTATTATTGAGTGTGTGTGGTTTAGGTTGACCGTCAGTAAGAATGATGTTGAGGGATGTCGAGGACCGACCCTCGACATCCCTCAACATTATTATTATTATAGAGATTACCTATGTCGAAAAATTTGAATAGAACGGTATAGTTTTCAGTTCAAATTTAGATATAGTATAATTTTTAGAATTTTTTAAGACCATCCGGAGGTTTGTACGACAAGTCGTTCTTTCACAATGAGGGCTCAAAGTTGGAGCAGATGAAAAGTCATCAACATGAGGGTGAATCATGCGACATTCTTGTCAGGCCAATGTTCATACTGGCTCTACTGATTCTTACAGCACATGGTTTTCAGATATCGAGTTAATTAATGATTATTATTATTAATTAATAATAATTACTCATAATTATTTAACAAGAAAAATTTTCAGAGTTTTCATGTATCGCATTGCTGAGAGGGTTTGAGTGATCTGAAACTTCGATGTACATTCCCTAATCTTTATGGAGTTCCTCATTTCGTTCGCATCACCAAGCGTTAGTTATCACCCCAAGGAATCGATTCTTGATCATTTGAATTTGCGTTATCTGACTCATGAATGCCGAGCACCAAATGCTGCTCCCATCTAACTTCCACATGGTATATTAATAATTAACAATAGTACATCAATATGTTCGGGCTCAGAGGCAATTTAAGGTTGGTGAGGGGATATGGCCTGATGTTGGAGGTCAAGGAGGCCCACGTTTGTCCAGTCACATGTATAGGCTTGTTACTAAGTACTGACTGGACAAACAGTTAACGTGGGTCTTTCGAGTGTTGGCTCATGGGTGACTTGTTCATCGTCACAGGAGGGACGTTGTAGATCAACCTATTTATAAAATGCCGCAATGTTACGCAAGGCAATCTATGAATTTAGTTCATAAAAGTTCACAAAATTCATTTCATACACCCGATCTCTTTATGAATCTCCTTATCAAATTATGCGGGCTTTTATAGGTCTTTCACAGAACACAAGCTCGCAATCGGACCATGATGAAATTCATAAGACGCCATCAATGGACCAGTTGCTCCTACCCTCCGAAATGTCTTACATCCATTCTTTCTTGGGCCCCCAAATTTAGCCAAATCGTTCAAAATTACAAAAGTTAGTATGAAATTGAAAACGAAGATTTCTTGGAGTACTCTTGAACAGGAGTTCTTGAAAACGAGCATTCTTGGGGTGCTTGTGTATAGAGCTGATCAAATCTGAGTTTTCATTTATAAATATATTATTAACCTTCCGATAGTTGCGCCTCCAGCTCGACATTGATAGTCGCGCGTATGTGTCACATACACATCATAGATCCATGAGTTTTATTCAGAAAAAAACCAAGGATTCTGGCAAAGGTATTAACGGATCGCATAAGAGTTCTCACTAAAATTTATCAGTTGCGCTCGAAACGCGGACGGAGTAACAGCTCTGTGATATTGCTCCCGTGAGTGGTTACGTAATGTGACATTGTGCAATGCAGCAGTTATGAACGCAGTGTTTGTTTAATAAACTCAGTGCGATGAGTGTCAAGGACGGTTCGGACAGCCTAACAACGGAGGAAATATCGGTGCTGGAAGTGATTGCCGAAAGTAGAGCCCTCTTAACTCAGAGGAATTCGAATGAAACACCTACCCGAGGTGAATTTGATCGGCTTTCAAGACAAGTTGCAACTTTGTGTGATGCTCTAGAAGAATCATACGCCCACATTTTGTCAATCAGGGCTGAAGTCGCAAGCCTAAAAAGAAAAAATGATCTGCTTGAAGAAGCGGAAAAACAAAAAGAGCGCAATATTATGAAAATTAGCGAAACGGAAAATCTCACGGAGGAGGAAGACCTCGAACGAGAAACCAGCTCGCATAAAATCAGGAAAAAAAAAAACAAAAAAAGGAAAGCATCATCTTCTCCCGAACAAGAAGGGGTCACCAGTCAAACAATTCAAATTGAGCAGAAATTGGATTCAGGAATGTTGTATTACACGGATGAGGAGGAATTAGAGTACGAAACCGGGGACTGGAAAGTGGCCCAGGATCGGAAGAGAAAAAAATCTGGTATTGGTAAAGCTGGCTCATCCAAGACAGAACAATTGCTACAAGGCACCACCTAAGAATCCAAGGCCACCCCCTATTTATGTGAATAATGTTGAATCATTCCCAGAACTAAACAAACTTATAAAAGAATCCGTCGAGCTCAAAGGTAAGATGCTAATTTCACCAGCTAGAAATAAGTCTGCTAAAATTAATTTGGATGAGTCAGACGATTATAGAAAGGTAGTTAACACTCTTAAACCGTCAAAATTCCACTTTTATACATTCCAAAACAAACAAGATAGACCAATCAGGGTAATGGCCAAAGGGGTACATCACTCCTGGGATACGACAGATATCATAACCGACTTGAAAGAAAAAGGCTTCATTATTATTTCAGCGACGAATAAGTTAGCATGGAGGACAAAGGACCCCTTGGATATGTTCATTTTGGAATTTTCACAAGAATCTGACTTGGATAAAATCTATGACATCAAAACCATACTTGGGTGTAAAGTGAACATAGCGCCACTGCAGGGATCAAAGTTAGTCCCGCAGTGCAAAAATTGCCACGAAAGATTGCACTAAACCATCCGAAATCCACCCCCGATGTGCCAATTGTGATTCAAAAGAGCACACTGCCAACTACCGAGGTTGTCCGGTTGCGGTTGAAGCCCAAAAGGCAAGGGAGAGGGTGATAAATCAGAAATCAGGACAAAAGAAGAGTGACGCTAACAAACCCCGGGAACCGAAGCCTAATGTATCCAGAAGGCAATCGTTAAAAGTACCAAGTAATCTGGAATCATATGCCTCCATCACCAAAGGGCTGCAGTCTCGGTTGCAACCCACTACAGAACCAAATCAAGTAATTATGGAACAGCTTTTGAAACTAGAGAACCTCATCCTCAGTGTGAGCACTCGAGTGGGTGCCCTTGAAAAAAATAAACCCGTAAGGGGCCGTCCTAAAATGCAATGAAAAGTTTGAAAATCATGTGTTGGAATGCCAATGGACTCCTTTAATGAAGAAAGGAGCTCCAGACGGTTTTAGAATTTAATAACATAGATGTTTGTCTCATTTCAGAGACTCATTTCACTCGAGAATCCAATTGTAAACTGCAGGGATTTAAATGTTACCACACCTACCACCCAAGTAATAATGCTAGGGGTGGTAGCGCCGTAATCATAAGGGAAAATTTAAGCCACTACGAAAACCTGAGTTTGGGAACAGAAAAACTCCAAGTAACAGCAATTACTATAAAAACCCATTCTTTTCCTCTGGTAGTTGCGAGCATATACTGCCCGCCACGGTACCAGCTAGGAGAAGGGGAATACACAGAAATCTTCAATCAATTGGGAAATCGGTTTGTACTTGGTGGAGAATTCAACGCGAAGCACTCCTTCTGGGGCTCAAGACTGATAACCAAAAAGGGCAGGGAACTGTACCAAGCCATACAGACCAATCGATGTCAAGTACATTCGACAGGCAAGCCAACTTACTGGCCAACAGACATAAACAAGGTTCCAGATTTATTAGATTTCTTCATAGTCAAAAACATTTCGGCAAACTATATACTGGTTGAAGAGAATGAAGATCTAAGCTCCGACCACTCCCCTGTAATACTGACACTAAGTGAGCGGGTAATACAAATTCCATACAATCCTGTGCTGGTCAACAAAAAAACTGACTGGAACGGTTTCAAAATTCAGCTTGCCAAAAATATCAACCTGCATGCCCCATTGGAAGCAACAGAGGACATTGATCGTGAAGTGTTCAATCTGGTTATGATGATTCATGATGCAGCATGGAATAATACTCCAGTAATGCGAAGAAAAATCAGAGGGATCAACTTTCCCCGTGAGATAGTAGAAATCATTTCTGAAAAAAGGCGAGCGAGGAAGCGATGGCAGACAAGTCGGGCACCAGCCTACAAGAGAGAGTGGTATAGACTCGCCCAAGAACTACGAGATTTAACACAACTAATTGAAAATGAGTCAACTGAGCAGTACCTTAGTGAACTAACCAGTGACCAATACACTGACTATTCGCTGTGGAAAGCAACAAAATATTTAAAAAGGCCGATCATCCAAGCATCTCCAATCAAGGACCAGAATGGATCATGGGTTAAAGACAACCAGAGCAAGGCTGATGTTTTTGCAACTTATCTATCAAACATTTTTATGCCTAACTCCCCTGTATCAGGTGAACAACTGGAGTACACAACTCCAGTAGAACCTTACATCACAATTCCACCAGTTACAATCAAGGAGGTGGAAAATACAATAAAGGTTGAAGTTAATAAAAAGAAAGCACCAGGATATGACCTGATCACAGGACAAATCCTAAAGCAACTACCCCGAAAAGCCATAATCAAAATTACAAAAATAATCAATGCTACGCTTCGCCTGAAATACGTACCCCAGCATTGGAAGATAGCCGAGGTTATTATGATTCCAAAACCAGGAAAACCGCCTTTGGAATGCACATCGTACAGACCGATTTCCCTGTTGCCAGTATTGTCCAAGTTATTTGAAAAACTGCTTCATAAAAGGCTCATTCCGCTCATTGAAGAACGTCAATTAATACCTAACCACCAGTTTGGATTCAGACAAAAGCACTCAACAATAGACCAAGTTCACAAAATCACCAACATAATAGAGCAAGCGCTTGAAGAGAAAAAGGTCTGCTCTGCCATCTTTCTCGACGTTACCCAAGCGTTTGATAAAGTGTGGCATGATGGCCTAAAGTATAAACTGAGAAAATCACTACCATCGCAATATGCCGAGCTGTTAGAGTCATACCTTACTGACCGCTACTTCCGCGTTAAACTTGATGACGCCTACTCCGAACCTAAACCAATTGGTGCTGGTGTACCTCAGGGTAGTGTACTTGGCCCACTCCTGTACCTACTCTACACCAGTGACCTACCTGAAATCAGTAGTAATACAACCGCCACTTTTGCAGATGATACCGCAGTGTTAGCTGTGGGGGAGAGCATTGACGCTTCTATGGGCAAGCTCAACCAATCTATTACACAAATCCAAAAATGGACTGCTAAATGGAGAATACGGATGAATGAGGCAAAGTCGGTCCATGTTAATTTCACGAACCGCAAAATCAGCTACTTGCCCGCTTACCTCAATGGCAAAGTCATCCCTTACGCCAACGAAGCGAAATATCTTGGGATGACGTTAGATGCGAAGCTGCGATGGAAATCGCACGTAAAGAAGAAAAAAACCGAACTGACTCTTAAACTCAGAAAAATGTCGTGGTTAATGGGCAGGCGATCAAAACTGTCTGTGCAAAATAAACTAACCCTGTACAACCAAGTCCTAAAACCAGTATGGACTTATGGAGCGCAGCTGTGGGGCTGCACAGCTCCGAGGAATCGGAAAATTATTCAGCTCTTTCAAAACAGTGTGCTCAGGAGCATAGTTAATGCACCCTGGTACATTCAGAATGATAGACTTCACCATGATCTAGAGGGGGAATCTATCGATGAAACTATCAAGAAAATTGCCATCGCCCACCAAGAGCGACTAAGGGGTCATGTCAACATCGAAGCTGTCCATTTGCTGGATGTAAGTGACCTACTGAGAAGATTGAAAAGAAGGAAGCCTCACGAACTAACACAGTGAATGTGAAGTAATGAATAGTTCAACAAGTTCTGTATCTTGTTTCGATTGCTACATGTAGTAAATAAGATCAAAATTAAATTGCTAATAAGTTGTAAACTTGGTGTAATAAAGAATGTTTTAAAGGAAAAAGAAAAAAAAACTAAAATTTATTTATTAAGAAAAAAGGCATTTTCCAATTTTTCCAAACGTAGAAAATAAAGTTAGGCACATTGCTTGGTACCTGGGGAATTCTGAGCCTTCATTCCCTTCCCCCATCCCGTCAAAACTGCCAAAAACCCCCCTCAGCTTATAGATTTTTCAACGCTGAACACGATGGCGAAGTCAGAATTGCGATATCTCATTCCGTTATTAGGTTACAGCAGACTAAACATGAAGAAAACAACCACGTATCAACCACGTTTCTTCATCATCTGCTCCAATTTGAGAACGGAATAAACGGAATAAGATATCGAAATTCTGATTACACCATCGTGTTCAGTGTTAAAAACCCTTAAAATGAGATGTCACTTGTCAGAATGTTTCATTTCGGGAATTTATGGTTAATTTGCACCCAACACCCCCTTGAGGCCTTCTCGGCAAGGAGGGGGGAGGTTAGAAAGGGCAGGCCCTGGCCCTTGTTTGGTCACGTGGTTGAGCTGGGCGATTGAAGAAAACTGTGTATGTGTCACATACGCGCGACTACCGGAACGTAAAGGATAAGTGTCAATGTATTGAACAATTAAAAATTGATGAAGAATTTATATTAGAAGTAAGTTCAATTAAAACAAGCCTGAGTAATATCGAAATCTGTGGAGACATTTTTCATATACACACTACTAGAAAATCATCATCTTTGCGTTTTAAAATTAATTTCATCCTTATTGCCACCAGACAAAAACTCGGTTGGTGAACCTCCGAGTAGAGATGGCGTCCACCTTCACGGTAGACACTCTAACAAATGGTAGAAAGGGCGTCACTATTCTCGCGAGAATTCATCCAACAAAAATATTGACAGCCTGTGGCCCACGGATAAGGAGGCGCCTCACAATCCAAGGAATGCAAACATTTGTTCACCCATGTTGTGCGGGTTTAACCGAGTCGGATCTCACGTATAACTTGAGGGGCCATCGCTCAAGTAGCAAATAAACAGCCTGAAGATTGCAATCTTGAACGTGAGGAAACAGGTGCCGATAAGGTTCCGTTAGAGCATTGCATTTTTTATAACTTCTATACTCTAAGTAATCCTTCGCCTTGTAGGAGCCCGCAAGCTTATTGAAACTCCCAACAATTTCAGTGGTAGTAAAACTCCATATACCTGGTGAAACCCAAGGTAGAGCTCTGCAAAACAGCCAATTTTTTCCCAAAAGTGCAAATTTAATGTAACAGTCATTTGTCTAGTCTCGTACCTGCCATACTATTGTTCCTACAATAAGGTCATTAGAGGATAATTTGAAAATAATTTAATACGCCTCAATTCAAGACCAGAATACCAGAATGGTGCTTCTAGAACAAAAGGTTTTCTCAAAAACTAACAAACTAACTATCGGTCTCTTTTGGCTACAGCTCCAAAACTATTCGTTCGACCCCAAATTTCTTTTTTTTTTTCTTCTAAAAGCTAGTTAATTTTACATTCAGACCCCATGTATGAAATGTTATTCAAGCCCCTTAAAATACCCTTGCCAACACGCTAAACAAAACCCCGTACTGTTGTGAAATCGACTAGTTTTTGGCCCACTGTTCGCTATAACTCCGATTCAAAATTTATTTTTTTCACTTAAAGCTGGTTGAATTTACTATCAAACCTCTTATATGAAAAGTTTATCAAGTCCCGTAAAATACTCATGCCAGTACGCTAAAATTTAAGTGTTCAGTGGTAGTATGTTTACAATTTTTTTTTTTTACAAATTGGGTTTTGATCTAATGAAGATGGAGACTATGTTTTATTTTAATGGAGTAATCTTCTATTGAATGAGGTAAAGAAGGAAACTATGTTTATTTTAATGGAGTAATACCTATTGTATTTTGTATTGTGTTTTTTTTTGTTTTTTTTTTGTTTTTTACAATTCATATTTATTGATAATCTACTCCAACCCCTACACAAGTTCTCTTAGAGGGGTTGTAGCATTTAGGACTTATATTTCAATGAATTTATCTATGTCTTTTGTGTCGATAAATGCATTTAAAACAAAAATCAGTAGTAGTAAAACTCCGTAGACTAGGTAAACCCCAAGATAGAGCTGTGCAAAGCAGGTCATTTTTTTTCAGAAGTGCAAATTTTATGTTACGGTAATCTTTCTTGTCTCGTGCTGGCCAAACTACTGGTCCTACAAAATGTCATGAGAAAATAATTTGGAGACAATTTAGTACTGAATAATAGATCAGAATGGGCTTCTAGACCGAATTGTTTTCTCTAAAGCGGTAAACCGGTATTCAGGAACCAACTGACTTGAAATTTGCACGGAGTCATAAAGAGGTTTTTTATCATAGTCTTAGGTACGTTTTAATTTCTCAAAAAGCATTAAATTCTATGGTTTTGTCGGACTCTTTTGGATACCAAAAGATTGGTATAGCCCCCAAAACTATTCGTTAGATCCAAAATTTCTTTATTTCGTCTGCAGACCCCATATATGAAATGTTAATCAATACCCTTAAAATACCCATGCCAGCACGCTAAAACACCCGTACTTATATATGAAGTCTGATAGTAAATTTAACCATCTTTAAGCTAAAGAAAAGACATTTCGAATTGGACAGATATTTTTGGAGGTATAGCGAACAGTTGGCCAAAAACACGTGGATTTCACAACCGTACGGGATTTTTTTTAGCGAGCTAGCATACTTATTTTAAGGGGCTTGAGTAGCATTTCATATATGGGCTCTGAATGTAAAATTAACTAGCTTTTAGAGGAAAAAAAGAAATTTTTCATCGAACGAATAGTTTTGGAGCTGTAGCCAAAAGAAACCGAAAGTTAGTTTTGGTTTGTTAGTTTTTGAGAAAACCTTTCTAGAAGCACGATTCAGGTCTTAAATTGAGGCACTGTCTTGAGGTGTTGTCTTTAAATTATTCTCCCATTACCTACCTTTAAGTAGGAACAGTAGTTTGTCCAGTACGAGACTAGAAAAATGACCTTAACATAAAATTTGCAGTTTTCGGAAAAAAATTGCCTGTTTTGCAGACTTATTTAATTTGAATTAGTTTTTTGTACAGTTTAATTGACTGTAGTCTTCGTCTCTTCTTTTTGTAGAAGTTCCTATAGAAGTCCTATGAGCAATGGTAGCAGGACTCCGGCTATTATCGCAGAAGTTCTAAGCACTTGATCGGTATCGTATTCTACTTGCGCTGTTAACAACACACTACACGAGTATACTGCAAATTAGGACAATTTCGTTCAAGAAGTGTTTGACCACTATTCAAAGAAAATAGTTCATCATATTTCAAGGGTTGAATGCAATTCTCAACAAGGTTGTTTTATGATAAAATCCTACTTGCAGAGTTAATACAGAATCGGCGTTCCGAGGAAAATAACTGATGTTGCTCGTAGCCTTAACCATTGCAAAAACTCGGATCCAAATCCAATACATAGGCAGACTTACGTAGACATTCCGTGTAACCGCATTCAGGTGGTTCCCACTTGCCTTGTGGTGAACAAACTCGTTTTTGTTCTCTGGATTTTCCTTTTCAAATACACTTTGTTTTTCAATTGTTTTTTAAAAACCACCACTTTGTTACCAAATAATTATGCTACCGCTCCCATCACCATGAAAAAGTAAACTGTATAACATATTTCGATGAAGGGCCCCTGAAAGTAGGCAACCCGCATTCCTGCCGCATTTCTGCCTAATTTTCACTCCCCAACTGCAAGTAGATAAATACGATAAATAAATCTTATTACACTGATGTAAACATTACATATACTTCAGCGGCTATATTCCTTATTGTGAGATGAGTTTATAACAAGTAAGAAACGAATTACGACACAAATTGTATTTATTAAGTATCAAATGTCCAAACAAGAAACATACTAATTTATTCATATTTTAGTAACAAAAATTACAAATTAATTTCAGAAACGATTCCAAACACAAGACAAATATTGTATTACACATTGTGAGAGCGATTGTATTTGGTTATGGCAAAATCTGTAATGGCGCGCCTAATTCCAACAACATTTTTCCCTCGGAAGACGAGCTGTATACATGAGGAAATGAGGGCTGAATAATATTCATATCATGTTCAAGACTAGTTACACAATAATTAATAATTATTATTAACATTACAAAAATGGATGGATGTCAATCAATCATTAGCGAAAAGAAACATCTGGGGAGGAAATAATGCCGAGTGACGTTACTACTTCCTCTGGAAAGTAAATACAAATAATGAAGTTTACGATTTGTTTTACCACATTTAACTTGAATCCAATCAACTTTTGATAACTTATTTTTATACTAAGTGAAGCAGGTTTATCTACAACATTTTTCATTCCTACGAACGGAATGAGTTAAACTGAAATTAACGGATCTATGACCAAAATATCGTCTCGGAGGTTCATTTACTCATCAAAGATGAATTCAGCTCTTTGTAAAGTACACCACACATGTCCCAACCCTAAGTAAGTCAAAAATCGTCGAAGTGTGCAGCGGCTGCAATAAACCTTGAAATGTTTTATAAAAAGTGGGTACATTGAATTTTGTTGTCTTCGTCGCTTAGGCTAGTTGAAATATTCGTGTTGTTGGGATGAGGTGGGTGGTTAGCTATAAAATTGATATTTTGAAGTCAAAATAACCAAGCCCATTTTCTATCCACTGTCTTCATCTTCAAATTTATGTTCGATAACCAAGGTAAAAGTTCTAATAGACACGTTGTCAATAAATCCTATTTTTGTAACTGAAACTGGTGGATGAGTTATAAAAAATCATGAAGAGTTTTTTCAAGCATAGCATGTAGCATAGCATGTCATTACTCGTTCTCACACGGACAGCTCACGATCATTTATGATACTTCACGTCCACATTAGTTGATACAACCTACGGCAACTGGTGATTGATATTTGGGATCTAGCTTAACTCTGTCTCCCGGCTTCGACTATGCAGCATGCTCTCAGACGCAGGGTCAACTGTAGCTGTCGACTGTCGCTTGTTGAATGATGCAGTCACTGGGCCCGCCCTGGAAATGAATATTTTTGTTGCAATAGAGAATCCTTCTTATAATCATCTAGAATTAAATTTGACTACATTTTTAAAACACCATTTCTCCTCTTCCAAAAGAACATTCCAAGTATCTGGTAGGCACTCGATACCTGTAGAAAATTCGGGTCATACCAAAATTATAAATTAAAGTTGTATGGATGGATTCATAACGAGTTAGTGACAGACCACTATATGTAGCAGGAAGTAAAGCACCACCAGTCGGTACGAGCACAACAAACGATTGCACAAAACTTCTGAGGAATTACTGGGCGCTCTCGCTCACACATATATGAATGACCTAGATTTTTGACCCATTATACATCATTAAAATGTAACTTTTCCTAATGTAATCACCAAAAGCATCGATCTACAGTGCTGGAAATTGGTCAAGTTTCAATGTATTTATGTGTGAAAAATCGTCAATTTTCAAAAGCTTTCCTAATAATGAATATTGAGACCACAAATTTGTAAGGTACCCTTTTGGCACCTTCAAAATGTTCTGTATAGTTTTTGGTGCCAAGATAGCACCAGATTTGGTTTACATGAAGTAGCAAATTTTGAATAATAGTGCAAAATAGTTTATTGATTCCAGATCTTTCTGATTGAATTTGGTTCTCCAGAGACTGTTTTGTAGCTAACCTTTCTTTTTCAGCATCCTTATCCCTCTTGCGTACAAGGTGGAACGTAGCGCACACAATGATCAGGATAATAGGTATAACAACAGCCGCTATGATACCAGTAGTTAATCCGATGGACATCATTGAATATTCCTCTTCCGCTGAAATAGTTTAAAACAGTCAACATTCGTGAGCAAGTCATCAGCCAGACACCAGCAGTACCTCGCATATTCATCAGAATATTTCCAACATAAATGGATTATATCGGCTATCCCCGTGGAATGGGCTTTTTATTTGATCAATTACATTTCAATTTGAGGTATCAACGGAAGAAGCAAGGAAAGGTTTCCCATTCCACAAGGATAGGGCGGAGTCAAGCTACCATTGCATACACCCAGGACGATTATGATGCGTAATACCTCGCGCAATAGAATGAAAAGTTCTATTGTGGAATAGGAAACCAATCCCTTCTTCTTGTACAGCAGATGAGGTGTTCAAGCTTGTCTTACACTGGGAAGCTCGTGGTTGTACTTTTCATCAGTAAAGCATTACTCAACTATTAACAGTGTCTGTCTCAAATATGATATACTCGTATTTAAGTGGCATGAGTTAGGGTATGGAAGAAAGGGTTGCAATTTAATTTGTATTGTAACTCCACTAATATTGGAAAATAATTGAATACTATGCTTCCATAAAAATATTTTTGTCGCCATTGTGAATGGGTGATTTTTTTTTTTTTTTTTCAATGATCACTTTTTGGAATTTGTTTTGGAAATGTCGAGACCGAAATTGCTCGAAATCCCGTAAAACCATTACAATTGGTTATTGATCCTCGATAAATCTAACTACGTTCAATTATAGACTTGAAGACTGATTGGATTTCCGGTTCCTGAACAAAATGGATCTTGCAATGGTGTGAAACTGGTAAAGATGATTTCGGGTAAATGAAAGTTTGTCCATTTCCAAGTACCAGCTTCAATACCCTGGTCAGTGCCAATTATTACCTTACAAACACTTGGTACACAATATTCTATTTCCCGTTAAATTAGTATATTATGGATTTTCTCTGATGTGAAATAATGATTACATCATTTTCCTCTATTATGATTTGAATATGTAGGAAACTGACAAAGTTTCATATGTAGGTGTCCTTCATGTTTGGTCTCAATAACATTGCTGAACAGAATATCGAAAGTCAGAAGTGGATTATCATGAAATGTAAAAAACATTTGGAAATTAAATGAATGATTTAGGAACAATTGGGATGCACCAAAACAATGATGAATATTTATTTACATATTTGTGCATTTCATGTGTCGTAAACAATTGGAGCAAATGTGGGTACCTATGATTTTGTCAAAAAACCAATTATTCGTTTGCGGTCGCACTTATTACCAGAGTGTAACGATGGAGCGAGTCTTGGAAGAGCTCGTTTAGTTTTATGTATCTATACAAAAATTATTAATCTTGGATCCTCGCTAATTAGCGAACCTCCTCTTTTGATTTCAAATTCTACCTTAATCCTTTCAGCTGTTCATAGCAAGGAGGGCATATGAGGTATATTAGTACATCTACGACAGTATTAACTTACATATACGTGGGCTTTGAATATTGAAAATTAACTACCCATTATTTAGCCCATATCATATTTATCTAGAATAATGAGGTGTACAGATCAGAGTTTTTAGTTTTTAGGAAATAAAAAACTATTTACAATCTAATAAATATTTTGTAGTTTGCAGGATGAAGAAAAAAAACTGAGCCAAACGTTCGTTGGCTGAAGGTACGTTTTGCTAGGGACGACTCTTACGATGATCGTTCAAAGATTATCGTCCTGCGATAGTAGTTGAGCACTATTTCAATGTTTTTCCTATGGAGCCATTTGGCTTCGAACAACTGCCGTTTGAGTCGTTCACGACTATCGCACCCCTTCAATAGTCGTTGGAGCAAAGTGTGGTCGTAATCATCAGTTGTGCCGAGAGCATCATGGCTCCAGACGGTACATATTTCTTTTGCCTAATTCTTTAAAGATAAGGTTTTTTATAAATCCCAATACGAATGCACGAAGGAAAGACAACAAAATGCTGAGAACATTTGGCTGCCTTTTCGACGATGGTTTTTGATCAATTTTTGATAAGACCTTCATCATTCTTGAGAGCGAATATGTGATGAATGTCATCCTGTTTGACACCGTACATACGAGTAATTAAGATAATTACGGCATATCCTCACTCAGAAGCCGCAGAATAGCATCATTATTCTATGCGCACTCAACATCCTTTTAGATAAATTCATTTCTACTGGGAACACTTTTGACCTTCTCTCCTCTTGGACGATCAGAAGACGTTCAATGATTAATCGTCCAGGGTTGATCGTTAAACCATCATTGCAAGAGTCGTGCCTACAGAACGTACCGTACGATCGAATTTGAGGCACAATACCCTTCGTTCCTTTGACTCTTAGATATTATATTTATGACCTATCCCACCTAAAAAATACAACTAGAAAATATCAGTCTCTACACTACTGAGTCTTTGCTTTTCCTTATTCGTCGGAGGGGACGGGATAGTCTTTTTTGGAGTGACGGCAGACGTTGATGGCGACGAGAACGAACTATCTGTGTAATAGCTACCATCGCCTTCATCCTCCAACCCCCAGACTTTATCTTCAAATTCAACATTTGGTCTGTTCGGGAGTGGCTCATGAGTATCGTAAACGCCGTCGAAGGGTCGCACTCCAGTGGCAGGTCGACCAGTTCTCTGCAGCTCAACCTCTTGCCGCTCGCTCATAAGCGGCTCCGTCGTCGTCACCGTCGCTGGTGGTGACACGAAAGACTTCCGACGTGAGTTCAGTAACGTGTCGAGGGACGCCGTCGATTTCGTTCGCCCGTTGTTGTACCTCCAGGACTCCTCTGAGCTTTTGTTGTCTTTATTGTTTCTCCTATAAATGACTGCTCCAATGCAGGCAAGTGCTATGAGCAATGGTAGCAGGACTCCGGCTATTATCGCAGAAGTTCTAAGCACTTGATCGGTATCGTATTCGACTTGCGCTGTTAACAACAAACTACATGAGTATACTGCAAATTAGGACAATTTCGTTCAAGAAGTGTTTGACCACTATTCAAAGAAAATAGTTCATCATAATATTCATCATAATATTCATCATAATAACCTTGTTGAAAATTGCATTCAACCTTGAAATATTATTTCAAGGGTTGAATGCAATTCTCAACAAGGTTGTTTTATGATAAAATCCTACTTGCAGAGTTAATTCAGAATCGGCGTTCCGAGGAAAATAACTGATGTTGCTCGTAGCCTTAACCATTGCAAAAACTCGGATCCAAATCCAAGACATAGGTTGTGGAATTGAATACTCAGATTGATGAGTACGTGTAAAGCACTCACCTTAAATCTGAAACCCATCTCCTAAACCACAGCCCCAATAAGTGCTGAACGTTTTCATCTGATGTGAGAGATGTGCGTTTAAGTAATACCCATGTGTCTTCTACAATATCTGTGGTACTTACGTAGACATTCCGTGTAACCGTATTCAGGTGGTTCCCACTTGCCTTGAGGTGAACAAACTCGTTTCTGGTCTCCGACCAAAATGTAGTTTTGGTTACATTCAAAAACGACGGTGGTGCCGGGAAGGAAAAAAAAGTTGCTCTTTCTGCCGGCCTGCGGAGTCTCAAGAACACCACAAGAAATCACTGTAAACACGAATAAAGTTTGAAGATAGCAAAATATGCAAGTTAACAAGTTAGCAAGATTATAACAATTCCTTGGTTTTAATTGGTCTGATATTGATCAGCCATCAAAGAGACTAGGGAGCCATCGTTTCGGGGCAAGCAAATTTTGGTCTACATACCCTGACGGCCATTTTGGGTAGTTTGAATATACCGGACAATAAGATAACGATCGCGTTTGGCTGATGTATCCAACAGAACAAATGCTGGCGAAAAGCTTTTAACTTTAACGATTTTAGGAACAATAATTTAATAATATAAACCCCATCAAAGTATAGGCAGTGGCCAAAACGTTTATGTAGGTCATGAATAAACTGCATGACTGAACAAACTGTACTGAACTGAGAACGAATCAACAACCATTAGAACCGGTGGAATGGGACACAGCCTTCAGAAAACTAATGGTAACCCACTATTTGGGTGTACCAGGAGTTTTAAGCGATATGTCCGACATTCTGGTACATCCGCCGACGATATAACCGACGACTACTGTGTCACTAATTCTTTAATCGATGAATGAGAAGCAAAATTGGGGAGTTTTCATAAAAGCGGATTGATCGAATTGAAGTAGGGTTCTTGTTTCCTGGGCAAACGTTGTGTTCAACTATTTTGAATAATTCATTCATAATTTTATTGAATAATTATTCAAATAAACAGTTATTTTGCTTTATATACCCTGTTTGCACTTTTCTCTACCCCCTTTCTCTCTAACTTACCTCTTTGACTGGCCTTTTCACTTATTGATGTGTATGTACTGAAGTAATCGAGGGTCCAATATGCCAGATCTTTATTGAGGGATACTGCATAATCATACCTACATTGGTAAGATTCAGCGCATATGTCTTCCGCTATTTTAACGTCCTGTTGCCTGCAATGGGGAGATGCATAAACCACATAGATCAGATTTTCGGAAATATATTATTGTCTGAAACCAAGTAAACACCTTAGTAACGCCTCTAATGACGCATAACATGATCATTGTTGGTTGTCAAGAAATTAAAAACGTACCGATTGGCTGGTAGTATTTCCTGAGGTGTCCTCCTGAATTCCGGCACGAAACTTACGTTCGTATAGAAACTAGCTTTTCGCCCGTTGTCCTGTACGAATAACGCTTTCCCCCGATTGGTCACTTTGTCCTCCAGGATCCCTGTGGAGGATTATAGAAACCAAAATTACCGAATGAGGGAGACTGCATAAGTAAACTACCTCCAGTATTGTCCTTGAACGCTCCAAATTTAACGAAACCACACTTAGCCACAGTGAAACGTAATGAGATTGATGTTATCCCTTGAATCTAGTATCTACATCTAATTGAATGAGTGATCACTACTCCTATTCACAAGTTCATAATTACTCAGATTGCACATGAAACTTCACGAGCATAGAATTTTAATACCTATATGGAGTGTGCGTGGGGGTTTAATTAAAGTGTCCAATTTATACAATTTCCTCTTCTGTATTTTCAGCAAAACATTTATCCGTCGAAATGGATTCTTCCTGACTTCTCATGACTTTGGTTATTTGTGTGAAAGGGTTGGTAGAGAATATAGACACTTATCTAGGGCTCGGGAGCGTCCCGCCCGCCAAGAAAACCGAAGCCCTGAAAACCGAAGCGACTGAGACACTGATTACGCGACGGAACAAGTTGGGTTTTTCACCCCCTGTTGCTCGGCCCCATGGGTGTCTCGGGAGTTGATTTTTTGTACACCAACTCTATAGGTGCCTGTGAGGACGTAAACCAGATTTCAACTCTCGGGACCATCAGATGTCGGGGGTATAGCAGTTTTAAAACCACTATTTTTCACGTTTTTCGTGTTCTTCTTCTCGCTCTCGTTTTTGTTGTTGTTCATTGACGGGACTCCCGCCAACAGCATTGAAATAAGTGAAAAGCTCCATGCATGTCCAACAGAGGAAACAGAGGAGGGTCAAAGGGGGGTTGTGGGAAGGAGACAGGGAACAGGAAAACATTGACAGTGGAGGTTAGGGGTAGGAGGATCAGGTTTCTATATGCACACTCAACAGCGAGGTGGGAAGCACCGAGCATCCTATATACGTGGCTGGAGGAAAAAATGGATATCATTCCTTTTTGCGGCTGCGGAGGTTTTTTGGCGGGCCAGTTTTTACTACGGAGTGGTTTTTGGGATGTTGACAGAAATAAGCCGGCGATATGGATTTTTTTCTTTTGTGATTTGTTTCACATTTTCATGTTTAAGGTTTCGCAACGCTTTATTTATTTTTGTTTAATATTTATTTATGTTTGCTAGCTTTCCGAGTCTCAATTTTATAAAATGTTTTTCAAGATTCTGCAACATCTTCATTATGTAATTCAATTCTAATTACGGAAAAATACGAATTGCAATAAGTAAATTTTAATAAGAATACTCACACTTCATTCCAAACTGACGATGTACTGCTTCAAAATCGTTCATGTTTCCAATATTGACAATCGAACCGTCAGGCAGTGTAAAGTCGTCACTCTTGTCAAAACTCCAATTTCCGAGAAGTCCTCGAGTTTGATTCTGAAATTTCAAGTGAATCTCTTGAATCTCTCATCAAAACTACGTAGAGTACATACAGTAATGATTGCCGAGGTGGGCCACCTATGACATATAGACGTGCATATAATCATAGTTTGTGTATTCGTTTTCATAGGAAGTTCAAACTGCTTTGTAGCAATATGAATTGTATACATGATCACTCCTTCTTTTGAAGTATCGGTTTCTTGTAGATGTACATACGAGTACATACAAGCAATTTGTTAAGAGCATCGTTCATGTGGTACTTACGATGTATGTCCATGGAAGGTAGACACGCGCTGCCATGTATCCGTTATTCTCTACGACCTCCACCCCAACACCGCTGTCAAACATTATTATTACTTCCGACTGGTTAAGGACCCTCGAAGCCTGGTACACCGTAACACCTTAAAAATTGGATACAATGATATTATGAATTTTAGTAAGGAACAACTACAGGGTCAAACGCATATTAGGTTAATGTTATACAGCTGATGGTTTACAAGCCATTTTCTCGGAAAGACTATTCTTATAGTTTTCAAGCTGTTAAACCGTTTTCAGTTATCTATGCCATCATGAGCATTTTATTTATCTAGCATCTAGTATCACATATCAATAGCCATCTTCGATTGACAACATGGCGAAGATAGGGAAGTGACCTTTGTACCACCATCCCTATTTGCGACCTTTTGGCTCAACAAAAAAACAAAAAACCCTGTAGGTACCTAGTTGTTGTTTACTAAACGCTTTATGGATGCTGTTTCCATTCAGTTGTATCAATTCATCGACCTCATCTCCAATTTTAACCGATCTTATGACACTACAGACCGACAAGTTTATGTTTCCATGAAGCACGCATGTACCTAAGTTCTTACTGGTGATTGTGTCACTTCCAAGTCGAGCTTGTAACTTATTCACTCTTTGGAACCGCACGTTTTTCGGAACGAATATCTAGCCAATTCTATAACTTGAGATGGGAAAACACGTACTGAGAGTATGTGCGATTCATTTGCTGTCGACCGATCAAAAATAGCTGATTAAGGGGTAAACCCCTATAACAAACCCCTTTGCGCCGCATTACAATGCTAACCTCTAAAATGTTGAGATCGGAGTGCCGGGCGATCGAAGTATATTCTACGGGAATCCGCAAAAACGTCGAGAGAGTATCTCCACCTAGCAAACCTCGGCCGGAGTCTGACTTCTATGACGGCTGAATTATTCCCGGTTGCTGGAATAAAATTTAAGCTGTTAGGTCGACATATCTATGGTTAGATATTCATGAAACAAATCATATAACACCCCATAATAATACAGAAAATGGAAACGACTTTCTGTATGGATAAATCTAGGCATCTAGAGTAAGTATCCTTCTTTATTTACCGGCAATGGATGTAAGAAGTGTCGCTTCAGACTCTCCGAATATGTTGGGTGGAATGCGCTCAAAACGTCCTTGGACGTCCAGCTTGTACTTTTCCGAGTCCGACCGCACCAGAACAAACTCTCCTTGGCCATTGAAAGTGTATTCCAAGTTGTCAAATGTGATGAAATGTGGGTCTCCAAAGACAGTCCCTAGAATTAACATTGATATGAATTATAAATGTGATTATCGTACCTACCACATAAGGCTCTGCTGAAACTGATCGGTAGGCAGGCGGTAAACTAAGCCTTGTGACGTGCGACACCAGGAAATCGCACTCGATACTGGTAAATACTGCTCAAGTATCGAAAGAACATATTCGATATTCCTGAGTAGTCAAATGAGTACTTTTTCGAGGCGCGGAACTTGAATGAATTTACCTATCCTAATTTTATTCTTAGGTTTATTTTGATAAAAATACATAAACATTTAATGTTTTGAAAAATAAAATATTATTGAATTGGAAGAATATCTAATAAGTACCTTACTATTTACTAGATATCGAAAGAAATGTTCGACATTATTCGAATACCTAAGTTTTCAATTTAGCTCAATTTCCTTTTGAATACTTTATCCGATACTGCAGGAAGTAGGTCCTCAATGCCTGTACACTAAATATGGGAGTAGGTACGAGATATGACACCTAAAATGCTTGGTATTGAAAGAAAATGTTACATAGCTTCTACCTACATCATGCTAAATTATTTTTAACCAGGTATAGGGGAAAAAACAAGAATCAGTTGATTCATCATAAATCTTAAGTTGTCTTGAATGTTGAAATTCTTGTCAAACAAGCGAGGCGTACATTGTTGCCAACCATCAAACCTAAAATCCACATGATCCTAGGAGTGGGCATCCAAGAATGCAGGTGAGGAGTCGTGTAATGACTGTTTAATTATTACATGGAATCCATTTGAGTGCCACGCCGTTTTAGTTGGGTAAGAATCTTACCGTAAACAAACTACGCTTTTTCTTACCGACGTATGGTGCCTGGTAGCCCACACAGTCCTGGGACGGCCGTCTTTCGAACCGCAGTGCTTCACAGCCGACACTTTGCTCGCTTTGCCACATACAGCACATATAAACAGGAATCACATCGTGGTACCATTGAGAGAGCGTGGGAACCTGCAAATATATTACTTATTATCTCAATTCATCACATTCCATACATTTCAACGCTATTTCTCAAAATTGCCAGCTTGACACGAAATTGCTGACTCCCATCAATAAAATTCTGAGACCATTATATCGAAAAATTACTTATCACATTTCATAATTAATGGCCGGGAATCTCCATTCCACGATGAAATAGAAGTATACCGTTCCAAACTAAATAAATCGCTAAAGGTTAGGTTAGAAATATTTGATCACCTTGTTAGCTTCGTTCCACGGTAAATATCCGAGATTATGGGATCTTTTTGGTGATGATCCCCACATTTGGTCATACGACAGCATCAGGTAGTTGTTTTTATCATAACAGCATTGTTGCTCTGATCCATCAATACTGAAATGGAAGGAAGTTTTCATGAATACAAATTATTGAAATGATCAGCTGTGCTGGTAACTTTCTACATCCATACTTGAGCTTCGACGATAAGCCTTGCACAGTTTAATTCCAAATAATGCTTTTGCATGCCTGCTGTAGTTTGTATGTTTACCTGGGGGATCCAGTTTGGACACAGTGGCGAGCTCCCTTGTGGTAGAAACACTTGCGATTCGTAATCATGTCGCAATCTGGATCGGGTTGGTAGCGGCCTTTGTCGTTGAGCGCCTGTTCCAGCTTGCAGGGGCAGGATGAGACGTCGGCGGCAAAGTTTTTAAGGTACCGATCGTACATGAGCCATTTATCGCAAAGCTGACGGGGCCATTTGGATCCGTACAGTCGTTCGTATTGCGGGGCAAAGTACCATCCTAAGGGAATTGGCCGGCTCCAAATCACACTTCATATGAACAACAAAACACGATTAACATTTCGAATTTCTTCAATCATCTTATTCAAGATCGTCTGACGTCCATGGTTTTGGGTGGAGTTATTTCATCCTACTCAAAGGAATTATGGAATTTAGAGATAATTTAAATCTACATAAGGGACGATTTGTCAGTTGAACTTGGATAAGTATAATGTTAACTCAGTTAGGTACCCAGTTTCTTTCCAATCCAATCCCTCTTCCTCTCTTTCCTAGTGTATTCTCTCGTTTTTCTGAGCGTGGCTTAGTCGCTAGGATTTGATCCTGACATAAAGTAACGTGTATAAGTAAAAGTCTGATTCAACGTCAATTTGTAGTTCAACGTAGTTTTTATTAGGTAGAAGAGCCGTTCTCTCTTTAGATGCGTTATTCAGCGGTAGACATGGAGTAATCAACCCCCAAGAAGACTGAAATTTCTCTCCTCCCAACTCTCATGGAAATAATAAAAATAAATGGAGAAACTTTATCAAAGTTGATCAAATTGTTCACGAAATATACGGCAACAAAGACGCGAGAGATAACAGTTGTGCAGCCTGAGCAACGTGAGAACGAAGTGAAATTTGAACTGAAAACGACGATGGAGGGCTCTTCATACCATACTTCAACATCAACAGGCAGCTACTTTGCTTACTTGCCTCCAGACTGGACTGACCAACTTTTGGAGCTACAAGTTGGATCTTTTTTAGGACGTTGGATTTGATTTTAAGGTTTTCATACAAAATGTCTACATACAAACTTTCAAGGGTTCCCGCTATCCAAGTTGCAACTGGGTGCTATATTTTCGCAAAACCTCAAACCAAAAATATGGCTGACAGTTATTTGATACGATACAACTTATCGATTAATTTCAAACTTACGGTGTTATAGTCAACTGGTTGTACGAGGTTGGGACGGTCAAATTGATTTGAATGAATCCAAACATGACGGAATCAAAATCATAGACGTTGTTCCTACTCCTATAATTGGACGGATCGATGGTGTACGATCCCGTATTTGTTACTCCCGCCTGAAATACACATGAATGTCAAGATATACGCAGAATAATATTAGAATAATATATTTTATTACTACCGAGCAGTGATCAACATAGAAGCGCGATCATTACAGGAAATTATAAACTGTCGAAGAAGAATTTATAGCGCTTTTCAAAAGATACTGATTTGACCCAGAAAACCTCACAACTTACAATTTGCCTCTTGTCCTAGAGAGTAGTAATATTACACTATTATATAATATATATATTATATAATATTATAAGCAACTTCGGCAACAGTTGTTACCTCAAGTAGATCGATGTACATGAATTGAGGTTTTGTTGTCACTTCCTTGTAACCAAATAGAGATATTTGAACCGATGCTGCCAAATTCGTTGTTAAATTGAACTTGTTCCAGTTTATAACAATTTGTTTTGGATACGATTGGTGAACGCTGTCGTCGTTGAAGGTGATTTTCTCTTCAGCAGTAGCAGGTGTCTCTACGAAATATTTTCCTTTCCATGTGTAAAAACCGCTGTTGATTGAGATTTCAAAGGGAATGTATCCTTCAGCATTGATGTAAGGCTGCACACACACTGCTCTGTTACTGTCAATAACTGTGCCTTTGACGCTACTGTAATCGAACCTGTAAACAGAAATGAAATATTAAGACCCTTCTCAAGAATAGAATACAGTTGGACAATTGGGGTGATCTAAAAATACAAAGAACTTATTTTTTAGTATCAAGCCTGTTTATACCTAATACAAACACTACCTGACTTTGGTTCATTTATTCGTTAAAAAATAAAAGTCAGGCCGAAGAACAGTCGTTATGGAATATCAAATAACTATCGAGGTAAGATAAGATAACACGAAAACAACTGTGATCCCCAAGATTAGTATGAGATGGTTGACTGATGGACAAAACTAATTGCCCTAGAAAACAACGTTTTCAAAAAACTGGTGACAAAAATTGTAAAATTGACGAAAGAAGAGTGGAGCTATAGAAGGTTTACAAAATACGAGTATAAAGTCGATAGGTCGAAAATTCACTCGTGTTGCATGACAGCAACTTTTGTTTCAGTATTCAGAGACAAATCATGTGCGAAACCTTGCCTTACCCGACATATTGACATAAAGATATTCTGGGTTTTTCGACTTCAGCACTAGTTAGGTATATTGTTATTTTATTAATCTTCACTCATTTATTAGCGATTTTTTGTAGAAAACGCCGCTATTATCCTCGCTCCAAAATTTTAAAAACTCGAATTTCTGAAAAGTTTTCATACCAAAATCCGTTCCAGACCATCCTGAATTCACCGCCAAAAGACACCAAAAATATATAGGTATGATGATATGTATGTGTCATTCCAGACGATAGGTAACTCTCGATAGAATTGAGATAAAATCAAATTTGCACAAACAATCTGTCTTGACAATCGAAAGGCGTTCGTGGGTAGGCATAATTAGGCCACTCTAAGGGAGGTTCTGAGGAGTTTAAAGGAGGGGACCCATAAATTTAAAAAATTAAACAGTCTGACAAGTGACACGTTATTTTAAAGGTTTTTTTTCTTTTGTTTACGCTGAACACGATGGTGAAGTTAGAATTACGATATCGTATTCCGTTCTCACATTGGAGAACTTTGAAGATGACGAAAGGTGGTTGTTACATCAGATGTTCTTCACGGTTCATCTGCTCTAATCTGTTAACGGAATTATCGCAATTCTGACTTCACCATTGTGTTCAGCGTTGAAAAATCTACAAACTGAGGTGTTACTCGGCAAAAAAGGACCCAAATTTTGGTATAGAACCAGCAAAATGGAGACATTTTACATTAAGTCAGTCATTTGTTCTGGAATTTGCTCTTATAGCCATGCTGCATGACTGTGGATTTTTATGATCCTTCCACACATTATTACAGAACAAGATTTCATGTGCTTCCTTCCAGCATAACTAATAAATCGTGCAATCATTTAGGTACATTTAAGTCGGTGAGCAAAATGGGATTCAATACCCACAAAAATAATGCTAGTGTTTTTGGACTGTGAAGTAGCAAATCTGACAATATTATGGTCACAAAAACAGCAGTTTCCATTGTTCAGTACCTACTATGAGCGACATGTTGATTCAATCAATTATAAGTCCCCTACTCAAGTACTCACCGGCAAACTATGTCATCAGTTTCTGTGAAACAAGGTCCTGTGATGTTCACAATAGTTCCACCAAGCATGTTACCACTTTCAGGGGCGTAGTGGAGGTTCAACGATGCCTTAGCTGAGGGAAAAATGTTCATGTTGTACTTCTAACTTCAAGCAAAAATTGTAATACAATGATGGCCAAGGTGGTGGAGGAGTGCACATCATTATCGTTATTCAATAATTATTATTGATTGCCTTATCATTGAAACTGTAGCAAGATGTACCTAAATTTTTGATCACTGTAATCTATCAAGAGAAATACCCATCAGTCCCTTACTATAATATTCATTTCACCGCCAACACCATTGAGCTACTTACGGCGCATGGATACCCTAGCTGAGGCTGGTCAACTATCCCAGGCTCCAACTAGATCAACATGATAGTGTTCATACGATCGGAGACATCCAAGAAATTGCGTGGTGACAAAATGTGGTGAACAAGCCGCACAAACCTCGATATCATGTTAGATAAGCTGTTTAACTGTTATATGCGTACGTACGTCGGTTTAGAAGTATTAGGTTAAATTACTTATCAACGAGTGAATAGGTAGGTAACGATTTTTGTGGTGAAAAATGAATGCTCTGCAGTTTTTCTTGCAATGTATTAGGTATTTATTTATTCGTCACAGTCTACTCATTGCCCAACCCCCCTACACAAACACACACAAAGTTGGTGGCATGGTAACTGCTGATATATCATGGATATATATATATCCATGATGTCGTGTTTCTCCCGGCGATCGTATCGACCTTATTAATATTAAGGTAATGGTTATTAATATTATTGAGGTAACGAAACAGCATAGTTGCGTAATATTACGCAACTATGCTGTTTCAACTTTCTCATTACCTTCCTAACTACTCGTAGGTCACTTAAATATCAAGTGGAGCGATTTGTTGACATTAATCGAGTAAATGGATTCTACTTTTAGCAGAAATGACAACTAAGAACATTATCATACAGTGATATTTTTCCTTGCAGGGGGAAAAGTGTGGGATTCGGGGACGCCATAAGGAGTTTTGAATAGCTGTTTTCATGTTCTATAGAGCTACGAGTAATTTCGAATTTCGTCAACTTTGAACCGACGTGATCTTTTACCCCCAAGTTCGTCGTTATACAACTCAACTTGGCCTCCCCAGCTGTATGAACGGTAGGGATATGAGTCAGAGGTTTGATTCCTCGTTCGACGACCAATTTTTTTTGGGGGGGGGGGGGTCATAGGATCAGTTCAAATATTATAATTGCGGTCAAGTTCAAATATTATAATTGAGGTCATAGGATCAGTTCAAATATTATAATTGCTTTGTAGCTTATCCAATTTTACATGTCAAACCTCAATTATACTACTAACTTGAAGTGACTGTAGTGTATTGGAAACTGTCAATATGAATAATTATTATTGAGGACTCTCCTTACCAATATCTTTGTTACAGTTGCCGATGAGGATTTGCTCGTCGATCCTGAACAAGTGTCGGCCTGGTTTTCCGTTTCCCCACCCGTGGAGCTTGAGGTTCCTGATAGCCGCGTCTTGCGAAAACGGCTCGTACACGAAACTTCTTGTTCCGTTACCAGCGTTGAAACCAACCTTGAGGGGAAGTTCAAAGTAGAGAGTAGAACTGAGCGATTATTGGTATTGTATTAGTACTAAAACCATAAAAGAGCAGAATTTAAGATGAATTTGATAGTAAAGCAAACTTTGGCGAGACGGCCGAGTGCTGAGTTGCTACTCCTGGAACGAACCCCCCTTCCAGCCCGGTTTCTACGCTCAACCAAGCTTGATAATTTAGGGTGAGCGTAAATACCGCTTATCTAACGGGAACCTATGTAGATGGATCATGTTATAATATATGAATATTCCCCCCTTGACCCCAGGCGTTGTTCTTCTATGATGATCACAGGAGAGATGATTTTAATCTACAAATTGGACCGTATAAGAATGCGCTCAATATTGGCTCATTGATAACCTTGAACATTGATAGCCGTAGTGAGTAGTGAGAAGAGTAACATATTTAACAACCGTGGAAAGGGTGAGTTTCAGGTCCTAAAACTATTAACATTTTTTTACATCGCCAAAGGTCTCAGCAACACGGTGAGAATTTTATTATGAGAAATCAAAGACGTAAATCACATGGATCGCCCACGTGTTGTCAAGAGGTTAAAAATAATCCACAGCTATGCAGCATGGCTATAAGAGCAAATTTTAGAAGAAGTAACTGGTTTTTTAACAAATTTTGTCTTCATTCCCTTGCCGAGTGACATCTCAGTTCATGGATTTTTCAACGCTGAACACGATGGTTTTTTTTCTGTGATTTATTTATTGCAACTGAATAATTGATACACTTTCATCTAGCAATATTTCATCTCATAATACATTAATCACTGTATAGGGCAGGATTTTCAGCAAAACCTAACCCTTGTTTGCAGCATGATCACTGGGGTTCACTTCCACTACACAGAACTATTCCCGCAGTACAAGTATTCCAGCGGTTTCTTACGTTTTCGAGTTTTAAAATTTGGTTTCCTTTTTTTTCTAAAATTCGCTTAAAAAAACCCATGGCCTTTTGAAAATCAATTACTTATTTTCACGTGTGGCAAGCTATCTCGCTGAGTACCCTCTATAAGCAGAAATCCACGAACCACTCACGACTTGTCATCCAATGATAGGCTTTATAAGTGTCACAACCTAACCCACCTCAGAGGTGTGGTACCTTTCTCAATACAGCTAAGATCCAGTTTTAGTAGACTCACTTTGCTGTTAACATATGAGCATGATGATGACACTTCTTTGAACTACGGCAAAAATCTGCATATAGTTTTGAACTAATATACTCGTACGTACTACAAGTCGAAACTTACAAATGCAGGAGTTCCGCCTTCTCCAGTAGTTGGATCACCTCCAGCTTCAGTGTGACTGGTCCATTGTAACTCATCATAGTTAAAAATCGCATAAGTGATTACTTCGTTGGTAGCCAGAATAAGTTGAAATGTATTAACCTACAACCAAAGTATCGTACTTATTTAGATTACGAATAGAAAAGTTCAACATACTTTAAAACAAAATTACCTATTATCATTTTGGTCAATTAACATCTTATTTTGAAGATGGTATCACAGCAGAATCATACAAGCAGATCATAGTCCACTCTTGCCATCCGTGGATAATTTATAAGTTCACATTCTCTCCTGTGCCTCATGCGCATAAGCATTGTCTGTCAAATACCTGTTATTTCCATATCTAAAAAATCTTAGATCTGCGTCTGCGTTTCATTTATCAGTATAGACCGTAAAAACGTATTAAATGAAAACCCCATAAATGTGTGCGATGGATTCAATTTGTTTTCCGACCGCGGTCGGGTGATCCTTGGTGATCTTGATGTTTCAAAAAGGGAAAGTTCTCGCGAGAAGATCACCAAGGATCACCCGATCAACATATCACCTAGGACGCGGAGGTCGATAGGTAACTATTAATACTTGATAATTCTTACATGATCCCCATCACCGATGGCTGTCAGGAGCATATACATACACAGTGACCCGGCTAATCCTAACCCCTAATCCACACTGTTTCCGGTTCTCAGTCGAACAACTGATCCTATTTGAGTCATTCAATGATTATACAAAGATATAGTTATTCATAGATTATACAAACTCTCCCGTCTCTGTATATAATTTGGACACTTACGTAATTCCAATCGGCAGCAATTAGATCATTTCGTTGTTTTCTCGTTCATTTGATTATTATTATCATTATTATTATTATTTTTTTATTTTTTATTTTTCATTTAAGTATTTATTTTACCAAACCATATTCTTACTCTGCTGATTGAAACGTCGTTTCCGCCACTAAAAGTGACATTCTTCCACGTGATGACTGCAGCATGTTTGGGTTCAAAGGAGTCGGAGCCAACGATTCCTTCCCTGAGGTCCCACTTGAGCCGCTCTCTGAACTCGACGCCAAACCGATCTGTTCTCCCCCATAAATCCCTTTCCATCCTGAAAAGATGTGAAGTTTCCAGTATTAAAAAATCGGTAGATTTTTATGACATAAGAGGAATGAAATTACTTGCATGAAAGATTCACGGAACTTTACAATAATCGACATAAGTAGTTGAATTCAAATTTGGCACCTTCGTTTCGGAGTACACGGAAAAATGTTTTTCTTTGGTCGATTCCAATGGTTCGTTATCGAACATACTACACCAAAATCAGTGTAAAATTGAAGTAAAACTGCTTACACTAGATTTGAAATCTGTTGGATGACTCCACTGTAACGACCCAACGAATCGGTTTAGAAATTTGACAATTTGAGGGCACATAGGATTCTGAAAAATGCTGTATAGTTTGCGGCGCAAGGATGTCACAGTATGCAAATAACAACTAATATAATGCTTAGAACTTGGATATGAGTTTGTAATCGTTCTCCACGAATGTTGAAATACTGAATAATATTCAGTATCATTCTTATTATGCCATCAAACTTGGAAAAGTGTATCAAGTTCGGCTAAATTTGAAATTAGATAAATGTTGACTACTATTCTATTGTTATCAGCATGGCAGCTTTAATCAAAAGTGTCTCTATGATGAAAACCGAGGATCGGTTGATACATTCGACTCTCTTGGATCAATCCCACTCAAATGCCAGTTATAAACGGTAGTAAAGTTGTTATTTGCTAGTTATTTGACACCAATTCGATACAATCTAATCATGAACATGCTGTAATTCTCACCTGAAATATATACCAGGAGTATGGCGATTAGGATCGCGAACTGGACTTATTCTGCACTTGCTGTACCAGATCCCGATGAAAGACGGGTCTTTGACTTTGGGCCAACCGGGCGAAGGGAATCTCAAAGGGTAGGTGAGGAGTTCTGGAGGGTCACTGAACTCCAAATATCCGTTAATAGATATCTGCAAACAAAGATTTTCTTGTTAAAATAGTAGTTATGGTCAAGTTCATTAGTCAAAGTCGGTCTCTCACTGGCTGAAAACTAGGCCAATTCTCTTTTCATCATCCATGTTCGAACGGTGGATATAAGTACACCTTCGAGGAAAGCTTTCACAAAAATAATCTATCTAAGTACAGAATGAAAAGTTTAAAATAATTAACTTTTCTTGTACCTATTGTTTAACGGGGCGAGCGACATGAGTACATGAAGTAACTCTGATTCGAACAGTTCCCCCCTTGGAGAGATTTCCCGGCATCGTCACAACCACAGGGAATTAGTTGGATTCAACACAGATGGGAACCTCCCAAGCAAACGAGTTTCTCGCCAATTTTAAAAGAAAGCAGGGGAGATTGAAATGGAAACAGAAATCGCAGGTTCATCAGCATCGAAATAAAACATCCTATTATTAAATACTAGGATGTTTTATTTAGATTTTTTCGATTTCGATTTCATTACAAAAATTGTTTGACTTGATTACAAAGGGCTTTTAACGATATTATGTGAAATGAGGCTGTGTTTGAGTGTAACAGATTTTTCAAACGATCCTGACAAGTTGGTTTCAACATTACATACAGTTTAATCAGATTATAGCTACCCTCGTATAGTTGAATCGAAATCCAAAGAACGGCAACTGGAAGTTGAAGTTCTTGTGAACCTGCGTATTAGAAGCATGGATATCACTCTGGTAGTCGCCTATACCATTGTCGCCTCCCTTGTCGAAAAACCAGTACATCAGAGGTTTTCTGATGTTTTTCAAGCGTTCGGGGGTTATCGTGTAAATTGTACCGTCGTTAATGGGAATCGTGGGGGGGCCGGTCCTTCCGTCATCCCATGGCGCACCTAAGCCGCAATGATAATGAGAATTAGAACATATTAATCATGATTATCGTCTTGCAGTAAAAGAAAAAAAAGGAAAACATACATATCGACTTCCGGCAACAATAGTGGGTCAACTCAAAAAACTTGGAGAAAATTGAGTTGCAAGTTTTCGACAGTTGGCAAATCCAGTATACGCTATCGAATTTCTAGTTTTTTGACTGAAACTAAGACGGGCGATTATTTTTGTAGAGACGGCTTTTCAGGTCATTTTGACAATGATTTAGTACCATTTGAGTTAATTATTAGCAAATAACTGGAACAATTTTGAGTTGTCCCGGTATTGTTGCTGGAGTGTTTCCATTATTATGAAATGTCCAATCGTTGAGCTCTCTCATTCAGAGTTCAACACAGCATAAATGTAATACTAGGTATAAATAAAAATAAAATGATAAATAAGAAGTAGGCAGTTCTTTGAAAGTTTTATTAGAAAGTGAAAAATTGAAATAAATTTAAATTAACCTTCTTAAATTTATTTCAATTTTTTCACTTTCTAATAAAACTTTCAAAGAACTGCCTGTACCAGGTAGGTTGGTATTAAGATTAAGGTATTAAGGTAAGAACCTGTACCAGGGAAGGTAGGTATTATTTTTCACAACGTACTGAAAACGTAACTGAATAAAGCAGAAATTCCTTAGTAGCAATGACTAGTAATAGTGTAGGTACTTTCAACAAGAGATGTCTTGTTGACATAAATGCCGACAAAATCACAGTCAGGTTTACTCAGATCATAATATTTTTATAAAAAACAGCAGTGGCTCCGAGTTGGTTCAGTGTTCGCGCCACATGAACCCCCTCCCAGTTTCAATGTAACAGTAAGCCTTAAGACTTAGAGATAACCCGGTTGTCTAGGATTGTAGAGCTCGAAAGATCTATCCGGACGTGTGGTTAACTAAAATAAGGCCACTTTTGAGTTGTCAGAGTACGAGTAGGTATATATTGTAGATGACTGTGCCAATATAAACTACATTGTAGGTTTTGAGTGCATGGATTTGTCCAAACTCGACAAATTGAGATACCAACTGATAGGTGATCATCACCAATCGTTATTCAATACCAATGTTCAATGATTGAAAATATAATTAATGAACATTTAACGCATTGTATTGGTACTGACTGCAGCTACTCGTAGCTTTACGGTGAACATTTCCAGTGACATCTTATGTTGAATTCAAATATGAATAAAACGTTGAATACCATATGAATATAGACTTTGAAAATATAAGAAATTATTTTTTAATTAGGTATCTCTGACAGCGAATCATATTGGGGCATTTAGGTGGTAATTAATAAGAGTTAATGGGTGAAAACTCTTTTTTTTTCTTCTTTTTTTTTTTGCATGAAAATGTCTTTTTCTTGGCCTCCCCTCATTTTGTGACATCCAAATGTTAGCATGATTCTCAAGTACAACCAATCAATCCGTAACTAAGTAATTGTAACTCCGTCTGTGTGCATTCCACGGAAATCGTTCACCGCTCATTGGAATAATCAGATTTCATAGGATAGTTTCATGTTAACCAGACGCAAGTACCGTCAGTGGCAGATGAGCTGTACAGGATGAAAAAATGAGGGTAAACAATGTAGTCAGCAACACAACTACTACCCATTCTAGTTATCTATAACTATAAAATCTTGTAATAAAAAGAAGCAGAAAACTCGAAAAATTACACAAAAATACTTATAATAATTATAAGTATTATGATAAGTTAATAGAAAATAAAGTTTATAAATTAAATAACAATTCTTTCCATTTTATATCAAGTCTGGAGCTCTCTAGTGATTGAGCCGTTCGAGTTGGAATCCCTGCTACAATGACGTCAGGTTTTCGAGTTAGGAGTCAGGCGGTTTGAAATTGAGACGTAGAGGCGATTTATGGTCATTTTGACGACGTCTTCAACTTCGGGATGTCGAAGCCTTTGTGAGGACAGCTTTGTGCGTCGGTCATGAGGCGAGGCGGTCTGTTCTGCTGGGTTTGAACTCTTTTTATTTCGATTTCGCTTGCTAAACCCCAGACAGAACAACCGTATTTCATGATAGGGTGCACTAAGTTGAGGTGAGTAGGCGTTTAGTTTCGAGAGACAGCGGTGACGTAGGTCTGAGCAAGGGTTTGAGGAAGTTGAGTCACGAGAGAAGTCTTGCAAGTAGATGCCCAGATATCCAACTTCGTTAACTTGAGGGATGCGGAAGTTGGTCAGTTTGAGCGGTTTGATGTGGAACTTGGTTTTGAGTGTAAATTGTGGCGGTCGATTTACTTCCATTTATTGATATTCGCCATTTTTTCGTCCATTATTCCATTTCATCGAGATGGGTTTGAACGTTGGTAGTTGCCACAATGCCAGAGGGATTTCGTGAGAGGATGACGTGGTGAACAGAGCAGAAGTGATGGTCTGTGAAACTGGAATGTCGCTCACACGGTGTTCATCTGACCTTGTGCTGCTCTATAAAATCATCAACAGCCTGATTCACTGTCCATCGTTACTCTCCAAGATTTACCTTTCCGTTCCTCGTTCTTCATCTCGCTCACCGTTACTCTTCAGCGTCTAGTTTTCCTCAACAAACTACGATCGTAATAGACCTCTCCGCCGCCTCCCTCGCAATGCAAACCTACTTTTATCTATTAACCCTCAGCTCGAATTTCTTCCATTCCTCCCTAACGAACTTGAAGACTCTTGTTGTCTCCTCCCCTATCTCGTTTGGTTGAACCTTCAGTTTTCTTCTTTTTTCCTATGTTCGATTCCTTTAGAAGTTTTGTATTAGTTTTCTTTTCAATTGATTTCATTTTTCTTTTCTTTTTAAGAATCTCGAATTCGTACCACCATGAGTGAATGTAATTGGGCTTGCCCGTATAATAATAACTAAATAAATAAATGTATCAGGTAGGTACATGATTGGGGATTGTGCTGTTTCACACTTCATATGGAAAGTGCGATTTGAGATGAACGACTATACCAGCCTATAGTAAGTGTCAGGCAATAATGGTTTTACAATAGCTCTAGGTTTTACAATAGGTCTAGACCGGTTTGCGACACCAGGTCGAAAGCCTTCTCTGTGTCACCTCCCGGTTTTCGTACGTCTCCAGTATCTCTTTCACAACCCTGTGGAGTTTTGCTGGCAAGAGTGGAGGACGAGGAATCAGAATTAGATGTTGGGGATGGCTGAAGTGAGATATGGTAGCAGTTTTGGTAGCATTATTCTCTCAGTTTTTTTCGAAAAAATAGAAAGGAGATTTATGGGGCGGTAGCTCCAAACGCGTTTTGGTCTCTCCTGCGACATTTAACAATCTGAAGTTTTCCAAAGAGCAACCTCATTCTTTGAGATGCTTGACCTACTTGATCAAATTTTTGGTATTTTTCAACTGCTCCACTGCCCTAGAATGGATGCCAACAAGTACGGTCACAATGCACCGGCATAACATAGTGTGGAGTGACGTCTGTCACTCAGGAGATGGATATTTTGGATATTCTGTTCGATGGGGTACTTCACATTAATTCAGTTGGTGTCTAAGTGTATGGATATTACGAAGATGAACCTCAGTGACATTGCTTAGTACATCGAATGTCATCATGCGTTTGTGTCTTCGCAAGCCAGTACCGCATATTAATTATTCGCTTGGGGGTCGCTTTCTCTGCATACGAAAATTGCGTACATGTACGAAAAACACGTGAGTCCTCAACCAATCAGTCCACATGTCTGACAATAATACTAAGAAAGTGCAAGTTTCAAGTACGAGTATATCATAATTTACATTATAGAATGCAGGTTGGCAGTAACATCATCCACAAATAAGCACTTTTTGCTAGCTTCAATCAAGCAGCTATAAATATAGGTACATTGTAGTTAGATTCTACCTTACCAACTGGAAGCCTTTGACCAAAAACCCCTATTCCATCACATCGCCGCAAATGAGTTGTCATTTAATCAATCAGATCGTCATTTCCCAGTGAAGCAACAAAAATAGTCCAAGCTCTCAAGTCCAACCTAAAGAATATCAAGAAGAAAAGTTTCTTATGTCTAGTTACCGGACACAAAGAGTCTACCAGAAAAATTCTTAGGCAACTCCAAAGGATCGTTATCGAAGATAATAACCAAAACTGTAGCAAGCACTAGGAAGCGATTTAGGCAGAACGCAGAGCGGTCGAAAACGCAAAGGTTTAGCTACTCGTAGAAAATAGAACTGACAGTACTTACAAATAGACCAACATAACCAACTGAACTAAAATTTAAAAAAAACCTACGCGATGCTCATTCAAAAGAACTTTGAATGTAGTTTATTGTTAAAATCAGGTTCGTGTGTGTTGATAATGAAGACTCAAATTCCTTAATATGTAATTTGGCGACCGATCTTTTTATAATTAATTCTAACGGTAATAACCTGAATAATTATTATAAACTTCCAAAACAAGTAAGAAATTTACATCGGAGTCCAAGAACTCCTTGTGCAAGGTTTGGGAATTTGTGCAATTTGGCGTGGGATTCATAATGACGACATTTTTGAAAGTACATCACATCACTTAGTTACAGTCCAGCGGCCTCTATGCAAGGTCTCCAGAGTGTTTTTGGAATGTTCAATGTGAATCTAGTGCCGATAATTCTACTTAATGGTCGTTCCGATTGGCTTGGTGTTGGGTAGGCACATATTCGATTGCCCATTAACGGTTCAAATAACGTTTGTCCCCGTACTAGAAGCGCTGTTATCATTCTCATTTCTTTCCCAAGACTACTTTTTTTACTCTTACAAGAGCGACCGGTGAATGTCCTCATTCTTGCGAAAGATAGCGTTCCTTTTATCTCGACAATGACTCACGCGTCCCTCCCACACCGCGCAGGTGGGACGGAAATTCTCGAGCTTCGAGTGTCATGTGAGTGATTAGAGTAAAACTCTCATAATCAATAATTGTAACCTTACTCTAACATCTGCGTCAGCGTTTAATGAACTTGACGATTTTCCTAAATTTCATGGCAGATAATGATCGATTTTGAAGCCTATGAACTCCTGACTAACCCTCACTTTCAATTCGGCATTTTCAGAACCCAAATCCGAAGCCGAAGCCCTAAATTATTAACTCTCGAATTCATACGACTGCATTCATACATCCAATAACAATTAACAACGTGAGCTGGCATTCGAGGGGAGCTTTAACACGAGTTGGTTCCTAAATAATATCATAATAATATCATAATTCATATTATGAATTCCATCAAAATCCGAAAGTAACATTGGTCAGCGTCTGCACGGAAGTGTTTCGGAGTACGAAATTGACGATCATTCTGTGAGAACACTGACATTCGATTTAAGATCTCAAATTTTAGTTCACAATATCGTGTTTCGAACCTTGAAGTTTACATTGGACACAATGTGACTTTATTCTTCTTATATTGGGTTCAGACCAAGTTTTACTGAATTGAAAAGGTTCCAAGCCTAAAAAGGTTCCAAGCCATAAAAAGGTTCCAAGCCTAAAAGGGACCTTGAAGCTAAAAAAAAAAAAAAAAAAAAAAATATATTCCCGCCCGTCCTAAAAAAATCTCCTGTCCGTTTTGCATCGTTTAAATTTATATTCATATAGATTTCTATTTATTTTTTTATGCTGTACTTTACGTATTTATTTACTTCGTATAAAATTTAGATTTCCGTTCATCACCAAAAAATTGAAAACTCATTCGACCTCCATCGTTTATTTTAATCCATTGTTTGTTCGGTGTGGTTGGATGAGTTATCTAATCTTGGCGAGACTTACGAGTAATAATCGATAACATAAGGGGTTCTTACGTTTAGGCTGGTAGCGATCCCATAACGATCCTTCTACATTTACAGCCGGTTTCAAAATACACGTTGACAAGAGGCTGCAGGGATATTGAAAGTGGCTCAATTTGGCTCCAGATTGATTAACATTTGGATATAAAACGATGATGCGATAAGGTATTTTCGATTTGCAACTTGTAATGATTGTTGAAAGTGCTAGTTAGGTATAACTATTGCACGCTATTCACTGTGTTAGTGAGGATGTAATTATGGAAGAAATAATAGCATATAATTGGAATGTTACTGAGGCAAATTACAAGGAATATTCTATTCCTTGATGTTCTACTTGATGCAATATTCTATTCCTTGTCTTCTTGATGTTCTACTTCATAGTATTATTTTTCATCAATACATTGACTCCCTCCATAAAGTTGTCCTACCCATAATATGGGAAGTTGTTCCTCATTAATCCACGTAGCAGTTTGAATGGCGAATTATGGGATTGAAGAATCGGATCATTGAATTGAAATCAATTTTGACCATCGAAGAACATTGATTGCGGTTCCCGCCTAGTCCGTCTTCTTCGCTCACGCCCTCAGACGATTGAGCATTATGTGTTGGTTTTAGGCGAATCATTACAATTGTTGCTAAATTTAAGCATATCTTCAGAGGTTGGAAGATATATTTGTAAAACTGGAGACAATGTAAGAATGCGAATTCCTGCACCTTTCTTAGCGTAGAGTACTTATAAATAAAAATTTTGATTCTACATTGCTCTGTTGATGTGAGTATCTGAAGAATCTATCTGTATACCTGGGATTGATAGTCGGAGTACTGACAATCATAGATGCACTAATGCTTCACTCGATTAGACTCGTCAAATATTGCCTACGTTCTATCATTGTGACGGATCTTAGAATAGATGCTTTATAACGTCCCGCATACAAGCATTCATCGTGAAAATCATGGCTAACAGTGGATTATGAATTCAGCGAATCATGAATTACATTTTACATTAAACTTTTCGCCGTCATAACTTAGGTTCTACGTATTATCAATATAGAAATCGCAATATAAAATTAATAGAGGCTCTTCACTTAAATAAGTTCTACATATTTTTATCTACCATCCTCTGTTAACATCATGAAAAATAAATCTATTACAGAAGACATTTCAGCACTATAAACAATGCTAAACTTGGAGTTTCTTATTCTGCCTAAACAAAAGGGTCATTGTACATGTTATTTTTCTACATTCTAGATGTTATTTGTTTCCTCCAAAGGTTTTATAGTAAATCACTGTAACATGCTGAAGGGCCAGGAGGCGCAAAAAAAAGTATATCTCCCGCCATTTGTTTGAAGAGCTTTGCAAAATGAATGCTGTATCATCCCTAACAAAATAATGCGGTGTGTATTTGGCTTAGAATCATACAATTCTGACCGCACACTCTTGATCCCTTTCACATGTTTAGGAGTGTAGCAGACCCCAATATTTCACTTGATGATACCCACAATCGAATGAATAGTGATTAGAGCATCGATATTTGATCAATAGTGCAATTATTTTTATTGCTATGAATGTTTAAGAATAGCGATATCTACTTACTGTTGGGATTCAGATATGTGTTGGGGTTATTGCCATAGGGGTTCATAGACCCCCCTCCTGGGTTGTAGCCTGGTGGTAGGTACCCTCCTAGACCAGAACCTACTCCTGTGGGGTACGATCCCTGAGCCTGTAGCCTTACGCCAGGTCTGGGAACCCCAGGGATATTTGGGATTCGGGAATTCGGGAACCGAGGATTGTATGGATAGGGCTGCTGTCTCTTGGCCAACCTGTGTACATCATTGTGGCCGATCACCGTGTCAAGGAAAGAGAGATTTGGGCTCACTCGCGGCGCTTCGGCCCCGCATCCGAGCACCACAAACAGGACACCCAAACACCAAAAACCAATCGCAGTCATTCCGCTCGCGACACTTCGTACCACTGCGCTGAAACTGCCGAACTCCACCTGTTGTTTCACCTCCTCTCTTGAGAGACCTTTATCAGTGACACGCCCTGCATCCAGGGTAAATACGCTCGATAGCAGAGATAACAGAATTTCATCATTTACCGAAAAACACCATAGTGATTCACCATAATACATCAACGCCGTATTTCCTGTGACAAATCTTTATAACAGAAATAATCGTATTAAGTCGACTTTTCAACACAAGTGGACTCTCAAGGAAATTTACTAGTTCCGGATTTCCGTGATACCGACTCTGCTAGTTAGAATATTGATGAAAATTATATGGAAGACCAAAATATCTCGTTTTATCAAAAATTTGGATTCCACCTCTAACCAACTCAAAGTAGTCAGAATTCATCCGCTGTGAGGTAGAAGAAATTATCATTTAAACTTCCAGGAAAAGCTTATTTAAGAGGGCGCCGTACGTGACAGCTCCCATAAGAAATCAATGTATCTGTCCCGCCATGTAACTCTGCCAAAACTGCACCGATTTCCTTGATTTTTTTTTTCTTTTTCAAGTTAGATCAAGACCTAGTGATCCTACTTTTGCGATTTTTGATATGACGTCCCTGAAGACAGCCATCATCTCATGAAGTTGGTATTCTGAGAGAGATGGGAGGTTGCCCCGGTTGGATGGTTGTTTCTTCCTTATATGAAGTGATATGGAAATTGTGCTCCGTAGGATCTCTTTTTCAGATCCTAAGCTTCAATTTGAGTGCTCAAGCGATAAAAACGGTTCATTTTTGGGGATTTGGTGTCCCGGGAAAAATTGACATCTGATATTGAAGCAGTTTGAATGGCGGGACACAGGCGGGAACGCCAGTAGTTCAGCCCTTTACCGCTAGATCCCACTGACTGAGGAAAGTGAAAAAGGGATACTTCCCAAGTACCTGCGGTCGCGGTCCCATAATCCCTATACCTACCAGTCAAACAGAGGTGCAGACTCTTCTGAAAGCAAAAGTTGTTCTGCATGGGTTTCCCAAATCTGGGGGTTATCTGGAAGATTTGATCATTATTGGGGAAAAGGGCCTACTCTCTGTTGTGAAGGGGCGAGGGAAGATAAATTAATAAATGAGTCATTACAGTTGAGTTTACTACAGCCAACATGCCCGAAAATATGATAGTTTTTTGACTAGGAAATTTTGATGTTGGGGCAAAATGATCAGTAAATCAAGAAACTGATAGCATCACGTGAATCAGCGTCGAAAAATAATTAAAGTTCACAAGCCGCAATTAGGGTTTCCTAGGGTTACGTTCCGTTTTGGTTTATTATCTTCGATAATGAACCATTGGAATCGCCCAAAGAAAAATTTTTTAAACCCCCCCCCCCCCCCCCTCAAAATTTGTTGGTTTACGTTTCAAGACACGTAGATTCAGAAAATCGAATAAAAAAAACTCTGCAAATTCTTGACACAACGGTTCATTATCTTCTTTGTACACCCTTCTGTCTCGATTACTGAATGATAGATTAATTATTATTATGCATTATCATTAATTATTAATAATTATTATTAAGTAGGTAGTGTAAATTCTGGGGTTTTTAGTACTACGTCGACAATAATTGTTCTATAAAAGAAGTACCTACCAACAAACATTCGAAATTACCTTCATTCCGTAGCACGAAACGTACCTCAGAACAAAAAACTCAACATCACTAAAACCATATGATGTTTCAAACAGCTCTTTAGTATGAACATTGACCTGTATTTCAACCGTTCGATTCGCGATCGTGTTGACAGGTTCATATCTGCTCAACCTTCGAGCCCTCGTTGTGAACGAACAGTTGGCCGTACGAGCTGCGGATGGTCTCAAAAAATTCTAAACAATAAACCTACGTATCTTGAAACGTAAACCAACAAATTTTGAGGGGGGGTTAAAAAAATTTTTTCTTTGGGCGATTCCAATGGTTCATGCAAGCATGCAAGCATTTTATTGATTTATTACATTATTATTATATAATTTTTACATTGGACATGAAATTCTAACTTTGACTTGTGTATTTTATAGTACGTATCCTTCACTATTGGCTTGATAATTTCCTAGATATTGATATTTTTTTAAGAGAACGCAACTTGATCAAGAAAATATTTGCCAAATTCCTTATGTCATTGAACTAGCTACGAGGGCTCACTCGTTTGCCGTCCAGACAGCGTAAGGAACGGTGGGAGTTCGGAAATAGTCCAGTAAAATAAGGACCGGACCCCGAAGTAAATGGGGGAAAGCAGGAAATCGTTCTAAAACCTTTCGATAGTCTTGAAAACTAGTAATCTGAGTTTGTGCCTCTCCACAAGGTGAGCATAACTTTTGGTGGCCCAAAAACGTCGAAATTTTCGGACTTTTTTCGGTTTTTCGCGTATAACCCCTAAACAAATTCGATATTCCAAAATGACTGTTTTTGGAAATTGGAACATAAGTATGGTTAAAATTGATCCAATTTTAAAATTGAGAAGTTCTTCGAACTCGCCGTTAAATTCTGTAGAACTTTGATCCCCAGAGTGTTTTGATAGGACCAGTACATTGGATGCTACAGACGACAGAAAGTGGTCTAATGGTACATTTTAGCCAATATGGAAAAAATGGCAATATTTCAGCCGTCGATTACTACCTTATACATTGATTCAATTTTAATGCTGGGGATGTCAATCGACGCAGAATTTAATGGTCTTTAATTTGTCTAATAGTAAGGTTTTCGCTGGGATGCGTTGTTTAGGGGTTATACGCGAAAAACCGAAAACAATTCCGAAAATTTCGACGTTTTTGGGCCACCAAAAGTTATGCTCACCTCGTGGAGAGGCACAAACTCAGATTACTAGTTTTCAAGACCATCGAAAGGTTTTAGAACGATTTCCTGCTTTCCCCCATTTACTTCGGGGTCCGGTCCCTTTCAGGTATAATTTTACTGGACTAAAAGGGCTAGGGGAAAGTGTGGTGAGGGGGGAGGGTCGCCTGGGGAGTCCCAACTTTGCAGTTCGCCATCCAGGTATATACGTAAGTAGCTCTACCTACCGGGGATTTTCCAAACTTGAACCTTGTTCATGTCAGCTACATAGTTCTCTCGGAATCCACTGGAGTAGTAGGCGCCACTCTTACGGCGCGCTCTTAACACCAAAACTACCACTATCTACGTTTTATAAAATAATATTTATAATATTTATAAAAATATGAATAGTTTTTAATTTTTAATTTTGGCAATCAGACGTTTTTCCTCGACCTCTAGGATTTCGTGCCACATTTAGCGTTTTATAGCTTCCTGAAAAATGGGGAAACATGGTCATGTGAACACAAATTGCTGTTGTCATAACTTTGTCATAACCCATAGTGGTTACAAAACGTGTGGACTCATCCCACAACAATTCCACACTTCGACAACGACTATGATTGACGAATTTCTACATATATGTATGTGACCAATGGACCGTCCGCCGCCTACTCCTGCCTGGGTTTCTCGCTTGGGATGCCTACTCAGATGTCATTTCTTTTGATACATTGAAATAACTCCTCGGAGTCCTCGCAGGTTCTCCACCCCTGTACCTAATACGCAGTAAACTGCCTCCCCACTCCTCACATGGAAAGGGCTAAGCTTTCACAAGGGCAGTAAGTGTCCGCCTTCCGACCGTTGTGTACACATCTGTGTTTCGCTCCAGAGTACCTACCTATCTCTGAATAATAATATTATTTCCGCGTCATTAGGTTCCAGGGGTGTAGTTCCTGATAATTTCAATAAGTAATATTAATCAAGTACTTTCCGTTTAGTGTCTTAAGTGAACTCGTTTTTGTGTAATAATTAATCTCGGCCAAGTACATTCATTCTTGTGACTTGTGTTGTTTTTCTATTGTGCGCCCACAATGAACTCAGATTTCGAGGAGGGTCAAGTTTCCGACGAGGGCTCTCCGAATCCCCCTGGGCTTAGTGATTTCAGAAGTGGGATTCAAGACCCGCCTATCAGCGAGATTAACGTGAGTAACTTTGATGAAACATCTCCGAAACATCAACCTCCATTGATCGAAATTACAACAATAAGTGATCCTACATAATCATGTCATCATCCAGGTTCCCCGAATCAGGAATTATTATTATATCGAAAAAGTTATTTGTGGTATCATACATTTTGTAAGTAGGTTTTCGTTTGTACTCGTACCTGATGTTGAAGAAGGACGAAAAGTGATTATTTCAAAAGTACTCCACATAGAGTGCGTTAATTTATTTAATGTCTACTCAATGACCAGTATTAAAACTTAAACAGATTAGAATGAGGCATAGAAGAGTTAGTAACGCTCAATTACCCTGGAATATGTTGTGCAACTATTTGTCACCGGGTGTGGCATTCGAACGAGGGGGATTTGGATGGTCCTTTCTCTGACCTTCAGTTTTCTCCTGATCACATTAAGAAGCGGTTTGAAGCCGAAAGCCTTTGAACAGCAACACTTCTACTACAAACAATAACTAGGTGATTTCAAAATGTCGGTACATTTTATGTCTTTGGACATTTCTGCCCAAACTACCATACATTCTGCTCAACTATCATACTCTGCTCAACTTTTATTAATATCTGATAGTACATGTTGGTGCAAACGTTACCCTCTTGATTTGGTACTGAAATATAATTTGTGTATGTTTGGAAAATATGTATTTGTATGCTGAAAAACCTCCCTAGACATGTCACCGAATGGAGGCTGAAAACTTTACATATAACCTTGGTTGTTATAATTATATACCTAGCTTCTAAAAAATGGAGTTGAATGACTATAATATTATGCTAACTATATCATATTATGCTAACTCACAGTAGTGGTGCCATCGATATTTAGTGCTGCCACTAAGTTTTCACTCCTTCCCTAGATCACGATTTTAAATTCCCGCTAAAAACACAAGGTGGCGATTTTTTCAATTCAAACCGTTTGCCAAGTTACATTGTTTTATCCACGACGCAAAATCCCGAAGTCCGCAAAATCCGGACAAATTCCGTTTTTTTAAATCTCATTCAAGTGTTGAGGTGCCTCCTTATAAAGACTTTCATTTTGAAGTTACTTTCCGGCCTAGGTACTGAAAAGAGCCAAAGATAGAAATTTTCAACGCATTCACGGAAGATATGCTCAAAATTAGCACGGAAGAAGTAGGAAATCACTTTTTTCCAGTACTCGAGTTTGACGGTGATAATTTTCTGAAATTTTCGCTTTCATAGATCACTTTGCAATTGTTATCCAATGTATCCAATTATCAATCCAATGTATCAATTGTACCCTAATACGCTACTTAGATAGTTATTCTTAATGGGCATTGGCGCAAATTTGGGCCTAGTTATTCAGTAAGTTGTTTATCCGTCACAATGCAACAGAGACTGTTGAAAAATATTATCATCATTTTCAGTGAATAGGTCCCCTGGGCGGACCGCTACTTTCCTTCCTTCTACACCACACTACGATTTCTCACACCGTAATATTAGTTTCTCGAACAAACTGAGGGATTATTACTTCATTGTATCGTTCTGGTTTGATGCATGTTTTGAGTACAACTTGGAGATGTGGGTACGGTTCAATTCCAAGGTTTCAACCGCTGAAGCACTGTACTCAGCAGATACATGCTCATTCACATTTCCGGTTGGCTCAGGACGAGGACGAAGACGTTCTAAAACATACAGCTATTGGTAGAGACTTTTTTAAAAACTATGAAACGTCAAAAGATACAGGTAACGTACTTGGAAATTTTCAAAGTATTTTAAAACTATCAACTGGTAGTTACCTCTCCCAAGAATGAATTGAGCAATGTGGACGAATGGAATTTCGGCGACGAGATAGAAGATAAATGCTGCCAAAAAACTTTGCATGATCAGACCCAGCATTAGCGTCACCTGGACAACAATAGCAAGCACAGTGTGGCGAACGCAGGGTTAACGCACCAAACTAATCCTTAATGACTAAAAGAACTGCAATTTGGGTTTAATTATTTTAAATGTTGGTGGGTGTACGTTTCAAGATACTTCGAATCCGAATATCGAATAAAAATAGTAAATCAACACACAGTCTGCACTTTGCTAATTTTGAATAAACTGACAGGTAATAAAATGCGGGCTCGGACTGGACCGAAGATGATCCGAGGATGGACCGAGGACTTTGGATAGAACGATACCTTTTTTTATACAAATTTGAATAGATTTTTATTCCATCCGGAGCGTTGTACGACCAGCTCTTCAGTCACAATAAGGTCTTGAAGGTTTTCGAAATGCTGAATAAAAAAAATGCTGGATGTCAATATTGTCCGTAAAATTACCGAAAGGTAGGAGGAGGCAATGAACTGTTACATTTTGATTTTTCAGCGGTTTAAAACGGTGGAGTATGTTATGTATCTGATAATTAGGTAAATTGAAGGTGAGATTGAGTAGGTTCGCTACTTCGGAAACTCGCTCATTTACCTGCATTTACCTCATTTACGCTGCATGACGAGAAATCTTTTTCCCTGATTGCAAATGATGTGCTAACTATAATTCAAAACATCGTAAAGATAATTTTGAGGTAAGATTGCAGGAGGGATTGGAGGTAGAGCTGATGAGAGGGAACAACTAATCAAATGATTCATAATTTCCGTTCAATTCCAACACCTCACCGTTGCCCCACCCTTACACGCTCACTTGGTCAATATCCGTCGTCGCCCGGCTACCAGAGACACGGAGGACAGAAGTAGGTATTCTAATTGATTGCATACCTACAAAATTCCTTCGTGATCTTGTGTAAATCAATAACAATCGCTATACACTATTTCAATGATTGTATTCTTTTGGTTAATCATTTTCATGAATCTACTCGTACGTTGGGAATCGAGAAAAAATCCTATACCAAAATGTCAAACCTTACATAGCTTAATTGTCGTATGTTCACCTGTACAATTGATGGTTTTTTCTCAGCGTTGCATTGGTACATCCCCACGTATACGGATCCATACTACCCTCCATTAAAAAATTCCATACATACTTTGCATAATCTAAATACTGGACAGTAGCGATCAGATGTGATAAATTACCTGATGGAAAGGCGAAATGTAAATTGGCGATCGCAAGTTAGAAAAGTAAAGATTTACTACAATCTTGTGTATCAAATAAGCACTGTAGGACAGTTTCCCCAATATTTGAAACAGTTGCGACGAAAGAAAGTCGTTGACCGGACCTGTAAGAATCACAGTCATTAATTTTTCTATAAGACACGATTTCATTCGCTGGGTGAGCCTTTATTCGCTCACACCTAACTGCTTCAATATGATCACCCTATCAGAGATTTTTATACAAAATAGACTATAATCGATTCGATATGATCTATATAGCCTTCAATCGTTTTTGGAAAAAAAAATTAAGTTATCAACTTTTGATTCTGAAGGCCTCATTTGTAGAGCCGAATCTTGAAATTTCGATTTTGGAAAAATGTCGAAAACTTTGTAAGATGATTTTAAAGGAAACTGCTCAACGTATAGATCTAGAGACTGGAATTGTTGAGGAACGGATTTCATGAGACCGTCAAAAATCGGTTTACTGGTTTTTGCGCCAAAAGTTGAATTTATGAATGAATTGATCTTCATCTTGATTATTGCAATAAGCTTATTCCCATTCCCTGAACATTTATGGGTCGCGAATCCCTATTATTATAATTCTTCAGAATTTAAGAATCTCATGCTGGTTTCGGTCCTAAGCTTTCAGGTCATATAATTCCTTGTCTTGACTTGTGATTCTGGTTGAGTTATATTTGCAAAGTATGAGGTACCCTACGGTTGAGATAGTCGTAGCACATTTATATTTCATTAGCATTATATTTCATAAACAATGGAATGCAGCCATTTAACCGACCGATGCCAATAGCGTCATAGGACAAGCTTCAAATGGGAATATTCAAATAACGATGAACCGAGTCGTTTAATTCATCAATGTTTCGTTAATAAAGTAAATTTTTCAAACCATAAAGTTTACAGCTTACCACCGTAACCGGAGCTGCAGGCAAATATGATCCAGCATATGCATAAAGACCAGATTGGCCTAGAAAGGGCGTTGTACAGACCGGATGCCAAGCTACTGTACTTGACGTCTTCTTGTTGGAAGGGAGTGTTGGCGAGTAGCATCAGTGCCATGGTCATCCCACTCACTATCCACATTATAATGATGTGCTCCTATGATACACAAGTATAAGTACATCAGTTTCCCTACGTTGTACATTTTTCTTGTCACAACACTAAATGAATGGTTTTCAGGTGCAAAGGGTATAATAAGAGCTAAAAACTCCCAATAATCTTGATTTTATCGACATTCTACAGTTGAATGAGTGGGTAACTTGTTTGCGACTACAACGCAACTACGTGTGGTCGATTGTTGTGTTATGCTATGGAGAGAATTCTACCAAATACCTCATTCATGGAATTATCAACATAACATCATTATCGAACATCTGCATCATCGGTCTGCATTATCGGAATCTGTTGATAATAATGAGACATTGAGAGATCATACCACTATTTGTTGGGACCTATTTGATTTTCCGATTTGAATACAAATTGTGGAATATATCTTGGACTGAAGGTCGCTCTCCGTTGCAGAGCGGTCCAGCGCGTTTATGCGAAGCCGCTCAGTACCACTGACTCGATTCCTGGGCTCGCAACAATCGATAACCAGGTCTTGGGGGCTTGTAGCAGAGCTTAATGTAAGATCTTGGAGAAAATTGAGACATCCAGATCGGGAAACTCAAAGGAACAAATATTCATTTATATTGTAAATTATGATTGAAAAAATAATCCGTTTAGGTATTTCAGACCATTCCGATCGAACGAGAAGTGGTGGTGGTAAAGAGGGGTAAAGTGCTCATTTTCAGTAATATTCTTCTTTATGGACCGATTCAAGTTAAACTAGGAAATACACCAAGAATATTCTTACTTTATAAGTAAGGTCGTCGGATTTGGAGAAATAGAACCATTCCGATGGTGAAAGAGAGAAGGGATTGTGGAGGAGGAAAGCAGCTTCTGTATATGAGGCAATGCACGATAATCCATACTTTTCCCAGCTGGTTTATAATAAAGTAAAGTATGTACTTATAAACTATCAGTGACCTACCTTTTTCAATGTTAATTTATTTTTCTTTTGATTGTTCATGAGTATTCCAAAGAGAAGGCCAATCCCCCAAGGAGCGAGTCGGTTGTAGGGTTCTGTGTAGAGCGTATCGTAGTACACCTGCGCATCTGAAGCTCTTGAATGAAAATATTGGTAAGAATGATCATACATATTTTATACCGAACAAGCATAAACATATTTTAATAAGAATAAAAACTCCTTTCGAGCGGACTTCTTCTGATATTGGCATTAATTATTTTCAAGTACTATATGAAACGAAATAAAATGAATGACCTGCTTGTAATTTGTCCATGGCTGATGGAGTAAACTAGTCGCCAGCATTTGTAAATTGACGGGATGCCCATGCCCGGGCAAACCTGACTAATGTTAGAAGGTTCTTGTAGGCCTGCCATACCAGAAAAGGTATAATTAGGTAACGTACCTGTCAAACAGTAAGTTCTCTGTTTTCAGTTCTTTAACAACTGTGAGGGCGAAGATGAGGATCACTGCTGAACATATAACTCCCACGATTGCCCAGATTGTTCCCCGTTTACTCTCTCGTAAACCAAATATGATCAGAGGTGACAAGAAGACAAAAAGTTGGAGGTCTGTAGCCACGTACCAAGTATGAGACATACACTGTAATAAAAGGTCGGCAGGTATTATGTCCAAGAAGGAGGACGCATGAGTTCAGTTCGGGCAAAGTTACCTACTTCTAGAAAAACATTTAATGGCATTTAATAGCTACCGATCTCGTGAGCCCTGGATAGATATTGTGGATACATAAAACGTTGGTCCACCAAACCTCTTTGCAGATAGCTTGTTTTTTCAAAATGACACTATCGCATAAGGGCCCGTTGCACATCACACCAGCCAGGGTTACCATCAGTATCAAACCAATTATATAAGAAGGGTACATTCTGAAACAAGTGTTGAAGAAAAGGTGTTGAAGAAAAGTTAGAACATGAGCCTGTTTGCATTAATCATTTCTTGATTGGAAGGTGGGATTTTAAGGTTCTACCCGAACCTATGTCATACATTGTGATTGCTAGGCATGGAAATGAAATCAAATAAACTCCATTCACATTCGTGAGAGAAAAATTTCTAATCCTCTTGAAGTTCCTGCTCCTGAGACAAGAACTCCTATCTGAGCAACACCATGGACATTTCTTGAAGAACCATGTAATTATTTGTCTCATTCTTTCTACTAGATTCGGTTGATGTAATGCTTGTTGGACTGATGTAACGCCTTCGACGAATTCACCTTTTGCCAAGTTGACTATAAATTGGCCTACGAATTGGCATGACAGACATTTTCATACGGGAAGTTGAATGCGATAGGCAAACCGGCCTTAATTAAACATTCAGCAAATTCTTGACTCAACGGTTGATCATTAAATGATTGAATAATTATCATTCATTATTAATAGGTAATTATTATTATTAATAATTATTATCAAATTTTTTTTCTTGGGCGATTCCAAAGGTTCATTATTGAAGATGATAAACCGAAATGTATGAACATTAAATGTAACATTGAGGTAAATATGTTTCCAGCGCAACACGATATTCCATGAGGCATGTTAATAATACACAGCAAAATCACTTTCGTGGAATAAATTCTCTATTGTCGACATACGTTAAAGGATTTCAGTATTTTATCCAATGTAATACTAATTTGTATCCCATTATGTAATGACTTTCTGTTTGGTTTCATAGATTAGTCATTCATACCGCATGAATCTACTGAAGAGGTGCCGAATCAAATCGATGTTCTTCCCTTCCTTCGCCAGTATCGAGTACATCACCAAGAGACCTCCCATTACGGTGAACGTATCGACGATGAAAGTAGTTGACACAATCACAGTTCCTTCCCAGGTTCTAATGAACTAATAATCAACATTATTAATTTTACTTTTGTTAGCCTTCCGCATTCAGTCTCCTCATGACCGTCCCACTTGTGATCAAACCTGTCTTGAATCTGATAGACAGTCCTATTGATTCAGGCTCACTCTATTTTTAAGCAATCAAATAAGATACCTATGAATAAAATGTTTAAACCAAATTATATTGATTTTGATTGTAAAATCCGTCTATTCTAAATCAGTTACTGATTTTTGGGAGATATATCAGCATTTATCACATCACTAGGGGATTAAAAAGCGAAAGTACTAATTCAAGTTACAACTTTTATTGAAGTTGAATGTACCACATTTTGGGCTTACCTTGTTCAGAACGAATTTATTATACACTGGGACTTCGTTCTTCAAATCATCTCTCCAAATGTGATAGATGATTACGATACATTGACTTATAACACGAAGGCCATCAATGCTGGAGAATTTGTTAGGAGAGGTCGCTGTCAACGTTTTTACGTTTCGAATCAACGAAAAACTACTCCACAGCCCATGGTATCCTATAAAGACGCATTACATTCCGACCACATTAATGTTAAGTTACTTACTTATACATAATTGTAAATTACTCATGATAATGTGTTACCTACCTTCGTGATCCCTTGCCAAAAATGTGTCATACAATGTACTCAGTATTGTTGCTAGAAATAGTGTGGAAAAAAATACCCTGCAACAAACAAGCATGACCTTACCGATTTTGTCCTTCAGTTCTTCTGTACCTTCAGTCCTTAGAAACTGTACACATTAGTATTCTTGGTTTCGTTATCGTCACCTCCTCCTATCCAAGTTTTGAGGGAGGAATGAAGCCCTCTTGGATCTTCCTTCTTCCGCCACCACACACCGTTGCGGAGGGTTTGCTACCATTCCATAAAAACATTCATTATTCGATTTGGAATGGACGCAGATTAAACCTGTTAGTATGGGAAACGATTGGAGGAACCAATTTAGCTCATTCAACAATTATAGCGAATGGAGAAAGATTACCTTTGAAATTGGGTTCCTCATTTACCTATAGATGAGAATGATATTTTCGTAAAAAAAAATGTACTGGGGCAGCAGGGCCAAGTTTTTCATTCAGGAAGATACGGCTAGCCAAATATCATAATTGTAACCATAGGTACCTGCCGAAATAATCATTATGTGTAACAAGACTTTGTGGTTAATCAGATTTTTAAAAATTGTACAGGTGTGATGATGAAATCATTAATCACTTTCACGCTCCATTTAGTCTGACTTACGCTCCAAGTATTTCCAAAGAACCCCAGTACGCGACTCCCTGGCAGGTTACGGCGATGGTGGTGTTGGGGGCAGTAAAACCCCGGACAAGCCCTTCAATATCTCTGGGCCCGCAGGTCTCAGGCACACAGAGACTTTGGAGAATGGGGACATCGTGGGGAACGAACGACAAGTTCTGGTGGACACCTCCGCAAAGGTAGACGTGGAGCCAGCAGTATTTCCCGGGTAAGCCATCAGCACCGGGCTCCATGCATTCGTCGAAACTTCCTAGGTTTATAAGGTTACCGGACAAGGATCCTGGTTGGAACCCACCGGAAGAATCGGCCACTGGAACACAAGAGTCTAGCATTGGTAAGTGTACCTCTACCTTCATGGCTCTCGGCCCAACCCACTGTGGGACGAATTGTCAATTCAACTAGAGTAAATCTAGTTGGATTGACAATCTAGTGGGATTGGAAATTTTCCAAAACTGAGTGCTGATTTCAAACATTACCTGAATTGGAATACAAATTCATTGTTGTTGTAAACAATACTTTTGATTTTCGAGGTATTCATTCAATTGAGTCAATGGAATAATCATAATTACTAATTATTAGTAATTCTATTAGTACTTGGAAATTGTCAGATTCAATTATGAATGTGGAAACGTCAACCACTGCTGGTGTCACAATACGTGGTGTGATCAAGAAGTTCCAAGACGTTTTGAATAGCGCGGCCGTAGAAAGCTGCGGTTGCGCTCCATTTGTAATCACAGCCTTCCCGAATAACCGCGTTTTTGTTTCGATTTTCTAGCCCTTTTCAGACCGTAGTTACATCTGTGATATGATGAGCCATTCAGGTGTCACGAGTGTTTCAAGAGGTTATTAAACAGACGGCCCTCAACATTGGCCTAAGACGCTCTAGTGGCAACGAATTCCTACCACAAGGTGAAACAATTACTCGTTTTCGCTACCTTGAAACCCTTAGAAATTTTCGCCATAAAATTCAGCAGAAAATACCAGAACTACGGCAGAAAATGCACGACAACGCGCCTTGCCACATAGGTAGCGCTCCTCATTCGTGAGTTTTTTTTTTTTTTTTTTTTTTTTTTTTCAAAAACAGGACTTCATCCAGCCCCTTACTCTCCTAACCTGGCTTCCTGTAACTTCTGGCTATTCCCCAAAATCAAATTCCCGATGGAAGGACATCGTTTTCAGTAGATCGAGGGGATGAAGGAAAAAACTTTGCAAATTCTTGACACAACGGTTTATTATCTTCATTGAGCAGATCACCCTAATCCAATTAACGAAATGATATATGAAACTTTAGCTCAACATCCAAATTTAATTTGTTTAAACAAATAGGTATTGTTTAAACAATTTTACAGTCAGGAAACCGAATGAATATTGCATTGTCATCCATCTACGACCCATGTTTAAAATTTCAAGTCTCTAGCTCAACATCCAAGTTTAATTTGTTTAAACAAATAGGTATTGTTTAAACAATTTTACAGGCAAAAAACCGAGTGAATATAATATAATATTAATAACCGAGTACAATAATTGTACTGTCATCCATCCGCCCCCCCCAGTTTAAAATTTCATGTCTTTAGCTCAACATCGAAATTTAATTTGTTTAAACAAATAGGTATTGTTTGAACAATTTTAATGACAAGAAACCGAGTGCATATTGCATTGTCATCCATTATCGATCCATGTTTAAAATTTCAAGACTCCAGATCATCATCAAAATGTAATTTGTTTAAACCAGTAGGTATTGTTTAAACAATTTAAATGACAAGAAATGTTGTATTTTCATCTAGTTCTGACTTATATTTAAACTTGAAATTTAAAATCCCTAGCTCATCGGGAACTTGAAAAACAAGTAGTGAAAATTATTATTATTTAGGTAGGTATTGTTAGTTATTAATAATGTTTATGAATTATTTTTAATAATGATTGATAATTATTATTATTTACTATGAATTTACTCGATACCTGGAAACCATGTTCTATTAGAATCTAGACCCGACAGGCTGCCGCATGATTCACCCTCATGTTGACGAATTTTGTTTTGCTCGAACTTTGTACTCTCATTGTGAACGAACGGCTGGTCGTACAAAGCTGCGGATGGTCTTAAAAAATTCAAAAAAATAAACTCTATATAAATATAAACTTAAAACGTTGCATTTTTCGGGATATGAAATTTTCAAAATGTCAACATTTGTTTTGAACCCCTTAACCGAATGTCATAAAAAGTTTCAAGGATCATTGTGGGGCTGGTCCAAACCCGTAAAACAATTTCGTAATTTTGGCTCAACGCTAACTGGCCAAAGTGCCGTGGACGGCGGACGGACGGATTTTTTTTTATTCGATTATTGGAATCTACGTATCTTGAAACGTAAACCCTCACATTTTGAGGGGAGGGGGTTAATTTTTTTTCTTTGTCGATTACAAAGTTTCATTATCGAAGATAATAAACCAAAACGCAGAACACGAAAAAGTTAACGTTGGGCCGCGCAATTTAAGAAGTCCTGGAACTTTTTGATCACACCTTGTACATATGGTGACATGGTGACACTTCCATTCGGTTCACCTCCCTATTCACAAACTCATGGAATGAACAGATGGCTAACAATTATTTCTTCTACCCTCGTTGTAGAGCCCATAGGCCTAGATGATCGATGTAGGTATGTAAAAGAAACTAGATAGGTAGAACGGTCGTTCTACCTAGATGAGAACGGTCTTAACCCCCCTCAAAATTTGTTGGTTTACGTTTCAAGATACGTTGATTCAGAAAATCGAATGAAAAGAAAGAAAAAAAAAAAAGAAAAAAAAAAAAAAAAAACGTCCGTCCGCTGTACGCCGTCTGCGGCACTTTGCTCAGTTAGCGTTGAGCTAAAATGACAAAACATTTTTACGGATTTGGACCAACCCCACAATGATCCTCAAAACTTTTCATAATCCTAGGTCAAGGGGAAGAGGTTCAAAACGAATTTTGAAATTTTGAAAATTTCAAAACTCGAAAAATGCAGATGAAACGGTATGTTTTTTATTTCATACTTAGATAGAGTTTATTTTTTTTTTAGAATTTTTTAAGACCATTCACAGCTTTGTACGACCAGCCGTTGGCTCACAGTTGGACGGCTCAGTTTTCAAAAAGGCTCAGCTGATTCAAACAGCACATGGTTTTCAAATATCGAGTTAATAAATAATATTTATTAATTATTATTAATAATTAAGCATAAAAATTATAAATAACCAACAATAAATATTAATAATTGACACTACTTGATAATAATTAGTAATAATTAATGATAATTCATAATAATGATTAATCTATCATTCAGTAATCTAGACAGAAGGGTGCAAAGAAGAAAATAAACCGTTGTGTCAAGAATTTGCAAAGTTTTTCTTGTTAAACATGTCGATCGAGTCTGCCGCCAAGCGTGACATCCTCGCCGTTATCCGTAACCTCGTTGCAAAGGAAAAACCTCTACACGAGATTTTTAGTGAGGTACGAACCGTTTATGGAGAAGGCCATATGAATCGTACCAGTGTGTACAAGTGGTGGTTAAAAACGGCCGAACGAATAACCCTCGTTGTACATGACGATCTGAGGAGTGGGAGACAGTCGATTTTGACCGACGACCTTGTGAAAAAAGTCGAGAATCCGGTCCGTGACGATCGCAGATTGACTCTGGATGAACTTTCTGCGAGGTTTCCGCAACTTTCAAGGTCTCTGCTGCACGAAACACTCACAGAAAAACTTGGATTTCATAAACTGTGCACAAGATGGGTCCCAAAACAGCTTACTGAACAACATATGTTGAATCGAGTGCAAACCTCCTATTGTTACTGGAGATGAAACTTGGGTTGCACACTATACGCCAGAAACCAAGAGACAGTCCGAACTGTGGCGTCACACCCTCAACCAAAAAATCCAAAACTACCATTTCAGTTTTTTTTTTTTTAAATCATGTCATCAGTATTTTGGGACCACAAAGGCATCATATTAATTGAACCTCAGGGGGAGACCACGAACGCAGCGAGGGATTGTGAGACTCTTGGACTCATTTGAATGGGGTTTTAAACACCCCCCCCCTCCCCTGTACTCCCATGACTTGGCGCCTTCAGATTACCATTTTTTCACATTCCTGAAGAGCACATGGGTCGACAAGTGGACAAACGAGGTGGTGGCAATGTTCTATGAGGAACTTCATCAAAAAATTAATCTGTCGTCTCACAACCTGCATTGAAAGAGATTGTGAGTAAGTAGCGAATTTTTTTTAATACATTCTTTTCAAGCCTACAAAAATTGAGTGCACTCACTTTCTGGACACACCTCGTACTTACTTTGTACAGCCCACTCGTCTGAGCTGCTCAATGATGTTTGAAGTTGTTTCAAATCGCGATGACAAGTTTCGTTTGGATTGAATTCATCATCTAGGCCGTTGAAAACCAAAGTCAATGGGGATAGTCCTTGTCGAATCCCCCACGGGGAATTCAAGTAGTTCAGCAAGCTCTCGCCGTAGTACCGTTCATATTCAAGCCCACCGACAAAGAAGAGCATTGAGCTAATTAATATGATTGAAATATACATATTCGAAAACTTGCTTTGACCAAAACTGCTTTCACGGTGCAAGCGCCCTTTTCAAAGACTCACTCACCCACTGCGCTAGTCTTATCGCTGCCTCTCAATTTATGTCTGTTTTCGTTGATTAGAAATGTGGCCTTCCTTTCGGCTTGAAGACATTCTGAATTTACTTATTCAACTTCTACAAGGATTTGCTGATTAGTCTCGTAATACTGTTTGAGCGCCGTGAAATCACGTATGGCACTGTGTGAATCAGGTAGGCGGTGAGATGAAACACCTCGACATCTAGATTTCCAAGTTGTGTCAATCCAAATCCAAAATCATAATGAAACCTTAACCACCCTTTAAAGGTTGGTTTAAACCACTGGAAAAGGTTCGATGAATCTCATAAATAACCTATAACATAAAAACTCTGCAAATTCATGACACAACGGTTTATTATCTTCTCTGAGCAGATCACCCTAATCCAATTATTGAAATGATAGATGAAACTCTAGCTCATCATCCAAACTCAATTCGTTTAAACAAATAGGTATTGTTTAAACAATTTTACAGACAAGAAACCGAGTGAATATTGACTGCATTCTTGACCCATGTTTAAAATTTCAAAACTCTAGCTAATCATCAAAATGTAATTTGTTCAGACAACGTACTCCCTTGGGGAGTATAACGTTTGGCCACCGAGGGCTGAAAGCGCAACACGTTTGGCTATCAATTCGGCGAGCGTGGAGGACACGTTTGGACAGACGATGAATGGCGCGTTTGGCCACGAAATTACTACTATTATCAAAGAGCCACTTACCAATGTCAGAATTCAAACACAAAGTTTTCATGACTGATTTATTAGTAAGGAGATTTATGGCTTCATTGTACTGTGTCGCCACATATAAGAAGAACTAATGGAAGTAATCTGAGATATTTAAAGAAATTGAGGACAAAATCAAACCTGATTTCATTGAACAAATTTTAATGTAAATTGTGATAACGCACAAAATGTAAATTAATGAATGAACACGAAAGAAATTTTTATTATTAGTGATGCAGAACTGTTCCTAGAAAAATCATCAGAGCAGCAGCTCAAAAATAGCAGTCAGCCTCAATCGTCAGCATTTGTTGTGGCAAATCTTTCCCCATATCGCACCCCCAGAGCAATAGGGCCACAAGTCAGGAAACCTCTTTTTTCAGGAGACACAATTGAAGTTTGGTTTCCTCAATCTAAAATCAGGTGACTGACAAAATTCAGCAAGCTTGCTGTCAGAGCAGCCGAGTACCATTGAAAAACTGACTATTATAGTTTTTCCCCGCTCGGTTAACCAAAAGTGGTGGTAGGGGAAAATGTGGCCATGTTGCACTAGAAAAAGAGAGGGAAAAATCGGGGTTTGCTCTAACAAATGGCTTCTTTCTTGGCCGGAAATGGTGTATTAAGACTGAATACTCTTAAGAAAAGATAATTATTTTATTAGAAAAGTGAAACCAACAAACCCTTGCAGAATATTAAAATAATTTATGAATATGGTTTGAAGAAAAAATAGAGTCACAAACGTCTCGGAAATTAATAGAGGCAAGAAAACAAAGAAAATTACCAATTCAAGAGGCAAGGTTGTGGTAAAAGTCATGGTAACTCCTTGGAATAACGTTTGATCCGCATAAATCCATAAGGTCCTTCATTTTAGGCGGCGGTATTTTCGGTGGTTCCTCGTACGCCGACTTCAACTCCACCGCAGACTTCGACGGGCGTCCGCGTGTCGTTTTCGGGCCGATATTGATCCTCTTGAATTCGGTGTCAGAATAATCCGTTTTGTAATACAGAACTGGTTCACCTTGGTTAATTTTAAGAATTTTTATGCTTGTCCAGAGCACCGCCTCCTGATGGTCGTTCCTGTTGAACTTCGGAGCCATTTCCTTCTCAAGCAGTTTGATGTCTCGGATATCTTCCGTCTTGACTTCAGTGACAAAGTATGGACTGCCAGATTTTTTCGCCATTTTAATAATCGGAGGCCACTGCTGTGGCGTCGGGATTGAGATGTTCTGATGGCTGCCATCTTCAGCCTTGCTCTTCTTGAGCATTCGTTTTTTCGCCTTCTCGATTGTGGAGTGCATGGAGTCACCCTCATTTTGGGTGTGCCCGACGACCAAAAATTTATGGGTTACTGATTTAATTTTGAATTGATTCACCGCGTGAAAGTACATGCAGGCCATAGCTTTGTTTTTCTGCTGGCCGGAGCAATTGTCGGAATAAAACACCACGTCTTTTCCTGCACAATATTTTTCAAGAAAGTCTAGCACGAACGAGCCAATCTCATTTACACCCCGACGAGCAATCCCTTCATGCCAGAAGTAGCAGTGACCTTGTTTAGCACCGAGGTCGTACAAGGTGAAGTTATAGCAGTTTAGTTTTCGTTTGTAATACAAACAATTCACTTCTCCGCACGGGGCCTGCAAAACGGCTTGCAAATCGTAGCACACGACTTTGAAGGTTGGGTCTGTTCCGGCTTTGATTGAATCAGTCTTCTTTTCCTGACGCGCTGCTTGCTTGTTCGTCGTGTGCTTTTCAAATTCTTCTTTCATTGCTTCTTTTTGTTCGTTGTCCGCGTGGTCGAAACTTGCGCACAGCGTACAAAGGTCTTTTTTTGGAACGAAGAACCCTAAGTTGAACTCAGTGTTGAAGATTTCTTGGTAGATGTAGAGGGATGCGACTCCATTCCCCCTTTCCCGTTGTAGAGCAGCGTACAGGCGATACATTTCTGCGACTGTAAGGCTCCCATCCAAATATTCCCGGGAGGTCTGTTGTCGCAGGTAGTGGGATTCGATGCGCGGAAATGAATTGATGTGTTCACGGACAGAGTTTTTGATCTCAGGAGGAACCCTGACTTGTTTCCCATGATGCCCCCTCTTCTCTGGTTCAAGGATTCCGTTCTCGTCCATTTTTCTCCAGCAATTCCGGATGAATTTATCAGCAATGTCCAGGGTTTTCATAAACATGGATTTACAAACTCTAGTGCGCTCCCCGTTAGTGGAGAGAAAATAAGAAATGTTATCCCCTCTCACTTGGCTAGCGTCAAGGTAGATAGTTTTCTTTCTGTTCTTCTCAGAGTGGGAAATGACGAATGCTCTTCTCGAAGCAGGAGAACCAAGGTCGCTCCAGAATTTTCGGTTTATTGCTTTTTGGTCATTGGGCAAAAATGTTTTCCAACACTTCAATTTACATTTTTCGGAACAGGTTCCTTTAACTTTTTTTTCGGCAACTACTTTATTCTTAAGAGTTTTGTAAGAAGCGCCAGAATTCACTTTGAGCTTTTTAACATTTTTCTTCCAACAATCAGGGTTTTTCGAACGCTTCCGAGACGTTTGTATGGAGTCATCAACGTTGTCTTCCTGATCCTGCACTATGTTTATTATTTCATCTCCCCCTGATTGGCCCTCAATCCCAATAGCTTCATCAGGCATGACAGCGATCGCATCGAAGGAATAATTACTATCGTGCAGAAGAGACGGATTTTGCCTCGGACGCGAGGTATCAGCTTTTTCCGCATCGCTGTCAGAATCAAAAAATTCTCCGCCCGAAGGTTCATAAGTTTTGTCCACTATTGAGTCATCCCCGTCTGAATCATACCCATCCCACCGAACGACTTTTGGAACTTCAACAGTAGTAGGTGGAATACTTACCATCTCTTCTTCCCGACTGGTTCCAGGGTGAGAATTTTGACAAAGCCTCACCATACGCTGACCGCGAGACTCCATTATTATTTGACGGAATAGAGAATTTAGAGAAAACACACTGATATACGAGCACGTGTCGAATAAAATGAAAAGCAGAAGCTACGAGCTGGGCAGTTGTGTCACGTTGGCTACTGGAGAATAGTAATGAATTTACGGAGGTGCCCAGCTGAGCAAAGATTCCAGAGCAACGAGGCCGTATCTATGGATGTCGCCGTGAAAAACTCCAAGTTTTCAGTTCAATAGGGCCTCACCTCCATAAATGGCGGTGTTGCTCAGAGAATTTAATATAAAATTGTCAGTGCAATAAGGACTTATTATTACTTCATGTTGTCTAGGATGCCAATAAACCAATTCTGAATGGAGGTACTGAAAGATAAACAGTAGTGGAACACATTGACGCCAAAATCTCAAAAACGACGCATACCGAGATGTGGCCCTATTGCTCTGGGGGTGCGATATGTGGTTATGTACAATAGTCCATCCTTGTTTCGGTGTAATTTTTAAACGCGGACACCAAAAACCCAGTCTCAGTATATTAGGTTTCACGCACGGAATTTACACTATTCTTACGAAAGCTCTGCAATTTCAGTCTTGTTTCTTCTTGAATTTTTCCAGAAACTACTCGGACGGTGTTCATGTTTGGGTGGGGTGAATAAAATTGGCAATTGTAGTCACGATGAAAAGTTTCTGCTCCGTATGTAGTGCGAGGGCAATCAGCGGAAGGTGGTGATGCCCAGATCTTCGGCGAGAAACGGCACTCCACCTCCTTATATCCTGTCAGCACACATTAACTGAAACAGGAAGCTTCTGTTGGGTCTGTATTCATCAGGTCCAGAAATGTGTTGTAAACGTGGTCCGGAGGGAGGAAGCTTAGACCAAAGAACTTTTTCGTCCATTTGACCACTTTATATTACTTGCGTTAGTGTATAAGCAGCGTTTTTCGTTTCTGTATAAATCGAAACCATGCTTGGCCTAGGTGAAAATTGCATCGGAAAAGTTTCTGGGCGCCGGATTTGAAGTCCAAGTGAACAGTCTCATGATCTAGTTCTTTCTCACACGAATCCAAGCACGAGTTTTGCAATACTGTCCAGAATTCAACATTATATTTCACTTTTTTGCTGGTAAGGAAATCAAAGTCCACGGGAACGTAAAAACGGTTGACGTAAACGTGCAGCGAATATAGCTGATAGAAACATTTAGGGGCATAGGAAAACGTACCGTCAGCAAACGCGTGGATGGAATTTAACAATAGCATTAAATTCGCTGCTGTTTTAAAGACCGGAAAGTCATCTTGTGAGGACATGAAGCAGCGTAATGCATCCGGAGACGTAGAGGGTTCCTGGGATAAACTGAACAATTCCTCTAAACATTCTTGCTTATTTTTGGGGAAGTGGGAGTAACTTTTCTGCGGGCTTCATACAAACTCTTCCTTATTAGGTTCATGTCTGAATGCTCCGAACTCGAATTTTAATGACGAATTAATGGCACATAGGGTCGCCAACAGCTTTTAGTTTCAAAGAATTATAATCTAGAACAAAATACAATACACTGGCGTTTTATTAGGAATTATTTCTTTTATCTTGTAAGACAGAATTGAACACTTTTGTACATTCATTTATTCTCTCGACAACATTGATGTGTCAAATGTCACATCATACATAACAACTAATTACATAGAATGCTCTTTCCTAACATATTGAATATAACAACTCCTTGGTACTGGAAGGTACAGTCAAGACTTGTGAAGGTGTTTTGTTCTGCATCATATTTTGTATACATATCCAATCCATACCAAGATTGTTGAAAAAGATGGCAAATAGATACAGAAAACACTCGAATGTATTGAGGTTTCTTACTCCACTTTGATATTCCTCAATTTAAGTTGTTAATTGATTTGATTCCTATATCGGTATATTTCAGATCTCTTCAGGGCAACACATATTAGGGATACACACAAAACTCGAACAACATGTTACGGCCAAGGTAAGAAATAAACAAACGACAAAATGTGCCTACATGATGCCCCTAGTAACTAACGAGAAAATATATTATTGGTTGTATAATATAGAGCTGGGTTCAATTTTCTATTGTAAGCCCATGGCGTGGCAAAATTCTTCGGACATGGAGCAGGAGACTGTTTTCACTTGTGGCGGACACTTCCTGCCTCCATTCTTTGGGTGTATCTGAAAAGAAAATGAAGTTACAAGTTATTACAGCAAGTTATCTCAAGTGCCTGAGAAGCAGTGTTAACAATATTTAAACTCCACGCGTCGATATCAAAGTAAAAAAATCCTGGAAGACTGCTGAGGAAGACTTGAGGACGGATTATTTTTCGATTTTCTGAATCTGCGTACCCACTATCTTGAAACGTAAAACAAATCATTTTGAGGGGAGGTGAGAAAATCTTTTTCTTTGATCGATTCCAATGGTTCATTATCAATGATCAAATTAATGATTAGGGGGGGGGGGGGGGTTAGATTATACGATTATAGTGTACGGGCTCAAATGAAATTTGTTGACGTGGGGATTTGAAAATTTAAAGTTTTTTAAACCGGTTAAAAAACGGTTGTTTAAATTCAATTCATTGTTTAATTCACCGCTAAACTGGCGGGCCCAAGAAGTTGTTAAGGTGGAAGTACATACATACCAGAAAACAAGTTACGCTAATATGCTGCTTACAGGTAGATCTATGACTTTATATTATTATTAGAAATTTATTTGTATAAGTCTTACGACCATTACAAAGAGTGGCATGAAACATGATTAATATACAGGAAAGAAAAGAAACAAGGAAAACACTGTGTCACAGCAAGTGTGAAAAACGAAAACTTATCCACTTGGTAAAACGAAACTTATCCACTTAATATTAGGTAGGTATATCACTTCAAAAAAATGTTCAGTACAGTTTATATTCTTAAACCTAACACAACACATTAATATATCAAGATACCAGAGCAATAAACAACCATCCACCACCTAGCTCAAAAAACGCGCTCTTCCCTTCAACGAAGCATTCACAAATGAAAACAAACAAACTGCCTCCTTTTTCCCTTCCATCTTCAAGATATTGCTGAGGTGATGTAAGGACATTGCTTTGCATCTGTAAAAGACCCGCCTCTCGTTTCGTGTCCCAGGACAAGCACTCAGAAAATGAATGAGGGAATCCTCTGCCCCGCACACATCCGCACATATAGGGCACTCCGCCGTTACATCGAAAGATGCCTTCAGCCCCCCGGAGTACACCGAACACCACTGAGCACCAGCCAGTCTGATTTGGCACAACAGTCTCTTGCAATGGTAGTCCAGGTCGAGGTTCAGGTAGGCCGCCGGCGCACCGTCCGTAGGAGCCCAAAACCTGTACAAATGGCTAAACGAGGATGCCGTCACCCTACTCTGATCCTGCAGCCAACATCTTCTGGCGAAACCATCCATTATTTCCCGACGACCGGCACTTAAACGGACGTAGTCCTGCGAAAGCCACAAAGCCGCGCACCCAGCCTCCTCAAGAAAATTACCCAGATACGTGGCCCAGTTATACCTTACATGCACGCCCCTCATCGCTAGGTCCAGCAAACGAAGGAAACAGATCCGGGGTAAACGGCCCTCCTCCATCCGGCAGATCCTAAACCACCACCCCAGCGCTCGATTCACCACCTGGACCTTCGTATGAGACAGCCCAAACTCAAGTCGCACCATGTAATCAGGAGTGTTCCGAGCCAAATAGAATGCCGATTTGAAAGCCCGGACCTGTACCCTCTCAACCACCTCCAAGTATGAAAAACCCCAGACTTCGGATGCGTATAGGGTCGTCGCAAAAGCCACCGAACTCAAAACCCTGAACCAAGCATCGAGAGCACTATAGTGCCGGTCTTACTCAATATAGGGAGCAACGTTCCGGCCGCCGACTCTCCCCTACGTCTCTGTGCGTTGGCGTTCTCGGCGAAAGAACCATTATTCCTAAAAACCACTCCCAGGTAGGTATACCTTCGAGCAGTTGTGATCTGTCCATCCCCACATCGGAAGGAAATATTTCTGAAACTGTTTGTTTTGCTGAAAATCAGAACATTGGATTTAACGTAGTTTATTGATAGGGAGTTGACACGACAGTATTCGTCAAAAATTCTCAGGGTCTTTTGCATGCCAGAAAAACTGTATGCAAATAGGGCCAAGTCATCTGCGTACTGCAAAGAAAGTATGTCCTTTTCTCCAACCAAGTTAACACCGCCCACGCCCCTATCGGAAAGAAACGAATCAAGATCCGCCACAAATAGAGAAAATAGCAGCGGTGACAGTACGTCACCTTGCAAAATACCCTCCGTGATTGCAAACGGTTGTGTGTCCCTCCCCTCAACCCTTACACAAAAAGACGCATTCCGATACAAAGATCCAAGTATTTTCACCAGCTTCGCACTGACATTCATTTCATATAACTTTCGCCAAAGTATTGTATGTGATACCCTATCGAAACATCTCTGGAAATCTATGAAAGCGACATAAAGTTTTCTTCCAGGCAGGCGGGTGCACAACGATACTGCACTGGTCAAGACAAAAATGTTGTCGACACAACTACGCCCCTTCCGAAAGCCATTCTGACTTTCGGGTAGCAGCTTATTTTCCTCCACAAAATTTTGAAGCCTACAAAGAAAGATTTGATTGAAAATTTTAAGTATTGTATTGATCAGTGATATACCTCGGTAGTTTGCAGGGTCATTTTCATCGCCTTTCTTATAAAGAAGGAACGTACGAATCCGAACTAGTACTGCTGGAAGAGAGCCCACTCTTAAGATATTATTGAAAAAATCCACAATCAGAGATAGCCATCAATCGGGAAGATTTTTATAAACCTCATAGATGATACCATCAACTCCAGCGGCCTTATTATTCTTGAAGGACGCAAGGGCTGCCACTAACTCCTCCAATGTTACCGGCTCATCCAGGCTCGGGTGGTGTGTACCCAAAAATAAGGGGGTGTCTTCAGAAATGTCATCCTCAAACTCACCAAAGAACGGGTAAATTTCCGAGTAAAATTTTTCGACAACACCAATATCCAACTTTCCGTTCCTGGGCCCCTTACGTCTGATAGTTTTAATAGCCCTCCAAAATTCTTCAGAGTTGCGTACATTAGATAAGGACGCTCGAATATCTCTGAGATAATTGGATTCTTTAACCGCTAGAATGGCTTTATATTCAGCTTTCATAGTTAAATATTCTTCAACTAACTGCGCTGTGAACTTTTTCCTTTTAGCCTTTCTTAATGCTGAGCGCATTTTATATCGGGCCGTTCTACAATCCCTGTCAAACCATGGCTTACCCCGTGGAGTGCTGAATATAGGCCTCGGCTTCAATACACCCAAAGTTACCCCCACCTCATTCATTACAGAGATCATCATCGTATAAAAGGATGCAGGGCTACCATTATCATTATTCCGATTCGGCACTAGTTGCGACATTTTATCCTTAAAATCCCTTGCCTTCGTTGAATCCCAGCCAAATTTCATCTCCGCCACACACTCATTCCGGCCCACATCGCTGTCCATGACACTGCCATCGAAGCCGAAAGTAATGACCACCGGCAGATGGTCAGATCCCGACCCAAGACCCAGAACCTCGAAATCGTACACCAAAGGCAACGTATTCACATCCACCCACACTTGGTCCACACAACTTCTCCCCTGATGTGAAATAAATGAAAACTCACCACTTTTATCCTTCATCGATCGTCCATTCAACACAAAGTAGTAATTTTCCTTCATAAATTCGACAAGATTTCTTCCAGATCTATTAATTGTGCGGTCCAGCGATGTACGAGAGTCCCTAAACCTAGTTCCATCAAAAATCTCGCCCATTCCTACATTCAACAACCCAATACGGGAATTCCAGTCTCCCCCAAGTACCACGCAAGCACTAGAATACTGGCTACAATGACCCCTCAAGGATTTACCAAACTCAGCAGCGACGCCACTCGAGAACCCCTCATTAAAGTACGTTATCCCCAGCACAACCATCTCACCCCCATCCAGACGCACGGCTAGGAAGATCCACTGCCTAGAGACCTCCAGTGTTTTTACTAGAAAATGTTTTCGAAAATATGTAACTATACCACCACTGGGCGAGTGAATAACACTATAACCATCCCAGGCAAAATCTACATCCTTGTCAACCCATGACTCGAGCAAACATACAATGTCAAAGTCATATTTATGAACATCATCTGCTACATCAATAAAATTCTTCATACCTTGACAATTCCAAAAAGCTACTTTGAAAGGCTTATAATTAACATAACTTAACTGAGGATCGGAGTTCGATGCCCCACCGCGCAAGGCCCCATCGACGACCAGGCGCCCTATGACTTTATAGCCAATATGAAAATCATACGGCTAAAACTTTGAGGTATTAAGTGGCCATATTCGTCCCATTGTTGCACAATGCGTAATTGGTATTAGTATGACATTTTCCCCGATGCCATTACGATCCATTATGTTAGACTGTTTATTCGTTCGAGCGTCTCCTCTCTATCATACATGAGAGTTATTAAGAATTATATTTACCAGCACATTCCGGGTCCTAATCCTGGTTCCGTTGGTGCAAGGGAAACACTGAGACCACTCGCTCCATTTAGAAACGACACAGTTCTGTGGTTTTCCTGTTGGCCATGGGTTAGGTGAGGCTGGAAACCAATCAAATTACGAGCATTAGTAGCATTACCAATGCCGTTGATTAAAGCCATGAGGGTCGGATTAATTTGATGTTTTCAGGAACTAGAAAGGAATACAACAGAGTCCCCAGGTAAAACCTCCAAATTCCACGTCATCGTACCCAAAAATTAAAAGTCTTCAGCGTGTCCTAGAAGTATTTAGACCACACATAATCATACATCCTAGTTTTCCTACTTATCTGATGGTAAATAAACGACCTCACCATTTCTAGACTGAATCTTGAGTGGTTCGCAAGTTTGTTGACAGTCATCCAAAGTTTCAAAGTTATTCTTATTTCCTCGACAACCACCGTATGAAAATTTAACGCATTTCTTGGACTCTTGATCAAAAGCGAACCGAGGAAAATCTGCTCGGCACGGACCTGACACACGTGGTTGCAAGCAAACCTCTGGAACACAAGAAAGCCGATAAGTGCACATAGTTACGTACTAAATTAAATGAGGGTGATGTGCGCTCACCAATTGAAACCTTGGACTTTATACTGGAAAATAATTTCGAAGTACGCTTCTGAGAGGAAGAGGGATAGCTGTCAATGTTGAGAACTGTTCTTATAAATTACCGCTAAACATTAATTTCATTATATCTATAGAATTTCCATATAATCTCACGTTGAGCAGTAGTTCCACTGAATGTGCATTTAGCATTTCCAGAGCATTTAACTTTCTCTTCAAGAGGCACTAAGTCGGAGCATATCTTCTCCGGATTTGGGTCTTTGAATGTCCTGACTCTAGTGATGATACCCGAGCCACAGGTAACACTGCAAGTGCTCCAATCACTCCATTCCGTGGTACCACAAGATGAAGGAAGCTGGAGGTATTGAAAAGCATCATTACTTTTACACACTCCCTGTTATTTTGACAACTGTCAAAACTATGGCATTTGTAAAATGGTACTGCAGTGTACTATACCATGGGTTTCCGAACATACTGACCTTGATTGCTCGTCCCCCCGTGCAGACGGGCATCATACACTTTTCTTTTTCCATCATACTTATGAGGCTGCACTTCTTATTAACTCTTTCGTCCGAAGAAACAAACGTTCTCTGCCGAAGTTTCATACCGATTCCACACGTGACAGTGCATTCAGACCAGTCCGACCAAGCAGTTACATCGCATTCACCAGGAACCATAGGCTTAATCACCTCGTCCAGGTCTTCATCGCCGCTGCAGCAGACGTATGTAGAAAATAACGGCATGGAATGAGTAGACATGAGTAGTAGAATGAGATAATGAAAAAAGGCCGACTGATACGCATTGCTTCAGACAGGATCCAATCGGTTCATGTTTATTAAAACCGCCTACAAACTCGAAATATAAATAATCCCCGTAAAATCAACAAAAATTGGTTATAGGCACGGTTACTAAAGTAGACGGTCAGGTCACCATTATGGCGGCCGGGGAATCCCCAAGGGGGCATGACGTCACGCGGCTAACAACTCAGTCTGCCTTTCCCTTGTCATTGCTAGTCTGTGAATCTTCCAGTGCGGATCGACTATTAAATTTTTTTATTTGCAATGGTTATGTGTGCTGTGTTTGGCTGTTCTAATTCCCATCGACATCAGAACGAGCTTGGAATTGTTTTTCACAGATTCCCGAAGAATAAAGAAGTGCAGGACAAGTGGGTTTTTGCATGTAGACGGTCCGATCGTTTTTCTTATGAAAACAAGCGTGTTTGTTCGAAACATTTCAATGAAGCGGACTACATACGTGATTTAAAAAGTGAGTTGCTAAATCTTCCTCCAAAGAAAAGACTAAAACCTGATTCAGTGCCTCATATAGATATGCCATTGTCCTCTTTATCAATTAACCAAACCACGAAAGATCGGATGAAGCGTGCTGAGAAGAGGCAAATTTTGAAAGAAATTAGCACTATCATGAACGGCCCTGCCGAAACCAAGAATTGTTTGTTCCCTGAGGAAGGATCAGTCGAGTCAGGGATCAGAAAGGATCATCCCAGTGAATTTTTTGAGTCCGCAAAAGAATCAGCGTTAGAATTGAAGACGAATGGTGACAGAGGGCCTGATGTAGACCGCCTCCTACTTTTGGGGGAAAACTCAAAGCTCAAGGACGAAATTGAAACCTTAAGAAAGAACTCATAGTCGCAAAAGAGGAAACAAAAATGTATAAGAGTCACCTTCGAATTTTTGAAGGCAGATTATCGATGCCCCAGCAACAGTCAGTAATTGCTGGAAAATGCCAGTCTTGGTCTTCGGAGGACATTGCAAATGCTATTACTTTGCGTTGCCTATCTTTCAAAGCTGCTGCTTATGTGCGGGATTTATGCGTATGAAGAACCTCAATATTAAGGCCCTTGATAAAAAGAGGAAACGCCAGTGGGTTGGAGATTGCAGCCGAAAGAAGTCCAAGAAAATGAAAAAGGTTCTATCCTGAAACTTCTCGAGAACCTTGTTTAGTCACAGTTTTATAGTGGTCATAGAAGCTAAGATCTTTTTCATTCATCTTTACCGTTTACCTATTTTTAGCCAATGATAATGAGTGTTATTGTTTATGTTTTTCTATTTTCTGAATCTTCTGAAGTTGTGTTCATCGTGTTTCCCTGCGTAACCAACAATATACCTTATACGTAAATACAATACATAAATACTTACTTCCCTTGTTTTATTCATATCACAAAGTAACTTCAAGGAGTTTCCCCTCAAAACAATATGTAATAGGCTCAGTAAACATTCCTGAAGGGTATGAAATTATTGGGCAACATATTTTTTACAGTAGCATAAATACTAAGGTGAAAGATCCTCGGGAATCGTGAATTGATGCGGGAATACTGTGACAAGAGATAGGGCTCGGGCGCTCAGTGTTAGCCACGTGACGTCACGTAAAAGGGGGCGTTGCCTCGGTGACCTGTACCGTCTACTTTAGTAACCGTGGTTATAGGTATGATAGATAATAACTTCGATTAAAAAAACTCTGCAAATTCTTGACACCACGGGTCATTATCTTCTTTGAGCAGATCACCCCAATATAATTAACGAACTGTTAGATGAAACTCTAGCTCATCGTCCAAATTAAATTTAAAATACCTTGCGAATTTCTTTCATATCATACCATACTGTACTATACCAAATCATACAGACAATAATATACCATACCATACTCATACCATGTTATAGAAACCGAGTGAATATTGCATTGTCATCCAGTTCTGACCTATATTTAAAATTTCAAGTCTCTAGCTCATCATCAAAATTTAATTTGTATTATTACAAAAAGGTATTATTCAAACAATTCTACAGATAAGAAACCGAGTGAATATTGTAATGTGGTCAATATCCGACTCACGGTTAAAATTTCCAGTCTGTAGTTTACCGGGAAGATGAAAAAAGGTAGTTTTATGTTGGGCGGCTGGGGGGTTGACCCACTTAACGGCCGTTGTAGACGCGAAGTTTAGTGTTTCTCCTAACTCTTTACGCGCTCACTGTGAACGAACGGCTGGTCTTACAAAACTCCAATTGATCTCAAAAAATTTGTTATTTGTCATGTCATTCAAAAGCGAACTAAAAATCACACCGTTCAGGTAAATTTTTCGATATTTGACATTGTCGAAATTTTAAAGTACGTTTTGAACCCCTTCCAATCGAGCTAGGGTTATGAAAAGTTGTAAGGATCATTGTGGAGCTGGTCCGAACCCGGAAACCAAATTTCGCAATTTTAGCTCAACGGTAACTGGGCAAAACGGCACGGGTGGATTTTCTTTTTTAATTCGATTTTCTGAATCTACGTATCTTGAAACGTAAACCAACAAATTTTGAGGGGGTGTTAGAATTTTTATTTCTTTGGGGGATTCCAATGGTTCATTATCGATGATAATAAACCAAAATGCTTTCAGACGGCAAAATCTTGGTATTTTATAAATTAGTAACGATGGTAGTAGTGCAGGGCAGATTGATTAATTACTCATTGGTTCATGCTGAGTAGCTGGTTTTCCTGTTACATCACGGATATTCATCATTGAATAATAAACTAAACGAAATTATGTCAATCAAGACGCTATTCAAATTCAGTAGGAACTCTACAATAATTTCAATGATGCGAGTGTGACCCCATTCTGAAAACATAAATATCATTCCAGTGTTTAGCAACATCACCGCTTCACTGAAAACGGTTCAAGAAAGCTGACATAATAATTCAAGAGAGATAAGGTGGCACAAGTTCCGAGTACAAAATTGAATTGAGAAAAACTTACGGGCACTTATCTTCAGCAACACACATCTCTCTAGAAATTACTTGTCGGTCACATTTCAATTGTTTCGCCAAGTTCTCATCAAGATATTGCCGTTTTCGCATTCGGATACCTTTGCCGCAAGTAACGGAGCATGGACTCCATTCCGAGTAAGGACCCACCTTGCAACCGGCTGAAATATGAATAGACAGATAATATGTGCCAGCTTGCATAGCATACCTACAGCATTGAATCAACCTACACTAAACACCATATCCAAACTATTCATATTATGGTAATTTTAATAACAAAAATAATTGTAGGGCAATTGGTTACAAAGAGTAGAATATGTTTGATGAGGTACCAATATATTGATTTTTCGGTAGATTTTTTTTCTTTGAAAATTTGCTGTAAATCCTCAGATTTTAAATCAATTATGTAGACAATAACCATTGGCACTGGTAGTTACTTTGAATTCGTTACGACCATTTGCAGAAAATATTCCATAGTGTACATATGCGCTAAGGATTGCTGAGACGTCAACGATCGTTTAACGATCTAACTAATAATTTTGAGTTACCTTATTCTGCTCTAACAGTGTGCTAAAAAATGCATATTTCAGTGGTTTCATTTTTCCCAGACAATCGTAACTCATTTTGGAGCTCTATAAAATAAATTACTCCAACAGTCCAAAAATAATTTGTACATTTATGCAGATATAGGTATGTATTTTGGGATTCGATCCTGTTCATTTTGAAATCCTTCCAAATTAACGAACATTTGGAGCATTCCCTATATCTTTGGTACCTTATCCGTTGGCGAGGGAGCACCACCTCCTGGGCCAGGGCTCTCAGGTAGGACTACTCGTATTTGAGACGAGGGATCTGATTGATGTTCTATGACGTGTTCGCCTGGTCATTGGACCAATGAAACATTGGATAGTTTTCCTCACCTCTGACCATCTGATCATGACGGAACACCAATATATTCATGAATAACTCGAATGAAACTTGAATACATATGACCGATGTACCTACCTCGGCCTTCATCTTCAGTATTTTCACTAACAGTAACTTGCTCGAGTATTTCTTTTTCAGATAGATCAGTGCACTTTTTCGGTATCACTTTCTCCCTGGATATGTAAAGTCTGGCGAGGGGTGGAAAGTCTGTAGCCGAAGGGTTGTAGAAAGGGGCCCTAGGATCTTCTGGATACATCGTAGTGATGCGCCTTATTCTTTCATGGGGTGTTGTTGGAACTTTCGGGCTCTAGAAATGCAGGGAAAAATTTGAGTATCTCGAACATTGTGTGTGACGTTAGAAATCAATAGTAGATAATGTGGAACAATTGAATCAATAGGTATCCCGTTTTCCGAAAATAAATTAGTAGGGCACGACTCCTCAAAACCCTTCAGACTTTAGTCGGTGGTATGCAACTAGGTTGAGCTTTCAAAAACAACCGACATACTCGTAACTGGCCTCAATCTTAGTTCTTATCCATCGTTTTATAAAGTTCCTTTGAATGAATCAACAAGAAATTTACATTTATTCATGTATGGTCACCCCTCTGTGAATGAGGGTTCCTCACCTGATACGACACTCCATCGTCTGTTCCGGCATCGTAAGGATATAAATCTATGATTTTGTTTTCCAGCCAAGAGCAGTCATCTTGGCACATATTCATTGATGACAGGCCAACCACCCAATCAGGAGATGGTCCTGAAACAATGCACTATGACAGTAGATTGCAGCGCTTCCAAGCCTGGCTCATGGCATTGTAACACATGCACACACCACAACTAAGATTGATGTTTTTGCACCATGAAAGGAAATGTTCTGAAGATATCAGCTGAAAGTAATTCAAGGTATCACGTTGTTACATCATCATTCCGTCGATAAATCAATTCGACTAAGGATATAAGAGATTCTAACAAATGATTATTTATGGGTTCATACCGAACATTGATGCCACAGAGAAGAGGTAATGTCTTGGGTCAACCACAAACTGAGCGGTTGTGTTACTGTTGACGTGCGGCCACCACAGTCCTGTCGCACGTACGATGGTCCTCAGGTGTTTTGACTGAACATAGAACAAAACGCCCCAGAAATGTTAATCAGAAATATTCATCAATTGACATTTTTGGTTTATTATCTTCGATAATGAGCCATTGGAATCGCCCAAAGAAAAAAATTCTTTAAACCCCCCTCAAAATTTGTTGGTTTACGTTTCAAGACACGTAGATTCAGAAAATCGAATAAAAAAAAAAAAAATCCGTCCGTCCGCCGTACGCCGTACACCGTGTTACCGTTGAGCTAAAATTGCGAAATTTGGTTTCTGGGTTTGGACCAGCCCCACAATGATCCTCGAAACTTTTCATAACCCTAGGTCAAGGGGAAGGGGTTCAAAACGAACTTTGAAATTTCGACAATGTCATATCTCTAAAAATTCACATGAAACGGTGTAATTTTTAGTTCACTTTTGAAAGACCTGAAAAATTAATTTTTTAAGACCAATTGGATTTTTGTACGACCAGCCGTTCGTTCACAGTGAGCGCGCAAAGGTTTAGGAGAAACTAAACTAAACTTCGCGTCTAAAACGGCCGTTAGGTCGGTCAACCCCCCAGACGCCCGACATTAAACCTACTTTGTTTTCATCTTCCCGGTAAACTACAGACTGGAAATTTTAACCGTGAGTCGGGGATTGACCACATTGCAATATTCATTCGGTTTCTCATCTGTAAAATTGTTTAAATAATACCTTTTTGTAATAATTTTGTAATAATAAGCTGTTGACTTGAAATTTTCAAAATGGGTCAGAACTGGATGACAATTCACACGGTTTGTATGACATGGTATATTATTGTATGTATGATTTGGTATAGTACAGTATGGTATGATATGAAAGAAATTCGTATGGTATTTTAAATTTAATTTGGATGATGAGCTAGAGTTTCATCTTTTTTTTTTTTTTTTAAGGCTTTTATTGCACCGAGTAATCTCATTAACAATACAAATCTGACTTACATTACTACAACACACTATTCAGGACCTAAGATGCATAACTTTGTCCCTTGTCTCTCGAACATATCACATTCACTTCCTACACAAGCTCATGCGGTTTCAAACGCTTAAGGCGTCGAGTTAGATCTTGCACATCCAGGAGCTTTACAGCATCCTCATTCACATGATCTTTTAGTCTGGCAAGATGAGCCGTTGCTCGCTTTTTGATCACCACATCCACACTGTCAACTTGAAGTTCACGGTGGAGTGCCTCATTTCGGAAGTACCACGGCGCATCAGTGATACATCGTAGTACAGAATTCTGGAAACGTTGAATGATCTGTCTATTGGTTGGAGCTGTGCAGCCCCACAACTGCGCTCCATACATCCAAACTGGCTTGAGTACTTGATTGTAAAGAAGCAGCTTGTTACCAATGGTCATGGTGGATCGTCGGCCGATTAGCCAATACATCCTTCTGAGTTTTAATGCGAGCTCTGTCCTCTTCTTTTTTACATGTTCCTTCCACCTGAGCTTGGCGTCTAGCGTCATGCCCAGGTATTTGGCTTCATTCGCGTAGGGAATTGCCACGTTGTTGAGGAAAGCAGGGATGTAGTTAATCTTCTGGTTGGTAAAATCAACGTGCACCGACTTGGCCTCATTCAGTTTTATCCTCCATTTTGTTGTCCAAAGACGGATTTTGGAGATGGACTTATTGAGTTTTGATATTGATTCGTTATTGCTGTCACCAACTGCCAGGACAGCAGTGTCGTCTGCAAATGTTGCTGTGGTGTTATGTTCGACTTCTGGTAAATCGCTGGTGTATAGAAGGTACAGGAGTGGGCCCAATACACTTCCTTGCGGCACACCAGCATTTATTTTCATTGGCTCTGAGTACGCATCGTCCTGTTTGATGCGAAAGTACCGGTCAGATAGGTAGGATTCAAGCAGCTCAACATACTGATAAGGTAGCATCTTCTTCAGTTTGTAATTCAGGCCTTCGTGCCAGACTTTGTCGAATGCTTGAGACACGTCCAGAAAGATGGCTGAACATACCTTCTGTTCGATATGTGAGATCGATTACATCGATCTCGATTGTATGTGCAGTTCGATAGAGAAGATAATAAAACCATTTTCTGTCCTTATCACGAGATCGCATCGTATGTTTTCCCATCCCCCCGTACAAACTATACATGGTGTCAGGTGTTTTTTTGTTCTCTTTTTTTTTATTTTAGACGCGAAACTGATTTTGTTAAACTCTGTGAGTGTCGGCAAGCGCGATTTTAATTTTCGTTTTCGGGTTTTGGTGTTTACCGACTGGGCATTCGGTTCAAGCGGCGTAGGATCGACCGATCGGGCGGCCGTACCACGTTGTTGAATCCGAAGGTTTGACCCAAGCACAACAACAATCAAGCGGCCGTACCTCAATATCGTTCGCAAAATCTTCTTGAACGAAAGTTTTTGCGATATAAGGTATGACAATGAGCCTCCCAGTTCCCGAGAAAATGGGTCTGACCGGCAATCCGGCAGAGAATTGGACATTCTTCAAACTAGAGTGGGCTAATTACGTCGATTCGTCGGAGTTGGACGCTAAACCCGCAAAAGTGCAAGCCGCAACACTGAAGACACTTTTCTCTCGCGACGTCCTCCGAATCTTAGTGAACCTCAAGCTGACAGCTGCTCAGATGGGTAGCACAAAGGAGATAATTCAAGCTCTGGATGGATATTTTGTCCCCAAGGTAAATGTTATTTACGAGCGATATGTGTTCGGTTCTGCCAACCAGCATGACGGTCAGACGGTCGATGATTACCTAGCTGAATTGAGAAAACTAAGTGCTAGTTGTGAATATAAGGTATTTGAAGAAGAGATGATACGAGACCGTCTCGTGCTAGGGATCCGCCACGAAGCTACAAAAAAGCAGCTCATAGGAAATCCAGAGCTCACCCTCAGGTCGGCTATTGACACCTGTAGAGCGAACGAGTTAGCAGAGTGTCAAATGCGGCACATTTCGGGGACAGAACAAGCTGAAAGCGTCAATAAAATCGTGCGTAAGCCTAAAAGGACGACTTTTAACTCTTACAAGCAGAAGGGGGACAAGAGAAATACCTCTTGCAGGTACTGTGGTGGGATACACAAGCATGACCGGGTATCATGCCCTGCCCTAGGTAAGATGTGTTCAAAATGCTCAAGATATGATCATTTTGCTAGGGTCTGTCGTCAGTCGTCGCAAGAACGCCAAAATTACAGCAATCGGCGACCACAGGTACGAGCTCTTGATCAATATGTGAGTAATTCAGATTTTTCAAGCGATGAAAGCCAAGCATTCAAGATAGACTTTGTCAATAGTGCAAAAAGCCAAGAACCTAGGCGAATTTGGATATCAGAGATAGAGTGGATGATTGGTAAAAATAGGATAACACCAGTGGACTGTCAGCTCGACAGTGGCACAACAACAGATGTGATAGAGATAGACATTCTTAAGAAGATTCTTGGAGGAAAAACACCCAAACTCAACAAAAGCCGATGCAAGCTACGGTGTTTCAGCAGCACCACCATGAAGCCTCTCGGTGAATATCCCGTTCAGGTCCGCAAGAATGGTCGCAAAAAGCTGCTCATATTCCAAGTTGTTGATATTCCGGATAAGCAAGATAGGTATCCATTGTTATCTGCAAGAACGTGCGAAGACCTTGGACTAGTAGCCCTGAGAGATGTGAAGCGGATCAGGTCCGAAGTAAGAAAGCCATTGGAAGCAGAGGGATTGATTGAAAAATACTCTGACGTTTTCTCTGGCTTAGGCTGTCTCGAGGGGGAATGTCATATATCTGTGGATCCGTCTGTTAGCCCTGTTAAACAAGCTCCAAGGCGTGTTCCCGTTCCGCTGCGTGCAGAACTAAAGCTGAAGTTGGAAGAGCTAGAAGCAAAGAAGGTCATTATTAAAGAAAGCAGGCCAACAGAATGGATAAGCAACCTGGTGATAGTCAGGACACCTAAGAAGATGAGAATATGCCTTGATCCCCGCCCATTAAATGAAGCACTTTTGCGCATGGAATACGAAATTCCAACAATTGAAATGATTGCTCCAGAACTTAAGGACGCCCGACTTTTTACAGTGGTCGACACAAAGGATGGTTTCTGGAACGTCAAACTTACTGAAGACAGCTCGATACTGACTACTTTCTGGACCCCTTTTGGAAGGTATCGATGGCTACGTCTGCCATTTGGTCTAAGCATTGCAACAGATGTGTATCAACGCCGTTTGCATGAGGTTTTTGATGGTTTGAAAGATATAATCATCATACAAGATGACATCCTTGTGCTTGGCCGAGGCAAAACTGATCAGGAAGCCTCATTTAACCATGACACTGCTCTTGAAAGACTACTTCAGCGAGCTCGTGAAGTAAACATCAGATTTAACCGAGACAAAATAAGACTCAAGCAGCATGAAGTAAAATACATGGGCCATATTGTAAGCTGTGACGGGTTGAAAGCCGATCCAAGCAAAATAACCGCAATTAAAGACATGCCCTATCCAACTGATGTACAGCAACTCAAAAGCTTCATGGGACTTGCAACATACATGTCCAAATTTGTGCCAAATCTGTCTGCAGTTACAGAACCCCTTCGTCTGCTGACAAAAAAGGATCAGCAATGGGTGTGGACAGACGAACATTGCAGGGCTGTTGATACAGTAAAGCAACTTGTCACACAAGCGCCTATCATTGCATACTATGACTCCACAAAGCCTGTCACTTTGCAAGCAGATGCCAGTAGCAAAGGCCTTGGAGCAGCAATCTTACAACAGAATAGGCCCATTGCATATGCGTCAAGAAGTCTAAGTCCTAATGAGAGGAATTGGGCGCAGATAGAAAAAGAATGCCTTAGCATTCTATTTGGCTGTGAGCGTTTTGCAGAATATCTTGTTGGTGGCAAGGGCGTCATTGTGGAGACAGACCATCGCCCCTTGGAGAATATCTTCAAGAAGCCTCTTCTGAAAGCCCCAATTCGTCTACAGCGCATGATGCTTCGCCTGCAGCGCTACAACATTGATGTCCAGTACATAAAGGGTGAGAAAATGCTCATTGCAGACGCCCTATCACGACTGCATCTCCCAGAGGCAACACCTGCGGAAATGGATGAGATATATGCAATAGATGCCCTCCACTCTGAGCTGGACACAATACGCGTTGCTGACAACATCAACATGCTCCAAGCTAACCTCCTCAAAGTCAAGCAGGAAACTAATAACGATGAGATCCTTTTTCTGCTTGGTGCAATGATCAAGAATGGCTGGCCCACCCACAAGGAACGAGTGCCTGGCTGTCTTCATCCTTTTTGGGATTTCAAAGACGAACTCCTAGTTCAAGACGGCGTGATCTACCGTGGAAACCAAGTTGTTGTTCCAAAATCTCTCCGTGAAGAATTCATCAAGAAGATCCATCGATGCCATGCTGGAGAAAATGCTTGTTTGCGCCGAGCCAGAGACACTCTTTTTTGGCCGCTTATGGCCTCAGAAATTCGTGACCGCATCAAAAGATGCGATGTGTGCCAGAAATACTCACTATCTCAGCCAAAAACTCCAATGTCATCACATCGGGTTCCATCACTGCCTTGGGAACGATTATCTATGGACACATTCAAATTTGATTCCCACGACTATGCCATCATCGTCGATTCCTATTCTGATTTCTTTGAAGTTAAGAAGATGAAAAGCATAAACAGCAAGTCCATCATTGGGTTTCTGAAGGAAAACTTTGCTCGACATGGCATTCCTCAGATGTTAATATCTGACAACGTACCACAGTTTGTTGGCCAAGAACTGTGCAAATTTGCCAAGGATTGGGAGTTCCTCCATGCCACATCTTCCCCCTATCACAGCCAAGGAAATGGGAAAGCGGAATCTGCAGTCAAGATTTGCAAACGTATGTTGAGAAAATGTGAGAGTGAAGGGTCAGACTTCTATGCAGCACTCCTGGAGTGGCGAAACACGCCAACTGTTGACATGGATTCCAGCCCAGTGCAGCGCCTCATGTCACGACGCACTCGAACTGCAATTCCAACTGCCCAACAGCTCATGATCCCTGATGTACCTGCATCAGTGAAGGAACGGCTCACACGGAAGCGACAGCAAACTAAGGCTTACTATGACAAGCATGCCAAAGACCTTCCCAAGTTACAAATCGGGCAGGAGATCCTGGTGCAACCCCCAGGTGGATACACGGACAAGCCATGGGCACGAGGCACAGTCGAGAGAGCATACAACGAGAGCTATGACGTTGCTATGGATGGAAGAGTATACCGCCGAAACCGCTCTCATCTGAGACCATATCATGCTGCAACTTCGCCTCCGCGCCCTAGAACATCGTTTCTGCTACCAACTCATACGACTCCTTCACCACATACGTCACCCCAGAAGAACCAGTCACCCAAAGCACCTGAAATAGGACAACCTATTCATGGCAAATCCCCAGCAAAACAACCATCACCTACAACCATCTTAACAACTTCTCCCATTAAACATCAATCCATCGCTCAGAACCCATCCAGACCTACAACCCGAGCAGGACGAGTAATTCAACCACCTCGTCGCCTCACTCTTTCAGAAAACCCGCTATCGAAGGGATCCTATCAAGATCGAAAAAGAATGAAACAGTGAACATTATAAAAAAAAGAAGAAAAAAAAAAAAATTATTTAAAAAAAAGGAACATTAATTTTTTTCACAGTGAACAGTGAACATTATAAAAGAAAAAAAAATTATTTTTAGAAAAAAGGAACATTAATTTATAAAACATTATTTAAAAAAAAAAAAAAAGAGACATTAATTTATAAAAAGATTGCGAAAAAAAAAACCTTTGTAAGAAACCTTTGTAAAAAAAAAAAAAAAGGGAATTGTTCGATATGTGAGATCGATTACATCGATCTCGATTGTATGTGCAGTTCGATAGAGAAGATAATAAAACCATTTTCTGTCCTTATCACGAGATCGCATCGTATGTTTTCCCATCCCCCCGTACAAACTATACACCTTCTTTTGTTCCAGCGCTTCTTCGATGATGTTGACTATTCGGTGTATCTGGTCAATGGTGGAGTGCTGCTGTCGAAAGCCAAACTGATGATTTGGGATCAGCTTACGCTCCTCAATGAGCTTTAGCAATCGTTTATTGATGAGTTTTTCAAAAAGTTTCGACATCACAGGCAGCAATGAAATGGGCCTGTAAGATGTTAGCTGATCAGTTGGTTTTCCAGGTTTTAGGATCATAATTACCTCGGCAATTTTCCACAGTTGTGGGACATGGCGATGTAAGATAGCTGCATTGATGATTTGCGTTATTTTGACAATAGCTTTTCTAGGAAGATTTTTCATTATCTGCCCATTTATGAGGTCAAATCCAGGCGTCTTCTTTGGATTAATTTCCTGCTTGATCATTTTAGCAACTTCTTTGAAATTTACAGGTGGTATATTGATCAGTGGTTCCTGTTCTGGAAAATTGTACAGTGGTTCCTCATTCGCTGAAGCAAGATTAGGTGTGAATATATTCGCTAAGTGCTCAGCAAACACATCAGCTTTCGTTTGATTATCCCTTGCCCATTCCCCATCAGGTTTACGTATTGATGGTGTGTGGACAACTGGTCTATTGGTGTGTTTAGTTGCCTTCCAGAGTGAGTAATCAGTAAGATGATCACTGGTCAACTCACTAAGGTATGCTCGGGTGCGTTCATTGTCGATTTCTTGCTTAATTTCTCTGAGTTCTGCTGCAGCTTTATACCACTTAGCTTTCAGGTCAGGATCCCGCGAAGCCTGCCATCGCTTTCTAGCTTTTCGTTTATCTTTCACTGCAACAATTATTTCACGCGGGTAGTTGATACCTGTAATTTTTCTTTTAATCGTTGGTGTGTTCTTTTTTGCTGCATCCTGAATAGAACAGGTAAGAAGTTCAAGTTCATAGTCTATTTCCTCTCTCGTCTTAATGGGAATAGAGAGATTGATATTTGAGCTAAGATCTGCTTTGAAGCTTGCCCAGTTCGTTTTATTATTGACGAGAGCTGGGTTATGTGCCTTTTGAATGATATGTTCACTCAACGTAATAATAATTGGTGAATGATCGGAGCTGAGATCGTAGTTGTCTTCTATCAGCAAATAGTTCTCTGAGAGGTTTCGTGTTATGAAAAAATCTATCAGATCAGGTATTTTGTTTGGATCAGTGGGCCAATAGGTCGGCTTCCCTGTTGAATGAGTCTCGCAATTGAGCTCATATATTGCTCTGTTCAAAGCGTATCCTTTAGTGTTGCAAAGGCGTGATCCCCATCTGGTGTGTTTTGCATTGAAATCGCCTCCTATGATGAAGCGCTTTTCAAGTTGGTTAAAGATGTCTTCGTAGTCTTCTTGGCTGAAGTTGTACTTTGGCGGGCTGTAAATGCTGGCCACTTCCAATGAATTCAGTTGCGTCTTGATTTTGATTCCACTGATCTGAAACTTTTCAATCTCGATTTTTGTCGATTCATGATGGTAGATATTTTCTTTTACGAGTACTGCGCTACCGCCTCTTCCCTCATTACTTGGGTGCGTGGCGTGATAGCATTTGTATCCTTTCATTCTAAAAAATGTTTCCTTCGTGAAATGTGTTTCAGAAATTAGGCAGATGTCAATATTGTTTATATTCAAGGCTATCTCTAATTCCTTTGATCTCTGATTCAATCCATTGGCATTCCAACTCATAATACGTATTGCCTTTTTCATTGCGGTTTTCTTTGATGGTTTAAGCCTAATTTATTTTCAAGTGCCATGAGGCGTTTGTTCATATTTTTGATTTCGGTCAAAATCGACAAGAGGGTAATTTCTCCCTGCGGAGCTGGGGTTTGAATCTGATTTAGGTTTTCCCGAGCGTTTCGAGCTACATTGGCGAATGATCTCAAGTTCGGGTCTGCAAAGTCAATCGGAGCCCTGTAATTGTTCATGATAGATGTTTTCACCTTAAAGGTAGACTTCTGTTCTTTTACTGAAGTAGGATTGGGAACACCAATAGCTTTTTCGTATGATTCTTGCGCTCTTAGTGCCACTGGGCATTGCCTCCAGTTAGCAGTATGCTGGGCGTCGCTTGGCTTTACATTTTCCGAAAGGCAGTTAGCACAATGAGGAGGGAATTTCGGATTGTTTGGTTTGGTACATGTCTTAGTTTCATGATTTTTCCCGCACTTTACACACTTAGGTTCTTTGCGACAGAAATTCTTGGTATGTCCAAATTGCTGGCAATTTTTACACTGCACAATCAGTTTTGATGATCTGACGGTTTCAACTCTAATCTTATAAAGTTGATCGAGTTCGGTGAGATTATAGATTTTGTTAATGTCTGTGTTTTGTGGGAATTCAACAAGACACATACTCAGTTTTTCTTTAGTTTTTCTATCTAGTTTTCTGATTACACGGACATTTTGTATTTCTAGAGTGAATTCAAGGGATGATTTTACGTCTTGCTCACTCATTTCTGGTGGAATACCTTTGATAATTACTCTAATGTTTCTATCCTGCTTATTTTCGTAGGTAAAATGTTGAATATTAGTGGCCGTTAGCAATGAAGAGAGCTTCCGGAATTCGTCAGAGGTGTCAACATTAATTTTTGTTTTTTTGTTATTTATAATCATAACAGTCGGTTTAATCTGATTTTGTTGAGCAAGATCAGCTACTTTATTAACATCTCTTGCATCTGATACATAGATAGGCGGCGGCTTTTTATTAGCCCAGCTATTGACGTTAGGGGGCTTATTTTGACCAGTTTTACTTGGAATTTTGACACTTTTTTCAATCGGAGTTTTTCCTTGTCTTTTTCTTTTTCCTGGTTGTACGATGAAATCGTCTTTATTATCATGCTGTACTTCTTCATTTTTAAGTTGATCAATTTCCGCCGTGAGGCGGGCAATTTGTTCATCACTTCGTTTTTGCCACTCAGTGAGTTTATTCCTCTCGCTAATTATAACGCCTTCGGAAATTTGTAAATAATCACACAAGGATGTTATTGTTTTGATCAACTCACGGACTGGTTTTTGAATGTGGGAAGATCCAGACGAAGGATATTTATCCAACTCAGCTCGTGCTTGCGCAACAGTCTCTGCTGATTCTTTTATAATTTCGTCCACCGTCACGCTGGGAACACCGCCAGTATCCGATCGGTTCATTGTTTAAAATACGAGTAATATTTCACATTATGAGCGCGACAACACTTTAACTCGAGCGCGTTGTTTCCTCTTCGAGGTCTCGGGACCGGGTAAACACCCGCGGAACGTTAACTGTTTTATCTGAGATGTTACCTCTTCGGCAGCTCGGACAATACTGAGAGTTTCATCTAACAGTTCGTTAATTGGATTAGGGTGATCTGCTCAGAGAAGATAATAAACCATTGTGTCAAGAATTTGCAGAGTTTTTACTCTTAGCTTTGTTTTAGCTAGGGACGCGTTTTTACGGGCGTGATTCGCCTTCACCGACAGGGGTTGTTCACTCGTGTGTTGTTGTCTTGTGAGTGTTCTTCTATTACTATGTGTTCGTCTGTTATTATGTACCTATTCGAAAACATGTTCCATGTTTCCTTGCTTTGATCCTTGAACTAAACTGTAATAATCCGGAGGTTTGGGGTTGTCCCCCAGATTTCATTCTACAATAAGGCAAGGCATCGTTTTTTCTCTCTCTCTCTCTCTCTCTCTCTCTCTTCTTCTTCTTTTGTAATTAATTATTTCTCGTTAATTGTAAGAATGGCCTTCTGGGCCAAAATTTGCGAGATTGTTAAATAAAACGTTATCAATCAATCAATCAATCTCTCTCTCTCTCTTTCTTTTTCCATGATCAGGGACTTCCTTGACTTGAATAAATATCTTTGGAACATTTTAGTGAAGCAGAAAAGAAACTGACATGTCACTATTTTTTACGACTACCATTTCGATAGTACTTGCTAATCCTCTATCAAATAAAGTTGGGTTGCCACAACGTACCGAATTTTTCAATTCCATATCGAGTTCCCTGACGACACCGTACTCAGCCAGCTGCTGGAAGCCGTAGGACGCATAATCTCCCTCTTTCCACATGGTGAAGTTGGGAGAGTGTGTAGCACCAATGACATCGGAGAAGTGGGTAAATTGAGAAGTTACTGGAAAATCTTTAGGATGCATCAAGTTCGACCACAGCCCTTCGAATATAATCTGAAACATCACATTTTACTATTACAAAATGTTTATAGGTACTATAGTGAATTAGCGGCAAACCATTGTTCGCAAACTTTTGTCTAATACTGAAACTATTTACTAGAAAGTTTGAAACCATTTGGGAAGAAGTTGAATAAAGTTTTTCATTGATAAGACTTATCAGGCTGCAGGGTGAACCTCAATGAGCTCGTATATTGCTGAGACGCAAGCAGCTAGTACTTTTGACGGACACAGAAAGCCTGGTTTAAGTACGGAGGTGATATAAAAACCTTGTACTTAGCATGATCGCATGCACAGCATTTTGTTTGTTCTTTCGGCTTCTTCCGGGTCATGTCATCTTCAAGGGGGCAAAGGTTTAGTTGAGTTTCTTCCCATTTCTCATCAATATAGACAGATGCCCTGCAAAAGCCACGTATCAGTAAGTACCTACATTGTCAAATTTTACAAAGATTGACCAAATAACTTCTGTCATGGCTCATAGTGTCTTGAAAAGAATAAGCCTTCATCGGCAAACTAGCATCGAGGGCATTACAATTATGTTCTTATCGATAATTCGTTGAATAATAAGGGCCATTAGGCCTCAATCAATTTTGCTTCCAAATCTACCAAGTTAATAATATGAATATGCAATCTGAAAGTTTCTCTAATACCAAATGTACGATCTCAGCTGTAATAGTTGGTACGATACGATGCTTACGATATTTTAGCGCAGCCATAGGAAGGGGCGTTCCACAAGAATCGGACGACGGACAAGGGCTGCCGGGGGTTCGCCTGATTGAGGGTATTGGGGCAATCTTCAGAAAAGCTCACATGTGGATCAGTGATCTGGAAAGAGCCTCCTCCGTTTTCCCCATCGACCGTGATGAAGAACTCGTAGAATTTTCTAGATGAGGTAAGCCACACTGTCAAAATATGAATTGTTTAATGGTAAATTATTTCAACTTTGATGTACAGTGATCATCGAGTGCCTGGCCGAGCAGAACCATCAGCCAACAAACGAAACTGTTTGAACCCCCCTTGAAATCAAATTGGTATACCAATTTGCATACTCGAGAATAGCTATCTAAGGCAAACAACACCAGGCTCTGTAATTCAGTATTCCTACAATAAAATAATAATAATAATTAATAAAATAAATAATAATAAAATAATAATTGCTAATATTTGTTGTAAGGCTTACGTGGGTGGTAATTACTAGTAAAAATTCACAAGTTAGGAATATGAATAAAAATTAATTATACCTAAATCATTTAAAATTAATTTACTCGTTTCATTTATAATGATGCTCGAAAATTATTGTTAGGTGGCTTGTAATTTAGTTTTAAAATTGACATGACCATCACTGAGCTAGTTACCGACCGTTTAGACGGAGGAAAATAGGAATGATCAGACCTGTACCAGTAGACCAGCACCGTGCTCCTGACTAGGTATGTTATGAAAACCATCCAATATCACGGACAACTGAACTTTACTAGGATATGAGTCACACTACCCTATCAGCCCCCCATATACAGGGTGGTCCACGAGTTAGGCTCCCCTCCCCCCCTCTCTCTATATTTTCTCTAATTGTCGGAGCAAGAATGCGGACAAACGCCATTCTTTATCATTTTTTCTGTAGTTTTCAAAAATGATGAAATTGCGCGCTCACGCCCCTTTTTTCAATGCAGATTCGGATTCTGCGCGAAAGTTTATTTAAATTTGATCCCTCACTCGATTTTATTTGTTTATTTCTGTTTTTGTAGCGCGCAATCCGTTCAGCGAGCGCGCAAAGTTGCTAAGTCACCAAAATGGGTTATTGTAAAACCCAAGTGTGGCACTCAAGTGGTGACATCTTTTTTTGGCTTTGATCGAAATTTAACCCAATAACAGGAAACAATAAGGTCATTGTAGTTTTTATTTTAAATCACGTTTTTCTAACACTGTGGTCGAGTTAGTGGTTAGAGATTAAAAAAAAAAAAAAAAATGGTCAGATCCCTGTGACTGAAGTCTTGAGTGTATTCGGTTGTTGAACTCAGCAGTGGATTCTCATTATAAGGCGGATAACTATTCAGTTATTTTATAAGAGTACTCACCTGGATAAGTCGTCCCTGGGACATACGAGTGTGGACTCCCAGCGAGAATGATGGCGATATCTTGCCCGGGAATGCTTTCCGGAAACAGGTGACATCCACCGTAACATGTTGACACCAATCCCAAGAAAACCAACCACCAACTGGAACAACATTTAATGAGTATAACTCATAATAACTAACTGTAGCTATGCAATATTTAACCCATGGTTCATTTTTGTTTAGTACTATATAAATAATGAACCATTGGAACCGACCAAGGAAATAATATTTTTAACCCACCATCAAAATTTACTAGGTTCATGATTAGTAGATCCAGAAAATCGAATTAAAAAAAAAAAAAATAATAATAAAACCGTCCGTCCGCCACAAGGGTAAGGAGTTGAAAACGAATTTTGAAATTTGGTGGTAGGTACTTCCTGTTATTATTCATTACCATCGTCGGTATGTAGGGGAAGAAACTCGAGTACAAACCAATACAAATTAATTCCAAATAGGTTTCATCGTATGTAAATTGTTTATTAATCATTTTTTCCGTTATAGGTCTCATAAGGTAATTGTATACAGAGCACTGATCTGGACAGAAGGGTGTGATCTGTTTAGTTGATCACATTCGGTAATGAAAAACTGCAAATTATTGACAGAACGGTTTATTATCTTCTTTGTGCAGATTACCGTTCTGACTAGATCACTAAATGGTAGATTTATTATTATTATTATTTAAAGTAGGTAAGCAAATTTTGTATGTGTATTACGTAGGTGTGAGAATAGGTCGTAAAGTACCCTAGGTACTCGTACTAACCCTGGGGGGGTTCGAGATTTTACAATTATAATCTACGGACTCCTCGAAACTTTTCATAAACCTAGGTAAAGGGGAAAAAGTTCAAAACGAATTTTGAAATTTTGAAAATGTCATATCTCGAAAAATTCATACGGAACGTTATAGTTCTTAGTTCACATTTTAATTGAGTTTAATTTTTAAAAGTTTTTAAGACCATCCAGAGGTTTGTACGACTAGCCATTCGTTTACATTGAGGGCTCAAAATTTGAGTAGACCGAAAGCTGCAAATGTGAGGGGTAATCGTGAGGCAGCCTGTCGGGTTTATGTTCATACTGGCCCAGCTGATTCGAACAGCACATGGTTTTCAGATACCGATTTAATCATTATTAATTAATAATAATTCATGAAAAGTATAATTACCTAACAATAATTAATAATCATTTACGCTACCTGATAATAATTATTATTATTTAATGATAATTCATAATAATAAATCTATCATTTAGTGATCAAGATAGAAGGGTGATCTGTAAAGAAGATAATAAACCGTTATGTCTAGAATTTGCAGAGTTTTTGATCCTCGATTTGGGCGTGCTTCCTTTGGGAGTGTTAATTATTAAAAGCCCCAAGTTACATTATATGAATGCACTCCCATACAATTAAAACGTATCTGTCATTTGGTCTATTCCTAGGTTGCTTCATAAGGGCGCAAATATGTAGAAACGAAGGTTTACCAGGCTTGTGGTGGTGTAGCAGACAGTTGTATTGCTTTTTCAAATAGGTACCTACTTGTCGTGTGTGAAGGAGTGAATTTCTCCGGTATTATTATATTAGAACCACGCAATCGTTGAATAATTCATCTCACCATACAATTTAAGCACCTCCTGCTATTGTTGCCACGGCTCAATTATGTTCGTACAACATCAAACATATACACGATTGTTATCCACAGTTAAGCTCTGCTTCTCCTGATAAATGTGAATGTGTAAAAGTGTAAAAGGTGTAAAAGTTGAATAAATATTTACCACAATAAGGAACTAAGAACGTACGACATCTTACGGAACCATCCAGTTGTTCAAAAGAAAATATCCTACAGTGAATGGAGATACGGACCAAAACAGAGCCTACCTCATGGTGCTGTGGACGTTAGGCACTGACATCATCGTCTGACCCTTGTATCTCACTTATCTCAGTTTATCTCCGTGGATCAGTCAGTGCATTCAACTGGAAGGCACGCGCGGACCGCGGTATTGAAAGGGGCCAGAACAGACCGTGCGTAGTGTTCACTAGTTTTCTCCCAGTATTGAGCCCCATTATGAATGAATGTCAGTTTTGTAAATCGAAAAATATCGATGGGGTATTCCATCTACTTTTCAATATTTATTTGATAACTCTGAGATTTAGTGATGTGTCGATACCAATACTCGAATTTCAATACCATCAAAACTTTAGAAAAGTTTCGGTTTCGCGGTTTGATCGGCGAGTTTCAAAACTCGAAACTGACGGGATTTTTTACTTTTGAAAAAAGAATTCTAATCAAAATATATAATTAGGTTACCAACAATTATTGATTAACTGGTGGTTCTGACACAAGTACTGTTTTTTAGGCTACTTTGAGAGTGATAGTTAGTAAGCTGGTTTATTTGGAGTAATTTTATTTACATTACATTACCATAACAAGTATTTACAAGGCAAGTATTTAGGCTTTACGCATGTTGTAGCCTCCAGAATTACTCCAGGACCACTGGTGGTGAGTAACCTGTCTAAAAGTTTCGCGAGTTCAGTTTTGAGGCTCGATTTTTCAAGTTTCGGTTTCGGTTTTGAGATTCGAAATTCCTGGTTTTGACCATCACTACTGAGATCCTTTTCCAACAAGTTGCTATCGATGATTGGGTACCAGACGATCGGAACTGGCCAGAAATGGGTCTAGCTTTTCTCGTTCACTTACCGACCGGATATCCAACCGTGGACCGATCCCTGACGAAAAGAGCCTGACGTGATTGACCTTACAGGATATCGAGTACCGTTGTGTGTTTTGGTGTGCCTTGAAAAGTTCACAATAATACTGGGATGGGTCTAGATGGGCATTTTTTTAAAATTTATTTATAATTTTTTTTTATTAGATCTATACTTTTTTATCCATACATATTTTTATAATTTTTATTATATCGATTTCTGGATTCTACGTATCTCGAAACGTAACCCTTCCAGGTGGTGGGTTGGGGTATTTCCCTTATTCGATTCGAATGGCTCAGTATTGAAAATAGATAACTAACATGATTCAATTATTTGCCTTCTGAATATTTGTTGTTATGGAAATAATATTCCCCCGTTTTGGATTATTATTTGCAATGTTAAAGCAATAGAAACGACTGAAAGGAGGGGGGGGGAGAGAGAGAGAGAGAGTGAGTGACCAACCCCACAATAATCCTTGTAACTTTTCATAGCCCTCAATCAACGGGAAAGAGTTCAAACCGAATTTTAAAATTTTGAAAAATTCATAACTCGAAAAATTCAGATGGAAATTTGTAGCTTTCAGTTGACATTTACATATAGATTATTTTTAGATTTTTTCAACACCATCCGCAGCTTTGTACGGCCAGCCGTTCGTTCACAATGAGGGTTCAAACTTCGAGCAGATCAAAAATCGTCAACATAATAAAATCGCGAGGCCGCTGGTCGGTTCAATATTCATACCGGCCCAGCTGATTCGAACAGCACATGGTTTCAGACGTCGAGTTGAATAATCATAATAATAATGATTAATTATAATAAGTAAAAATTATTAATAACTAACAATAATTATTAATAATTTTCACTACTTGATAAAATAATTAATCTATCATTTAGTGATCTAGACAGACGGGTGATCTGCATAAAGAAGATAATAAACCGCTGTGTCAAGAATTAGCAGTGTTTTTCATGAGCTACAGTCTTGAAAGACTGTACCTCATGAAAAACACTCTGCTAACACTGCAATTCGAGTGAATATTGCATTCAATTAGTCCTGGAACCTTGTAAAAAAATAGGGATGTGCTGGACTCAATTCCAAAGTCAACGAACATTTGAGAGATTGTTTGGGGTTGGTGGATGGTATTTTTGCTGAGTTTTCGTGTAGGTTGGGAGGGGGGAATAAACCATGTGGTCAAAAGTATTTTTGGCTCAAATAATAACCAAGATACGGGCGGTCAAGAAGGTAACATTTTTCAAAATGTCAACCCCCCCCTCCACGTTAGTAGTACCCCTAAGAGATTAAGAGATGCGTTTTTAAATATAAGATTGAATGAATTTCTCACTCATATCACTCCAGCCACTTGTTTAAACTCTGGGTATTCAATATCTTCTTCCTTATCTTACCCTTTATGTAATATCCGATATCAAATACGTATATTTGATCAGTATATTTGATCAGCCTCGCTTCATAGTTGAATCATTATTATTGTGGTTTAGGTCAAGGTTCTGGCAACCGATACTAACAAGAAAAATCAGCTTTGCTGATGTCAGTAATGGGAGCCAATGGCACTCAGGTAAAGCAGGCTGAAGATGTTGACGACGTCTTGATAGTGGAGGCGGCCATCTCCTTAGCTGTGAACTACTACACCGTCACCAACACCGGAAAAGACGTCGACCTATTGGTTTTGCTGATGGCATTGGGTTCTGCCAAAGATAACATCTATATCAGAGTGTCTTATAGAATAGAATAGAAAATGTGTTTATTAAACAACAGCATATATTCATTGATAAACAATTTGCAGAAAACATTTAGGGCACGGACCACTGGCCATCTGCCCGAGAGTTCGACATCCTTGCCATAAAGATGGTGTAATCTTACTGAATCCTTTCGATGATTTATACAAATTATCATTATTTTCATTAACACAAAAAATTATTATTTATGACATTATTAATACATTATGTTATATCTAACATAATACAGTTAAAGCTAAACCAACAAAATTGAAATTTTGCAGCCAAAAGGCACTTTATCCCTAAGGTTTCCCTAATAAACTCGTACATTCTAAACCAATCAGCACCACCCAGGCTTTCTTTGACCTGCCAAGATTCGATGTAAGTTTTTCCAAAATGCCGAATTCTGAACTCCGCAATTATGGGACATCTGCAGAAGAAATGATGGCTAGTCTCCTCCTCTCACCGGTTGCAGATAGCACAGAGAGCTATCTCCGTTTCACGGTTCCACCGTTTTGCATTGAGTCCAACCTGCTCGCAGCGTGCTCTCGATATTAGCCTGACCACCTTGGGCGTTTTAATTTTCAGGTAGCTGGGGTTATAATCCAAGGCTGCATACAACGGTGAGCGGTTCGAATCAAGTGCTTATCTTCTGAAAATCTTTTTCTGCCTGGTTTCCATCTTAGGTATGTTGGCGGTGAGGAATTTCTCAAATTGCACTGCTTCAGTCCCGAAAAGCTCCGCGCTTATTGCGTACTCCTCATTGAGCACCTCCTACCTCCTGAACCAGCTAACGGATGGCTTCCTTGGCGATTCGACGCGGGTACCCTAGACTGTGGCATCCATGCATTTCGAAGTTATTGATGTACATCGTCTTCAGCCCTGTCCTCAGATGCAGCATGTGTGTTGGGGTGCTAGTGGGCAGCCGAGGACTTCTTGATAAAAAAAAATCGCAAAAGTCGTTCTGCTTTCTCATATTCTTCAAAGCCCCAATCCTGGGCCGCTACCACATCACCGCCCATGACGTGGCGTAGAAAATCTTCTGCTTATGCTCAAAAGCTATGTCCCTCGAGAGCAGATTATGCCAGGTGCTGTTCAAACCAAAATGCGCCATCCTTCTCTTTTTGGACAAATGTGGCACCATATCCATAGACGACGTCAACTCTACTCTGAGGTACTTGTAGCTCTTTACGACCGCGATTGGTTCGCCATTAAGATACTATTTCTCTGATTTGGCCAAGGCTCCTCCTCCTCCTCCTTTCTTAAAATAATATTTTAGATTTCTTCAAGTTAATCTCAGACTCCGCTGGGCACAAAAACTTTCTAGGATCATGATCATGTTCCTCAAAGCATCGGCTGGGCTATCGGCGAGAAGGACAATGTCATCCGCATACATCAGTATAGATACTGTGTATGTTCCAACCTGACCTAGTTCATGAACTGAGTTCACGAACCAGTTCAGGAGTAGTGGGGATGAGTTCAAGAACTGTTGGGTTCGTGAACTGCATGGCTGGAACGACCCGAACTATTCCGGCAGGTAGCGCTGAGGGCGGTTTTGATCAGAGTAACCTTCTTCTTCTATCGCTATCAGATATGAGAACTCAACAATTTCCGAATTGAAATTCCGAATTTCAGAATCCCATTTAACGGTCTTGGTTAATTAATTGACTTGGTCTAGGACTAGAAACTGGAATGTATCTAGCATTGACCGTACTTCAAGTAACTTCTTTAAAACAAGAATAACTGTAAGCAGAGGTCTGCTCCTTCTGTAAAAAAAAAGAGATTCTTGTACTGTGGACTACCGGGTGGCGGCGGGAATTGTTGAATATTTATTTTTAATATAGTTCTAAAAACTATATGCTTACGCGTTTCTGAACACCTTCAAAACTCTGCAAATTCTTGACACAACGGTTCATTATCTTCTTTGTACAGATCACCCTTCTGTTTAGATCATTAGGTCTAAATGTCTAGATCCTAAATGTTAGATTAATTATTATTATGAATTATCACTAATAATTATAATTTCTGAGGTGTGTTTCGTGCTACGGAAATGAAGGTAATTTCGAATGTTTGTTGGTAGGTACTTCTTTTATAGAAAAATTATTACCGACGTAGTATTAAAAACCCCAGAATTATATCGTATTAATTAATCATAATTAATAATAATTATTATTAATAATAAATACGAATTATTAATACCTAACAATAAATTATAATAATTTTCACTAGGTACTTGATAAAATTGTTAATAATTAGTGATAATTGATAATAATAATTAATCTAACATTTAGGATCTAAACATTTAGACCTAGTGATCTAGACAGAAGGGTGATCTGTACAAAGAAGATAATGAACCGTTGTGTCAAGAATTTGCAGAGTTTTTCTTTATTCGATTTTCTGAATCTACGTATCTTGAAACGTAAACCAACAAATTTTGAGGGGGGGGTTAAAATTTTTTTTTCTTTGGAGATTCCAATGGTTCATTATCGAAGATAATAAACCAAAATTAATCAGTGGACAAATTGAAGCAATTTTCAATTAAATTGAAACTGCAACATTGTTCATATTATATCGTTTGCCTATAATTAATTTTAATGTCGGCCAAGTTGACTTCCATTCAAACAATGCACTTTATTTCAATCTAATTTATTTAAGTAGGTACCTAATTCAAAAATTATTTGGTTTGAAAATACACGCATGTTCACCAACAATCTTTCATTTCGTGGGTTATAATTTTATCTTTACAGTTTTCTGAGAAATTATTTATTTTAAAGGTACTGTACTTAGACGTATTTTATCTTACGAGATATGATTTTATGATGAAATGATTTGAATGATAAATGATTTTATGATATGATTTTATCTTGTCGAGATATGAACACTTACGTACCAGAATACGCTAAAAACGAGAACCACAAATAAAAGACACAAAACAAACTGGACCCTTCTTCTCCCACAGAAAACCCTACTATACTACGTCTTCTCTCGTGAAACTCAGGAAGTCAAATGATTTTGTGGGAGGTTATAACGTGAGATCACTGTTACCTTTCCAGTTCGAGTTCTCAACCCTCATCTCAATTCAGTGCAAGAAGTTCCCGAACTGAGCTGAACTGAGTTCATGAACTGGCCGCGGTGGAACGCGTTGTCTGCACTGAGTTCACGAACTGAAACAGGCTGGAACGCAGTTCATCATGCGCATGGCTTCTGCGCAGAACTAGTTCCTGAACCAGTTCAAGAACTGGTCAGGTTGGAACATACCTACTGAGAGTACGAATGCGACCGTGTGGACGGAGAAAGGTGTCACTGACTTTTTCGACTGCAATATAAATAAGATCTTCATTTCCACCAGCCCCACCGCCACATCACCCTCCAGCAGCTCATCAATGTAGAGCGAGAACAAGATAGGACTGCACAACGCCCCCTGCTTTACTCTCATATTGCAGTCGAAAAAGTAAGCGAATATGTAAGCTGCTTTCGTACTCTTATGGCCCGCAAAAAAAAGACCTCCTCAGCCGCAAAAAGGATTAATATCTATTTTGCCCGCCAGCCACGTATACAGGGAGTCTAGTGTAACTATGTGACAAACTCAGGAAATCGATTCTACAGGTAATTTGCAACAAAAAATGTCTCGTAGAGTTTTTTTCTTACTCAACTAAAAATCCGACTTTTTTCACCTTTAAGATTTTTTTCGTCTTCCCGACCTTGTCGCTGTAAAACGGACCTGAATCCCTTGAATTATTATGTAAAATAAAATCTGAGAATACCGTTGGAAAGAACGTTAAATTTCCTATCTCTTTGATACAAAATTCGATTTTTTTAGTCTGGACTAACTGGTAAAAAAATGGCGAAATTTAAAAATTTGAAGATTTTCTTAAAATCACCGTTCTTTCTTTAGTAGTTCGCTTTGTTATTACGGAGGTCATTCGGCGGGCACTCATTAAGAAAAACTTGCCCAGAATCTCAGCTTTCCAACGGTATAAGAAAGAAACTTTTCACAGTGGAATTTGGCGGAGAAAATGACGTTTGAGTCATGAAAAACGTGGGGTTTTAGGTGAAAATCAACGTTTTCCACCAAAAGCCGACTTGCTCCATAAAAATTAGTTTGATATCGCAATTCATGCACACTTTTACGCTGAATCGAATGGTGACACTCTCATTCCTCCCCAATGAGGAAAAAACTTTTTTGGTATTTCATTTTAGACACCAAAATTTCTGTGGATACAATGACCTGACTCTGCTGCTACGTAAACGATTACCTACTCAAATTAATGCATTCTGTTTTTCCAGAGTGCAGCAATGTGCCGGTACGTTGCAAAATGCTCATCAACTACGGGACGTCACGAGAAGCGTAGTTAAAAGATGCCGCCTTTGTTTTCAGCAAGGAGGAGGGCATTTTGAAAACTTATTGTGAAATCCTATTCGCCAATAAATGAAATACCAAAAAATGAGTTTTTTCCTCATAGGGGAGGCATGAGAGTGTCACCATTCGATTCAGCGTAAAAGTGTGCATGAATTGCGATATCAAACTAATTTTTATGGACCAAGTCGGCTTTTGGTGGAAAACGTTGAAATGGTGGAAATACATCCTGCCTAAAAGTTAGCGGCCATTGGGCAATAAGGCTGGGTCTTGCCCAGAAAACTGCTACACTATTGCCGACTATGGCTTTCGGAGGGGGGGGGAACCCCCGCCACCCTTGAAATCGCCACTGTGATGAACTTAAATAACCACAGACATTTTACCAATCACGGCGCTGTGAATTTTCAACACTTATGTTTAAGTGTTAGTCATTGAGCATGGGAATCGAGGATGGAAACAAAGAAAAGAACAATTCCCGTTCCCATTCAAGATGCGTAGAAGATACGTAGAACCCAAAAACTTGATAAAAACTCTGCCAATTCTTGACACACCGGTTTATTATCACCCTAATCTAATTAACGAAATGATAGATGAAACTCTAGCTCAACATCCAAATTTAATTTGTTTAAACAAATAGGTATTGTTTAAACAATTTTACAGGCAAGAAACTGAGTAAGTATTGCATTTTCATCTAGTTCTGACTTATATTCCTAGCTCCTTGCTCATCGGGAACTTGAAAAACAAGTGGTGAAAATTATTATTAATTATTGTTACCTACTAGTTATTGAAAAATATTTCTTTGAAAAATTAAGATTTTTCAACAGTTTTAAAATTAGTATAAACCCCTCTATTTAGTACCCTGTTATTAAAAAAAAAATTTGACCACCGGACCCCCTTGCTTTTGAGACCCCCTTAGTTATTGTCAGTGATCCCCTAAACGCTCTATATGCAATAGAAATAATTGAATCGCTACGAAAACGAAGGTTAGGTTATGAACCTCATGACCCTCGCCCCCACCCCGAGGATCCGTCCGTGGTTCATCAGTAGGCAACCGGATGGGTAATTTGAACATGTTTTGTGAAAACTATAAGAAGACCATAAGAAGTAAAAACCATAAGAGTGTCCAAAATGTAGAAGAATTGTTTGTTTGAATATTCGACGATGATAAGTACGAGTTTAGTAGCTCGTTCCAGTAATACCTCTATTCGCCCCTATCCTTATACCTTGAATAAAGCATTGCGTGGAATAAATTTTATCACTATTCAGGGTACAATCATGTAAGTTTTTGACGATTGTATAAGAAGTCAAAACACATTATCGCAACCAAGATTCCTCTAAAATTATAATCTGACATCATTCAACCTCTTCTCAAGACACGCTTTTCGATGAATAATAAAAAATTATCAAGAACTCAAGAAATATTCGTATGGGGACCGAAAGTATGAATTGCATGTATGATTGCATGAGGACTGGTATCCAAAAACAGGATCGGTTTATCAGCTTGGAACGTAGATTTTGAGAAAAAAACTGTATCGAAAATACGAGCTCCAAGTACTGTTTGCCATTTGATTTTGGGTTTGTTGAATAAATTGCTTCACTTCCAGATTCGGTCGTTTGTGTCGCAATCCAATCCCATCATCAAGGTGATCAAGAATCAGTATCTATCACCAAATAGCGTTATGATCACTGATTATGATCAATACTGATAATAGCTTCACTCACCTTAATAGGTTCAACTTATAATTGAAGTACTCACTCCACTCGCTGATTTGCAAAGAACAATGGGACGAAAGACATGATTTTCATTCGCGACATGTACGGTACAACCTATCGCATACTCAAAATTGAAAGTCATAGAAATCTTGGAATTGATCAATCCCCAGGGCCATGAGAGAAATGATACTGTCACATTTTGGACGACAGACACGTAATCAAATACCGTGGTTAACAGATGCATAAAAAGTCAGACGAAATCACAATGTGATAGCGTTGGACGTAGTAGCAGAGTTGGGATTATTCGAATAAAAATTTAGTTGAACTAAAGTTGAACTAAAGTTGAACTAATTAGTTTTTAGTTCCAAAATTGAAAATAAAAACTAATATAGTTTTTATTTGCAACTTCGAAACTAACTTTTGGAACTTAATTAGTTTTAGTTTCAACAGTTGAAACTAAAACTAATTTAGTTTTAGTGACAATTAGTTTTAGTTTCAACAGTTGAAACTAAAACTAATTTAGTTCCAAAAGTTAGTTTCGAAGTTGCGAATAAAAACTAATAATTTTAAGTGTTTAGTTCCAGTTCGGAACTAATTTAGTTTTAGTTTCAGAACTAATTTTTGCCCAACTCTGGGTAGTACCGACAGAAACTACCCAAGAAACGCAGGTTCAGCATACTTGATCAGGATCAACCATAATCAACCCACTTTAACTGAACCAAAGATAAAGCGCAAGTTAATTTGGTCGAAATGTAGATTTTTACAACTTTAGCGGAAAACGCGTTGCAGAGAAAATGACTTAAATCTGTTACAATAATTGTAACAGATTCATTTATTGATATGAAACCTCCAGTGTACCAATCGACTCCTGATCATTAAAGCTCATTTAAACCCATTCTTGTCATCATCTACCTCGAAAATCTGGAGTTCATCGAGCAGAAACGAAAATATGCGCTAACTTCTCTTTCAACCTAATTGTATAGGGTTCACCTAGAAAATTTGATTGATTTTTCCTGGTCAATTCAAATCACTCGTCAGTACTATGATAGTAATATAGTACTTGTAAGTACTATATTATAGTATATAAACTCGTAAACGAGTGATTTGAATTGAGTAATTTGATTCATGATAACTATAATAACTCTTATGGTAGTTAATCAACGAGTAATTCAATAACTATATTATAGTTATTGAATTACCTGCCGATAATTATGACTTAGGATTTAGGCATTCAACATTTCACGATCCCATCCTAGCCTTGTCCATCTTAATTTGAAGTTGGCGCCAATTTACGTGATTCCAATGAAATACAGAATTCCCCTACTCTTATAGCCTCCTGCCTACTACGTGAATCGCCTTTCTATGGCCCACGAGGAAATATTATGCATACTTCATAATTACAATACAATTACAGTCAAGGTAACGTAAAAATAACTCAGATTGAAGAAGAAGTCGTTCCAGCGGATCAGTCCGAGAACCGAGAATTTCTGGGACTTATCCCCACCATTTCAGTTCTTCCTCGAAACCAGTTCCAGAACTCAGTTCCGGAACTCAAAAGCGCTGGAACATACCTAGTGACTGACTGAAGATTGTCTCATAACATTGCAGACTCAACTCAATTAGTCGACGGATTACACTACCCTAAATTATAATATAATTTATTATAATTATATAATTATATTATAAGTTATTAGACATTCACGTAATATTTTCTGTTGACAACAGTGGGTCCTCATAGGAAGAGATAGTAAGGCATCCCCCTAAAACTGTCAATCTATCTGTTTTATTAAAATCCTTTTAATATTTCGGAATACAATCATGGTTCAATCTCATTGCCAACAAAAATGGGACCACCTACCAAACTTTACACCTATTATGCCTTTTTTTATTGACACTACTACTTGGTGTCAACTTAACTTGTTGAAAGTTACCTAGGCTTCTTTTAGTTGGCTTTCCATTTTGGTAAGTAGGTACTGATACAATTGAATATGAAAGAATGTATTTATTACATGAGTGATAGTAATGATCATGAATAGAACAATAGTACAAATAATACCGTATCCTAGAAAATGTTATTTATCTACATGGAAACCCATGGCAGGACTTCTAACCCAACTCGAGGTTTCAATAGTAATTGTAACACATGAACTCACAATTGATTTTGAATAAGTCAATACAATGAAAACATAAGGGTTCAACGTTTTTTCAAACCCCTAGCTGTTTTTAGTGATTCATTAAACCGGTCACCCTAAAAGAATGAGGAAGATTGAAATAAACATGAGCAATAACATGATGAGAGATGAGGAACAGTAACTATGTAAAGGTGTTCTATAAATCCATTAGCCGCATTGGTTGATGGCCATCCTAGTTGGGTGGGTTTGGCCCATCTTTATCACTAATTTTCTATAAAGATAAGTAAATTTGAGAAAAACTAAAAAAATCATCAGAACAAAAACCTTGACAATGTGTAATTATTAATTTAATGTATCACATTCAGTATACCAGACTGACAAATGAGATAAAATTACAGTTAATTGCGAATGTCAAAAAACTCTGACATTAATAGCATATGTAGGGTTGAGGGGAAAAACAATCAGAGTCCATTTTTCGTCGAAATGGCGCTATTGGCCGCTTTAGATAGGTGGTGGGGAGTAGATTGCACATGTGTATTGAAAGGGGGAAAAATGATCATCCAAACGGAGAAAAACAAGGCTGTAGAATTAGGCTGTTATGTAAAAACGATCAGAGTCCGTGCGTTTACATGGAAAAACGATCAGGGTCCGAATCCCTCCCACCTTTCAGCGTTCTCTGCCCGTCACTTCATTTCGTTCTTGTTTTGCGTTTTATTGACTCGTTTAAGTAAGTGCTCTAGACTTCGGTGTTTTGAAACTGTAAACGAAAAACTTAAAAAACAGTCGTGTGAAACTTGCTCCATTTGAAGTTATTGATTGCGCAAAAGAAGTGAACTTTCAGACTTGGACGAATTCCCTGACTCAATTTTATACAAGGAAATGCCCAATTCCAACAAGACCAATCAGAACTTTGAAGCTAGTTAAAGAACATCCTCGCTTCGTATACTACAAACATTCATAATAGTGTAGAATTCAAAACCGCAGTTATTGATGCATAAAAAAATCGACGAAATTCACGCAACAGCAAGCAGCTGGAAAAATTGTACCCTGAGCCTCTCGCAATAAAAGCAGCCAAATATAAAGATTTGATTCACCTCTCCAAGTTTTTTTTCTTCTTCATTTGGCATTAGCCAGCAGCCATAGCCATGAAGTAATTCTATTTTGCTACTTCACATTACAAAAAAAAGGCAAAAAAATAATAAAATTAAATTTTGATTCCTACTTCTTGGATAAATAAACAAATTCCTTTAAACACTGTAAAAATCCGGGAATGCACTATTTCGGGAAAGTTCAGCGGGTTGACCAAATAGCGGACGCACGTATTGCATGATCGAATCTCGAAATCATGAATTTGCGCTCCAGGTCATCTTCCTGTTCTTGACAAAATTCGCACGCTGGTACGTTGACCCTTCCGATTCGGTGCAGGTACACACCATATAAAGCGTGGTTTGAACGTATACGGGCTACCGCCCTTATCTCCGGTCTACTGAGCTCAAATTGGGAAAACCAAAGTTTTACCCCAATTCGAGGGTTGTGCATGCGATACCTTATGCCCGCTCTAGCTTCTTCATAAAGTTGTTGCCATCGGATCTTCAATTCTTCATGGAGCCTCGCGTAGATGTCGGTGCATGGAATTCGAAGATCCAGATTCACCTCTCCAAGTTCCTGATGAACCCAAACGCCCAAGAATTCGACAAAAAAACTTCACCCAGAACACCCCGTGAATGCAGGGGGACAATCTGAAGACGAAGACGAGCCAGAAGACGCCGATGATCCGCCCCTCGGCATGGAATAACGATCAGATTCCATCACCTTTCGGACAATTCATCCCCTGTCTACGAAGCATTTTGAATAATGTTCGTATCACTTTAGTAATGTTCTTACAATAAAGTTTCAGAAGTTGATGCTTTTTGTTTATTCTTTTTTATTGTACTCCGAAGCCATACTATTAGAATGTAAACTTTCAAATTGCTCTCCTGAAAATGTTGTCAAATGTGACCCTGATCATTTTTCCTCTCGGCCCTTCATATACTATATACATGATCCACGTTTTACTGACCTTACACGTTTTTACTGGCAATAACAAACTACGTCGATTTCATCAGATGGGGTTTATACAGAACATACAATGACAATTATTTGTGCCTGAACAAACTCTAGTTCCAAACCAGTTGTATGCAATAAAAAATAATAATGCCTATTTTTCACGTCCCCCCTCATCCCGTTCGACCTTTTATTAATGAAACACCAAGGAAAATATAGGCGTTAATTACGTTGGTAGTTCTTTGGTGAGGTATAACCACTTTTACAATTAATACAATTTTATGTCGGATGAAATACACGATGCTTATGAGAAATTATTTATTACCAGAATTAATAAAATACGATTCGTATAAGTAAATGTACAACAAATGTAAGCTACAAAGTCGATTCTAAGAATTGAAGGGTACAGGGGAAGAAGGGTACGATTCCAAAATTGGAAAATGTTCAGGAGAGCAAAAACTAACTTAACCATCTCATGATACGTCGCCAAGGTATGAAATAATATTATCAACTATTCCAAACCATCATGGAATGAAATCGTTTTTCACTAGTACCGACCTACCACGTGAAACTACTCCCAGAAAGCCTCTAGAAGGCATTGAAACCTCGAAATCGACAAATAGTGGAATTATACCCTTCTTCCCCTGTACCCTTCAATTACGATTTCAGGATCTAAAATATATAAACACTGAAGGAGTCAAAAATTCATATTTGCTTGCGCTTCAAAATGAGTCTAATGACGCGAACTTCGGTGAGCTGACTGCACGTTCTCGTAAAAACACACTTCTACTGTTAATACAATTTTACGTCGGATGAAATACACGATGCTTATGGGAAAAGATTTGTTACCAAATTAATAAGGTATGATGCACCTTACCTGAACAGCCAATTACCATTCAATTGTTATTCGTATCAGTAAATTTACAACACATGTAAGCTACAAAGTCAATTCTAAGAAATACGATTTCAGGATCTAATATATATAAACACTGAAGGAGTCAAATTCATATTTGCTAGCGCTTCAAAATGAGTCTAATGACGCGAACTTCGGCGAGCTCACTGCACGTTCTCGTAGAAACACACTTTTACTGTTAATACAATTTTATGTCGGATGAAATACACGATGCTTATGAGAAAAGATTTGTTACCAAAATTAATAGGGTATGATTCACCTTACCTGAACAGCCAATTGTTACCATTCAATTGTTATTCGTAGCAGTAAATTTACAACAAATGTAAGCTACAAAGTCGATTCTAAGAATTACGATTTTAGGATGTAATATACAGGGTGTCCCACGAGTTGTTCCCCCTACCCTCCCCAAGGATCTCAAATATCATATTGGCGCATCCCGCGCAACCATGCGCAAGTGACACTAACTTTCTTATTTTAAAAGGGAACCCATTTTTTTATTGCAGATTCGGATTCTACGTAAATTTCATTAACTTTTTACTTCGACAACCTTTTTGGTTTATCGCGCGCAAGCCGCTCAACCCCATGGACGATTTTAGGAGGGAGGAGGGGGGGGGGGGGTAACTCGTGGGACGCTCTGTATATAAAGGAGTCAAAAATTCATATTTGCTAGCGCATCAAGATGAGTCTAATGACGCGAACTTCGGTGAGATGACTCTGCACGTTCTCGTTCCCTCTCCCTATCTCTATCCCTCTCTCTATCTCTCTCGGGTTCTCGTCTACTGCTTTCCCGCTCACGTTCACGGTCTCTGTCCCTTTCACGTTCTCGATCACGATATCTATCTTCGTAGTATCTGTGAAACAGAAATACCAGTGTCAGTAAAGAGCCACTCATAATACATAAACACTTAACAAGAACACACGGATGCTATTGAAGGATTATTAAATTCACTAAAGGAGATCGTACACATTCCGATGACAATACACTACGGGAAGGAAGAAAAGAAACCTACGCTGAACCAAACTCATGAGGAAATAGCTGCAAGCATTGGGTTAGAAGAGAAACAAAGGTGTGACGGAACCAAAACAAGAACAGATAGTTGCTCAGTTTCCAATACCTATAATATAATATTATTATATTGTCGCTTAAGTTCTGATACCGCCTAACCCACATGTCCTAAATTTTACAGGAGGCACAAAAAACGGTTTATTTCTGAAACCACGTTTTCCATCCAAAACCCGCCATTTTTTTAGATTTTGGTGACCCCCGCGTATATTTCAACAAAGGTGGAGCTAAATTAATTTATATTACAAAAGATTGGGTAATATTGCCTTAAGGTTATGTGGTATTGTTAATAGGTTTTTCTTTCTTTAATTTTCCTAGAGAAAACCTTTCTTGTATCCTATTGTTTTTTCTTTCTTTTCTTCTTTTGACCATCCCAAATTATTTTTCATAGAGGAAAGTTGGAAAAAAAAAACCTTGAAGAAAAATAATAAGACCTAGGTAGGTCCAGCAGGAAGGATGAAGAAGTGTAGTGAGACAACCGATATTGTTTTCAGTCCTTTATTTTCAGAAAAATTCAGACAAATTTTCATTAGGTAACAAAACATTATGTCCTACATGTGGGTACTCCTTGTTGGAGTCTGGTAGTCCTTCAGCGCCATATTCACAACCATTCTAACTTATTTTTTCAGCCGTTTTGTTTCATTGCGATACATTCATTTTTATTTTTGTAAGGAACCTCTCAAGAAGATCTCTCGAGATTTGCAGGGAGGACCCATCACTCTTTTGGTTTATTATCTTCGATAATGAACCATTGGAATCGCCCAAAGAAAAAAAAATTTTAACCCCCCCTCAAAATTTGTTGGTTTACGTTTCAAGATACGTAGATTCAGAAAATCGAATAAAAAAAAATCCGTCCGTCCGCCGTACGCCGTCCGCCGTCCGTGGCACTTTGCCCATTTAGCGTTGAGCTAAAATTACGAAATTTGGTTTCTGGGTTTGGACCAGCCCCACAATGATCCTCGAAACTTTTCATAACCCTAGGTCAAGGGGAAGGGGTTCAAAACGAACTTTGAAATTTCGACAATGTCATATCTCTAAAAATTCTCATGAAACGGTGTAATTTTTAGTTCACTTTTGAATGACCTGAAAAATTACGAATCTTTTAAGACCAATTGGATTTTTGTGCGACCAGCCGTTCGTTCACAGTAACCGCGCAAAGGTTTAGGAAAAACACTAAACTTTCGCGTCGAAAACGGCCGTTATGTGACCCAACACCCAGACGCCCAGAATAAAACTACCTTTTTTCATCTTCCCGGTAAACTACAGTCTACAAATTTTAACCGTGAGTCGGGGATAGACCACATTACAATATTCACTCGGTTTCTCATGTGTAAAATTGTTTAAATAATACCTTTTTGTAATAATACAAATTAAATTTTGATGATGATCTATTGACTTGAATTTTAAAAATAGTTCAGAACCGGATCACAATGCAATATTCACTCGGTTTCTTGTCAGTAAACTTGTTTAAATAATACCTATTTGTTTAAACAAATTAAATTTTGATGATGAGCTAGATACTTGAAATTTTAAATATAGGTCAGAAATGGATGACATTTCAATATCCACTCGGTTTGTATGACATGGTATGAGTATGGTATGGTATATTATTGTATGTATTATTTGGTATAGTACAGTATCGTATGATAGGAAAGAAATTCGTATGGTATGGTATGAGTACGGTGAGAATATGGTATGGTGCCGATTTGCAACACAGTCTGGTATAGACAGAAGGGTGATCTGCACAAGGAAGATAATAAACCGTTGTGTCAAGAATTTGCAGAGTTTCTTTCTTGGGTGCATCCTGGGTTACTTTTCTCTTGGTCCCTGTTTTCGACCCTGCTACCTATAAAGGCCTTTCCCTTCATTCGCTTCAAATTTTCGGTATTCTTGGTCCATTCCTTGGGGGTGGGAATTGAGTTCTGTCGTTTGCACGCACGTTCGAGTTCTAGCTACTAGGTTCAGCAGTCCAGTGACTGGTCCAATACCTTCAATTGCAAGGACAGGAAGATCAAAAGTAATTATTTTGCCCCCAGCGTCAAAGACGTCAGGATCTAGGATATTTTTATTCAAAACGATAGTGTCGTCCGAGGTTTGAACGGTGACTGGAATTACACTTGTTGGACTAGACTCCTCGTTCTCGTCAAGGACTTTTGGATGTCATGCCGATCATGCAGCAGGGTAATGTTGTCGTCTGTGGTCTGAACGGTGGCCGCGATGGCTCGAGAACGTGACAAAGTCCAAGACTTTTGGGTGTTCGATGTTGCCAACCAAAATGCGTATTGCCCAGCTGACCAATAAAAATTGATTAGGCGGTGTCGACATTTGGGCGGATTGCTCACAATCCGTTGGTTGTGCCTCAAATCTGATAGTTCCGGCGGAGTGGTTTCATGTGGAAAACGTATTTAACCCAGTTTGACCAAAATGTGGGTTAGGAGGTATCAGAACTTAAGCGACGATATTTTGAAGTTAATCGAAGACGAACTCAAAGTTAATCGGTTTCCAATTATAATCCCATGTAAATAAATTGACGATGGACATAATTCTGAATCAATCTTTCAAGGTTACCCTCCCAGATTTCATTGAGATATTTTCTTTGCTAGGTTGTAGCACCCCGCATATGGTTCATCCGAAATTGATTCCAAAAACGGGAAATGAACTCAGTACAAACGTAAGAATAGAAGAACATACACTCCAATTTTAAATTGAAATTTGCACAAATTGCTATTAAATTATTATTATTATTTATTTATTTTTTTTGTTGAAAACTGAGATTTTACTGTCTGAATCCTTATTTCCTCCTAATTTAAACATTCACATTGAATGGGTAGAATGGTCTTGAACGGGGTTCCAGGAATTATGCTGTCTTCCACTGACAGCACATCCCCCATGGTTAAACAAAGGCAAGTTCCTTTCATATAGGTACATACTGTGAGAGCCGTATAGATATAACTATCGTTCTTCTTTGATTGAATCTGATTTCTCACTGCAGAAGGTAAAGGAAAACTTATAATATTTGTGCAAATAAAGAGAAGTGTCCTCCAGAAAATAAATTTCTACTTTTTCTCTTTTCGACTTTGAAGGCTTTCTGAATAATCCGTGTCTATCTGTGATCTACTCCTAATCCCAGGTAAAACCATACTATTTGTAGATTACGATCCGATTTTGATGACATTTTTATGGATTGCGGACTAGCACCTATGAGTATCATTGCAGTCTATCCAAAGGTAACATTTGCGCATGGGCAAAATAACACACTATTTAGGGGAAAAAAGTATGAATTAAGGGACCTGAGGGAAATTTTAAAAGGGTCATTGTACTATTTCGAAAAAGGAGGGTTCAATATGGGAACTGGATACTTTCATTTGAGTAGAATGGGATAAATAGACAACACTTACCGCGATGACTTGGAATTTCCAACAGAAGTAGTATCAGGAGGATCAGGTGACTTGATCCTAGGCCGAACATTTTGCCTCGCAGAGCTGAATAACGTACAAACAGAATGAACTACATAATCGAAATGCAACCGTTGAAATGAACCCACTAATGCATGTGCCCTCAATTCATTTGAAACATAAGATAAGTCACACAGAAAAACCCAGGATGAAAGAAAACATCAAACACTAATGTGCAATCATTCAAGAACCAAAGAGTTACCAGCAGAAGTGTGGATTCATTAGAAAGATTCAACAGACCGGATGTACAATATTCATCATGCTATTCAAGGTATAATAGGAAGTTTCAGGCCAATACTGGTACAATTTTCCAATTACCAGAATGATTCTCTAATTCAGAATTACAGAGTGGGGCAACTTTGAACAGTTTTGAAGGGCTACTTTCCATAAAAAATGGGACAAACAACAGAATCAGGGTATAATATATATTATATTATTTAAATCATGCAGTTTTTCTCCCAAATCCTTTTTGGCACATCTTGATGGGTAAAGTGACAATTTCCACCCGAATTTGCTCCTTGAGTTCATCGTCAGGTCCATGTTTAAAAACCTTTACTACGAGTATGAGGGAGCCCCCGCAGGAATAAATCACAAATGCTCAATCAGGTGAACTCATGAATCGCTGGGAAACTGCCGCATTTTCGTATTTGAAATATGAGCTGCATGGGTCATAGCCCATCACGTTGAAACCAGGTGTCTCCCAAATCGGTCACCATACTCAGTCTTTGGGCTCAAAAAGTGTCCAGTGGAAATGGCGCACCAGTCGGTCAATTGGGGAGCGCAGAAGTTGTCCAGGACCTGTTAATTACCTGACACATATTATCGCCTAATACTATCTTACCTAAGAGGAAGAACATTCTCAGTAAAATATCAGCAAGCTGTTTCATCATCAAAACCCATCCGGTCCGGAGTCCCGCAGGGAAGTGTGTTGGGGCCATTTCTTTACCTAATATACGTGCATGACCTGCCTCATCTCGACGGTAACACTACAGCCCAGTTTGCGGATGATCTAGCTTTACTGCAGGTAGCAGACACCTTCCCAGAAGCAAGCAATGCTCTGCTTGGTCCTCTCGAGGAGTTGAGTAACTGGTGTAAGGAATGGCGAATCAGCATGAACCCGCAAAAATCAGTAATTATCCCTTTCACCCTACGCAGACAGACGTACGAAGATCAGCTCTCGCTTGGCGAGGCAGTTATACCGGTTGACTCGTCCGTCCGTTACCTGGGTCTGTACCTCGATGCCAAGTTGACATGGAAGCGCCACATTTCACATCTGGTGGGAAGGATTCGCGAACGCATCCGGCAACTCAGACCACTGATGAGCCCAAACTCGCCGCTAACCTTAGACACCAAAACACTGGTGTATCTGTCACTCATCCGGCCGATCTGGAGCTACTCGTGTGGGTTGTGGGGATGTGCCGCTGCATCCCACATAAACAAAATCCAAGTCACACAGAATCGGGTGCTAAGGATGATAACAGGTGCTCCTTGGTATGTGCGCAACTCGAGGCTGCACGCTGACCTCAACATCCCCCTAGTGAACACCGTCATCAAAGAAATGTACAAGTCTCTGAACAGAAGAATGATACAACATGAAAACCCGTTAATAGCCTCGATACCCGAATCAGCAACACCTCCCCCCACAGCAAGAAGATTGAAACGGAAGAGGCCCCAAGACTCACTACCCCAACCTGCGAACCAAAATTACCCTACTTAAATTTTATTAAGCAAAAAAATTATTAGAATTAAATTATTACGAAAAAAAAAAAATTCCTAATGAAAAGTTCCTACAAATGTTTTCCGTTCAAACAAACCGTGTAAACTTTCGTGCAAACTTTCCTAGTGTAAGACTTTATCTTGTTATATTATTTATTATATTAACTGTATTATATTATTCATTATCTGATTAGGGACAACCACTGGGTTGTACCCAAACTCATGTAACATGTTAATTAAGTTATTTACTATAAACAATTATCAAAACTGTATAATCATTGAGTTGATAATAAAGTTATATTAAAAAAAAAAAAAAAAAAAAAAGAGTATATGAAAAAATCGTCTATTTCCACTGAAATATGAGTTCACTGTTAGACTGATTCCGGCGATTAAACCATCGTCAGTAACAATACAATCAGTATTGTTTTGTTACTGACGATGGTTCAATAGCCAAAAGCGGTCTAACAGTGTACTCATATTTCAGTGGAAATAGACGATTTTTTCAAATACTCTTGTTTTTCTTAACATGGGTTTCCACGATTTCGTCGCGAGTGATTTAGTTCGTACCTGTTAATTTCCTTTATTAGCTCTGTTTTTGTAAATGTGGTTATCTTGCTCATGAGTCCACCCAGGATGTCAATTTGAATCTCCTGAAGATGGCCCTGATACGCCTATTCCTGCAAAAATCGGTTCACGGTTGTCTTTGGCCAATCCTGGTGCTGAGGTATGTCGAAAGGTATGTATCCGTATCGGAATATAGAAAACAGTTGAATTCCAAACATCATTTCTAACACACAAATCGAAGTTCCTTATTTTAAATGAATTAATTGTTGAAGATGGATATTATTTATGCTGGTAAGTGCAAATGTTTTCCAATTAAATAATTCCAACTGACAGTACCAGTTAGATTATGATCTAACAATATTTTAAAAAATGTCTAAGATGGACGGATGATTTTTTTACTTGTTTTATAACTTTAAAGGGATAGTAATGACTTGTACCCATTTGTACCTGGCCTAATTTTTCTATATACAATAGCTGCACCTTTCCCATTTATGTGTTATCCAGCACACGTTATAACATTTTTTTTTTTCTTTTTCTTGTAAAGCACTTTCTTTCAAGGAATTTGAAGAATGGTTGAAGCACCCAAAGGAAGATAAAAAGTATTTTCTCTTCAAGTTCCATTCGTCGAAATTTAATTTTGAAAACCTTACCAGCGACTCTGAAATGAAAATCAAAATGAGGTTGGCTAACTATGCCTTAAAATGTTTGGATAAATGCGAGAAAATCAAAGCAGCGTTTTTTTGAAAATTTTTGAAAAATTGATTGAATGAAAAGATCAAATTTGAGGTTCGACGTACTGTGCCGCGACCTTCCACATCATTCCAAGGTTCCACTTATGTGGGAAGCCCGCTGAAAAATGTTGACGATGTTTTGATATGGTAAAACAAATAAACGTATTGTTGAGAACTTCATTCAATCACGCAGTTTTGCGGAGTTGGTGGCCGCTTCAGAAGTAGCAGCCCGTGCAGAAGGGAAAAGAAACATTGCTAAAGCAATAAGAAACATCATGAAAGCCCAGTAGCTGCTAAATCTTCCAATTGTGAGTCGAAATTAAGTGGAAATGAGGTATTAGCATATTACGTAGACACTAAGTAAACAACGCGCACATACAAGCAGACTAGGAAGTGGTATATGAAGGCAGGTCATGCCAAGAAGGGCTTTCAGAAGAAACTCAAGAAGCAAGGAACAAATTGCCCCAGGTTCCGGAAGCACAACACCAGAAAGTGTACACGTATTGCCACAAATACGGATTTAATTTCAATGTTGATCATAACATCTGATCCACTGATCAATTGCCTAAGGTGAATTCCTAAATAAAAGTTTTAAAGGAAAATCAAAATGAGGTTGGCTAACTATGCCTCCAAAATTTTTGGTAAATGGGTTGCTGTGGGAAAATCAAATCAGCGTCAAATCAAAATCAAACCTTTGTCAAGTCTAAGTCAAAATGAAGAGGACCTATTATATAATTACATGTCAATACAGATGTAAATTGGACGAAAAATAATTTTGTCCAGCTAGATTCGTGAAACGTGTCCTTGGACGAACCCGACATCTACTTTCATCATCTTCACCATTCAAGGTCAGCTTGTTCCAACATCATTTATCGTCATATTTATTCCACTTTTCAAAGGAGCTCCTGTTGGGGTATTTGTCTAAGCTCGTGAATAAATTATTTCACACCTGTTTATTCCAGTTTATCCTTAAATCTCGCAAGGTAGGGAATTGGTGCGGAAATAGACAAAGAAAAACTCTCGCAACAATAAAGTATATTATTATATGCGATATACAACTTTCCCTGTGTACAGAAGTCTCTTGTGAAGTTGCGATTGGTTATGATCAGCTCAGTAGAGAATATATTGCGTATTTTGCCCCAGAGAGGTGGAAAAGGGCCTCGTCACTACTGAAATAAGTTGACACCGCAGAGATTCAGCTCAAATTTTCTTGCCCCAATTCGGTTTCCCGACCAAACCATGGCTACGACTAAAAACAGCACGGTCCCCCAGACAAAATGAGACCATCCGTATGTTCCTAACCCCACCACAAGGGGAGTAACGCCCTTTCAAGACTGCACAATGTGTTTGCCGCACCCTGTACTTATCTTACGATAGCACCATCACCATTTAATGTATATTACCTGTCTTCTCTACTCCTCTCTCGATATTCCCTGTCACGTTCTCGATCACGGCTCCTCGACCTTTCTCGGCTGTAGTCAGCATAATATCTGTAGAGAAAAATTAAAAATTATCATATTGAAATTATAATATTTCAAAGAAGAGCCAGCGATCTTTCTGGTTGTCGTGAGCATCTGTGTAGTATAAACCTTGCGTGAACAACACTGGTGCACGAGCAACATGCATTCTGTGTTATTTACACAAAGCTTGATTGCCAGCTAATATTTTTGCCGACATTTGACTAGTATAACAGCCTACGCGTGGCAATTTACACAAAGCTTGATTGCCAGCTAATATTTTTGCTGACATTTTACTAGTATAACAGACTACGCGTGAGCCTACTAGTATGGCTCATTCATCTTTTCAATTTCCTTTGCATTGAATTAGCATACGAAGGGTACAGGGGAAGAAGGCGCAATGTCAATCTCTGGGCGAAAATGAGATAGTAGTGCCATCTGGTGGAGGATGGTCAGATCTACAACTCTGTATTATCGTTTTGGAGAAGAGAGCGCCAGGTCCGGAGTCAGCGCGGTTCTGGTGAAGAAGGCGCGGTGTCAATGTTTCATGTCCTCCATTCATACCTTTCTTTATCATCATTCTGTCACTGTATTATTGGGTCGTGCTGGTGTGAGTCACGTTTCGTAAACTGATGTTTATTGTGCTCAATAATGGATGATTTCAAATCTTTGAAATCTTCAAACACTGCTATTCTACCCATTTCAAAGGAGAAATACAACGACGTTAAGAGCCTTGCCGCAAACTAAACTAAACACGAACTAAATCACTTGCGACAAAACATCGTCGCTTTCCACTGTTAGACCGGTTTTGGTGATAACAATACTCAAATACTGACGATGGTGTTCTGTTACTGACGATGGTTTAATCACCGAAACAGTGTACTCATATTTCAGTGGATATAGACGATTTTTTCAAATAACTACCTACTCTTGTTTTCCTTGCCTTGCTGCATTTTGTTCTACAGAAGCAAAACTATATTTTGTGGCTCTACCACATACCTGAGGAATAAGTTTAGTATTACGGATTATATTGCAATATATTGTTCCAAATAAAAATGATTAATTGAACAAGTAAACATTTTTTATCATTGACATTAACTTTATACCCCCAAAGAAAAAAGGCCTTTGGTAGAATTTTGGGGTAGGTACATATTGCAAGCTGATTGCATTAAAGCCAGATAGCTCAAGATTAATTGTGTAAAAAATTAAGGATAAAATAACACTGATAATTGTATTTATTTATTGTATTTATTGTATCTATTTATCGATAACATTGAAAGAAAAAGCTGATTTCTCAAAACATTCCTCTGACTGAAAATGTACCACTTCTTCCCTTGTACCCTTCATACAGTGGCAATATACTCCAACTTTGAGCCCTCATTGTGAACGAACGGCTGGTCTTGAAAAATTCTAAAAAAATTAACTCTATCTAAATTTGCACTAAAAACTATACCGTTCCATATAAATTTTCGAGATATGAAATTTTCCAAATTTTCAAAACATCTGCCTCAGCAATCAAAAGGCTAAATTTGTAGATGGGCAGAATCGGGCCACTATAAGGGGGGTTTAGGGGTGTTTTAGGGGCAAATATTACCCATAAATCCCCAAACTGAAACAGTCTGACTAGTGACACCTCATTTTAGAGGGTTATTTACGCTGAGCTCGATGGTGATGTCAGAAGTGCGATATCTTATTCCGTTCTCAAACTGGAGCACTTTGAAGATGAAGAAACGTGGTTGTTACTTGAAATGATCTTCACGGTTCATCTGCCTTAATCTGATAACGGATAGAGATATCGCAATTCTGAGTTCACTATCGTGTTCAGCGTTGAATAATCTATAAACCGAGGCGTTAGTCGGCAAAAATGGAGACGACATTTGTTATAAATCCAGTAAAAAGGAGACATTTTACAAGAAACCCTTTAATTCTTTGGAAATTCTCTCTTATAGTCATGCTGCATGACTGTGGATTTTTTTTTACCATGGTGTTTGTCATAAAAATGGCTAAATAATGCCATTTTTGGCCCTTAAATTCTATAAAACATTTGGTGGAGGGCCCCCGAACCGCCACGGACTCCCCCCCCCCCCACCAACGCGGCCCACCGGTTGCCCCCCCCCCCCCCCCCGCCACAGTCCTAGATCCCCCACTGCCTTCATATATCATGAACCCATCAAATCACACGAGGGCAGTCATTCTGATTCATTGAAAACCTACAACAAAACTCAGTCTTTCCATCTGAACTAGACACACATTTCTCGTTAACACAAGAGCTAGTTTATTTATGTAACTAGCTAGCTAATTTGGTCACGATTATTAACTCAATTAATTTATGGGTCGAGACCGATTATGCACACCTCACTATTCCAGGACCCCTTTGCATCACCACCCAAAGTCCGTGGGTATGGTCCTCTTTTGTCACCAACTTTTCTGGGAGTGGATAGAAATCAAGTTGCTTCTGTGTCCTAGATGCCTTCTGCTGACATGTTCATTTGATATCTACTCTATTAAGCTCTTTATTCTGAGGTTTGTGAAAGGCCGTAGTTGCTAACATGCCTTTAAATTTGGGATGATTTTCAAGTTATATTATATTTTTGAACATGTGTGGAATGGTGGGGTAGTGGGTGATTATTGGTGTTATAGGCTGGAACATTCCGGACGTGCTTTGTTCATCTATTGCAGTTATTTTTATATGGTTCAGAAGACACCCAACAAATATCTCCATTGTGGTATCTAGAAATTATACTAGGATTAAAAATATTTATAATATAACTAATATTTATCGACAAACCTGTCCTTGTCACGCTCCCTATCACGGTCCCTATCACGCTCCCTATCACGACTTCTATCACGATAGTCCCTTTCACGGGATCGAGAGCGATCTCTTCGAGACCGTCTGTGCGCCCTATCTCTATCACGTGATCTTGACCGTTCTGTAAAGGAAAAAATACTCAAATAAATATAACAAGTCATCAGATGGATATGACAGAAATAACAGAAATCTTGAATAATGAAACGTTCAATATTAGTGCATCCATATACCAACCATATGCACAATTACTTTGACTGCTACAATTTAAGGAGTGGTTCTGATACATTTTTTTGAAACAGTTAGTAATTTTTGGAAGCAAGAGGGATAGTAAAATAATTGATACTTGAAGTTATTTTTGTACGCTACTTCAGATAACTACAATGTAGAGGGTTCAAATACAGATAGTCCAGAAATAGCAACAGAAACAATTCAAAATCAAATACCAAAAAGGGGTTAAGAAGGAAATTCAAGAAAAATTTCAAACAATTCAGGCTATGAAACTGAGTTTAGGAAGTTAATATGAATCCTAATTGGTGGTTGGGTGATGGTTAAAAAATAATAATAATAAATAGATATATTGAACATACCTCTCCGGGTGGAACTGTAACTTTTTGCTTCCACACCATGTAATGTGTCTTGAAGGGAAGATATTAATATCTTGCACCTATCGTCATTAGCAGCCTTAGATTGTTTGATCAAAGAAATGGCGGTGACAAGAGTTTCAATGGCACTTGCATATTCACCTGCAGGAAAAAAACGAAATCGAAACAATGACTTGAAGGTGTATTAGGCTGTTTCCAAGTATATAGCATTTCAATCAATTTAATAGCTCATCTCGCCTATGGTACTAATCAAGTGAAAGAAACTGTTTAGAAACTGTTCATTACCTGCTGCTGCATCAGAAACAGCTCTAGCAATAGCTGAACTTGAAACGGTTCTGTTTCTAGTCATAATTTCTTCAAATTCGGTTTCAGAGAGTGAGGAAGCCTCAGAGCGATGTTCTTGAGGTGGATACTGCTGAGGGAGGAAATGGTTAGTTTTGAAGATAACATTATTGAAGAAATAATATTGTGAATTTACTTACTGCAATCATTCGAGCTTGCGGAGGTGGACCATAGCCAGGCGGAGGATGGGGTGGGCCATGAGCACTCTGAGGTGGTCCTTGTGGGGGGCCTTGGGGTGGCCCTTGGGGAGGTCCATTATGCTGTTGATGTGGGCCATTGCCCTGAGGGAAAAACACGGCATTTGCAGTACCTTGGGGTCCGGGCCCACCTGAAATCATAACAAGCTCTAGAGACAACACAATCAAAATGCATCAGATAATGGGTCTATACTAGGTAATAACTGTAGTGTGACTACATAATTTATTATGTTCCAATCATATTTATCGAGCTCCATGGCAAACTTGGAAATAAATTCATTCTTTGCTTGTACTTGGAAGAGTGTTGTACTGCTGATTTATTAGCTACTTTTAAGTAACATTTCATGGTGTCAGGTGTAAATTTTCAAATTATTGATTGAAATGGCACCTAAGAAGAGACAGAGCAGCAAATTTGACGAACCAGGTATGGAAGCTCGAGGTATGTCTCAATTTCAAATCGTACCTCCGGAACATTTTGATTTTAGTAATCCTAATAGTTGGGAACGATGGATTAAGAAATTTGAACGATTTAGAGAGGCTTCGGAATTATATAGGAAACCCTCCGTTCAACAAGTTAGCATGTTGATTTATGCTCTGGGAGAAGAAGGGGAAGAGTTGTTTGAGACGTTTGATCTTAGTGAGGAAGAACGGCAAAGCTATGACGCCGTTAAAGCAAGTTTTGGGAAATACCTTGGCCAAAAGAAAAATATAGTCTATGAAAGAGCTAAGTTTTTGAAACGCCGTCAACAATTGGGAGAGCCAGTGGATTGCTTCATTAACGATTTGAGAAAGTTAGCAGAAACATGTGAATTTCTAAATCTTAAAGCAAGTTTGATTAGAGATTTAATAGTTATAGGTGTGAACGATTCAAAGCTTTCAGAAAAACTTCAGTTAGACGATCGTCTCACTCTCGACAAAGCTATTCTTATGGCCCGCCAGTCAGAATCCGTAAAAAACCAACAGAAAGAGATTCGGGGTGAAAGCTCTGACGTAGGCATGGTAGCTGGAAGGTCAAAACCATCCGCTCAGTTTCCGCCGTCGTCGTCAAAATGTTCGCGTTGTGGTTTATTCATTAATCACGGAACAAGACCATGCCCTGCTGTTAAGGGTACGTGTCACATATGTGGCTTACAGGGACATTTCAGCCGTTGTTGTAAGCGAAGAGGAAGCTTCAAGAAAGAAGTAAAAGAAGTCGAATGTGAAGAAGAAATTAAAAATTAGTATTTAGGGGAATTAATGATATCAGAGTTGAATGAAGACATGAATTCGATGAGATATGTTACATTTCACGTAAACAAGCATGACGTAACATTTAAGATTGATACTGGCGCTGATGTTACAGTTATTGGTTTAGCGGCTTGTAAAAGATTAGGTTTAGAACTGAAGCCTTTTACACGAACACTCCAAGGTCCCAATGGTGTCAAGCTCGAAGTTTTGGGCAGAGTCAATTTGACACTGACTCATAAGTCAAAGAGCATCAATGAACCAACCTATGTGCTCCAGGAACAAAAAACGCCACTGCTAAGCTACTCAGCGTCTATTGAACTCGGCCTAGTCAAGTTTGAAGTTGACTGCATTGATTTCCATTTTGTGGAACAAAGGTATCCCGAGGTTTTTCAAGACATGGGTAAACTACAACACCCATATAAGATAGTTTTGGAGGATGGTGCTGATCCATATGCAGTTGTTAGTCCTCGGAGAATAGCCTTACCGCTATTAGATGCAGTCAAAGCTGAACTTGATCGTATGACGAATGAGGGAATCATCAAACCCGTTTGGGAACCCACAGATTGGTGCGCCCCTATTGTTGTTGTACCCAGAAAAGATGGTAGAGTCCGTTTGTGTGTAGACTACACAAAATTAAACAAGTTCGTGAAGAGAGAGCGGCTACAATTGCCGACTGTTGAGGAATGTTTAGCCAGGTTGGATGGGGCCAAGATTTTCACCAAACTAGATGCTGCCAATGGGTTTTGGCAGGTTCCGTTGACTGACGACTCCCAGAAATTCACGACGTTCATCAATTTCAATTTATCAGACTACCATTTGGGATTAGCTCAGGACCTGAGGTGTTTCAGAAAAGAGTGTCTCAGATTTTAGATGGACTACCAGGGATAATAAATTTAGCTGATGATATATTGATTGTAGGGAAGACAGTTGAAGAACACGACAACAACGTGAAGACTACTTTAGAACGGTTGAAACAGCAAGGAGTGACTTTGAATAAGAACAAATGCGAGTTTGGAATCAAAACTGTGAAATTTTTGGGATACGTGATAAGTGAAGCTGGAATCAGTCCAGATCCTGATAAAATCAGGGCAATAGTTAACATTAAAGAGCCAAGAAATGTGTCCGACCTTCGATCGTTTTTGGGAATGGTTAATTATCAAATTAAATTTGTTCCTCACTTAGAGCAACTCGCTAATCCTTTGAGGCAGCTACAAAAGAAAGGGAGCCCTTGGGTTTGGGAGGAACGACAAGCAAAAGCTTTTGAAGCTATAAAACAAGCTATTTCAAAAGCACCTGCTCTAGCTATGTTTAAAAGAGGAGCGCAAACGAGAGTAACTGCCGATGCTTGTAGTTTTGGTCTGGGTGGTCTGTTAGAACAGTTACAAGATGGTCTATGGCGGCCAGTTCTCTACTCATCAAAGAGTTTTTCTCCTACAGAAGCTAGATATGCCATGATTGAGAAAGAAGCATTAGCGTTGACGTGGATTTGCGAACGATTCAAGCAGTTTTTGATGGGTAGCCATTTCTTGATTTATACTGATCATAAACCGTTAGTAAAGATTTTTGGTGAGAAACCACTGGATGATCTGTCAGCTCGCTTACAGCGCTTCCGTTTGCGGTTACAGACATTCGATTTTGAAGTTGTTTACTTGCCAGGAAAGGAGAATGTTGTAGCAGATATTCTCTCGAGAAACCCACAGGAAAATGCTGAGCCTTCACTACAAGACTATGACATCGAAGAGGACAATTTGTTTATGGGTAGCTTGATTCAAGCTCTCCCATGCTCGGATTTGCGACTAAAGGAAATCCGAAGGGCTCAAGAGTTGGACTTAGAATGCCAGACGTTGAGAAAATGTATTTTAGATGGTAAATGGGAGCAAATGTCCTTATTTAAAAAGCATAAGGACGAACTAGCTGTGGAAAATGGAATCATAATGAGAGGCCGACGACTGTTCATCCCCAAGGCACTGAGAACAGATATTTTGAATAAAATTCATGAAGGACACATGGGTATAGTGAAATGCCGTAGACGATCCAAAGAGTCCGTGTGGTGGCCAGGCTGTTCAAGAGACATTGAAACATTGGTTACAAATTGTGTTACCTGTCGTCAACATAGATTAAACAGATCAGAGCCACTTATCACTACGGGTTTGCCGGAAAATCCTTGGGAACTTCTCGGAATTGATCTATTCAAGTTTGCGAATAGGTGGTATATGGTTATTGAAGACTAACATTCCAGATTCATCGAAGTAATCATGCTAAGCTCACTGACATCAATCGCCATTATTCAACGCTTGAAAAACATATTTGCAAGACATGGAGTGCCATTAGAAGTCAGAACAGATGGTGGAGCTCAGTTTACATCTAGCGAGTTTAAGCAGTTTGCACAACAATTTGGATTTACAGTATCTGTTAGTAGCCCATATTTTGCTCAGTCTAATGGGGGAGCCGAGAGGGCGGTACAAACAGCGAAGAGAATTTTGTCAATGAATGAAGATACAAACCTTGGACTCCTTGCCTACAGAACCAGCCCGTTGGAGTCAGGACTGTCACCCGCAGAGCTTTTGTATGGGAGGAAAATTCGTTCAACATTGCCATCAGCTCAAGATTTCAAAAACACCATATCTGAGAAGAGAATAAGGTTCGCTCAGAAAGACGCTCAAATAAAATTCAGGAACAAGAGGAATTTTGAGGGCAGAAGAGGAGCTCGAGAACTTACACCACTAAAGAGAGGAGACATTGTGTGGATATCGGATCTCAAACAAAAGGGAACTATTACATCCAAACTTAAGGCGTTTCCAAGATCCTACAAGGTCCAACTGGAAAATGAAGGATAGGTGAGAAGAAATAGGAAGTTCTTGGTGGAGTTACCTCGGGAAAATTGAACTTTTTCATTATTCGAAAAAAAGAAAGATGTAGAATAGAATAGAATAGCTTTATTTATATATCTGTACAACATCGGGCTAGGTAGCCCGCTCTTCCTGTCATACAGAAGATTCCAGTGTGACTACATAATTTATTATGTTCCAATCATATTTACCGAGCTCCATGGCAAACTTGGAAATAAATTCATTCTTTGCTTGTACTTGGAAGAGTGTTGTACCGCTGATTTATTAGCTACTTTTAAGTAACATTTCAATAACAACCAACACTACAAAACACTTGACTTCTTAGGGCAGAATTCATGGACACGGTATAAGTGTGAGTGTACACTCACACTCGCCTGAATAGAGGGTGACCGTCAACTCAGCAGTCCTTATTCATAGTGGAGGGCACTGACTGGTTCACTCAGAACTTAGGGGCACCCTCACATTACGTGAGAGGGGAAAGCTCCCGAGGTCATAAGAGAATCTTCTAAACTAAAAAAAATGGAAGTTGAGAAGGATCATCCCCACCACCGATTAATGTTAATGGAGTTGAGACCTTCAAAGTAATTAGTTCATTGATCAGATCTCTCAGGATACGAAAGCTAAGACACGTAGCAACAATGTCTATAAAATCAATGTTCCTGATGGCGACTCATGCAGGGCTGTATCATAAAAGCTAAATGATTTTTTTTTTAAATCATCCTGCCCACCAGAAGATATCATGGATGTCCTAAGGAGTCAAGGAGGATACAATATATTGGAAGCGACCAACTTGCGAAAGGAAAGGTTTTTAATGATCAAAGGGTGCAAAATACCGCTATCAAGGGCATGCCACTCTTCATGCTGACTTTTCAAAGGGATGAAAGCATCGAAAAAATATTCCAAATTGCTATGATAGTAACAATTGAGCAACTCAGAAAAACATCTAGCATGACCCCACAGTGTAAGGGTTTCAATAATACACAGCGGTACTGCCAAATGGAGCCCAGGTGTGTGGCATGCGCTGGGACAAATATCCGCACCAAAAATAAGAAAACTCCCAAGTGCGTGAATTCCAAAGAAAATTATCCAGCAAACTACCGCGGATGTACTACCCAGGAACTTCAGAAACTACGAGACAAAAAAATCCAAACTCATGCAGCATGGCTATAAGAGCAAATTTTTGATGAAATAACTGGTTTCATGCCAAATGCCTTCATTGAAGGACTTGATGTCCATGAAGAACATCTCAAGTATCAACCACGTTTCTATCGCAGTTTTGATTTCACCATCGTGTTCAGCGTAAAAAATCTTTGAAAAGATGGGTCACTTGTCAGAATGTTTCATTTTGGGAATTTATGGGTAATCCCCCCCCCCCCCCATCGAGTGGCCCGATTCTCCCATCTACGATTGCTACTTTCGATTGCTAGGACGGAATTTTGGTGCAAATTTGAACTTTTTATCTCAATCCTATCGAGAGTTATTGACACATACATAAATATATAGATATATGAATACATATAATTTTTGGTGTCTATGGCAGTGGATTCAGAATGGTCTGAAACGGATTTCGGTATACAATTTTTTCAGGAATACGAGTTTTAAAAATGTTGGAAAAATGTTTTTAGTTTAGAAGATTCTCTTATGACCTCGGGAGCTTTCCCCTTATTATTTGGTTAATATTCGCATAAGGAATTAATGGTAGTGCTCACCGAATGCAGTATTCACATGCTCGTCTTGAATACAAAACGCCGCGGTACAAGCTCGGTGTTGGACAATCGCGAGTTTTGTTTATGTGGCAACAATTTCGATCGTCTCGCCGCGGACTTGCTCTTGTTGTACAACGTGCGTAAAACAATGTCCGGCACAATGATTTTAGCAAACGCTTTATTATTATTTTATTCATTTATTGTTATTTTTTCACGAGAGCTCCGCCTGTTGTTACTTGGTTAGAGGTTTCCGTGATACCAAAGACAAGAGTGACGCTGTAAAATGAATGGAAGAAATACGAAATAAAACTATCGTGAATAAATTCAATTTCAACTGGTTTTCAAGAGCTACAACGAACGAAGCCAACCATTAATATTCATAAGAAAGCCTGCCAATGAGTGATATTGAAAAAAAAAAAACTCCATGAATCAATTCATACCAGTCATTGGAGGAGGAGGAGGTGGCCCACGGTTAGGTGGCCCCTGGCCAGGAGGAGCAGGAGGTCCTTGCATTCCAGGCATGCCAGGTTGATGAGGCATAAATCCTGGACCTTGCATTCCTGTGGATGAGTTTATTCAATTCTAGTTTCAGGGATGCATTCGTGAAATGCTAATAGTAAAGTATAATAAACTTGATCAATTTGGGTTAATTATCTTCAATAATGAACCATTGAAATTGACCAAGAAAAAAAACATTAAATGTTAAAAACAAAAAACGTTAAACAAATTTTGTGCCCCCCCCCCCCCACCCATTGTTGGTTCACATTTCAAGATACGGAGTTTCAGAAAATCGAATAAAAAAAATCCATCAGTCTACTGTACGTGGCACTTAGTCCAGTTATGGGTTCCAACCAACCCCATAATGATCCTTGAAACTTTTTGTAACCCTGCCACAATGGGAAGGGGTTTCAAAACAAATTGTGAAATCTCTATAAGCATTGTAGGTTTTTGGAGACATTCAAATAGAGTTTAATTTTTAGAACTCTTCAAGACCATCTGGAGCTTTGTACGACTAGTCGTTCATTCACAGTGAGAGCTCAAAGGTAGAGCAGATCAAAAGTCGTCAACATGAGGGTGCATCATACGGCAGACTGTCCAGTTAGTGTTCACACTGGCCCAGCTGATTCTAACAGTCATGGTTTTGAGATGTCGAGTTAATTAATAATTAACAATAATTATTAATCATTAACAATAATTGATAATAGGTAATTTTCATTACTTGATAATAATCAATGAAGATTCATATTACCTAATAATTAATTCATCATTTAGTGATCTAGACAGAAGGGTGATCAACAAAAAGAAGGTAACAAACCATTGTGTCATGAATTTACAGAGTTTTTCATTCTCTATTATATTTGTTTCATCTATATTTCTTGTAAATTCATAACACAATGGTTTGTTACCTTCTTTTTGTTGATCACCCTTCTATTTAGATCACTAAATGATAGATTTATTGAACATCAATTTATTGAACTTTTCCCGATTTTCAGCCTCCATCAGCATTCAGTGAAATTTATTCATGCTACCTTCCACATCAAACAGAACTACTACAGAGTTCACCACCACTGCTACCCTTAATGAATGAATAGAAATGTATCCAGTGGCCCATTCCTAGGAGTTCGTTCTCATTGACCGTCAGCCATCCAACAGATTTACAGTGCTGATAATTAAATAGTTTAAATACAAATACTTTACGTCTCATCACCTCAAGGATTTGCGCTGCTGAATAGAAACCAGCTAATTTGAATACAGCTAAATACGTCAACAGCATTCACTATGATTAGGGTAGGTGTGAACATGTTCTGGTCCTTAGAATATTATTGGTCTAAAATGATCTGATGGGGAAAAATCACATCAAGATTAGTTTAGAACTAGATTAGAACGTCAACCGTTACTATATATATATAAATACTACACGTTGTATATATATTATACAACTTGTAGTAATTAATCCATACGTACCAGGTGGTCTATTCCAGTCAGGTCGCGGGGGAGGCCCCCTCTGATCTAATCCAGGCCCAGGTGGTGGAGGAGGTGGTGGTCCACCAGGCATTCCTGGCGGTGGTCCCCTAGGTGGTCCTTGTCCAGGAGGAGGGGGACCTTGAAACTAAACACGAATTATAGGTCTTTAACAATAATTATTAGGTTTTCCACAGCTAGAATGTAATTATTCCTATATAAATATTCCGAGTGGTGATAAGCTGTGATGCGTCACAGCGCACTGGTAATTGCAACCGGTGGACCACGTTTTGGCAAAAAATAACAGTAATTAAATCGGTTTATTGGAAGACACTGATGAGGCATTTCAAATAACTGTAGTTCCTTTCAAGCAATACAGTCAAGTATGCCCTTATTATTTTTCCCAAGTCAACATTTCATTCTAAATGAATCACATCATCTTCTGGGAGGAAATTGTATTATGCAGTTTTTTTTTTTATTTTATTTTTTATTTTTTTTAATTATTGGCATTACATTGCATTTCCAACTATTCTCAGATGCAACAAACGGCTTTTCAAGAACCATCATGCCTGCACAAACTTGATACAAAACTTATTATCATATCCCCCCCCCCCCGTACATGAAACCTCAAAGTTGAAAAGGAAAACATTGGAAGCAAAGGTTACTCCACTCCCAATAATACAATTACATTGATCAAGAGAGCACTCAACAAATCGAACATCACCCTGAATTATACAAATTTAGAATTTAATTTTTTTGTTTTTAGTTCAATTTATTTGCAAATATTGCAGGCTTCCCCATGTGAAATGCTGCACAACGATGAACTAGAATCACCAGAAGTTTATTACAAACCATGCCAGGTGGTGGTCCTCCAGGGTGTGGCTGCTGCATTTGTTGAGGAGGGCCAGGTGGTCTTGGAGGCCCTGCAACAAAGAAAGATATTAAATTTCTCATCCAAAACGAATCACCAGCGAGAGGAATTACCAGCGACTCATACATTTGCAATAGATGCTTATACCCACTTTGATGGCTTCATTATACCCTTCAATATTGAGCTGGTTAACGTTGATGTTTCCAAGTTGACCAAGACAGCAGGTATCACTATTGGGAGGACACCCATTTGTATCCATCAAAACCAGTATTTTCAATCACGTTTTACATTTCTGACCTTCCTTAACAAGAAAATTTGGTTTCATGCCTGTAGGTCTGGAAATCCTTTTAATTTGCAATGATTTGTTAATGGTTAAAAAAATACTTTTAAATGGGATTTTTAATGAGCTGAAATTCGAACTCTAGGTCCGGGTTGAGCCCTGAATAGTGACACACAAGTTTCATACATATCAAATTGTAACTTTTGTCTCAAAAGTGCAAATGTGAAATATTGATAAAATACAGATTCATCGGTAAGATGCATTACCCCAATTCTATCCATCTGAATTGGCTGATTGCACAGAATTACGATCAATGCTTTCATCTGAACCTTCATATACGTAAAAAAATTCTCGAAGGTCATTGGAGGGTCATACAATTCTCAAAGACACAATAGTTTGGTCAAAGTATGTGTCCTCTGCACATGAGTGAACGTGAAATCCTTGAAAACCCCATTACTGTAAATTCTAACAAACAGATTCAGATGGAATTTTGAGATAATACAGTTAGTCCTGTATAATGTGTCACAATATAAATTGAACACAGTATGAATTGAATGGGCCGACCACTACCTAACCATTCACAAATTGTTTCCCCACTTTTAAAGCTAATCAAAAGTACACAGTGACTTCAAGTCACTCATTACTTCAAGTACTCAGTGACAATCGATGAGACGAGTATAAGTTGTGAAGTTATACTAGCCATTAATTGAATGTATTGGAGATGTAGGAAGATTACAACAATAATCCTTTCCCAGATATTAAATATCAACAAACCAAGAACGAAGATGGCATTAAAATAAATAATGGGAAAATTCTATTCTCCGGAATGAATGATGATGAGATTGTAAAAAACTTGAACATTGTATAATAGTAGATGACCAGAAAATTATACTATACATATATGTACAGTATATGTATGTACAGTATATATACTGTCAATGTTGGGACTTTAATGTTGATTATCCAAGGGCTACATGCGTAAAGAGGATTACTTGAAGATGGGCTCAAGATACAAGATTGGGTATAGAACAAAAATTGCACCGTCTACCATTTCCTAATTTGTGAGCTCACCGAAATATATGACCTGCATATAACTCGAGTAACACAACAAAACTATCAACCATGTCAAACCAACAAGTTTACTAAAATAATTGAGATGTAAAAACCAACAGATTTATTGGATATATTGAGTTGGATGATTCAATCCCACTGCAACAGTGAGGGATATCTCATTGAGTGGGGAAGAGAAATTGTGAAGCAGGTAGGATAGAAAGAAACCAGTTTCAAAATCAATAATATCTCCAAACAGAAATACAAGAAAATATTCCCTCCTAAACAATAAGGACAAAAGCAGATATTCAATAACGAAAAACAATTGGATATGCATCAAAAACTCAGTTCATTGATAATGCTCATTACTGAGAAAAGCCTAACTGCAAAACGCAGTACTATTACGAACACAATTTGAACACGCATATAAAATATATTCCACGATCACAACTTTTTAAATTAAAAAAAAAAACAGACAATAAGAACTAAAACATGTGATGTATATGCACGCCCATGGTATCAAGAATGGGATATGAACGAATTTTTACACTTCCACAGCTAAAACTCCTCAATAATAAATGAAAATGAACCAAAGTAGACTTGAATATATTGATTGGAACTCAAGTACATTAGGTAACAGTATTCAAATTGTTTTTCAATATACAAACCAATACAAGAAACGTGTCATGCCTACCAGTTAATTCCTACGAATGAGAAAACAATAGGATTAGCTGCATATAAAATCAATTATGTTTCATTGGTTGATGGTAATAATAGAATGTTGACAGAACGAACTTCTTGGATGGATAACTATAGTGACTGTCAGGGAACAAATGTGCTCATGATATAGGGAGATAGATTTAAATCAGTGTACACATCATCATAGTACCCGGTTTCTAACAGCTAATGTTTTAAGAATGTGTGATTTGAAATTGTCAAGTTTTGTTGAAACGATTGAACCAGTCATAATAAGAGCTGAAAGACCTTGGAAACTAAATCACTACTGGATTGAAAGCAGGATATTTCTGTTCAATTATAAGTGCGTCTAATTATATTCTATTATATAACGGTCAAAGGATATTTTTGCCAATAATTACCCTGGAGGAAAATAATTATAGCAGGCGTTGGATATGATAGGAAATAATATAGGATCAAATAATCCTCATTTGAGAACAAGCCTTCACTGTTCTATTGGAGCCTCATGGCATTGAAACGATACTCCATGGTATAGTATGACTATCTCAGGGAATTGAATCACATACTAGCAGAACGTCGTTCACCATTCCAATAATTAAAATAAATCTGGCGAGTTCTTTGTTTTTTACCTACTCCCTGATTATTGACATTCTACTGGAATTAGTGTAAGATAAATAAATGGAATCCTCGCCAAGGTTTCTATTTGAATTACTGAAACCATGTTATCAATCAACCCCAAATGACCTGCAAATAGTTTCAAGTAATGTCAACATTCATACATGGAAATCAATTGCCATCCAGGCCAAAATAACTTTATTCCCCAAATTCCCTACTCCCACGAACCCCAACCCGATTTTTATTAGTTATACTCGTCTCTATTCCACACTCCATAAAGCTCCAGCGACACATAGATCTTTTCTGGACTTGACTTGACGGACGCAACCGTTCAAACTCATCTTGTGTATTTCAATGGGAGCAGCGACACCGCGACCGGAGCTGACCTGACTTGACTTGCGTCGGCCTCAGGACTCCGTTTTGAATCCGCCGCTGATGGGTTTGTGAGAGACTCTTGTTCCTTCTCTACCTCATTTTATGCTCACCTCACACCCCTTGATCCATCCAACGCAGCCCCTAGTTCTAGTTCTCATTCGCCGAGTGAAAAATCATTTTCATCTCATTTACCAATAATTTTGAAAGTTGGTGAACAGGATGTGGAATTCACTGAATTGGGCACGTTTGGCAACATATGGTGTGATCCACGACTTTTGTATAGGAAGAACACAATTCATTATTTCATCATCAGAATCAGATTATGATTTTAAATTACAAAGAATGGCTTTAATTTCGGAGGAAATTTACCTCTGTCGCTTCAAAGAACAAATTGGTATGTTGGAGACTCAAGTCTGTGGCAGTGTAGCACGCCCCTTTGGTCAAGTCTGGTCAGGATCTGTGGCAGTGTTGCCGAAGCTAAAGTTTTCCCTCCACCGACGGAAAATACTACCTCATCAATCAGAAGGTGAGGGAAAATTGGAAAAAAACTTTTTCTTTAGTCGATTCCAATGGTTCACTATCGAAGATAATAAACCAAAATTATCAGCCACTATATAGGCATTACATTCCTCAACATTGATGAAATGAATGGAAGAAAACGACTGCATCAGTATTTTACACTAGTAAAAGGGACTGTAGGTTTGTATAGAGAATTGTTTATTTTGAATGTAGAAGGGATACCCATACTCGTGTACGATTCCACGACTAGATCCAAACAACCTACAACCAAACAACCCTACAACTTGTTTCAAACCAGTTAACGTACTGGCTCCAACAACAGCAACTTAACTGAATGTTCCCTCACTCTGCGGAAAAAGTATGCGAGTTGAAGACACTAGGATTGGGAGACACAATTAAAAGTGGGACTCCTGAAAACCACCCGAGTAAAATGGTTATCCATACAAGTCCTGATGGCAGAAGCAAGTACCTATAATGGGATAGTGATTCAGGATCTCGTCTTGTTGATATTTCAGCACTCTCAATTTTAGGCTAAGATCCACATTAGACAAAGATATAGTTAGAAGATCTTCACTACAGATGGGTATGTTTTTGATAAAAATAATCGTTTAACAATCTATTTCACGGTTCTCTTTTCCTTTAATATTTAGATAAGGATATATTTAGGCAATTTACACCACTGATGAATACTGATATACACAAATCTCTTAGGACAATCTCAAGCTTCAACAATCTTCTAAACAGCCTACTTGCTTGATAAACATTTTTCCAAGTCGAATCGGTTCCATGATCAGTTTATTTCTAGGTTGAGCAATAATTCAAGTTAAAGAAAAATGTGCTCAATTTTCCAACACGACAGCAAGTCTTCATTGGCAGTATAACATTGTGAAAACTGAGTTTCTCCTCGAAATGTGATGCTATTGATAAATTAAATGTTCAGTAGGCATGAGGAGATTTTCATGTCAACGACTATCATCTTACGTTAATACAGGTACTCTTCAATGTTAATAATAAAAGAAATACCACTCCAATGTAATCCTACTTTCTAATGAGCATCATATTTTTTAGGAGATTTGAGGCCAACTATCATAGACCTATGTTAACCCTAGCAGTTTCCTTGATAAAAATCCAAGCTCATGCCAAAATAATCACTAATAAAAAAATATTCACTAATATTCACACTTCAACTCTCCACATGTTTTTTTCAACTTGTTCTGTTTGGCTACTCAGTTACCGCCTAATGACAGAGGGTCTAGGAGGTGAACCCCATAACCTGATGTAGGAAGTTTCCACAAGTACTTTTTACATATCCTACCGCCCACATCTAAATGAAATTCAACCAAAAATTACTTTTTTTAAATTTCTCAAAACTGTCATTTGAATCAAATTTGAGGTTTAGCAAGACATTCAACCGTATGGTCTGTTAGAACATAATATAATATATTATTATTAGAACATAATATAAGTAAATAATATTATTATTTACTTGGTGTTATTCATTATGGAAGATTCACTTTAGATGAAGACTATGCAAGGTAAAAGGATAAGTGAATAATATATATTATATAACTCTCAGGTTCTAGTAATAGGAGAATGAACAAAAGTGTGAACTAGAAACCTACACCATCAAAATAAGGGAGGGTAACCAACTGGTGAGTGAGAGAAAAAAGGTCAAAAGAAAATGGAAAAAAATAACACAGGGAATGCATAGGCCAGTATGAATCGATAACTTCGTCTGGTATATCAATTCAATCCCATTCAAACTTGAATTTGATGATCAACTATTGAGAAAAAAGTATGATTTTGTAAAGAGTTTGAAATATAGTATGTACTACACTTGGGAAATCACAAAGAGCTCCGTCAATAAACAACGTTTGCTGAAAGAAGAAAAGGGAACAAACAGTTTTTACATCCTGAAGATGATCCCAGATAAGATGGAAACTAAGTAGTTGACTGTAATAGGAGTGATTTAGGAAATGATTCGCTAAACTTTAGTTTGGATAGGAATATAAATTTTACTAGTTTTAGTGTGAACACCTCACAGAAATCAGGAAGGAGTACTTAGAGCTGATCCAACTTGGGATTTTGAACAATCTTCCTCTTACAAAAAAAATATGTGTGAATGTCACATCAAATGGAATTCAATCAACTTCCAAAGCTCTAAACAATGACTGAAGACTTGGGAGTTATAGGGTATTCTCCCTTCAAGCAACTACTATATTTCCATTCCACGTTGAAGCAGTAGATACTCAATGAAAATTGAATTGGTGATATCAGTTGAATATTGAGGTAATTTGTTCAAGTTGGTAGTCCAAATTGATCTGAATAATTTATTGAAAAAGAATTTTTCATGACTGCTTCGCTTAAGGGAAAATTTTTGAAAGAAAGGGGTACAAAACTACTTTAATTTTATTGAACATATAGGGTTTAACCCTTAAGGTGTTACCACTGGCCAGGGTTCGATTCTACAACTCATTTCTGATATAAAGTGTCCTATAAATTTTTTTTAATTTATTTTTTATACAGGTTGAAATCCGACTTTTTCACTTTCAAGATATTTTTCGTGTTTTCGACGTCAAGTCACTAAAATGGCCATAAGTCTCGCATTTTTCAGTCAAAACACAAATGTGATTGGAATGAGCGTTAAATTCCCTATCTCCCTAGTGCTAAATAAAACTTTTTGGAGAAGATTCAGAAATAGAAAAATCCACAGTCATGCAGCATGGCTATAAGAGCAAATTTTCAAAGAAATAATTGGTTTTATGTAAAATGTCTCCATTAAAGAACATGATGTCCATCAAGAACATTTCAAGTACCAACCACGTTGCTTTATCTTCGAAGTGCTCCAGATTGAGAGCGGAATAAGATATAGATATTCTGACTTCCCCCCAACCTCCCCAAACCCCGACTCAGCTTTTGGACATTTCAACGGTGAACACGACGGTGAAGTCAGAATTGCAATATCGCACTCCGTCATCAGATTAGAACGTATTCTTCATCTTCAAAGTACTCAAGTTTGCGAACGAAATAAGGTATCGTTATTCTGACCTCATGACCGTATTCAGGGTGTAAAAACCTTTAAAATGAGGTGTCACTTGACAGACCGTTTCATTTTTGGAATTTATGGGTTGGCCCAAAAGGTCAGCTTTCCAACGGTATGATCAAAAACTTGTTTACAGTGGACCAATGTTGTAAAATCCTCGTTCCCGTGCCAAACACCGTGGATCTTTCAGTAAAAATCAACAAGTAAAATAATTTGCAAAACCGATATTTTTACCATAAAATTATTTAGGCATTAATCTTTATCTGGCTGAGTCAAATGATGACACAAGACTTCTCGAATAAGCAGTCACTTATATCTTGCCCAATTTACTTTTCGAAAATTGTCTCAATTTCTGTTGATTTGTATGGTAATTTTTTTTTTAGACTAGGTAGGCCAAGCTAAACATTACTGTCGTTGGCAATCAAGTCAATGTAGTGTCTTACTAAAAAAAAATGAAAAAAGAAAATGAAAGCTTAACGCCTCAACAGTTACTGACAGATCCACGGTTTTTGGCACGGGAACGAGGATTTTACACCATGAGTCCACTGTAAACAATTTTTTGGTCATTGAAAGCTGAGCTTTTGGACCAACTTTTAGGGTTACAGTATGCATGTAACCTGCTGATTCATTTAGGCTATTAGGATTCAGTTACGTTTGTAAGTTTGAAAAAACTGTACATTTCCGACATTTTCGAGACTTTCCTATTTTTCAATATCTGAGTCTCCTTTTTTTCAATATCTGAGTCATCCTCATTTTTCTTCATTTTTCAATATCTGAGTCTCCTTCAAAAAGTTCATTTTTCAATATCTCATTTTTCAATATCTGAGTCTCCTTCAAAAAGTTTTATTTAGCACTAGGAAGATAGTGAATTCAACGCTCTTTCCAAGGGTATAATCATATTTGAAATTTTGACTGAAAAATGCGGGGACTTATTTCAGTGACATTAGGTCAAAAACACGAAAAAATCTTGAAATGAAAAAAAAAAAAAATTATAGGACTTTTTTCATCAGAAATTAGTTTTAGCATCGATCCCCGGCCGGTACTACCTTAAGGGTTACACCCGGTATATATTATACAATGCACTCAAGGTATTTATTTAATAAATATTAAAAGGCAGCTAGCTTTACCCTTTCCACTCCCTAAAATATTGTTATCAATAATGTTATATATAAATATTGCATACATAAATATCAGGTTGTAACATTGATAATTGATAACTGTAGTTCAAGTGATAGAAAAGGAAAGCTGCAAATTAAATTGCATGTACTAGGAATGCCTAGTAGGTGCCTAAAGTTCCACAACCAGAAGAATCAACGAACAGCGCAAATTTAGCTAATCTATTCCCAAACCAGGAATGACAAAAATACTGAAGATATAAATAGAGGATAAAATATTCCAATTGATTAAGGAAAATGACAATATAAAAATGAATAGTTGGCAACCTTAGTCAGTCAATAACAGAATAATACATTCAATACTAACCATTTTGCCTCATCCCATTCTGCCAGCTGTTATGAAATCCTGGGTGAGGACCATTGGGTGGGCCTCCATGAGGCCCAGGAGGGCCCCCCATGTGGGGGCCAGGAGGCATACCACGAGGGCCAGGTTGCATACCGGGAGGTGGCATTCTGTTTCTTATTTGTGGTGGCCCCATCATGACGCGTGGACCACCAGCATGTGGAGGGCCGGGATGCTGAAGTCTCGTCTGCTGTTTATTATTAACTGGAGGACTTGGTCTTGTTTTGGTTTGAGCTTCAAACTGTAAAAATATTGGAAACCAGATTTTCAGGTCGCTGGTTCAGCGAAACAAGGCCCAAGGCTCAAGGATGCCATCAAGGATCAATCCCAAATATTGCCATGGGCGCACCAATCATGATTTATAAAACGTAGATATGTTTGTTTCACATGTGGTTGTGATAACATACCTATTACTATAGTAACATGAAACTTGAATGTGACTAGATACACAGTTGGTTAATCTATGAAAAATAGCTATTTACCAAGCACTTCATTAGTGATCCACACTTGGACATAATAGAAACAATAGAAAACAAAAAGACACAGAAAAGAGTAAATTGTAAATAGAGCTGCATACTGAACAACTTCCAAAATTGTAAATAGAGCTGCATATTGAACAAGTTCCAAAACGGTTGCTTTCCATTGCTCTTAGTTTTCGTCACCATCCCCTCTTCATTCCTCTCATTCTTTCTCTCAACCCACTCTCCATTTAACAATCTTGTTACTATGTACCCATATCTGCACTACTCATAGGGAGCCATAAGTGACACTAAACAACAGCTGAGCATTAGTAATAGCGGAGGGTACAACAGGGCCAATGAGCAGAAGAGAGAAAGTGAGAGATGATATTTTTCAATCTTATTCGCCCCAATTTCCCACTCAATGGGGAATTTTTCAATAAAATCGTCACACAGCTATCAAGAACCTAACTTAAACTGCATGTGCTCATGGCCCATACCATTGGGAACTTGTATTTATTATGGACTGAATTAATCTCCCAATCTCTGACAGTCTCTCCCAGTACGTCCTTTCTCCATGATCAGCTAGAGGAAAACCTCAACACAGTGCAAAGTTGCGCAGTCACAATCAGATTGTACTCCACAAACTCAAAAACCATCAGGATTGCATGATTATCTGAACGCAATGCCAAAAGTTGTATACACTCAACATATATTGGGGAATGATTTCACTGGATACAGTGTTAAGTCTTGTTCAATCCCTGAATGTAAGAAGCATGAACTTAATCATCTTTTGATGTGAGGGATAGAATGAAAGTTCACTTCTAGTCAGTGAGCTACACTGTGGCCAACGTACCCTTATATCGAGTTCCATCAGCGCAAGCGCGACACCCAAACTGAGGTTTCCCCCTGACGTTGTACTTTCATTTGCTATATCTTTATGACTGATTCTTCATTCCGAAGTGTAGACTGATCTTTCTTTCTATTGGTGACTCCATGGCACAACCAGGGAAGTGATGAAAGAGTTGAAAGAGGAGAAAGAAGGTGGTTGAATATTAAGGGCTGTGCAGAAGTACTATGTTGGGAAAAATTAAATGAAGGTCAACATAGCAATCAAGTGAAAATTAGTGGAGTACAACAAGTGACCTTGGTGACACCCCACACACGCACAGTATGTACCTCACCATCTATCTCATATCTCACTCAGACAATTTCTCTCTCTCTCTCTCTCTCAACCCAGAATGAGCGTATAAGATGAACATCTTACAAAACGCAATTGATCTATTGTTTATCAACATATTTATGATCTTAGAGTAAAGGATTATTTATGCAGCAAATAAACTTGATTTATTAATGACGAAAAGCTACTTGAAATATAAAGTATACAGGGCGGTCCTTAACTAGTGGATATGAATTTCAATTCCTTATTGTGAGGGATTTTGAAAAACTGAAAACCCGTGTTTCCTATTTATTATCCTGCATTCAACTGCGCTATTTTCAATTTTTTCCGACTGGGCCATATTGGCCCAATGCACACCAACTTCGTTTTGGTTTATTATCTTCGGTAATTTTCAAATTTCATGAAAATTCGATCGACCCCTCAACCGATTTTTTTGGTCGCACACAACCCACGCTGTGAGCCCGCTAAGATTGGGCCAAACTTCAGATTTTGTGTAGGTAACCCCAAGTGTGGCACATGAAATTTCATTATTTTTTTCACGCTGATTGACGTGGTGCTGTTCGTTTTTCGATCTGACTTGATTTCAGTCTAACGGCGGCTTAAAAACGGTGGACATTGTATTGTGACAAATAAATCACAATTTTACGAATTTACTGCAGAAAAAGTTTCAATTCTTTTTATTAATAAACTATTTTATTCTACACATAATAACGCTTTAGTATGAATTTGAAAAAAGAGGTAGTAGTTTCTGCAGTAAATTCGGAAAATTGTGATTCATTTGCCACAATGCCCATCGTTTTTTCTAGCTGCAGTTACATTAAAATCAAGTCAGATCGAAAAACGGATAGCACCCTGTCAATCAGCGCGAACAAAAAAATAGTGACAATTCATGTGCCACACTTGGGGTTACCTACACAAAAATCTGAATTTTGGTCCAATCTTGGCGGCCTCACAGCGTGAGTTGTGTGCAACCGGAAAAATCGGTTGAGGGTTCAAATTTTCACGAAATTTTACGTACAATCCAAATCTAAAATAAAAAAGCCGGTTCTCATTTGAAAAAACGAAGTTGGTGTGGACTGGGCCAGTAGGAAAAAATTGAAACTACCGCAGTTGAATGCAGGATAAAAAATAGGAAACATGGGTTTTTCAGTTTTTTCAAAATCCCTCACAATAAAGAATTAAATTCATATCCACTAGTTAAGGACCACCCTGTATATAACACATTATTAAATTCCCAACTTACAGCACAATGATAGGAAAAGACATTCAAATGCAAAGGACTACCCCAAAATCATTAGAGACCATTCCTCATCCCTCATAAAATATTCCTAATGACCCGATACTGAAATCTCCAGAAGTATTCCTAATATCATCATTGTTCATTAATTTACGAATTATGGCTTATGATAACTCGTCAATAGATCAACACCTCCTTATACAATTAGAAGAAAAAATGGAAGGCAGGCATGGACCAATTCGTATCAGAAGATGATGATGAGAAGTATGGATAAAAATCAGCAAGGGAAATGAAAGGAAAAATAGTTTGTAAAAATTATTTTTACCTATGCCAGTGAATTGCTGCATCAATTAACAATCGTCGAATGTAAACATTTGTATGAATAATAATTCATGAATAAGTAATCATTTCAGTTCCAGAGTTACTGACAAGCAAATTGGTTCCAGAGTAAAGGTTCCACAATAACCATGCTTATACATTCTTCCCCAGAATATGTATAAAGCAATTTCCATTTTTTAGTTTCCAAGTACAAACAAACAAGATCATTGAATTAATGTAAATTCTTTCTCATTTTAATTGCGAGTACCAGAGGTACAATGAGGATGTTTTGTCAAACAGACCACAATGATAGGGCAAACCCCTTCATATAGAGGCCAAAATAATTTGATAACATCAACTTTGATGTCAACAGAAGCTATTGGATAAAAATTGAAACATTTTTCTTTTTGAATTTAGAAATAGACTAGGAAGAGGCATGAGTAATAAGTAGTGTCTTGCAACCTCTCTTACTCGAATCTCAAAGAATAAAATGAATTTAACCTACACATGTAACAAGAAATTTATCCTCATGTGCAGTAATCAAATCAACTGTTAACTTTATTTCAAAATCATCTATCTACACATGCATAGGAGTGATTCTTCATCAGACTTCTTACAATGTTTCTCTTTTGAAAGTTTAAAATCAACGCAATGATGAAATTTTCATATCAACTTTCCGTAATCAATAACTTCTAATGAAGAAGTAACTGTTACTGTATCGCTCAATGTACCAACAGAAAAAAATGTATGAAACTGGCAGACAAAATAACTATGGACGCTAGTGAGTGTGTACCCCACATAGTGAAAAGGATAATTATTAAAAGTATGCTTTCTAATGAGCACAAAGGAAAACTGCATGTGGGTCATAGAATGGAAACCCAACCATGTTAATACTAATGAAAGCACTCCTCCATATCAACTATCCATGCATATCCCAGTAAAAGTAAAGAGATTGGACGATTTGATTTAAAAGGTTCTATTGACTTTGATGAGGATAACTAAATTTGGTAGTGGGACCACCTATTGCTCAGATGAGACATCATACAGACATCATAGAATATTTACATAATTCAACAGAAGAACCTAATATATCAATCACATCACATAAGTACAAACGAATACTATTGATAATATTTTACATGATCAGCTGTCAGAAACTGGTTTTTTAACCAGTTTAACAGAGGATCAACTGATTGTGAAAATGATATATATGTTTTGAGTAGACTATTACTAAAAATATTCTACTTAACTGCACAAAAATTGATATGAATATCATGCTCATATTTCATGACCATAAATATGTAATTTCATCTCATATTCACTTCAAATATTATATTGAACACTGAAGGTTGTGTGCACTGTAAACACACATACCTATATACGAACGCAATTTATCCATCATCAATGGTAAAACCACAATCAATAATATGAGTGCGAACAAAATGTATAAATAGATAAAATAATATTTTATATTCAAGTGCATGTGCCAACTATCTATTTACACAACATAACTGCTCCCCAAGCAGGACAAGTCACCTGTATGAACCTGCTCCAGGAAACTATAAGAAATGGACGATTTAATAAACGCTAATTCCCAATCACACAATACCAAGAGTGATAGAATTACAATACACAAAATTGATCATTTGCATGCATCAAAGAGAGAAACACTATAGACTTCTCCATTGATGCACCTTGAATATGATGAAAACATTAGAATACAAATCCTAATTAGGTGCTAAGTACCACTTCAATTTGATACTTTCTAACTGGGTAAATAAATTAAGTCAGAAGATGAATTAGTAAACTTGAAAAAAGTCATGAAAATATCACATCATGTGATCAGGACGTTCAAATGCACTGAATGTTTCGAGGTAATTTATTTACCAGTATTATTCCAACTATTTGTAGCATAATGTGATAAGTAGCACAAAAATAATGTTTGAAATCAGGGCCAACTCTAGCAACAATATCATCATTCAACAGCACCAAGGATCAGTTGTTGAGGAAACCAAACTACGAGTATGTTGCCTATGCATCAGTAATTGAAACAACGTACTTGTAAAAGTCACATCTGTAGTAGATTTCATAGATACCTTTTTTTTTTTTTTTTTTTTTTGTAAAAGTCACATCTGTAGTAGATTTCATAGATACCATTTTTTTTTTAAGTTTTTTTCATAACCTATTTCTAGTTGTGGATGACAAAAAAGAAACCGATAGATGACCAATTTTACCTTCAATACACTATATTCTTCAAATTATGGTCAATCTTGTCGATACTTTATATAGTTTATTTAGCAACGTTATGGGAGGCAAACCCTTTCATAATCAAGAATACACCCTAAAAAGAGATTTAGTGTAATGAATAGTTCAGCCTCAAGTTATAAGGAACCGCTTTGCAAAGACAGCAACTGTGGCGTCTACTCATCAAAGAAACATTTGAATCACCAACTCAATTCAAGAGTGAATAAGACCTCCACATTTATTTTGATTGATTTTGAGATTATTTTGGGATATGAATTTTGAAAGATCCGCAGATATTCTGTTGCAAAAATGAGATGGAAAAATGTGAGCCCAACTAAAAGTGGTTTGAGTTATAATCTTTCCCATGTGACATCAATATTGAAGTTTTCCAGTAAAATTCCCTCACCATTCAAGACTTATATTGGCAGTTGAATAAATAACGTTGAATTAAGAAGAATTGATGCAATAACAGTATACCCCAGGAATTTACACCAATGATTTTAGGACCAAATTGCAGTATAATTACTGCACCATCTAGAAGAAATAGTTTCATGATTACAAATAAATCATAGCTACAACCTAACTGTATATAGCTGATTAATTTTAGCACTGAATTGTAAGGGAAAATATTGGAGGCGTTAACTGTTTTCCCTTCCTATTCCAAGAGCAAGTTTTAGGTACTTATTGAAAATACTCCCATAATATGCAATGACCAACATGGTTCAGTTAAACACAGTGATACCTGAAGTATGACAATTCAAATAATTCATACTTTTATTGGGTTAGCCATCTAATTGCTGTGTACCGAACTATTATTTTAAATAGACATCTCTTTGCAAGGAAAATGCAATCCACCTTTCCAAACGAGGAATGATTACCAGTTGCCTAGTTTTGTACCTTTAGAAGACTCATCCACAGATAATCACTAACTTATATCGTTGCTACTTGAAATAATATAGTGATTATTATGTAGCACAAAAACTACGACTGAAGATTAAAAAGGAAAAATGTATAAAACAAAACCAACACCAGCCAGTTTCGTCGTCAATGACAATAGTGGACATTTACCTGATTGAGAGCCTGTTTGGAAGTGAACGTGACAACTGGGCTTTGTCCATGTAATTCTTTCTTGGGCAATCTGTCCATAACAATCCGCATACTGGTTTCGGAACCAAGAGACACGGTGCAAAATCCTTTGGACTGGCCATTTGATCGGTTTTCGAAGAATTTAACTCCAAGAAAATCTTGGACACCCAATCCAACAATTGCATCTGTTACGTCTTGATCTGTGGTCCACTAAAAAAAATCAGAATAAACAAAATATATCAAAATTTCACAGGTACAATTCACAGAATTGAATTGAGTTTTTGTTCGAGCCTCCTTAATTACTCAGACATCACAAACATTTAATAATGAATACATGAAATAATGAAACCTCCTTGAGTGTTTGTATTCTACTCTGAGAAAGCATCAGGCCGTGGACCCCTGCATATCCCAATTCACTACAGTAATAATGAATATGAATGGGAGTGACCAGGAAAGTAGCGACAGACGCTTAGTCCCAATTACCTAAAGTACCATTTTAACCATCTCATTTATTGGGAATCCATTTCTAGTAAAGAAGGTAATTAAGTAGTGGCCAGAACAGAAGTGGTGGACAGAATTTTCCAGTTTTTTGAAGAGGAACACTCAAAGGTATGATACTGCTTGTGATGCAGCCAATAAGTATAGTTGTATTTGAATCAGTTTTTTTTTTTTTTTTAAGGGGTTATGTAACATTTTTGGCCATTTTCATGTTTTTCTTTCATGTTCCACTATTTTTCTTTCCTGTCAAATTACGAGTAGTGTAGCTTCACTCGTCTGGAATAGAGGGGGGGGAGGGTACCCAAGAATAACTTGATAACTCCTCGCCTTATTACATGACCTTTTACAGAAATACCCATTAGACTGGTGTCACTCAGGCCTCAGTGATTGGCGCCGTAGTGAACCCCACAATTTCCATCAAAGAATCTGATCATGGGGTCCAAAATCACCCCAGTTAGCAGGATTTTTTAAATCCAAAGGACATCCTCAATTCATATACAACGGAAGTAAGCATTCCAGGAGGTTAACCCCACGGCTGTGCAGATAAACTCAGTGACACCCCCCAAAAATGCTGCAGAATACCAAGGTATCGAGCTGGACACAAAGAGAGAGCATGTTCAGAAGAAGAAAAAAAGAGTGAAGCTACACTACTCGTAATTTAGACAGAAACCTATGGACATGTAGTGGGAACAAGGGAGAAATTTAATGTTATTTAAAGCTCCCTAGTACATTCCAACAGCTGGTCTCCACTTATCTTGAGGTACGGTTGGTCAATGGAGTCATAAGAAAACACTCAATGGAGCACGACAGGACAGTTGACTCTGCAAGCATCAAAACATGGAAATATTGCGCCTCTTGAACCACGATGATTGGTGACGCACAACGATTGAGGACCAAGTCTTAGAACCTTGCTTCAAAACCTTAGTGAGTGTTTGTAAATCCGTGCAATGGATGCAGGTGCTGATGTACCATCATCCACTTACAGGTTTTATTATGTAATTATTCAATTACTCAGTTGTTTAGAACAGTTGCCACACTGAAAATTAATATATTAAATAACAAACAAAAGTGAACATATATTATATTATACCTTGGTGAGATTTCCTACATAAAGCTGGAACTTCCGTCCAGTAAACCCACTCGCAAAAGAGGCTGTATGGTTGCTGACTGGCTGCGCTTCAGTCCTCGGAGTTGGCGTTGTTGGAGATGGAGTTTCTGCAGTAGTTGGATTACTGTTTGATGGGGCAGCTATTACATCGTCATACAAGTCAACAATAGCATCACCACCCCCAGCGAATTCCTCCTGTAAATAATTCAGGTAATTACGAGAGTATCATTTACTCTAACTAAGATGAACTTATTAAACGATTTTGGAAATTTGACTTGAATAACCCTATCAATGTTGCCGCGGATTGTACATCATGTGCCTGGTGGCATACTAGATCATAATTATCCCTTTTCAAATGTGAGTATGATGAGGGTAACGTGCGAAGTATTTATTGAATAGCCTACTTCTCCTATCCCATAGGTAAGTCTGCACAAGTAGAGTCGAATAAATACATGAATGTTCGTTCATACGGTTTTCAAAAGTCCCATATTTGAGGCAAAATTATAATTTTTGCAAACTTGCAGACAGGAGTGTCCCAGACAAACCAAAATAAGTAATGTAATGTATTTTCTTACAATAAATTCAACGACCTAGAGCAGGGGTCTCCAAACTTTCCAGCCTTAGGACCATACTGATTACTCCAGTACGTTCCGAGGGCCAAAACCATATTATCATTGTTGCCGGTGGGCCAATGTTATGAGTAGTTAGCCCATGACCATATCAATGTAGATGTCATATTAATAATTACTCAACATAAAATTAGAATACTTCAGTAAACTAAATTTAAGTTGCTATAAAAAATATGTTCTATAAAAGGAGTTTTCAAGTATGCTAGCTCTCCGCGGGCCGGATGTGGCCCTCGGGCCGTAGTTTGGAGACCCCTGACCTAGAGTGTCGGGGAGGTGGAGTCCAACGATTCCATCACAACGTATTTTATTCTTCAATTCCTTGAATATCATCGTCAGTAGAGGGGGTCTGAATTACTGTCGCTTAGAGAAATCTAATTCTCATATGACCTTATGTAATGGACCTAAAATGATTTTAAAACTTTCAATTTTTAGACCTATTTCCTAAAAGAAAAGTCAAGAGAATATTTAATGAACTTCTTTCCACATCAAGATATTTTTTAAGAAAAGTGACAATTTCAACAGTTTTTCACTTTCTGGAAAATAAACCCTGTTTGTATCTCGGGAACTAATGGTCGTAAAGAGCTCGCTCTGGTCTCAAATTGTAGCACATGTTTAATAGTGTACTACACTCTATATAGTTACCATACCTGTATTGAGGAAAAAGTGCGAAACTAGTGGTTTTTTGGCTATAACTCGAGTCGCTGCTTTTCTGGTTTCTTACTATTCATTAATTTTGGGTCCCAACGACACATAAAAAATGCATAATGAACGGACCTTTTGCAAACAGGGCCCCCTGTCTAACTTGTCGGTACTATGTATTGGGGGTGTCGATTTATGACCTTTTCTGTAGTGGATGAGAGCCGACCCAAAATGTCGGTGAGTAAGTAGTACACATTTCAAGACCACAGAACTACTGTTTCGGTAGTTTCGCGTAGTTGGAAATAAAAACCGAGACTACATCCAACTACCAGCAATTGCTACAACATTATCGCGTGTCAATTTTTGTGTTGCCCCACCATAAGAGAAGCGAAAGCCACCTAATATACCCCACTAATTCAAAGGCTTGATTGGAATGTATTGATTAGTGTTTACCTTCGATTAGCGATGTGTGGAATCGATCACTATCCAAAATCCTCAAGATGTCACTTAGAACGCATATTCGAAACTAGGTAACAAGACAATAAATTGAGAAATGTACCAAACGGTTATCCGTACATAGAAGTTTCAATGGTAGGTACATGTCCCAATTTTGATCCCCGAGATGATCCCTTCAACTGGAGATATTCTTACAAGTAGGTACTTTTACTGACACCTAAGAGATTGAGGAACGACAATTCAAGTCCTCATGCAACTTAATACAAGATTCATAGCCGCATATTCGAGGTTTTCGCGGTATTATACTGCTTTCCCCGATGAACCTGACCGAAAAATGATTTCGCGACCAACAAATGAACCTTCAAATATTCAAGAGATGGACCCAGCAGGGGTGAGAAGTTGAAAAACTAAGCGATGGAATTAAACTACGGATTGAGATCTCGCAGCGTGCCGGTACGCACTAATGTTATGCCACTAATGCTTGAGCCACTGCGTTCGTAAGAGGGGGAACGAATAGATTTCGATATTCAGGGATCTGTACACATATCTTGAGCAGGACAGAACGATTCAAAGATGAAATTATCGTAGTGTCCAAACATAAGCGGATGACATAGGGCAAAACATTATGGAGAAATTGGTTTGAATGCGATGGTACCTAACAAAGGCTTGTGGTCACGCCGTTGAGTGAGTGGTGAAACGGCTCAAGGTAGTTAAACCACAATACTCTAATGAAAGTCAATCCATATTATGTTAGGTACCTGTGTGAAATCCTGCTCCAAATCGTCGGCATACAAATCTATATCGACGGCGTCCGCCATAATTCGGAACACAAATTCAGCAACATACAACCCCTGCGACACAAGAACGGAGGACGCTCGCAAAGCAAACTACGGATGAGAATCGAAGCCTCGATGTTTCGTAAACATCGATGTTTTCCCGGAGAATCGATATGTTTACCACCACTTCGATGTTTTCAATGTTCCATGCAACTGGATTGAATTCGTTCTTATATTATTTATTTATTTTATTCTTTCTCTAAAATATAGAGAAATAATAATTTGGGACCACGTTCCAGCGCGGCGAGTTCCGAGAATGTTTCCGACCAGTTCCGGGACTGTTCGGAAAGAATCGAAGGCAGGGCCCGGGAAAAGAACTTGAAAGGTAACCGGTCATCGACGTGATAACCTACCTAAATACTCATTCCTCATCGCTCACTCCAAGTGAAAACGTGAACGACTTTTACATTTTTCTAGCGCCTAACAGTGTCGGGTAGGCATAATTAAGTCGTCATTTGACCAAATGTAAATTATAAGATTACGCTTTCAAAATTCAGGCGTTTGTGCTCTTTTAAAGAGGAAAAGGACAATATAAATATGAGTCAATACAACTCAGAATGCAATTTGCAACTAGGTAAGTATGCTCTTGGGAACAAAAAACAGGCGGAGCTAGGAAAGTCGAAAAATATAAAGGTGAAAGCAATACGTACAGAGTAGGAGGTAAGTTGACCAACTGGGACTAGGACATTTACTATCATGTTAAATGCATTCACGTCTTCAAGTACTTTCGCATTTTAATTTCTTTCCATCTTGTTTTGAAGCGCGTGAGGCAAAAATGAAATAAAAAATAACTTATATTCTGATTGCTTTTTCCTGGTCAATTCAAATTACTCGTAAGTACTATATACCTAGTGATTTATATTGAATAACTCGATTTATGATAACTATAAGATACCTAACTGTTATATTAGGTATAGTTAATCAATGAGAATTATTCTGAATGACTTAGGATTTAGGCATTCAACATTTCACGATCCCATTCTAGCCTTGTCCATCATAATTTGAAGTTGGTGCCAATTTATGTGATTCCAATGAAATACAGAATACTGCGTGAATCGCCTTTCTATGACCCTCCAGGAAATATTACTGGTATACAATTAGTCAAGGTAACGTAAAAGTAACTAAGATTGAAGAAGAAGGAGGTTACATTTGAGGGCGGGTACCTACATTTGGTCGTTCCAGCGGATCAGTCCGAGAACCGAAAATTTCCGGGACTCTTTCCCACCATTTCAGTTCTTTCTCGGAACCAGTTCCAGAACTCAGTTCCGGGACTCAAAGCGCTGGAACATACCTCTCAGGTTCTTCTTATGTTCTTATGTTCTTCTCTAATCTGATAACAGAATGAGATATCGCAATTCTGACTTCACCATCGTGTTCAGCGTTAAAAAATCTGTAAGCTGAGATGTTACTCGTCAAAGAAGGAGACGAAAATTGTTATAAAACCTGTAAAATGGAGACATTTTACATAAAACCAGTTATTTCTTCAAAAATCCGCTCTTATACCCATCAGCGCTCCAGCGGCAGGCTCCGGAGTTGCAGCCCCGACGATCACCAACATCCATGTGATACTGCATGGAAGAAGGAATTCCTTGTTCCATGGTGATACTGTTTGAATATCCATAGTGTCCAGGTTGTTTTGATGTCTGGTCACTGGTCGAGGTCTAATCGTGGAAGAAGCGATCAGTAATCAGTGAGCCGTGGAAGAAGCGACGAATTCCTAAATAATCATTTGGATGAAAACCGAGTAAGAATGGATCGGATGATTCACTGCTCACCTAGATACGGTATTGATTTTCTAGTAAAGAGACGTCCAATCATTGAAAATTGAAATTAATCTCAATAAATCGACGGTATAAAGGATATAGGCTCGGAATTCCAGACACCAAGGACCAGAGAATGTATCGCACTATCTCATCATCTGAACTCCTTTCCTTTTCAAATTTATTGTGCGACCAATTCAAAATTTGAGTATTTCAAAAATAGTCTTGCGTGAAACTTGATTTTTGATATTATTGAACCATCGAAAAATGTATTAAACACGAGTGGTTGCATTGCGTCAGTCAAAAGTCTGGTTGATGGAAAAGGGAACCTGCGTTGCGCGTGCGCCCTTGCTGACACCTCCCATATCCTTTTGACACATTTTAGACTCAAGTTTTGGGTACCGCCATATTGGCAGAAACCAGATAGCCGCTGAGTATTAACAATAACAAATATGACTAATCCTTGGTAAGCGCGTAACAATGATATTGTCTCTCGTGGGTTAATCTTGTGCGGGGTTCGGTTTCCACTGGGCGTGAGATGTTATTTGCGGTCCCGTATCATGACATTTCAGCATTGCCAGTGAATAGTGTTCCTTTGTGTCACATTTGCAACAGTAATTTCTACGAGTCCCACCGTTTCGTGTGAAACTCTTCTTCAAACTCCGACGATCTACACTCTGATTCTGTACTGATTCGCCTGCGCTGCTTTTGTGTTGATGCACGATGGTGTGTAGACCAATACCCAGTGACAAGGTATCCTGTACAATATTATTTTCCACCATTATCAATTAATTTTCTATGTCGCATTTGATTACGATTTTCCTGTCGCATCGTCGATTAATCACATCCCATTACTACGAAATCATTAGTGAGGGCACAGTTTCCTTTATTTATCGTTACTTTCATTTGCCCGTCATCCTCGACTTACATAATGAGTGGCGAGGTATCAATGAGATTATGTTTGTATTTTGATGTGCATTAATCTTCCATTTACACTGTTGCAACTATATTGTACATATTACATTGACATCAATGCATCCCCATCTTAAAGAGTAAATGGTACTATTTTTTTCGCCCGTTACTATGTCGTTATTGAGAAATATTTGGCAATCGAGTGACTGTCTTCTGCTACTAGGTGTAACTACCTACATTCCGAGTAGTTGTAATAGTTGAGATTCTTCATATTCTTCTAGTTGAGAATACGGTTATCTTCATATTATTCAGAAGCAAGTTTTGAAGTTTGGTATGTTTACGATTGAAATGTAGGATATATTTGTTCTGTTGGAAGATATGTTTTCCCGCTGGAAGATTGTTGAACATGGTAGCAGAAACTCCTAAAACTGAAAAAGGGCGAAGAATGTTCAAATTGGCCTATTATCAAAACTATCGATCTAAGGAATCACTGACTTTGTGAGGAGAGACGTTCCAATTCAGCGCCTAGAGGCTGACATTTATTAAATTTGTCACCAATGTCACTGTCTCGGTGTTTTTCTCTCTTTGGTTTCTCTACCCTGGATACAAATATCCACGGAGTCGTCTACTTTGAGTAGTAGATGCCTAATGATTTCAGTACAGGGTTTGCACAAACTACGCAAATAGTATCTTCGAGGTTTACTCATTATAAATTTAGGAATGAATTCAAAAGGTACTTGAACGATTGACTAAACCCTAGATGCAGTAATGCTCTCTATATATCTCTTTATTCTACGTAAGTTCGGTAGTTCCGCATATCTGTATCTTGTGGGCTTTAGAAATCGTACCGTAGGTACATTCTTTCCTCAGTTGCTGCGACGAACAGCCTGCAAGTCGGTTTATCTCCAAGTAAGGGTAAATCCATCGTTGCCGTGCACTCCTTGACTTAGATATAGTGATACAGTGACAAATCCTCATCATAACTACATGACGAAGATGACCAACTTGAGATGCTATCTAGCGGGGAGCAAACTGACTTGTCATTGATGTCAACTGAACAACAACACTCGTTATTTGCACATTAGACGAGCGTGAAAGCTTTCCTTATACAAATTGCATAAACAATGATCCGAACGTGGAGCGCCTCATTTTCCAAACTCGAAGTCAACCTGTTTGGGTTATTGAAGAAAATCCTTGATTCCTGAATTAGTCGGGGTCAAAAACATAATTGAAAGTAGTACATTACAAATCGTCGAGGAATCAGCAACACCACCAAGCTCGTTTTTCACAACTTTTCAGGAGAGAGAAAAAAAAAACGATTTTTTCGTCCATCAAGGCCTAATTGACTGAAGTTTTTCTCGAAGAGCTTGGTGGTGTTGCTGATTCCTCGACGAAATTATGGTTATTTTGTACTTTAATCCAAAATATGAAGAGAATTGTAGCTGTAATTGTAACTAATAGGTAATGTAATGTCCCGAAGCTTAGAAACATCAATATTGCATTGGAAGATGCCTGGAATTCGGCCATGCCTTACCCATTACACAATTGATGTACTGGGTGACTGATACAGTGTTGGAACTCCAGTTGGAATGTAAACAGCTCTCCAATCTAAACAAACCTAATCCATCTTGGTCAGCTGTGGTTATCTGCTGTTTTCGACTTGGATCACAGATTAGATCACATATAAAAATGACCAGATCGCCTAGAATCTTTTTCTTTTCTCACAGTTTCATACCTTACAGTCTCAAACTACAAGAACTCCTAGTTTATTATTTTAGATACATTCTTTCAAAAAAAAATTCTGAAAATGGTCACTTACTTATTTTGTGGAATATCTTCTAAAATACTCATCCCACGTCAAATATTATAAGCAATTAAGTTGTATTAAATTAATTAGCTTTCATTTGGGACCAGAAAGGCACTTATAGTCCTAGCCGTTCTCTGAAAAACGGCAGGTAACCAAAAACAGTCATAAGTGGGTTTTGAGGGTAAATCCATACACATGGTTCTAACCTCTGTAAATGGATATCAATCCTTTTTGCGACCGAGGAGGTTTTTTGGCGGGCCAGTTTTTACAACAGATTTGTTTTTGGGGGTATAATATACACCACACCAGTCATACCAACTTTTGAATTTTTGATCGCCACGCGTCTGTACAGCGCACCTACTTGGTACAATCTAGGTATATGTAACTAAAGACATACCTTTTATATTCTATTGAGTGAGGGAAGAGATGAGGGGATTGATGAGAAAGGGAGAGCAATTAGCACGAGCATTATAGGAACAGAACTAACTTTTTATTCATGAATGATAACAGGTAAATCCCACTGTGACCACTAGCTTTGTGGAGGATGTAACAGTTCTCCCAGCTCAATTTTGGACCAGGGCTTATTTGGCAATTCAAGTAATTATGATGTGAAGAAATGCAACGGCAAGGCCCTTAGGATAGTCACTATTGGTGAATCTCCAAGGAGGTTGTCTCGGTCTGTTGGACCTTCGTGTTGGTGTCACATCAGCAGGGGATTGTAGTGATCGAGCCGGTGGTTTTTCTGTTATCCGGTGAAAGGTGGAGAGCGAGGGCAAGAGGTGGTCGGCAGAGGTATGTTGTCAACAATGATGGCTGCTCTGTGAAGCTCACTTTTTTGAGCGGTGGCGGTGCTGATGCCTAATGTCCTTGACTCTCTGGGGCTCCTGACTGATCAACAACTGTCAACATGCCGCTTGTGACTTGACTCCCCGACTTGGATTTCATAATGGAGATCTCCAAGCTTCCTTGTTATCTGTCCCTTGACCCAGGGGGGTGTAGAAGAAGAGTAGAACGCATCATCACAGGTTCATTGACACTGAAGTACCTGCATTCTTTCTGAGGTTTCAGGGCAGCTTTGGATTTCATGGTATCTGCCATACTGGGCTTTATACAATCAAGGCGGGTGCGCATTGTTCGCCCAAGAAACAATAAAGAAGGTGGCTCTGTGGTGACCTTTCAGAGCAGGCGGCGATCTTCAATTTGCAAGGCACTGTGGGCATGACTTGGCCAGCTGCTCTATATCATTATCAATTTTTGGCCACAATATGAAAGAGCGGGCCAGTGCCTTCATCTTAGTTATGGCTGTGTGAGCAAGGTGAAGTTTTCTTAGCATGGGTTCACAAAATTTAGGAGGAATCACCACACGGCGCCCTAACATAAGCATCCGCAGGAGAGAGAATATTCAGCTTTTGGACATTTCAACTCTAAACACGACGGTGAAGTCAGAAATGCGATATCTCATTCCGTTATCAGATTAGAGCAGACTTAACATGAAGATCACATCAAGTAACAACCACATTTCTTCATCTTCAAAGTGCTCCAGTTTGAGAACGGAATGAGATATCGCCATTCGAACTTCACCATCATGTTCAGCATAAAAAAAAAACCGCTTGCACCCCAAAATGTTAACCTCCTATCTCCGTACTACCTAACTTTCCAGGAGAGGGAAAAAACTGCGCAGCTGCTTCATTTCTAGTTTATATGCATAGTGATTCCGTCCGTACATGTGTGTATCAGATACATTACGCGTTAAATCCTAACGCGTAATGTACCTATCTGATACTTTATTATTATATTACTGAATATTATTTTGGTCGAATGGTGTTAGGATCTAACGCGTAATCACACCTATATCACAAACGACGACGTTGAGATCAATTACGCTGGTTTACAACAAAAAAAAAAAAAGGTCCGGACTATTTGACAGGACCACGGTATTCTGAGGTATTTTTGCGTCCTGAATCCGATTCCGAGGTCATCTGAGTCAGTCAAAAAAATGACAGGAAGATCGAAACCCGCGAGAAACAACGATCATAGCAACATTTTATCCACTAGGGTGGTTCTGTGAATACCTTCCCATTTGGAAGGTATTCAAGGCCTAAACAGCTACCCTCCAACTTTACAGTTCCATATAATAAACCAAAATGGTCGTTTTAACCTCCAAATTACCGTGAAATTTAATTTTTTTACATGATGGGGCTCAGATGACCTCGGAATCGGATTCAGGAAGCAAAAATACCTCGGAATAGGTACCATGGTCCGGTCAAATAGTCCGGACCTTTTTTTTCTGTAAACCAGTGTTATTGACCACAACGTCGTCGTTTGTTATATTGGAGTTTTTCATGTTAAAACAAATGAGAAATATTAACTTGGGCGGTTCTCATTCAATACGCAAAACTGCGCCGACTTTCAAGTCTATCGGTGAATTTCGAGAGGCTGTAGCCATGGCCGTCTGAATTTTAAAGAAAAACATCGCAAACGGTTTTTGAAGTTATAGGCTTCCTTTGGACCTTGGACCTTTGGAACTTGAATCAATTTAAAGGCACTTGCTAAAGTTGAAACGAAGCTATGTGCCAAATATCAAGTGAATCGGTGAAGGTGGAGAGGCGGCAGCCTTGACTGTCTGAATATTAAAGAAAAACATTGTAAAGGGTTTTTGAAGTTATATAACTCGGCTCCCTTTAAACCTAGCGACTTGAATCCTTTGAAAGGCACTTGCTGAAGTTGATGCAAAGCCCCGTGCCAAATTTCAAGTCAATCAGTGAAGGTGGCGTGGCGGTAGCCTTCACCGTCTGAATTTTAAAGAAAAGCATGGTAGGGTTTTGAAGTAATATAACTCGGCTCCCTTTAAACCTAGCGACATGAATCTTTTAAAAGGCACGTGCTAATGTTGAAACAAAGCTCTGTGCAAAATTTCAAGTCAACCGGTGAAGGTGGAGAGGCTGTAGCCGTGGGTAACTGAACAAGAAGTAGAAAGTGTGAAGGGCTAAAAACCTGGTTTTTGAAGTTATATACTCAACTCTTCTCCATTTAAAACTAGCGACTTGAATCTTTCAAAAGGCGCTTGCTAAAATTGATACGAAGCTCTGTGCCAAATTTTGCCTCTGGCCACCAACACGATGGAGAATGAAATTCCGAAATAACACGTTGAAAACGATAAAATCGAGAAGAAATTATAAAATTTATCACTCACGAAAGCAGTAATTGGTGGAGAGAAAGCAGTAACATGTTCGGCTGTTGCCGGGGTTTTCGTAGGAGGTATTCATAATTTATGACGGTGACAATGACCTAGGAGATGATAATGACAATGTTTTTGCCGGTAGGGTTCAAAAACAAGTTGGAGAAGCCGAATAGACAAAAATTCAAAATTCTCGGAAATTGGGAGTTGAGAGATTGTCATTTTGAGGTCCAAGTGGAGATGAGAGGTTCTCATTATAAGGCGACGAAATATCGATGATAATTATTCTGACTGCATTGGGCTAATACGAATCGATATAGAAACATTTACCGTAGGCCCAGTGATGCTCATGAAATCCGTTTTTCGCAATTTTGGTTTATTGATCTCAATCATGTGCTGTAAACAATGTGCCCAAAACGGCTAAAGGTACATGATATTGCTCAAATTAATACTAGTAGGAGTTCACAACAGTCTCTGTACCTACTCGTTATTTTAATTTTCTGTTATCCATATTATTGTTACAGATTAACCTGAGACTTATTCTGGTGAGTGGCAAGACAGAGGAATTTTTATTCAGTCCAAACGACTCAGCTGGGGAAATCGCTCAATTCGTGTTTGACAACTGGCCTGAAGGTGAGCACTGTATTTTTCCACATGTACCATATTAGTCTGAATCTTCGATATTATCTTCAGTAATATAACCCCACAAAAATAGGAGTCAATTCAGTTTCAGCTGTGAATGAGGCCTTCAGAATCAAAAGTGTATAATTCCAAATTGTCAAATGTTACCACAGAGACCAAAAAGCATCCGGAGCTCTCAGCAAGCTCACAATTCTTTTTAATTTTTCGTTAGTACACAATTTGTACACGTTGGGTGGACATTAATTTACTCTCACCCAAAACTGCCCCAATATGATTTCGCAAATTTCCTTTATCTGTTTTGGAAACCCATCAGATCGTACATGCTTACCCACATTTTCACCCAAAACTCGGTTCAGTATAAACCCTACGAACCCCAAGTTTGGAATAAGACTAGTTCTCAAAATTGTGTTTCGTGACACGATACCCTTATTGCTTGGATAATTGCCAATCCTATTCTTATCCATTCTCATTGGGCACAGCTACTTAGTCAATCTACACAATGAGGAATAATCAAAACTTGAATTTTCATTACTAACTAACTACAAAGCTCTTCATGCCGATGTGGCCCTTGACTTCCCGAACTCCTTTCCGCCACCGGGTGCGGTCACCCGCCTGACACCTCCGCCTCCCTACCACCTGAAGGTCCCTCAAGACCTCATCGAACCTTCTAGTCTCCATCCGAGCTCGCAGCATCATTTGGCATGTGGTAAAAATATCCCAGCCATTGGATGCGGCCAGCTTTGATGAATCGGACTATGTCTTCGTGCTTTAATAATTCATCAATCTCTGCATTCCGCCTCGTTCTCCACCCTTGACCGCTCCATAGATCCTTCTCTCAAATATTCGCAGTCTTTCCTCATCCTCAGCCCGCATAGTCCAGGCCTCGGATCCATAACAAACGACAGGCCGCACTAGGGATATGTAGAGTCTCATCTTCGTTGATCTAGAGATCACATTACTCTTGAAGAGTTTGATATTTGTATAAAATGCTCGGTTGCCTGCCATTATTCTTGAACATATCTCATCCTGTACACGATTTCTATTCGTCATCGAGCTCCCCAGATAGTTGAAGGATCTGACTTCATCAAATTTATAAGAGCCAAACGTCACCCATCAGGGCAGCCGCTGGACACGTCCCGGTGGAGATATTTTAAGATACTTAGTTTTGCTCTCATTTATTTGTAAACCCATTGGCTTTCCTTCGTCATGCAAAACCTTGAAAGCTTCCTGTAGAACCAGCTAGACTTCTTCCCAAAAAGCAAGTGTCATCACCATATGCCAGACCCTGCCATGTTCTATCGACAATTGTGCCTTTCTTACATGCATTCCTAGTTGAACAGTGTGGCAGACAGCGAATCTCCGTGTCTGACGCCCGAGCTTACCTCAAAGGGTTCCCCGCAGCAATTACCAATTATAACCTACGAAGTGCTTCCTTGAAGGGTCATTTCAATCAGTCTGATCAACCTCTCAGGGATACCACTTCTCTCCAATGCGCACTTTATCCCTACTATGCTAAGACCATCAAATGTTTGTTGGTAGTCTATAAACAATACGTGCAAATCAGTATTATGCTCTACGAATGTTTCAGCAGCTTGCCTCAAAATGAAAATTTAATCAAGCGTTCCTTTATTCCTGCGAAAACCACATTGGTAGCCCCAGGAAGCTTCCTCCGCGTAGCCCTGAATTTGCCAAAGGAGGATGATGGACAGTATTTTATAAGCCACATCCAATAAAGAGATGCCTCTGTAGTACCTATAGGTATATAGGTACCTATAGTTTGCCACAAGTATTGCATAGTATATGTTTAGATATGCCACAGGTATCATATCGAGGGTCTCACGGCAACTTCCCACATCGTCATATTTGGCCAAGTTCGATGGTATACCTGCTGAAGCGTCTTCTCCCGGCGGATCGACCTAACTATGTATAAGTTAGGTACCTAAGTTAGGTAACACTAAATCTCACGATTTACTTTACTGAATTACTCAGTAAACATAGTCATTGGCAGATGGTTTTTTGGCTCTGCTGAAAAGTTGTCAAAATGCCGATGTGGGAAGTTGTTGTGAGACCCTCGATATATGCATGTGTAGTATAGATATGTCACAGGTATAAGTATTATGTATAATCCAAAAGGGATGTATGATTCCAACAGTTTCAAAAAAAATGTGTTATCCACTTTTGATTCTGCAGGCCTCAAATATCATCTGGTTTCTGTCGCTCTTATCAGAGAAACCAACCAGGTAGAGAGAGAACGTATCACTACTAGAACACTCAGATTTCCATCTCAAAAATTTGTTGTTGTTTCGTTCATGTCCTCCTTGGTTGAATAACCTTTGTTTATTTGGAGGGTTGTAGGAGGTTGTAAAGAAAACGGGGGAGAATTCTTCCCGAGCTTTCGGCTTTAATAATCCATCTTCAGGGGTAGGTATTTTTTCCTCGACCCAGTCTCTGTTTCTTTCAGAATAAACTACTCGTCAGGTTTATTTAGTCAGGTTTATTTTAAAACAAAATAATCCTGACGAGTAGTTTATTCTGGAAGAAACAGAGACGGGGTCGAGGAAAAAATACCTACCCCTGAAGATGGCGTATTAAAGCTGAAAGCTCGGGAAGAATTCTCCGCCGTTTTCTTTACAACCTCCTACAACCCTCGAAATATCTCAAAAATTTGCATTTTACAATCCTTGCAAAGACAAAGACCAATTCTGACATACGAAATGAAAATTTTTGACATATGTCTGTTATTAATGATTGATTATTGACTTTCCATGATTCTGTATACAAATAAACCCAGGGACTTGTAAAATCTTATCATTCAAAATTTGGAATGAGTTCTACAAATTAACACTGATGTAAGAGCTTTACTAATGTTTAAACAAAATTATCATTTCCAGATTGGGCTGAGGAAGCTGTTGCTAAGGCTGAAATTTTACGTTTGATTTACCAAGGAAGGTTTTTACACAGTAATGTAACACTTGGGGCATTAGGACTTCCCTTTGGAAGAACTACTGTGATGCATCTTGTTCCAAGGGAAAACCTACCAGAGCCAAACTCACAAGGTATGGTATAGTTGCTAATAATATATTGTCAATAATTGAATATCATACATAGCCAAAGTGAATAGAGGAGTTATGGTTTCAGCTTGAGTTTAATTTCTTTGTACTCCAAGAACTTGAAGTTTCATTGGTTGAAGTATACATTCTTTTTTTTTTGTCCATTTCTAGATCAAAGGCAGAAGAGTAAGGGAGGCGGCAGCAGTTGTTGCTCAGCATCATGTTGCATTCTCTAAAGATAGAAATTGGTCCATTTTTCATTTATAACGTCTTGCTTTTTTTGTGATTATTTGCTTTTCATTTTTGTATGGTAATTTAATTGCTATTGCAAATCCCGTGACATTCATGCTTTAATTTGTCATTGAGCTATCCAGTTATGAGACCTGTTATCATGTTGACTCTGTTAGTTTCTTCCAAAAGAATCCATGACAAGAAGGGTGTACTCCCAAGACTTGAACTTTTTGTACTGTTGTGATATTCGAATAGAATACATTTTTAATAAGTGGTATTAGGTGAGTCAACATGTTTTGTGCTGAATTATTTTCTGTGCGTTATAGTACGGTTATATGAGACGATTTATTAGTTAATTATATGTAATAGATTTTTTTCAAATGTTGATTTTTATTGCATTGATTTTCATTTACCTTACTTTCAAAGTTCCATTATCATTATTTATTTACCACTTGAGGTATTTGCCAGTCAGATTTTGTGTTTATTCATTTTAGAATCACATTTTAATATCACTGAAGGCTGAGCCATAAATATAGAAAGCTGTCAAAATGCGGAGAACTTACCACAGGTCATTGATGTACATAGTTCGTTCAAAAACTATTATAAATACATGTAAAAAAAAATGAAAAGAAGAAAGCTATGCTCCTTTATTCTAGCATAAATTTTTATAAAATGTTGATGAAATGTTTAGTTTAATAATTGAATTTTAGAGTTTGGTTAGTCATAGATGTACAGTACTTTGATTTTATAGATGATTTTATTCTAGACATAAGCAAAGGCTTGGTCGCGGTATCTGTGTTACCACTTTCCCTTGGCCACATCTTTGACAATGGGTTTCCTTATTGGAACTCCAAACATTCCAATTATATTACTTATTGTTGATTCAATTCAGAAGACATCTTCAAATTAAATTCTCATCACAAATTTATATAGTTGTCTGTGTAACAATAGGTTATACACAACTGTGATTTACCTATTGTAACTACTTGTATTGGTGTTTCCAAACATTAAGTGTTGTGAATTGATTTATGCAATGGATTCATTGTTGATATAAGCTGTTATATATTTGATGTGTATGTATTTTATGATAAATGCATATGAATGGGCATATAAGCTTATGTGGGTAAACATGGACTTATATGATTACATTGTCGCATAGCTTATTTATGAAATTTGATTATATGATTTATAAAGGTTTATAGCTGTTGAATGATTGCACCTATTGTTAAATATGTCTTCAGTATAATCTATTTTTTTTACAAACCCATATTGTATAATTTCATGTGATTCTATTCAGAATAATTATAGTGTCCGTCTCTTCACTAGTCCAATCCGTCTTCTTTCCAATGAATCTTTGAGAATCCGGTTCAATTTTGATCCTTATATCCTCCTTCTTGAAATGTAGTAGATTCATTACAACAACTAGTTCATTTACATTTCATTATTTCTTTGAATAATACATTATTTTGAAGTATTCATATTAGTCCCACCTAGGGTTGCCAACCGTACTTTTTTTTAGAAGTATTGTACTTCTTTTTGACGATTTTTACTTTCTCAAGTTAAAAAAAGTATGCTAAAATACTTTTATTTATCGTATTAAAACGGAATTGATAATTTTATTTCCCTACCATCAACTAGGGACCCCGACCGAGAGGAGGTTGTTACTACACTAGGATTTCAGTGTCCGCCACTGAAGAGACGAGTAGGTAAATAAATATGCATTTGCTGCAATATAAATTTCTTTTATGAAATCGATGTATTGAGTTTTTCGCCAACAGCCACGTATGGAAACGAAGTTATAGAAATTTTTGATGAACAGTAGGTATTTTAGGTACCTAATAAGGTGCTGCTCATACTGCTCATTTCCGCATGTTGAGGTGGTGATGATGAACCGACGAGGAATTCAAAATTTTCTTTTGGACTTTTTTTTTTAAGAAAATACTTTTCTTCTCCGAATGAAAGTTGGCAACCCTAGTCCCACCCGTTCACCCCTCAATCTATATTCCATCCTCAACATGATTTCTATGTTGTTCATTTTACCTCATAGTGAAGTATATATTACAGTTCAATGTTTGAGAAGATCAGTAATTTTAATTAGAGGTTTCCAAGGAGTTTTATTCCCATGTAAACTAATTTTGAATTTAACTTAATGAAAATTGTGACTAGATAAACCCAAAAAACAAGGATCAAGTTTTTTTTCTTTAAGTAGCTTGTTTTCTTACTGGAGTAGAGTTCTGTATATGAAGAATGCCTCACATTTGTTTCTTCTTCAACTACGTTGGTGACAACCATGAACTGTTCTTGTTCATCATCTCCATCTTGTATGATATTTTAGATGTCTATTTACAGACTTTTCATCTACTTAATTAAGCACTGCTTGATATTGGGATGGCTCTAGAATTACCCATATTTCTGTGATCTGATTGGTAGAGAAAATTTGTAATGATTAACATTCTTATTTGGTCCACTCTTCAAAAATGATTATCTGATTGATAGATATGTCTAAAAGTATTCCTCAACACGTTGGCTCGTTATAATTACATGGTCATCTTCAGTTGGTTGCTCACTGAATCAAGAAAATGATGGAGTTGTGAGGTTTTTCTCCGTTTCCTATTCCGTATTTAGTTGCCATTGTACTTTCTGTATACGTTCTTTTCAACATGACTGATGATTGAATCTCAATTTATTGATCGAAGGTTGCAACTATCTGTCATGAGGATCATTTTGTCTAGAACCACTTAGATAAAACTCATTGATCTCTTAGTACCTCCATATTTGCCACTGACACTAAAATGCCCAACTTTTTTCATTAAGAACATCGTAATTTGGTGATGACCTTATATTCTATGACTTCCTTTTTTTATGATGCTGACTTGCTATGTACATGTTTATTCGAGTAAGGTATTCAGAACATTAGCATTAAAACTATCAACTACTATGAACTGGGGTTCAATGACTACCAAGCAGTATTTCTTCATTAAATTGTGATGAATAATGGGGTATATTGTGTATGATCATGTGTGCTAGTCACTTCAATATCTCAGCACACTCGTTTCTACTAAGCAGCAATATGCACTTTATTATCCTCCCTTAAAAAGTGTCAAGAGGAGGTCCATGTTGTGTGGACTTCTGCACTTATTGAATAGGGTGTTGAACAAAAGTGCGTGAGTATACCAGCACAATCAAGTTTAAACAAATAATGTGAACTTTTGTGGTTAACAGTTTATTTATGTGTCTTCAGTCGAGGATTAATTCGATATAGTTGAATGATCCTGATAGGCTCTACCTAAATGTGTTTCTCTCCTTTGTAACTTTTTTTTCATTAACATAATATTGTTTGTAGTAATCTCTCACGTTATTTGCGTAGTTTTTCATTGCCGAATTTACCCATGAGAGAAATGAGACAGAGAACTGTCTAGACCATCATTGCTATATATCTCTACTTTGAACTCAGTAACATTTGGCATTTTGGACAGTTCAGTTCCTATCAGTTGAATGGTTGTAAACCATTGATTCTATTCAAAGTATCATGTTAATAGAATAAAGCTGTGTAAGAGATCAACGTCATATCATGAACCTATTAACTATTATGGAAATAGGGAAACAAAAAGTTCGGCCCAGTTCCATGAAGGATTCCCGTACCCCATCCCCCCCCCCCCGCCCCACAATTACTTGATTTATCATTATGTTTCTCAGGATTGACTGTGTAATTTTTCCCTAATATCTAGTCCCATGTTCCCAAGACACTACAATAATCTGATACTGACCCGATATTTCTCTTATTGATTATATACCTATAGCCTCCCATTAAATTCTTCTTGATTCCAAAATTGCAAAACTATGTCCACGGCCGTTAATATTCGCTGAATTGTATAATGTAATTCTGACGAACTCCATTCTTAGTACCTTACTCCATAATAAATTAGGTGGCTGCAAAACACTTAGTTACTACATACTAAGTTTTACGCCAAATTCTGTATATCCCCCATTCATTGTATAATTCTGTACTTTATAACATCAAGAAGTACTTTCCTTATGTAATGAAATATTGTCAGTTGAAGAGATGAGCCTTCTAGATCCATAATGCTTCATTAAGCCTATAAATCACTCCTTTAAAATTAAGTTTGTCTTATTTTCATAGAGTGGGAGGTTAAGAAGTGGTGCTACACACAACTGTTAAAGATGGAGTCATCTCCTAACTCAACAATAAATTAGTGATCATATTGGAAAATATGATAAGTTAGAAGTATGTATTTCATTGTATAACCCATGAAGGGAAAGGTTTAAAACAAAAACAAGAAAAAAGTTTATTTTTTCATAATCACCATAATAATTTATGGAATCCTGAACATTCACGTACTCATATTTGTTGATCGATAGAGGAGTAAAAAATGCCCATGCTAGTTGTTTTGAGTTAATTAGCAGTTTCGAATTGTTTCTTCCTAGAAGTTCAGAGTGGAAACCTTTAAAAACAGAGTCTGTAGGGAGCTAATGAGTAATTTCTCCTTTCTTGAAACGTACTGTTTTGTGATTGCTGACTTGTTTAAATTATCAATGATTAACCGTCATTATTCCATGCCAATTAAATTTTCAAATTGGTGGGCAACAGTTGTAAATATTTTAGTAGGGTTCATGTGGAAAAATTATATTAATCCTTTTAACAAACAGGCGGTAATATATGAAATTAAAGACATTATGTAATACTCACAGTTGAAATAGCAAATCATTTCAGAACTTGTGTGATGATGTTTTTATCACATAAGAATGTAAATATTATTTCTACTACCTACTTGTTGGTACGTTAGAGGAGCTTAATGCTGATGGAAAATCTTCTAATGTTACTTTATTGAACAGATGTACCTATTGAAAGAGTACCTAAAAAATATATTATACAATAAATTGTACATGTGTTTTTCCTCTTATGTTATGAATAATCTATGTTTCAACGTGGATTGTTTCCCGTCTAGATGTATTTCATATATAATTACAAAACTGTGTCAATAATATTGTAATTTTTTTCATATATTTTGATGAACAGCATTATTTTTTTCCCAATTCTACAGAGCTTGCTTCTCTTTTGGTGTAAATACTAGCCGTGTAATATTTTTTTAATGTATCGGAGTTTCTTTTATTTTGTTAGCAATACAATGTATGCCTAGTTCTGTTAGTTACAGTTTTGTCTAAATGTTGTAATTAACTTGAACAATATAAAAAGTTTGTTTACCTGCTTTTCAAATGTATTATAATGATTCTCAATATTTTAATTTGTATATAATACCTATATATAAAGAAAATAATAGTATATTATTATACCTGTCTCATTTCTGTTGTCATTAGGAACCTCTTTCCTGTCGCTGTATTTCTGCTGCTACGCTCTCCAGGAGAATGTTATGCAACTTACTCTATATTTCAAACAAAACTGATCACATATACTTTCAGGCTCATAACCTGGTAAACGGACAAGAGAAACCTATTTAGGCTAGCGTTACCTATAAAAAATATTTATGATTGCCTGAGGGTAAGTGTCATATTAGTGGATGACTATTACAGTTACAAAATCGTGATATTCAATTTGAATCCCCAAGGTGCCGAGTTAGGGTTTGGGCTTCTACCATCCTTTGCTTGAGGTGAGAGAACATGTTGACCAATTTTCATATAACTTAAATTTGTTGGTTTAATAAAACACTTTTTAAAAAACCACTTAATACACTTTTATTCGAAAAGCAGTTGTTTAACGGTTGGCAATACAGAGTTTTGACAGAGAATAACGGAATGGGCACGAACAACAAGACGGACTGCGAAGAACTGACTAGGAAAGGGTCGCCGCGGTGTTATATAACCTCGGATAGCCTCTGACTGCTGAGCGCAGCAAACTATGTTAACATCGTAGGTAACCCCTCCCTCCATAAGATTCGAGACCGCCAAGTGACAGCGAGAAGGGAACGAATTATGGTACTAGTACAACAGTAACAGTACAATAGTAAAAGCACAAATAATACAAAAATAGTAATAAAAAAAATGACATACGTCAAAGTTATCATTAACAAAGTTATCATTATCATGAACAATTATCATTAACATACTACACAACACACCTAATACAGCTATTACTACCTTGAGGACAATATTCTGAATTTAGTTAGTTAACACTGTTCCGAAACGTTCCCTACATTGGGTTGTGCCATCTGGGCTAATACATAACGTTTATAGTTTCTATAAAAATATCGAATGACACAGCAAATGATACTTATAGATAACAGGATATAGAGGATTATGATACTTAAATTGGAGGTTGTAATGTAACGGTCTACTGGTACAAAAACTTGTCGTGGAACATCGTCAAGCAAATGATACTTATAGATAACAGGATATAGAGGATTATGATACTTAAATTGGAGGTTGTAATGTAACGGTCTACTGGTACAAAAACTTGTCGTGGAACATCGTGCTGCCAGAGGGAAAGGTTGAAAGTTTACTAGAAACTAGAAAGTACTAGAAACTTGGAGTTGGCAGAGGTTTGACGAAGTTTGAGCAAAGAATTTCTCTTATGCCTATATTCCTCCTTCAAGTATGTCCAGATTAACCTGACTATATCCTCCCCATTTCGGTTCATCGAGTCTAAATAGAATATTCGTTTTTCTGGAGGAATAACACCTACTAAACTCCAATGGTTTTGATCATGGATCGGTATCAAAATAAGATCTTTATATTATATATTATATTTAGTTTTAATTGGGTTCCTATCATATTTGCACCTTATGCAGATCTCGCAATTGTTTATGAATTTTTGGATGTCAAACTTCATGTTTGGCCAATAAAATTCCTGGCGTAATTTTTTGTAGGTTTCGTCGATTCCTCTATAGTTAGTTGTTCCGTTATGATACTGTTCTATTTTGTCCCGGCGGGTTTCTTTATTGATTATGTCTTTTACGAATTTAGTGTATTTGGTCAGATTAAGTTGCGAGTGGGTGAAGTTGGATGTCATTATCCTTACAAATTGTTCGTATATGTCATTTTCAAAGTAGATGCCATAAATTACTTGCGGTCTGAGAAATTCCTTCACAAATTTAGTGACTTCTCGGTCTAAATTTGGTTGATAAAAGCGGACTGTAATGCGTGTAGTATTGTCGAACGGTTTGTCTACCCTGACTGGATTAGTTAGGGATTGGTTGCTAAGTTTAACAATGATTTGGTTCCTACAGTAATTTATTGGTTCGTCTTTGATTTGAATTTGGATGATAGTGTTTCCCAAAAAATTTGAGTGTACCGTTTGGCCGGAATCCGTATCAATTCCAGTACGCATGCTTGGGGCGTTTCCTAACATTGAATTTATGTCGTCAGATTCGTCATTTTCGGTCCTTGCTATGTCATTCAGAAGTTCATCAAAGTCAGAGGAGTTTATGTCTAAAGGATTGATCGTTTCCAAAATTTTATCTAGGTCCGAATCAATTGGGCTTGTGCTATTTTCATTATTATTTAGAAGTTCTATTCTGGAAAGTGCATCGGCATTTGTATTCAGGGCTCCCTGTTTATATTGAATTTCGAAGTCAAATTCCTGAAGTGCGGTTTTCCATCGGAACAATTTTGAATTAAGGTCTTTAATGGAGAAGAGATATTGTAAGGGCTTGTGATCAGAGAGAATTTTGAAATGATTTCCATAAAGATATGGGCGAAAGTATCTGGTTGCCCACACTATGGCCAGGAGTTCCTTCTCTATGGTAGCGAGACGTTGCTCAGAGTCATTTAGCGTGCGACTAGCATAGGCCACAGGGAGATCACTGCCGTTGGTGATTTGGCTCAGCACAGCTCCCAGAGCACAATTACTTGCATCTGTAGTGAGACGAAAGGGCTTGCTAAAATCAGGGTACTGGAGGATCGGTTCATTTTTCAACAGGGTTTTACAATATTCGAAACACTTGACATATTCGGGATCGTTGATATTGATGGGGTTGTTCTTCTTTAAACATTTTGTGAGAGGCTTAGTAATTGCAGCAAAATTATTTATAAATTTTCTGTAATATCCAAGGAGTCCTAAGAAGGATTTAATGTCTTTGGTTGTTTTCGGAATAGGGTATTTAGTAATTGCTTCAATCTTGTCTGGATTAGGCTTAATTCCATCGGTAGTGATGACATGCCCAAGATAAGCAACTTCTTTCCGAAGGAATTCTGTTTTGTCTAACTGCACTTTGAGGTTTGATTTTCTTAACCGAGCAAATACAGCGCGGAGACGCTGTACATGCTCATCAAGACTTGTGCTGAAGACAATGATGTCGTCCATATAAACACAGCAGAATTCGTTATTTATGCCACGGAGGACATTGTCCATGACACGCTGGAAGGTAGCAGGGGCATTCTTTAAGCCGAAGGGTAATCGTGTGAATTCCAGATGATTGTTGGGAATGCTAAAGGCAGTTTTCTCCATGCTGGACTCATGGATTTCTAATTGATGGTAACCTGACGCCAAATCTATCAAACTGAAATATTGGCATCGTCCGAGTTTATCAAGAATTTCATTGATTTGCGGGAGAGGGTATTTAATATCTATTGTTTTATCATTTAGCTTTCGATAATCTACAACTATTCGCAGTTTTTGTTTCCCACTTGCGTCTTTTTTCTTTGGAACAATCCAAATTGGGCTGTTCCAAGGGCTATCAGAAGGGCGAACGATTCCCTGATCCAACATTTGTTGCATTTGTTTCTCTACTTCCTGTTTGTACATTTCAGGGAATCGATAATTCCGTGTATAAACAGGAATTTCGTCCGATGTACGAATTTCGTGTTTTACAGTGTTAGAGAAGGTCAGTGGCTCTCCTTCCTGATGGAAAATGTCACTAAATTCGGCAGCAAGGGTGAGAATAGCATTGCGCTCTTCCTCACTCATGTGGTCGGTCCTAATTTGGTTTGGATCAAATTTCAGTTTCGTTTCATTAATGTTGTTCATGTGGTAATGTAAAATATTATCAGAGTCTGAGTCGAAGGGTTCTGCACTCATGGGTTTACTTTGTTGAAATTTGAGTGGTACGTTTAGTGAGTTGAGTACTTGAGCATGGGCTATGTGGTTCCTAACAGTAACTAAGCACTGAGGAATTTCTAATCCATCTATTTTAGTATAAGGGATGATAGCGTCTCCATTCATTATATTGGTTATCTTCAATTTAACTTGTTGAATTGATCGGGGATCCAAGAGATGTAGGTTGCCTTGGTCAGTGGCTAGGTAGAACATGGGAATTTCTACATTAGGGGTCTCTAATGTACAAGTTTTTAAATTTACTGAGGCACCAAGTGGTATCAGGTTTTCTAGTCCTAGTAGCATGTCAAATTTACTATGGAATTTAAAAATGCCAAATTTTAAATTGAGACGAGGAATTTTGAACAACTCACCACATGGTACCATCGAGCTAAAATTTATTTTCGATGTTCCATGTGCTGTCTTTACCCAGAAGGGGTCTGTTATCACTTTATTTGGAAAGTGTTTATTCACAATTTCGGGGTTGATAAAACTTTTAGAGCTCCCAGTATCTATTAGGATTTTTAAGTTTAATTGAGGTAAGGTAATGTAAGGGAGTCTACTTAAATTTTCAATATTCATCAACTCGACTGTTGGGAGTCGAGGTTTTCCTCTAAAAAAGTCTCAGGGTTTTCTTCTACTACTTCATTTTCGTCCGTAGGGGAGTCAACCGTATAGTTTTCTTGATCCGTCTCTTCTTCATAGGTCGGCTCTATGTTATGGAAATTGGATGTTTGCCATGACATCGGTTTTGAGTACGTTTGATTGCTGGGCGGTTTGGAAAATTGAGGCTTTTGACTCTGTACGAAATTCGGTTTAGGGGTGAATATAGGTTTGGAAAACTGAGGTTTAGCAACTTGAGGTTTGAACGTCTGCAATGGTTGGGCAGGTTGGCTGGAGGTGGACTGGGAATTTTGATTGGAGTAAAATTTCAATCCTCCTTGGGGTTTATAGTTTTGTGGAGGTTTTGGTTTCGAACCTTGATTACCAGTCTTTCTTGTTAGTAATTGGTAATCATTTGTGAGCCATGAAAGGGCAGTTCCTAGGTCATCGGGCTGTCGAGTACGTAAGATACTCCCTAAAGGATCTTTAAGGTGCAGGAGAAAGCATCTGAGTGCCAATTGTTCATAGTGTGCACTCAATACCCGTTTATGCTCGTTTCCATGGTTCATCAGGTATGCCATTATTAAATTCAACAATTTTTGTACTCTATCGTGAAATTGGAAGGGGCTCTCATGTTCGCCTTGCCTTATCGATGTTAGTTCGATGTTCAAAGTAAATATGTCACGCCTGTCGACATATGTGTTAAGTAAAGCTTCTTTGATTTCAATGAAATTGGTAAGTTGGGCGATCCTGATTTTGGTGGATGCAGGGGGTAGTATTTTGGTTTTTATGACCCCCAATAAAATCTTATTATTGAAACTATCGGGGTTACTTTCGTTGTAGAATTCATCCCAGAGAATTTCAGCCATCTCAAGAAAGTATTGGAGATCTTCTGGGTTTCCACTGAACGTAGGAAGTGCATCCTGATGCTCTTTCCTAATGTGTTTTTCAGCGGATCCACGGGACTGTACTTCAGGTGAAGACGCACCGCTCATCTGAGTCAATACTTGGCTCAACATCTGCTGGAGTTGCGCAATTTGGGTATTTTGACTCTCAATTTGCGCGCTCTGTGCGTTAATGGTTTGAGCCAAATATGCGGCGGTAGCTTCCCCGTTCTGAGCCATGTCTATTTCTAGGATTGGTTCGGTGGATTCGGAAATAGGTTGTAGGGATGGATTATTTGGGAGAGTTCTATCAGAATTATTTGTTGGGGTTCTGTTGGTAAGTGATCTCAACAAGTATTTAGAAAATGAGGGGTAAGGTTTGTTTCCTCTATTTTTCGGAATTTTGAAATTGTTTTGGTTACCAAGTGCTAGGAAAAGAAAGATTGGTCTACTTATTCAGTTCTAAGCCTAGCCAATAATAAAGCAGCAAGATTAGAAAAATTAATGAAAACAATGCTTAATTTTAACATGCACAAAAAATATTTAATTACAATCTAAATTACGACTAAAAAGAGGTGTTGACGCGAAGAGAGTCCGCGAAGGTCAGGGCAAAAGTTCCTCTTCGGAAAGTGCTGATTCGTCAGAAGGGGTCCGGCGAAAGATAAGCGTCTAGCTCGAGATTTTCTTCAATTCAAAATGATGAAATATTGTTTCTGAAGGTAGGTTGCACAGGGCGGGTGCAATTTCCTAAATGATTGGTTTTGATTGGTTTATTTTATTTTCTCGCAGGGCGGGCGAGTTTGGACAATAGCACAAGGCTGATGCTATTTGCCTAAGTCAATCAACTTGAAGTTTTCTCGCAGGGCGGGCGAGTTAGAATTTAAATTTTAATATTGATTGAATCCTCGCAGGGCAGGCGAGTTGAATCTTTGTTTTGATGAGTACACTTCAGGCGAAAAAGGTAATTTCGGAGATTTCTAGCAGGGCAGGCTCAAATCTTCGACGTTGTTATTAGAGTTATTTCAGCAGGGCAGGCTGGTTGTGGTCTCTTAGTAGGAAGTGTACAGAATGATTACTTACAATCTGGCGAAGACCATTCCGTCTCGTAAGGAGCCTTGCAGTCGTACTTGGTTCGTGGCACAAAAATTCACTTCACTTTTCACTGTGAATTTCCGACAGGGCGGGTCGGAATTTGGAGAGATAGGTGCGCGAGTTTAATCACTTTGAAAAACCGTAAGTATGCTTGTTACGGTCACTCGTGTCCCATTCGACTGCGCCACTTAAATTTGTTGGTTTAATAAAACACTTTTTAAAAAACCACTTAATACACTTTTATTCGAAAAACAGTTGTTTAACGGTTGGCAATACAGAGTTTTGACAGAGAATAACGGAATGGGCACGAACAACAAGACGGACTGCGAAGAACTGACTAGGAAAGGGTCGCCGCGGTGTTAATATAACCTCGGATAGCCTCTGACTGCTGAGCGCAGCAAACTATGTTAACATCGTAGGTAACTTATATCAACTTCGATTTCTGCTTCAGTAGGGCTTTGTACCTGTTGTTTTCTGGTTCAGCCATTTTGAATGAGACCATAATATAGATATTACCTATCTACTTCCATTCATAGCCATAATTCCAGTTAACAACTAGTTAATCAATATACTTTCAAGGGTGCCAGATAGCTGTTATTCGCAATGCGCAAAAATCTCGTCCTGTGATTCATAGTACAACAATAGAACGCTTAGAAGCTGTGAATAACTCAGAACAGACAAAATAACACTCCCAGTTTCAAGGCGTCCCATATCTGAACGCTATGCTCTAGACTTGAACCCACAACATCTATTGACAGGGGCAAGCATTAGGTTGACAGAGATGTCTAAATAGTGCAACCTGTTGATTTTCCCAAAATCATTTACTTGAGGAAAAAAGGTACTAGGTCATTGGTTTTTGATAAATATCCTTCATCAGGTCTGCCCTCAGACGGCGCACTCGGTCGTCAATTCCTTCCTCGTCTGCTGCGGTTGCCCAGTCCTCCCCTGGAAGGCTCATCTGGAATCCATGCATCAGGTCGAAGGGGTGCATCCTATGGCTGAGTGCACTCCGCGTTGTAGGCAGCCAGGGCATAAGGTTACCACAGATTCCAGTCTGATCCAGTAGCCCTAGTGTAGTGCCTTAAGCGTTTTAAAACGACAGGAGTTATAACAGTTACAATAATGGTTGTGCCGCTGGAAAAGTGGAAAACCTACGGGTCAGGATGTTTTTCTTAACCTAAGGAACTTAACTAATATGGTGCGCAGCTGGCTCACTCCCAGCACGCGTCACACCTCCTTAATGAAGTTGGTCCCCTGGTCAATGAGGAGCTAATTGGGTTGTCCCCAGCGAAGCACAATCTCCTTCACAAAGGCCTTGGCTACCTCCTCAGCCGTTTGGGTCCTCTGGGGGATGCCCTCCCGCGTGCCGAGTGGAATGGTCAATGTGGGTAAGGATGTACCTGAACCCTTCTGGGTGTCATACTCCTGTGTCCACAATATCCATAGACACCAACTCCATTGGTTGGCCTGGCATCTGCTTTTTGGCTTTCAGTCAGCAGCATGACTCTAGGTATAAACGTTATCAAAACAATAATCGGATAGGGAGGACGTGTTCCTCTATCACACCAACTGACACACATGTTACCTACATAGTAGTGACATGACTTGATAGAAAATTCTACTTTTCACTTACATTTTCAATGGGAAAGAGGACTTGTAGGCAACTTAGGATGTCATAGACTTTTCCTTTCAGTAAGAAAATTCCGAATCAGAAGCATGTCTGTTGGTGTGCGTGTTTCTGTTGAGCAAAAATCCTGCGGTCTACCAGATTCGAGTGTACAAGCAGAACTCTTATTGAGGGAACCATTTTGAATATTTCCAGTTCCATGCTCTAGTTATAAAACCCTCAAAAACGGCACAGCCCATGTTTCAAAACCCACTAAGTAGTTATCTTCAGTATAATCTTTTCCTCGGAAAAGTCCAGGGGATGCGGCCATGCTGAATTCTAATTCATAGCATCGCAGTTCCACGACAGCTGTTCAACTAAAAATGTTCAGCTCGGCACTTAATAAGAATCCGGCATGACTGCAGGATTATAATCCTCAGATCTGGTTGACCCTACAAAGGATAATTCAGATACGATAAAATCGACACCATAAAACCATGTGCCATTTGAATCCCCTGTGTTCAGCCGTACCTTAGTTGTCAATAAGTAGGTAGGTACCTAGTTGGCGTCAAACAAGGTATATACTCGTATTTGAGACCTAAGATCCCCTATGGAATATTCTTTGAAAGCGACATTTAGGTACATGGTTCAGTAGATACATAATTTTATGGTTTGTATGGATAGACAGTCTTGAACGGTTCATAACTGACCACGCCCCTGTTGACATGTATGCACAGCGTCTGGACCAGTTCAGGATTTTTAGTTCGCTGTATACAGCTAGTCCAGAATTTCCTTCATTCTTCCATGGTCCAGAACTGACTCTAACCGGTTCAGACGGTTCGAGATTTTTTCAGAACTCTAGCCCTTGAGCCCTTCTTTCCAAAATTGGCCACCACTTGACGGTCCAGCCGGTTTTCATATGGGTTGAGATGACCCATTTGTTCATGCACATTTCTTTAAAGGGCATATAAAGACAAATCATAATTTGAAATTACAAATTTCAAAACCCCATAAGTCGGTGAATTCGAAATTCGTTTTGTTGCATAATATTATTTCGAATTCACCGAGTTATGGGGTTTTGAAATTTGTAATTTCAAATTAAAGAAAAAACTATTACATTCCTTTGCCGTGGTCTGTTTAGAACGAGCGGCACGTTTTCAACGTATTTTTCATCGCCTGTCTAATAAAAATATTGTCAGCTTTGTAAAATTAATAGTTTCTCCGATAAACACGAAAATGACGACTTTTAGACGCATAAAACCTTGATTTTCAACAATCACATACCCCTTCAGTCCTTTAACACATTTAAACAATCAAATTAATTACTCGTGAACGGAGGGTCGTAGAAACGTGCGGTTTTCACTGATGTTCTCAGAATTTCGAGCAGGAAAATGAAAAAAATAAAAAATAGAAACCATAAAAATTATCTGATTATCCCATTTCACCCCATATGTAATTTTCGGAAAGAAGGGCTCAAGGGCTACAACTTTTTCCCTGGAATTGTTTGCTCAGATCAACCGTTTAGGCAGAAAATGCATTTGAGCCTTTGCATTTGAACGAACACCCTGTATATTTATACATGTAGGTACTTATGTATCCTTCCGGACTATAACTCCCGATAGAATTGAGATAAAAAGTTCACATTTGCACCAAAAATCTGTCTTGGCAATCGAAAGGCCCGTAGATGGGCAGAATCGGGCCGCTGTAAGGGGGGAGGGGGGGGGGTAATTACCCATGATTCAAAAAATGAACAGTCTGACATGTGACACCTCATTGTGAGGGTTTTTATTTAATGCTGAACACGATGGTGAACTCAGAATTGCGATATCTCATTCCGTTCTCAAACTGAAGAGGAAGAAACGAGGTTGTTACTGTAGATGTTCTTCACGTTTCATCTGCTCTAATCTGACAACGGAATGAGATAGCGCAATTCTGACTTCACCATCGTGTTCAGCGTTGAAAAATCTGTACACTGAGGTGTTACTCGGTAAAAAATGTCGACAAAATTTGTTACCTACCTATTTAATACTTTTCTGGTATTCAAAACATTGTTGATTCCGCCCCTTCCACCCCAAATTTTACTTTGCGTAAAACAACGTTATTCGAAGGAATACTTAGTGCTACGAAAATTCGCTCATACGATCATGCTGCATGACTTGAACTTTTTTAAACTTGGAACTTTTCAAAGAAGCAAAATGAGCACTTTCAATGAAATTAAATGATTTTCAAGTACGAATTTGGAAAAATTTGCACAACCTTACGTGTCCAGGGTTCATGTTGATGTCGTACTCTGAAAATTACGTCGTCAACATTATGGCGATTCTTGAGTCCGCCGGTCGGTGCACTGTTCATACTGACCCAGCTGATTTGAACTGCACAGGGTTTTCAGATATCAAAATTAATGTTTTTTGAACCCGAGGGTAACCTCCCCCCCCCTTCAACACCCCCCTACCCATCACGGGGGAGATTTACAATTAAAATCTATGGGTTCAAATAAAAGCTATTGACGAGGGGATTTGAAAAATTAATGTTTTTTGAACCCGGGGATCCCCCACCCCCCCTCATAACTGGGGGTTTAAGATATTGAGATTATAATCTATGAGTTCAAATGAAAGCTGATGACAAGGAGATTTTCAAACAGGGGGTTTCCTAGCCCCTTAACCTTATGGGGGGGAGGGGGGTAAACATTAATTTTTCAAATCTCCTCGTCAACAACTTTTATTTGAGCCCGTAGATTATAATCGGAAAAAATCGACCCCCCCCCACCTGCTCTCATACCTACCTCATTCTCATACCTATTCTCGTACAAAATTTGCTTACTTTAAATAATAATAATCAATCTACCATTTAGTGATCTAGACAGAAGTGTAATCTGCACAAATTACATAATAAACCGAATTTGCAGTTTTTAAATTTGAAGTTTTGATCAATGGTTGGTGCTTTCTAATAAACAATTACGCAGGAGAAGTTTTCAATTACTTCCAGATAACCTTGGAAGGTGGTTGCTTATTTTGGGTTCTTCTGTTCAATTTCATGTTCAGGATCAAGGGGCAGCAGTGGACTTTAATAACAAGATATCAGTAACTACACTGTAATCAAACAGGAAATATTCAAGTCTTAATCAATAACCATTAATTCGTGTACTTCAAAATGTGGCGTGAGGTGAGCGAACAAAGGGAATTTAATAAACAAGTTCGTTGTATTACAAACAAGTATACAAATTTATTTCATAAATATTTATCTAAGACCAAAATTATTGGGATATCTCATTAAATTAGTGTAGGTTATATAAAATAGTACAATTCTATTTGGATGGTATATTACATATTTACAGTTATGAGAAACAGTGTAAGAGCAACCGATAAAATTATTGAGTCATCCCACAGTTCATGGAAATTTAATGAAAATTAGGGATGTTTATGATGGAAGCCAATTTGAGAAGTAGGTAACTCCTACTTCTAAGCCACAATGAACTTGAACTGTCTCAAACAACAATAATAATGGACATACAATGTACATAGGTCATTAGTGAACATAATGATAATTATTATGATGAATAAGCATCGTCTGATTAATACATATTTATCGCCAATTGATTAAAATAGATACGAGGATAGTAACGTTTTTCAAATGATATACATTATGCTGCACACTTATATAAAATATTATAGAAATCACTTGAGTTCTCCAACTTCTGAATAAATTAATAGGGTAACCTTAAATTACATCATTTACTGTTGCAAATAGGTTATGGGTAAAACTACTATTCTCTCATGAATTTTAGTAGACCCTTAATACTCTAGTACTTGGTACTCTTTACATCTGAACACAAGCAAGTAAAACCTAGCGTCAGGCTCAATTTGTTCCAAATAGGCACCTCCGTATTTCCATGTTGGTTCAACGGGATTTCATTAGGTATTACCGAGAATTCTATTGGGCCATAGCTAAAAAAAGTCATAGTTCTGTTTCTCAGAACAATAATAACGGAAATTAAATTGGAAGAGTCTTCACAAACATGGGAGCGGAATTTGGGTAACGCTAATGCATCAGACGAACTTTTAAAGTTGACCCAGATCTAGAAAATAATCCGCACACGGGTCGACGCGCGAACTGGTCGGCGTGATTTCCTGCGTAATGGCATGTGACACCGCAGACGTGGTCGTCTTCAATCTCCTCGTTTGGAATCGCGTGCGAGTGCACGTCCAGCGTCGGAAGGTTCGAGCGGTTCGCGGAGGCAATTTTCCATAGCTACTATCATATTAGCGAATTTTCAAGGAAAATGTAGCTTACATTTTTCCGGAAAGATAAAATTGTGGAAATATTTCCGAATGATTGCCGTTTTTTACAGAAATTTAACATGAGGACCCCAAAAAAAAAAAAAAAAAAAAAAAAAAAAAATATTCAACGGACTGTTATGATCATATCAACTGGACTTGGAGAGATATTTTGAGGACGTACGATAATAAAGTAGATAAAATGTCATTTTGGAGCAAAAAGCATTGCAAATTTATAAAATTCAAATTCGTCAGACCGAGCGTCGTGCGCGGTGGCAGCGGGAACCGTAGGAGTGGAGAAGTGTTGCAAGATGGCTCTCTCCCCTTTTCCCACAGTCAGGGAGGAAAAAATAGTTTCACATTTTATCCGTCTCAATAATGTTTTTAGAATAGAATACGTAATAAATTAACAGTTTCCTATTTTGGCATATTTTCTCTAAAAATCCCATTTTCACACTTAAATCCCTTTTCCCCATTTGCAATAAAAACATTCCTTAATATGGGAAACGTCCCACGGGTTTGCAACACTAGAGGGGAGGGAGCTGCGGGCGCGGTGCGTTTGTTTTCGCCAAGGGGGAAGGGGCTAGCATGAGCAGGAACTATCCAAAACGCCGCACAGTGGTCGGAAAACTGATTTTGTGGGAATGAATGATCGGTGTTGTAGTGAAAGTACACCCAGATACCTAAACAAGACAACTCAGGTTTGTTTACTCGCTAATCCTCCCTCTTGCAATGATGATAAACACGTTAGGACCCGCATTGTCCAAACTCTCACAAGTGGCCTCAACATTCTTCAAAGAACATTCAAAGACTTGAATTTGGATTCACACAAGTGTGTAGTAGTTCCGTTCACAAGTCGACGGCTTCAAGACAGAGAACTACAACTAAAGATCGATAACAGTCCTATTACAGTGGCTATATGTAAGAAATTCCTCTATGTCTACTTGGACACAAGATTCACCTTCCACAAGTATGCAGATGAGGTGAAGATTGAAGCGCTGAAAGCGGTCAATATCGTAAAGACAGTATCTGGAACCAGACATGGAGGTCACCCGACGACCCTGCTGACCATTTACAAAGCAATTGTTCGTTCACTATTGGTGTTCATCGTATGGTGGGCAAGTGATAGACACAATGAAACCGCAGCCACGCTCACTCACCAAACTGGACCCCGTTCACAATGCAGGAATCAGAGCCGCAATAGGCGCATTCAAAACTACCCCCGCCAACGCTCTACTTGCTGAAGCAGCAGAACCCCCTCTCTCCGGCCGCCGTAGAATGCTAGTTAGACGTGACATTATAAAAGTATTGCCGGATGCCACACACCCACTTCATGAACCAACTAAGATATGGTATGATCTTGGAGACCATCTATCACCACGCTACGGGCACTTTCACGTTGGGAAGGTACGAGAGCTGCTCAACGACTCGGCTCTCAACATCTCGCCGGACCCGCTTTCGTACTCACTGGCAGTTCCTACTTCAGTGCTCTTCATAGATGTCAACTCTGAACTACCTGGACTTGAAGGATCCAAGAGGGATCTGCCAACCCCACTCCTCACGCAACTGACAAAAAAACTGATGAATGATAGATATGTAACTTTTTATCAAATGTTTACCGATGCTTCTAAAGGAAGATACGGTGTTGGGGTGGGCGTGTTTGATCCCCAGACTGAACAGCTATATTCCAAAAAACTTCCGGAGCCCTTTCAAATATGCAGCGCTGACCTCCAGGCGATCCTCATGGGAACCAACAATGACTCACAAAACAGTGCACACAAATGGTGATTTTTTCCGATTCCAAAGCAGCATGCCAGGCCCTCCAGAACCTCCATAGAGGTGTTGTCGATAATTACGTATTGTACAACATCGCAGCTAGTATTCTGGAGAACCCGAATATGAACATAATAATTATTATACAATGGATTCCGGGACACATCAACGTGAGGGGAAATAATGTGGCTGACAGTGCGGCAAAATATGGAACGATTCTGCAGGAACAAGACACTCACACTCCCCTTCCCCTCCCAGACGCCCTAAAGCTCACTAACAGGGCTACACTTCCAGAGTGGCAAAGGTTGTACGACCAGGAATCGCTGAGAAAGGGATAACACCATTATTTAATACAGCCCGAAATCCGCCCTGAACCATGGTTTTCTGGCCTTCCCTTGGACCGAAAGGACATTGTCCGGATGGTACGATCCCGGTACTAATCACGGTAACGTCAACCGCAGTCTGCACCTGGTGGGAGTATCAGAGTCACCAAATTGTGTCCATTGTGATGTCGAGGAGGATATGGTCCACAGGATAATGGATTGCCATTTCTACGAGGAGGAAAGAGGTGTATGGGGACAGGTGTTACAGGATCAGGATTTGTGTGCATTGTTGAGAACTGTCAATTTGAGAAAAAGTAGAGAAATATTGAACTTTATGAGCCGTGGAGGCATACATGTATGAGTATACTTAACGTCATGTCAATAATAATACGTAAATTTAACAAATAATAATATGTAAAATTAAACAAAATTGTGCTGGCAATATGTGTAACAAACGTCAATGTATAACAAACGTCAACAAACAAATGTCAATAAACTAAAAAAAAAAAAAAGGACGCGCATTCCGTTTGGATGCAATAGCGATCCTTACTAGGTACAACTCAGTAGTAGATGCTCGCCCGTTTAACTCACAAGTTTCTAGTGCTACCTACGATGGATACTCCCCAAATAGGTACATTACAAACATATTTCATGCAATAAAATAGTTTAAAAACATTTGATCGTATTTGGAAAAATGATACAATTTTTTCATACGATGGGAAAATGGCTATCCGCGACCAGCGTCGTGTTTGCGCTCGATCCCTTTGCCAAAAAGTATTGTTTAGTTTTACATTTTATCCGTCCCAATGTTTTCAGAATAAAATACGGAATAAATTAACAGTTTCCTAGTTATTTTGGCTTATTTTCCCTAAAAATCTCAAAATGCCATTTTTTCAATCTTAAATGCCTTCTTTCTTCCGTTTGCCTATGGAAGAAGGCACAGCTATCGTTCTTGAATTTGAATTTTCGAAAAATTTTCATATCAAAATCCGTTTTAGACCATCCTGACTGAATCCACTGCCAAAAGACACCAAAATTTATAGGTATATATATTTTTTTTTTCACGGTAATTTTCGCGTTACAGCGTCATCAGCCCTTTTTCTTCCTGGCCTGATGACGCTGTAACGCGAAAATTACCTTAAGATTTACAATTATTTAAATTAATTGTTGCTCTCTTTCTATTTTCTCTTCCTGTGAAAATATATCACCGCGAGTGCTTTTGTTTCCACAACCGGACATATTTATATATATATATAATTAGTGTGTGGGGTTTTGTTGACCGTCAGTAACAATGATGTTGAGGGATGTCGAGGGTCGGTCAAATGAAAATTGATTTATGTGCCAACGTTTCGAAGAATATATTTCTTCATCTTCAGGGCAGTTTCAAAAAATGGAGTTAGACTCCAACAGGGAAGTTCTTTCCTCCAGGGCACCGGAGTTACAACTTCTCAAGTTGTAACTCCGGTGCCCTGGAGGAAAGAACTTCCCTGTTGGAGTCTAACTCCATTTTTTGAAACTGCCCTGAAGATGAAGAAATATATTCTTCGAAACGTTGGCACATAAATCAATTTTCATTTGACCGACCCTCGACATCCCTCAACATCATATATATATAATATATATATATATATTTATGTGTCATTCCAGACGATAACTCTCGATAGGATTGAGATAAAAAGTTCAAATTCGCACAAAAAATCTGTCTTGGCAATCAACAGGCTAAGTTTGTAGATGGGCAGAATCGGACCACTCTATGGGGGGTATTGGGGAGTTTTAGGGGAGAAAAATTCCTCATAAATTCCCAAAATGGAACATTTTGACAAGTGACACATTTTGACAAGTGACACCTCATTACAAAGGTTTTTTTAAATGCTGAACACGATGGTGAAATCGGAATTACGATACCTAATTTCGTTTGCAAACTTGAGTACTTTCAAGATGAAGAATACGTTGAAATGGTTAATCTGCTCTAATCTGATGACGTAATACGATATCGCAATTCTCACTTCCCCGTCGTGTTCAGCGTTTTAATGTCCAAAAGCTGAGGGGGGTTTGGGGATGTTAGGAGGGGGGGGGGGAAGGTTCACCCATAAATTCCAAAAATGAAACGGTCTGTCAAGTGACACCTCATTTTCAAGGTTTTTACCCGCTGAAGTCAGAATTGCTATATCTTATTCTGCTCTCAAACTGGAGCACTTTGAAGATGAAGAAACGTGGTTGTTACTTGAGATGTTCTTCATGGACATCATGTTCTTTAATAAAGACGTTTTAGATAAAACCAATTATTTCTTCGAAAATTCGCTCTTATAGTCATGCTGCATGACTGGGGATTTTTACCTTGTTCTAGATGTATTTGTTGTAGTTTCAATACATTGTTTGACACTTGAAAGCTTGGAATGTCTTCCGTGTACATAAGAGAGAATGTTGGGGATAAATGGAGGGCCTAGGAGATAATAATATTATCTATATTATCATAATATGTTTTTGTCGATTTCCTTTTGAACCCCTTATGTAGTGAGAGATATGTATTGTGTGCACTATGATTTATATTGTGAACATTATTTGCAGGCTTTCAATATCAGATTCGTCAGAGAATTAATTTTCCAATATCGAGTCCTATTACGCATAACACTCATATTAATAACCTCGAGGTAAGTAACTATTTTAATAAAACTGATGTTTAGTATCTAAAATAATATTTTACAAGGAGAAGATGAGACATAATATATCCGGGCATATCGCTCCTTTACTGCAATAGTGCTCCAAATTAGATGCTTCGGGGTAATCGAGAAAAAAAAAAACAATTTCAACGAATTTCACGAAGAGCTTTTAAAACCTTGCTTCGTGAAATTCGTAGCGGAATATTTCAAAGTTGAAATGGTTTTTTTTTTCTATTACCCCAACGCATGAAATTTGGAGATATGACACTATTGCAGCAAAGGAGCGATATAATATATTATACATATATATCCGGGCATATAATATCATTTTATGCCCGGATATATCCATTTACCAGTGTATCTGCTTGTAGTGTAGATACTCAACATCAGTTTTATTAAAATAGGTACTTACCTCAAGACACATTCTCACATATTTGTCTCCATGTAATGTATTGCTAGAGCAAGAGTGTCCACTAGATGGCTGAAGAATTATTTTGTCATTCTATTGAACTCGCGAAATGTTCTATCACTCTCTTGCATTTCACGCACTCCAACGAACAGCCGAGTGAGATAATTTCGTTGAATATGAGGATCCACCCATAACTTCCGTCTTTGTCGCCTTTTCAAACGGCGGCACCACAAATATAGGAGGACGCTTGAAGCGCTGCTCATCTTTCTGAGGGCCTGAACCGACAGGTGAATCGACCCGTGTGCGGACGGCCTAACTGCAGTGATCAGAATAGACTCATGAAAATACATACGGTTGTAACATTATACTGTTATACAGAAACAATTTTTTACTCCGCTTTACATATCATCTAGTCTTTTTCTAAATAATCACGAGTTCAGTTCACAATTAAATAGTAAACGTCAATATATTAAGAAATTATACACATTTTCCATATAATTTATGATTTGGTTGTTTTTTCTTGGAATTCATTACAGGTATTCGATTGATTTCCCCAACTTGCCTGGCGTACCTCCATCCACATTAAAGATTTCATTACGTACTTACGATATTAGACTTCATGGAATTATGTTTATCAAGGATTTCAGAGTTGTGAATACTATCTTTGTATGAAGGGTTGCAACTATTCTGACGATAGGTTTGTAAAACTTCATACAAAATGGGCGTAACTTTAGTTCCCCTTGCTGATCAGATCAACTGTTGTTTCTCAACAAAGTTTAGAGTAAACACATACCTAACTCAAATTCGTAATAATTCCTTGACATGAATAAACAAACGATAATGTCTTTATCCTAGCTTAAATCTATGTATAAATTATAATTCATGGATATATAGATAATGCTGGGGGCTAATAGAAATTCAGCTATGAATACTTTGATCAGGTCTATAATAGTGTGATTGCGGAGCAATAGATGGATGGATAGGAGGCGGAAAACAGCGTACATGTTCAACGGACATTGAGTCACTGTCACTGGATTTTAAATATTTATTGAGAGTAGCGAATATCTGAGAATTGAGCACTTGGAATCTTCTGACTCGATCAACCATTCTCTTCAAATGCTGTGAACATGAATTCATACAATTGTTTCATTACATCTGATGCTGGAGAATGAAAAATGTCATACACTGTGCGAATTAAGTGGCCAAGGACATCTTGATCAGCGTCACTATTAATCACGCGAAAATTGAAGAGGGGGGGGGGGGTTCAATTGTGGAAAGATCACAGTTAATGAAGTGGTAGACAGATTCGTTCCCTATACATTACAAGAAATATTTAAAAAGAAATGACAATAATAAGTTGGCATAGGTCAATTATTTTCCACATTGTTTCCTCGCCGTTCTAACCGGGTTTTAAGCCTTGGCTCAAATCTTTTATTCCTCCTTCCTATAACTCTCCCGCCACCTCCTTTGTCCACTCTTGTAGACCTCTTGTTTCACCTCTTCCTCGGTCAAAAAATTATTCCCAGCCATATGGGGCTTGAGGAAAGTGAAAAGATGAAAATCTGAAGTTGCCAAGTCAGGGGAGTATGCAGGGTGGTTCAAAATGTCCCAACCAAATGAGTTCCAAAGTGCCCTCGAGATGAAGCCACCCTTGACTGAGAGCGAGGGTACCCTCGGCCTTGAGAGAGGACTCTAAATTCCGCCATTAATAGAGTTGGATGTGTGTGGAGAGACATTGACATGCAACAAACACACTCTCTTCGTCAACATTCCTCTCGTTTGTTTTGAATCGCTCTTTTGAGTTTTTTCAGGGTTTCGAACAATCGTTAGGGATTAATTTTTTCCCCCTGAAGCAAACATTTGACCAAAATGATCCCTTTTTGGTCCCAAAACACGGGTGCCATGATTTTTTTTTTCTTGCTGAAATTGAGGGTCTGATTTTTCTTTTACAGACGGTGAACTACTGTGTCTCTACAGTGAGGACTGTCTTTTTGTCTCAGGGGTGTTAAGGGATGTAAAACCGGAAGCTTAGAGCCAAAATAATGATGAGACGTGTTGAAAGCAAAGATCACTTTTTTCAATTAATTAATTTTGCAATTGCATTGCTGGATGAATATAAACAAGGAAGTTGAAAAATCAACATGTGGTTGTAGTGTCGCTACAGGTGTAATGAGCCACCCATGTTTCATCACCAGTCACAATGGAGCTCAGAAAATCCTCACCTTCCAACTCAAATCGCTCAAGGAACTCAGGATTCAGTTTCTGCTGCAATGTCAGTTGTTTTCGGACCCATCTCGCGCACAATTTTCGGTATACTAATGTTTTTGTATTTGTTTCGTGTAAGGGAGGTCTCGATATTTGTACACCAACTCATTAGTCAAAATAGTAGCCACTCCTTCCCTCGTCGTGAACATTCGTTCTTCTTTCATTAAATTCACGTCACCATTGAGATTTTTAACAGAAACAGACGTTACGAGGAGCGTTTTAGTACTAATGAGGGCTTCCAGTCATCGCGATACATCGGTTTGTTCAAAGAAATCCGCACTACCACCCAGAACTGCTAATTATTGAAAGAAGAAAAAAAAACCGTTTGTTTTGAGGCGCTAGAGCTAATTAGTACTCTGACTTTCTGGATGAGCCTCGTAGATGAGAGGTAATTTAATCGATAGAGATTCATTCTCGAACATCTTGAAATGAATTGATTAGTATTCACAGAAAAAATAAAAACCACTTACGATTCCCTTGACATTTTCATCTTTCCCATCAACTCTCTGAACTCTAAGAATATGGTAACAAAAGTCAAGAGCTTCAAACCGCCTCTGCTGCCCAAGAAGTACTATCATCGTACAGCCAGCCCAATTAAGTCCCTCTCCAAACAGTTCCCTGAAAAAGAAAAAAATCATCAAAATTGACATGGCAGTGAAGGAAAAAGTAATTACTCAGAGAAACTAGAGGGTTTTCCCATCCACGGTTGCTCACACTCTCACAGTGTTGGAACAGTGTAGTCACGTAGTCCGATGATGGCCGAAAACGAACGAAGGGGCTCGCAGGCTGCGGAGACACTGCGGAAGAGGACCACAAACTCGATGCTCGAGCCGGATTGCCCCTAGGCTTCAGATACGGCGTCCGTAAGTTTTAATCATACAGAGGTTACACTGATAACAAGATTCCCGCCTAAGGTTTTGTTCTTGTCTTGTTTTGGTCTGTTCTTCTGCTTTTTCTTGTCAGTTTTCACTGTTTGTCTCCACCCACAGTATTAGGCTTCATATAAGACGAATTGAGTGATTTTTTTAAACTATATGTGCACAATCTAATTGACGGCAAAGAGCTCAGCGCTGTATTTTAAGCCTAGCTACGAGTAGAAGCAACTGGTGACAGGAATGCTCCCTGATCGATAGATGAGTAGTTCAATATTTTCCTGTAGTTTATGAATACTGAGTTAGAAAACACTCTTATAGGTAGGTACGTCTAAGAATAATCGCACCGTCTAAGAATAATAGCATAAAACCAATCTTACATGTAGTGTATACGTCAACTGTCAACATCAGGCGTCAGATTGAAACCTGTGAAAACGGACACCGTGCAGAATGGTCAAGTGACACCGCAGAAAGAGACCGCGTCGGTTTGCATTTCTTGTGTTTCCCTAGATTTACGGTCACAGTGCCTCCTGGACACCGCAGAGCGGAAAAACACTCTACTATTCAAATGCCCTTTCAACCACCTTTTCAGCATAACATTATTTGATTAGGTAAGCATATACTAATTAGAGTCACGCCCAATACCTTTGATTAGGAAAACCTTCCACGTTTCAATACGAGACTTAAGTAAAATTATGACTCTTATTTTTCACATTTAGTAGTAGGATGAGTGGTTTACATGTTACCATCGGCCATAGGTCTAAGCAAAGTACAGTTCCATCTCATTGATTGATTTATGTAAGACTTTTATTTTTAATGCAAAGAATGAAGTATAAGGTTGCTGTTGATCAACACTGTAGATTGATCTGAGTGGTGTTGATGCTCAAAGTTTTACTATCAATATGTTGATTTATAGTTGATACTCGTATTTGATGTGATAACAGCAAATTAAATTGGCGAGGCAAAAGGTGGAATAGAATCAATTTTCCTTACTCAACAGTGAATTCAGTCTCTCCAACAGGGATGCAGTAGACAAATTGTAACGCTGACCAAAGGCGGTGAAATTCAGTGCACTCGTCTATGTTCATAACTCCATTTGGGGGTGGTGGTCCAATCCATACGGGGTCATCAAGGAAACCTCTCAATCTAGATAAAACTACTTCGAATATGGAGAGGCCACAACATAATCTCTCCCGGGTGAGGAGATCCCCTTCTCGGGCAATTTGAGATTGCTGAAAAGAGAAGTCAGAAAGTAGTTTTATATTTTGAAGAAATACTACTTAACTCCATCTAAATTGCCACATATTACGCAGTTGAAACAGAACGTAGCCGCTTGGACCAATAAGCACATTAGATCCATTGACAAAAAAAAACTATACTGAATGGGGTCAAGAAACCACTCCCTGGTACTGCAATTTAGATGATTTGAGGATTTGACCACCAAGATGTCAAACCATGAAAATCCATTTAGAAGGTCGTTGTTTTGCGGCTGACCCATAAAAACTGACACAAAGTGTGATAAATGTCACTCGAGGCTAATACTATTATAATCCTCACTAAAGTTTGGCAATTAGTACATCTGACACTCTACCTTTGGTGTTCCCAATCGTTCAATGTTATGAACAATTTGCAGAGAAGCATACTTGGTCTCCAAGCGTTTTTGTTTAGCTTCTGGCTTTTCACCATCTGTAAACACAATTTTCTGGATTGCATTAAACATAGTTTATGAAAACGATAATTTTTCTGGGTAATTGGGCTTCTTCCACACTATCAAATTTACATTCACCAATGTCATTTGTGACTCATGTAGAATTTGCATCAGCATGTGTTCTATGTAGATATATGTTTATGATAGCAACCTTGTGCACTTAGCATGTAGAAACCACTAACACTAATGTACAAATGATATAAGCGTTACCAAATAGCTTTTAAATTATTGTAATACATACCTTTGCAGTAAGGTCGAGGTAGAATGTTTTGGAATGGCGCAGCATGGAGAAGGTCACATACTTCTTCCTGTGACAGTGCTTGCTCCATCAACAAACAAAAGAGAATAGTGTTTCCCAATTCACGGAAATTATGGAATAATTCAGTTTTAGCATCTGGGTATTGCACAATGTCATTCAACTGAGCATGGTAGTAACCCAAAACCCCTAAAACAGAAATGCTAGGTATTGAAGTGTTTTGTAATTGCATTGATAATTTTTATAGATTAACTGCATAAATTTGATGGTCCAAGGCCCAATTCACACAGACCGGACGTCAGACAGAGACGAGGCAAGGACCTATGTCCCTTCCACTTCTTTTATAATATAATGCAAACAAATAGTCCAATGTACAAGGAAGCAACAATGGATGGGCGGGTGATCTACACCAAATCCAACATATCTTCATTACTACTAGAGCCAGAAACGAGATGGTGAGGGTGAACTAAATAAGAGACAGAGAAAGATGTACCTATAGGAAAAGGCAAGAAACAAATTATAAATATGTACCTACATGTAGAAATAAAAGTCAATAGGAAACAAGAATATGAGTGAATTAATGATAGGTATACTTTAACTCTATCACTCTTTCTCTTCATTACTACTTGAGAAATCCGGTAACCAAAAAGTCGACTGACGAGTTTTCTCGTCACTATTTCTCGTCACAACGTCTGTTCTGCGTGAATTGGGCCTAAGGGGAAGAATGAACGTAGTGCACATTCGAAAAAAGGGGGTTTATATTAAGTAAGGTTGAAAAATTCAAATTTGAAGTCTGGGCTCCTTCATTCCCATTCCGAATCAGAACTGGTTCGTTCTTGCCTTTCATCTTCCTTAGGGCCATCATGAAATTATGATAGAACAAAAGATCTGAAACTTGAAAAGTATTGACCTGGGGAGCCGTAATCATATCTGGGTAGCTTGCATAACTTAGGCATAGCATCCATTAACGTTCTGGTAAACTGGAGAAGATTTCCCTGTATAAGGCTCTTCACGATTTTTAGCAATTCCTCCATTACAACAGCGATTCCTTGATAACCCAATAGACGACAAATTGACCGCATGTGGCAAGCTCCAACAAAGCCTGAAACGGAATTAAATACTTCAATAGTACAAATAATTCAGTAATTATGTAATTCTACACATGAGACAATATTACAATTGGCATTCAAAGCAGAACTGAATTTAGTTCATCATAACAGGAATTGCATCCAAGACTTACCAGCAGTTTCCTGGATCCCAATAATTATAAATACATAAATATATACAATTATATAAAACATACCGCTATACTGGCCATATATAGTTGAGTATGATAGATTAAGGTGCTTGCTCCCCCATAAGTATTGGTAACCCATTTGTGGAGGTTTATCTCGATGGACAGGCTGGGTGAAATTGATTCCCCGGCACTTGACAAAGCTACAACAAACAAACGAACATTAAATGGGTGTTTGTGGTGAGTTGTATAGCTGCATAATCTGAAGCCATTTCAACACATGAATGGGGTTCTGAATTCTAACTTCAGTTGTTATCTCTATTTTATTTAGAATGACATGAGGTCGTTGCACGGGTGGAAAGAATATGATCGATTAGTCCTGATAGGGAGAAGAGTGAGATGAAACTCTTGTACAATACGATAAACCATCAAGGCTTCAGAGGTGCTTCGCAAAATATATGTCATGGCAAAAGGGCTCAAACTCGCTCTGCTTCAGATGGTCTTGGGTTTTGCGGGTAGTTTATTAATACGGATTATTTTGGAATGTTTCACTTAATTCTCTACAGTCATGAAGTGGCAATTATTGTGGTTCAGTACATTTTCTTGCTTCTAAGGAGACTACTTCAAGGGGGAAAAATTCCCATTGGTTTACTGGTATCAATTATCACCATACACCTTGGAAAGATTACGACTTAAAATGGTTACAAATGATTTAAAACAGCACTATTTATTGCTCTTATTGCAATAAATTCGATTCCGACTGAAGAAGTTAGTGGGAAATTAGTGTAGTACTTAGTGTAGTTTTGTGTGGAAATAAATAACTGAACTTCCATTGTAATGAAAAGATGGATAAGGAATATTCAAATAGTTACTAAAAGTAAATATTACCGATTTGTAGCAGCATTGTAGCAGTAATTCGGCAAAAAGTCATAATTTAGCTCCCAGAAGACGTGTAGAGTAATTCTTCCATACGGTGCCAAGACGTTGTGGTTAGCTTCTCTAAACATAGCGTCATAATCATCCAGAGCCAGAAATTTACTAAGCAATTTGTGGCAAGTCCTGTTGACTTGTAGCAGGCCATCAAGTTCCTAGTGTAACACAAAAATGTTTTTGGTCAAACCCCATCTAGAAACTGAGACACAAACAAATTGGATAATATCCCATATTATGCGCATAAAGAAAACCGGTTCGTTATGTTATTTTAGTTGCTATTGCACGTATACACTGCTTTCCATGTCATTGAAAAAAATCACAATTGAAATCCGATTGATTTGAAATTTGGACGTAAAATGGCGCGCGGTGTCACATCACCCACCGTCGGCCATCTCTCGCAAGTTCCAGGAAGGGTGGGTACTGTAGCTGACCGTTTTTTGTGTCGTGCTCCAGCTCTGCGATTTGGTCATTAGCCGCGAGGTGCTTCAGCGGTTCACCACCAATCAGATGCTTCAGCGGTTTTGACGTCATTGCACGCTATTTATGAAGACAACTATGTTTCTCTACCCACAAAAAATAAATTTTGACGAATGGTTCCCATTTTCACGTTTTTGAAGCGATTCTCTATCAATAAAAATTCAACGAAAAAAAAGATTAAAAAAATCATGCGCAGGCCCCATTATTTCATTATCCTTTAGGTGTATTGGAATAACCATTAGATTTGACACAGTAACTAGATAAGATGGTTGATGTTATCACAGTTTTTACACTGACTTGCAGAAGGTGTGATTGGCCACTCATGGAGGGAAATGACCCCAGGCTAGATAAATTTCAGACATTATCGAGCCCTTTGTCTGATGAGCCTTTTAGGAAGCTATGGATCAATTATAACACTGACATTTTTTCAATTCAATACCTTTTGTCCAATTGCACGAGGCGTGTCCAAAGAGTAAGTGTACTCGATTTTCGAAGGCTGCAAAAAAATTACATTTGAGAGCTGATTTTTTTATGCCTGCCTCGTAAAACTCTGCCGCACTCCTTCGTCCACTTGACGACCGCCCCATTCACCTCCTCGTTTTTTCCCACTAATGTGCTTCTTCAGGGAAGTGAATAAATGGTAATCTGGAGGCGCCAGGTCGGGGGGGGGGGGGGGGGGGGGTTCAACAATTGCTTCTTGCCATTGGCCGTGTGGGACCCTGTTTTTGAAGCCGTTCTGGGACCCATCTTGTGCACAGTTTATGAAATCCAAGTGTTTCTGTCAGTGTTTCGTGCAGCAGAGACCTTGACAGGTGCGGAAACATTGCAGAAAGTTCATCCAGAGTCAATCTGCGATCGTCACGGACCGCATTCTCGACTTTTTTCACAAAGTCAGTCAAAATCCACTTGTACACTCGTACGATTCATATGGCCTTCACCATAAACGGTTATCGTACCTCATTACGAATCTCACGTGGAGATTTTTTCTTCACAACAAGGTAACGGATAGTGGCGCGGATTTTGCACTTGGCGGCAGACTCGATCGACATGTTTAATAAGAAAAATTCAAGCAACCACAGTTTTCAACGTACTACGGTCGTGAGAGTCTCAGTACACTTTCTTTCTGGACACGCCTCGTAGCAGGTGCCTGGCTTGATGAAGGGGACCTCGAATAAGGAAAGCCAAACTAAGATTACACGTGTTTTGTTTGTAATTGGGAAGAGACTGATAGCCTCGTGAGCGGTCCTGTCTAACTTTCACAGGTGCTCGAAAAGCTGAAGCTAAAACTTGGGATTAGTAGGTAGAGGACAATTTTGAATGAATCTCAAGTCCAAGAAGTTTCTCCTTTTGTTTGTACCTTGTTATACTTGTTTGTTTTTTGTTAAATTTCATCAGAAAAGTAGCCACCAAATACAGTCACACTATAACACACTAGTCACAATAAATACAGGCTCATTAATAAAATATAGAAGTGCAATTTTATAGCATACCGCTACTCCAGTGATATCACCAGCTTCAAATTTACTAATGGCCAGGTCTAATGCTTTTTGCATGTCAGCATTTATTCTCTGAGTGATCAATTTGTTCAAATCAATTGATCGACCCAACAATTGGACGTGTCGCTGCTTGAGTAATGTTTCATAACGATTGGCTCTTGGATACGGAAGAAGGTAAGTGCCCATACACTGAGCAACACATTCTACACGAAATCTTTTATCCAACAGTATGCTGAAATAATAAAAAAATGGCATTAGATAAATTTCAAAGCTGGATCCAACTACATGAAAATATTTATGGCAACATAGATACCTGGAAGCAAGCTGTTTATAATGTGTGAATATTTGTTCAGATAGCTTATAGACGAACTGATCAAAACATAGGTTGACTTCAGCTTCTACTTCATCATACAGAAATTGCTTTCTGAACACTGTTAGAGCATAATGAGCACTGTCATTGTATAGATCCAATGGATATAGAACGAACCTGCAAACAAAGTCAAAGTCGAACTCTACTCATGTGCAAACCAACTAATAACATACGATGAACATAGTAGAAAATAATACCTAATCTAAATAATGACAATAATCTAAATAAACAATAAATATCTTTACTTACTCCATCATAGATGGTTCCTTAGTTTTGAGGATGTGATCGGTCAGTATCCATGGCATAGACATTTCAATCGGAAACTGTAAATAAAACATAGAAAGTCGAATACCAATACTGCACAATCAATATATGGATGGGAAGGGAGCAAGGAATATTGAGGACATGTTTGTTTGTTGAAATCCAACCACCTAAGGATTATGTCTATGGCTGATGTTGCATAAAACCAATACCTAACCATAATAAAGTCAATCAATAATATGCTCACTCAAAACTCTCCAATGCCACGCCAATTAAGTAATAGTTACGATTGTACGTTTCATAATTTTGAATTGATATTTCCCATAAAACTTCAATACTTGTAGTATTTTTCAACATTTTTGAAAAATCAACTTGATACATGATGAACTCTACATAACATGACATAGAAGAAAGCACAATGTTTTTATTATTAGAATTCCATAAATTGAAAATGAAACGTCACCAGCATGGGTAGAAGATGGAGAGGCATTTCTTAAAATGCAATGTGGATGTCAAATGATTTATTTTCCCCACATGCTTCAGTACAATGCGATTATGGAGGAAATAAACACAATCATTCATCATTTCCAGTTCTCAAACTTCATTTTGGGCTGCTTGAGATTTTGGACCTGACGAGCACAATCTTCCATGACCTCAATAGTACACAAAGCAAAACTCTGCAGTGATGTTTTAACAAAGACTTCATGGCACTATAAGCACAAACACAATACCACAAAGGTACACAAAGCAAACCTGATACTTAGAAAAAGGTTTCATGCATTAACTATATCCCCATTCATCAACTATTAAAATAATTTGAGGAGCAGTAGCGAAATAGTATAAGTTTCTCAGTCTACAGGTGTAGCAGGAACTGCTGTAGGATTTTCAGTTTTGAGGGTGTGGTTCTGTATGGGACTACACATGTAACCACACACTGAGAGTTATGAATGGTTATTGAAAGAGGAACCGAGACCAGAAACAGAGAGTGAAAACCGAAAAGAAGACAAAAAGTGATGAAACATGAATACTGTTAGATATGACTACACTTAAATATTACAAGGAAGCTGCCACCTTCTTCTCTTACTCACCAACCAGGGCAAGATAGGCGAACCTTGAGAAAATATGCCATCAATTTGCTAGCAGTCTCAACTAAAATTTCGGCAGGAAAATGGCTTTCATGCAAGAGAACATAGAATATATTTGAAATATCATGCATTCACCTTTCACATAAAATTTAATCTACAAAATGGAATGGTCTGCTACCAGATCCAAGTGAGAAATAAGGGACTAAAATGCTAAAACCATCAAACAATTCATGTAATAGCGAGAAATTAATTCAAAACTGCCATACCATTTATTTTGTGTTACTAATTATAACATAATGTTTGTATTACCTAATCTTGCTTGTGCTCTCACACACACCTATCATATAGGTTTTTCTCTCTCTATTTTTTTCTCTTACTTCCATCTAATGAAGAAGATATAATATATGCTGAAAAAACCTCCACTGCTACATGCACAACAAAGGTCAACCAGTATTGCATCACACCTGTAAGCTAAGTGAAAAAACACTGCAAATTCTTGACACAACGGTTTATTATCTTTTTTGTGCAGATCACTAAATGATTGAATAATTATTATTATGAATTATCATTGATTATTATTAATTATTATCATGTAGTGTAAATAATTATTAATTACAATTATTGATAGTTATTAATAAAGATAATTAATTATTATAGATTATGAGTATTAAATAACTCGATATCTGAAAACCCTGTGCTGTTCGAATCAGCTGGGCCAGTACGAACATTGAACTGACAGGCTGCTCACCATCATGTCAAAAAAAGGGGTAGGAGAGTACCCTCATATTCAAAAACATTAATTTTTCAAATCCCCTCATCAACAGCTTCCATTTGAGCCTTTAGATTATAATTGTAAAATCTAGACCCCCAGTGGTAAGGTATACCCCAGTGTTCAAAAAATACTAATTTTTCAACAGCTTTTATTTGAGCCCGTAGATGATAACTGCAATATCTAGACTCCCAGGGGTCGTGGTAGGGGGGGAAGGGGCACCCCGGGGTTCCAAAAATACTCATTCTTCGTCAACAGCTTTTATTTGAACCCTTTGATCGTGATATCTAGACTCCCCCCTCCTTATCGGGGTAGGGGCAAGGGGGTATGTACCCCGGGGTTCCAAAAATACTCATTTTTCAAATCCCCTGGTCAACCCCTTTCATTTGAGCCTGTATACTATAATTGTCAAATCTAGACCTCCCCACCTAGGGGTAGTGATGGGGGGAGGACCCCGGTTTCATCAAGCTACCACCAAATTTTATAAGTATAATTCCATAGACACGAAAAGTATCTCAGAACGCGAAACTCAGTGGGAGAAACCAATGTGTTGTTTAAATCAGCTGTTCTACAGGAAGAACGCCCACCCTTTGATACAAGTTCTTATGACTTATACTCTGTTATACTCTGTAATTGGGCTTGCCCCGTATAAATAAATAAATAAATAAAATAAATAAATGACAGGTATTTCATTCTCTCAATCTTAAGGTGGCTTTAGACGGTCCGAATCTGCCTCGCGAGGCAGATGCGCGAGGCTGTAGGGCGAGAAATTCTCGCAAGGCGTTGCAGCGAAACTGATGCGCGAGTAGAGCCCAACATGCGAGGAAAACCGCGAGCGCTCAGTTGCCGCGAGGCAACGATGACGACAGGAGGGCCTTCTCTACCCTTGATACACCCGCTAGCTGCCGAAGGTTTAGCTATCATCATCGCTTTACAATTGCTGAGAAGAAGGAGAAGAACAAGTCAACGCCACAACCGCCGTTGGTGGGTGAAGGAGCTATTCCGCCAAAGAATTTTTTTTCTGAATCAGTAATCAAACATCAGGTGTCACCATCTCCGTCTCAATGACTTCATTGTTGCCTTCAGTAACTTTACAGGAACTGATATTTCTGCAGATATGCTCCTCCACGCATCCTCTCTTTTATTTTTACTGTGGTATAATTTGTCCTTTGCGTTCCACAAATGTGGAAAACTTTTATATTTTTCAACAAGCAATATACTTTTTTCCTTGTCTATCTTCTCCTTCAATTTTCAAGCTGTGAGAGCGAATTTCAGTTCTGATTCGAAAAAAATTGAAAATAATGAAATTACGATGCGCGCAACATTTACACTATGCGAATCACCAGACGCGAAACTCCTTAGATGCGCTCCTGAGACCGACTGAGGAGGCGCTCACCCTGCATCAGCCTCGCGAATCATGATTCGGAGTCAAAATCCTTCTACACGGTGCGAGTTTTGACTTGCGCATCAAGCCTCGCGAGGCAGATTCGCACCGTCTAAAGCCACCTTTAGAGGGCTCACTGTAAACGAACACCTTGTCGTAGAAAGCTCCGGCTGCTCTTAAAAAATTTCCAAGTATTAAACTGAAATGTATTATGTTGAAATGTGAAATATATTGAAATGACTATACCGTCCCATATGAATTTTTCGAGATGTAAATTTTTCAAAATTTCATAATTCGTTTTGAACCCCTTCCCATTGACCCAGGGTTACGAAAAGATTCAAGGATCATTGTGGGGCTGGTCCGAACCCGTAAGCCAAATTTCGTAATTGTAGTACAACGCTAACTGGGCAAAGTGCGTACGGACGGATTCTTTTTTAGTTAGATTTTCTGAATCTACGTATCTTGAGAAGTGTTCTCGCCACGAGAACACGCTCGTAAATTGGCAATCGTCAATTTACGCGGCGCTGGGGAGGTAAATAACGATACTGTATAAGAATAAATAATTTGCAATTATTGCAAATTGACACGGTTTTTGAATATTTTGTAGCTGATTCGCGGGTACGATGTCGGAGTTGAGTTTCCCCAGGCTTGAGGCGTAAATCCTGGACTGGAGGCGGATGCTCGAAGCCGGTACAAGTGGAATTCAGGATCCGTGTCGATTGAATTGAATATACGAAATTGAATAGTTGAGAGGGGGGGGGGGGGGGAGAGAGCACCTTAGACCTACTTTGTGTGGTAACGATGAAAACTAATAAAAGGAAAAACCAAATTGTACAAGCTTTTTGGTATAAAAGAAATGAGTTTGCAAATCGCATGAGACGTGAGACACGACAGGGGGCGACTTGAAGTGAAGTGGGAGCGAGCGCGATAGCGAATAAGCTCTCAGGCAGGTCGCAGCACCTACAAAGCAGCCTGAACAAAACGTAAACCAACAAATTTTGAGAGGGGGGGTTAAAAAAAATGTTTTTCTTTGGTCGATTCCAATGGTTCATTATTGAAGATAATAAATCAAAATTGGGCTTCCTTGCCAGAAAGAGAGAGAGGAAGAACTCCCTGGGCTGCTGTAGATGACTAAATGATAAGAGTGATATCTGCCTAGGGTAACAATGGATCAGAAACGATGGGTCGGGAAGGTAAAAAAACGAGTGGTTGTGATGAGGTAGTAAGTAGGTGAGGGAGTTACACGGGAAAACATAATATAACCTCTTCATGACACTCTCAAAAGTTTGGGAAAATATTTGTAAAAACATCCAAAACACAGCAACACCATGCAGAGATCTAATCACCAAAAGTAGGGTTCTGCTGGCACCAGGGGCTTATGGGGAAACAAGAAGAGGCTGGTTCATTCTATTCCTTTCTTTCGCATTTTCAAGGAATAATTAGTTAATTGTCACAACTCATGTGGTTCACAGACACTGCGACTCTCTATGTCAACTAGGTAGTCAAAATTAGGTTTGAAGGTTTGAGCTTTTACACCATTGCATCACCTCTGAGGTGGTGAAGGTAATTTCAAGGTCTACAGCCAATCAAGATCAGTTCTTATACGAGAGCAATACAAAAGAGAGTTTTGTATGTAGTTTGGGTCACAATTATCAAAGATTTCAGTTCTGATTAGGATTGCACTTTTTACTATTAGGAAGAGCAGCAAGTATAGAATTATTGATAATGGAGGGTTCAGCCATGCTCCAAAGAAACAACGAAGCCTTTCATTCATTACATCCAAGAATAATAACACTGATCAGTTTACAGGCTGATCTTTCAACCAAGAAGTTCATTGGACTGGCGACTAATCCAGAGATTCAAGGGTTAAGTATCTATTTCAAGCATTGCTAGTTGTTAAATACAGTTTCAACCGTCCTTTTAAACCAACCACCCATTACAACTCATAAGTATCGTTTCATTGAGCTGACATTGACTAACTACTCTCACTCAACTGACTTTTTTTCCTCCTCACTAATATAATAGAATTCTTTCAAGTCACAAAGTCACAAGCGTTTTTTTAAATGTGTTTACAGTTTTAAGAACGACAGAACAGCGAGGGGCAAAGATTTGATCTTAATGGATCTCCTTGTGTTAAAGGATGTTTGTTCTTAATGGATGTTCTGTTTGACTTGTGACAAACCTTCTGTCAATATTCCCTTTTCCTGGCCGGAAGAAAGCCCTCTACGCAAAAAGGAAAAAAAAATAATAATAATAATAAAATTGAAATAATGTAGGGCGTTTCTTGAGTATTTTCGGTATGTGTGCCTCCTGGAAGAGGAGGGGAAATAGCTGATGGTTGCAAAAAGTTAACTGAGTGTTATACAAGTACAGATCGGAAAGAAAATGAACATGCTCAAATGGAAGTTCTACAAAACTACACCAGTCATACACTGGTTTGGCCTGCTCAAACAAGATTACCTGAATACGTTTTTCCATTGTTATCAGATCACTGCATTCTTCATTGTGTTGATGCCTGACAGTACATTTCTGTAATATATAACATGAATGGTACAGAAGAGGAAAAAAATTAGCTGTAGAATCTATCACTGTGTATATCATTCTGGTTTACTCGAGTTGAAGGGCAGGGGAAAATCTATTTGAATCTGGCAACGGATTCAGAATAGTCCATAAAGGATTTTAATACAACCTTTTCCCAAAATGCATGGGTACTGAACTAATGATAAGAGAAAGAGCAAGGTTGTGTTAATGGTGTGTTTTATGGATGGCTAAAAAGGAATGAACGCATCACAATAAAGTAATATTGAAATCTGGTAGAAGGCTTTTCCTGAACTTCATTTACTCTGTACAATCCCCCATTATAGTACCTATTGTAAGAATAATAGGATAAATATTACGGTTATGATATTTTTTTCAAAACTAAATAGAGTGGGGTCCCCAAACAGCATTTCAGTTTAAGATGGGAAAACGGGACAAATGGACATTCAGAATTATAGATCAGAGCAAATCAAAATCTAGGGTGGTTAGGCAAAAATAATCCTAGAGCAAACTATCAAAAGAGATTATGATCTACATGAGATATTAGCTGGTGAGGCCCAACTAAAATGGTGATTACATCCTTTTTTCCCATCACTTGGTCAATTCCCATACAATAATCTACAAAAAACATTGTGTATAGTGAAACCTCCTACATACAAGAACTTATTATTGAGGATGTATGAAGTAGTTTTCATGAAAATTCCTACAATGAACAAATCACAATGATCACAGAATACAGCAGGATGTCACGAGTCATTCCCGCATCGAGTAATTCCCAATAATTCATCACATAGCAACCACATGGTCATGCTTAACATACTTCATAATGACAAAAACAGGCGCTTCAACTGAACAGGGTCGATGGATTGATGAGAGACTTGGGAACGCACTAAAAGTTGAAGTTGCAAACATAGAGCATGAAACACTCCAGAACAAAATACTATTGCTTAATGCAAAAGACTGCTCTTTGTAAGAAAACCAAAACCTTGACAAAAAGCAGTAGATCCATTCCTCAAATAAGAGGAGAACCCTCTACAATGAGGCCCATACATGCAGGAATTCCCCAAGGGTGATGCTTCTTGCCATATCTCTACAGTGTCACGATCTACCCCTCCCAAATACGCCTGATTTCTCAGCCCTGCATTCTGATGATTTGGACTACTCGGTGAGCTATCTTGAATTGCAAGCAGTCACATACACATACAAACGAGCCTTCAGTAATCATCCCTTCTTGTACCTAAATGAAAGAACCAGTCTACCACCTCCCACCGCTATCTTGGTCTCACATTCCCAGCAACTAAAATCACACCTTAGTTAAGTCTTATTCCCCCCATCTGGACGTAGTCCATTCCCATATGGGGAATATGTTCCAAGTTGGAGTTACACCAAATTGAACAGAGCAAAATTCCTTATCCAACGCATTGTCATTCACTAACCGCCCTATGTCTGAAATAAAACCATTTAAGATAACTTCAGAATGCCTCCTCCCAATGAACTGCTCTTCAAACACACCAGCACTTTCATCATCCATGACCGTGATCAACTCGCCGCTTGAAGGATTGCCACCACCCAAATCAATGCCTAACTAAGTCGCCTTTGCTACATACTCCACAACTTCACCAACACCAACAAATCATTTACTTTCATATTCAACTATTATTAATACATTTTTTCCAACTTATAAATCATCAATGCAATGTCAAAAAAGTTTATGATATTCATATATCACCCTTCCAAAGGAAAAGAAAAAAACTGTAACAGATATTGATTGAAGAGAAACAGGGAATGATCATCAAGCTTCCTCAATATACTTCTGAAGGTTCATTGTCGGACATGGTTTGAGATATATTAGTAGATAACCTATTAGGCTAAACAATGACAGCTTGAAAACCTAGACTCAGGAGAATGAAACAATAATAGTATTATCAATTCCATATAATGGGCCACCAGCTTGCTAATTTATGCAGACAATTCTTCTAAGATAATCTGCAAATATTAAATATATTTGAGCACTTCGCGCACACTGTACTAGTAATGTTTACTGGTGGTAACCATTTGAATGGAATCTTTTAAGATTTCCCGAGTTGGCGATGACTTAAGTGCAACTGATGAAATTTTATATTCCGCCATCCTCAGTCTACATAATTAAAATAGAAACAGAGATATGGAAATAAACACAAATCCTTCTTCCAACTCACTTGAATTCGTCTGCCCATGGTCATTTCAAGATAAAATTCTCTGTACCATAACTGGGAGAGGTCACAACAGTGTTGCAAAGACTCTGAAATCGAAATATATTCAATTACAATGGAAGATTTAGGACATGGAAAAAAAATATATAGACAGGAAAGTGCTCAATAACTCACCACTGAAGTTCAACAAATAGCTCCAAAAGAAACTATTTTTATGGAATTGATCAATTTGAACCAAATATTGACCATCAATATCCTTTCTCAAAGTTCGCTTTCCTCCAGATTTATCAGCAATCAATGATTCAAGCATTGTACGCACCATATAAAGCTGTGTGGAAGATGGGCCTGCAACAGGTAGATTCACCAGGTTCAGTCATAATGTTTATTGAGCGAAATTTGAATATTGAAATCAATGATACAAAGCGAAACGGCATTTAAATTCCATGGGTCACACTGGAACAAATGTATTCAATAGTATTTCTATTTCAATAGTATTTCGGCCGCCAAGCCAATGCTTCAATTACAAGACTCAGGCGATCTTGAATAATTTCGATAAAATGACAACACTAACCAACATTTCTCCTGGGGACTTTGATACCGAAGCCAGCATCAGGATCTTTCTTGCCTTTTAGGGCTGGATCAGAATGAGGTTCAACACCTCTTTGCCAATCTGCACAGGTTTCTCTGACAGATACTATTATGCTGTAAAATCAAGTTGACTAAGTCAGTCAAAGAAAGAATTGATACCTTTATACAAGTTCTTTATGGATTTCAATCGTACATCCCATCTGAAAGTACAGTAAACTCCCGTTTATCCAAAATCCGCTTTCTCCTAACATATTTTTCCGATTTTTGCGGCTCGAATTGGCGCCGCAGCCCCTCCCCCGTCAGCGACGCTTTTGACTAGCTAGACGGACACTTGACAAGCTTCATACTAAAGCGCTTTTTTAACACGCCAACAAACCTTTTCGGTCAAAAATATGCAGGATTATTTACAACCATACCAATAGCATTCTAAGTACGCACGTTTTATGATATTTCTGGCCACCGCCCGATCGTTTTGGATAAACGGGAGTTTACTGTATATCATACTTGAACAACATTACCTTCTAATCAATTCTCTTTTGTACTTGATTGCCTTCCTTAGAGGTTCTCTGAGAACTAACTGAACAAAATCCTGAAGTTCGGCATAAATATTCCGCCTGATTGCATCTGTGAATACAGTTTCCATACGGGCCATCAACACCTGGAGTCCTTTAACCATTGCTATGACCTCGATCAATGCGAATTTTTCTTCAGCAGTGTAGTTATATCTAGTTGCCTAGAAAATTAAGAGACAGAACCCTTTAAAACTTCGCTTAATTGAAAATCATTAGCATTGACCTTAAACCAATAGTCCAGTAAAATTAGACCTGAAAGGGACCGGACCCCCAAGTAAATGGGGGAAAGCAGGAAATCGTTCTAAAACCTTTCGACAGTCTTGAAAACTAGTAATCTGAGTTTGTGCCTCTCCACGAGGTGAGCATAACTTTTGGTGGCCCAAAAACGTCGAAATTTTCGGACTTTTTTCGGTTTTTCGCGTATAACCCCTAAACAACGCATCCTAGCGAAAACCTTACCATTAGACAAATTAAAGACCATTAAATTCTGCGTCGATTGACCTCCCCAGCTTTAAAATTGAACCAATGTATAAGGTAGTAATCGACGGCTGAAATACGGCCATTTTTTCTATATTGGCTAAAATATACCACTATACGACTTACTGTCGTCTGTAGCATCCAAGTACTGGTCCTATCAAAACACTCCGAGAATCAAAGTTGTACAGAATTTAATGGCGAGTTCAAAGAACACCTAAATTTTAAAATTGGACCTATTTTAACCATATTTATATGCCAAATTCCAAAAACAGTAATTTGGGATATTATCCTACATCTTGCTTCCTGACCATTATTTATGGTGTAGAGTCTTATAATTATATTTTCAGTTGGTTTTCGTAAAGGTTTCGTAAATATTTGTATTTAGTACCATATTTTCCGTAAAAAGTGCCTTTGTGATTGACGGCGGCTTCCTACTACACAAGGTACCATGGCAGTCAAAGGAAAAGTTTTCAACGATCCTTAACAAATACCTGGCATACATGACGAGTCACTACAACCCTCAAACAACTACAGTAATGTTTGATGGGTACCCGGAAGTTGCGAAGCCAAAAGTACAAAGTCAGCAGAGCGCCTTCGTCGCCAACAGAAGGAATCTGCAGCCACTGTACTATTCACCGAAACAATGACATCCACAATGCCAAAGGAGAGATTCCTGTCCAACGAGAAGAACAAAGCTCGGCTAATAGGAATGTTAAAAACCAAGCTCACATCAGAGGGCTTCACAGTTAGCCAAGCAGTTGAAGATGCAGACAGTCTCATCGTCAGGGAATCTCTCACGAGAGCTAGTAAGTACCCTACTGTGGCAATTGTGGGAGAAGAAACGGACCTGCTCATCCTTCTTACTGCACTGGCACCCTCATCTTGCAATATATATCTGATGAAACCAGGGAAGGGCACCTCATCTGACACCGTATTCTCTCCAGGGCTGCTGAAAAACTCCACCACCATCAAGGAGCACCTTCTATTCCTTCATGCTATCAGTGGATGCGACACCACGTCGGCATTTTTTCGGAAGGGGAAGATGAAGTTCGTAAAAGCCCTGGAGAGCGACCCACAGTTGCAGGATGCTGCCCTAATTTTCAAAAACCCTGAAGCATCTCAGGATGAGGTGGTGAGTGCAGGGGAAAGAATGTTGTGGAGAGTGTACGCTGGCAGGGGCACAGCCTCGACTCTTGATGAGCTGAGGTACGAGGTGTTTGCCAAAAATTTGGCGAAGGCAACATTTAGCCTCGCATCCCTCCCTCCTACCTCAGCAGCAGCAAGGGAACACTCCCTCCGAGCGTACCACCAAGTACAGGTGTGGTGTGGGAGGGAAAAAGACCCCCTTGATTGGGGGTGGACAAAGCCTTGTCCAAATTACCACCTCTAAGGAACCTGCCCCCACCGAGGTGCTTCACTCCATCTCGTGCAAGTGTAGGATGGAGTGCAGGGGGCGGTGCACCTGTCGAAAGGCAGGCTTAAAATGCTCGACAATTTGCATGAATTGCAAAGGTCAGGCCTGCTCCAACCCTCCTGTTGAGGATGAATCATTCACCGTCCCTCATACATTGGAGGAGGAAGAGGAGGTCCTCAGCGAACACGCAGATGAAAATGAACAAGGCGAACAAGAAGATGATGGGGTAGAGCCTGGACCTGAGGAGCCTGGTGGGGATTTGGACGAGGGTCCATCGACATCGAAGAGGACGAGATCGTCTTGATCATTCAAATTTTTTCATTACCTAGCATAAATTTGTATTTTCATATTTTTTTATCTTGTTTTTTGTATAATAAACTCAATTAAAAGTCGATAACTTGTTTCTCCATACCACAATACTTCTCAAAAATACCTATATTAACTTATTGAAAAAAAAAAAGAAATTATAGGTATATACATATCGAGTAACACTTGAAAAATGATATGACTCAATTGGATAGGTAGCCTGAACAGTCTGAATACAAGAAATAATGGTCAGGAAGCAAGGTGTAGGATATTCCAAAATTACTGTTTTTGGAATTTGGCACATAAGTATGGTTAAAATTGGTCCAATTTTAACATTTAGGTGTTCTTTGAACTCGCCGTTAAATTTTCTACAACTTTGATCCTCAGAGTGTTTTGATAGGACCAGTACTTTGGATGCAACAAACTTCAGAAAGTCGTCTAATGGTACATTTTAGCCAAAATGGGAACAATGGCCATATTTCAGCCGTCGATTACTACATTGGTTCAATTTTAATGCTGGGGAGGTCAATCGACGCAGAATTTAATGGTCTTTAATTTGTCTAATGGTAAGGTTTTCGCTAGGATGCGTGGTTTAGGGTTTATAAGCGAAATACCGAAGAAAGTCCGAAAATTTCGACGTTTTTGGGCCACCAAACGTTATGCTCACCTCGTGGAGAGGCACAAACTCAGATTACTATTTTTCAAGACTATCGAAAGGTTTTAGAACGATTTCCTGCTTTCCCCCATTTACTGAGGGGTCCGGTCCTTATTTCACTGGACTATAACGCACTTTTTTGTGAATGACTTAGCGTATTAGTCTAATCATTTTGTGTAGCTGTGGGACTCACGAGAATTTCTATGTTATTATTATCACTTCCTCGAAACAATACAACTCAGTTGTGCAACCAATTTTCAGCATGTGTTTACCTCAATATATATATTTCAGAAACACTAGAATATAATCTGTTACCCGCTCATATTCTTCTGCTTCTGGAGGACATTCTTTGTTCTGGTGATGGTCTGTAGGATGGAGCAATTTCCAAGAGTATAGCTCAGTTACCACACTCGTCCACTCCGATAATAGCTGCAACCCTCTTAATGCTAGATCAGCTGTTTCCTTATTTTCAGCGTCAGTTCTAGTTTCTTTATAGGTTGTGGTAACCTGAAAAATTCGTCTCAACAATTATGATAGACATTTATGGTGGATTTCATCACCTAACGTTAAGGTTCAAGTTACCGATAACCCAGAGTCAGCAAGAAAAAAATGAGTTTAACCACTCCAAGTTAGTCGTAGTCTTAGGATTACCGAGGACGCTAAACTCCCAGATTCTGACCTGTACCCATCCTCGTGTTATGCGTTAATACCGAGGTGTTACCGTGGTTGTGTTGACCGTTTTGGTTCAATATCTTCGATAATGAACCATTGGAATCGACCAAAGAAAACAATTTTATAACCCCCCCGTCAAAATTGGTGTTTTTGTTCTGTGTCGTTATGTGAGTCTGTTTTGTGTAGTCTCTTGTATTTAATTTTCTCTGTGTCGTTCGTTCTGGTTGAACATTTTCGGGAATGGCGTACCGTTGACTTACATTCGAAGATGAGGTTGAGGAATTGCGGGTGAATTCTGCATGGATTATAAAACTCAGCCGCTACTCTCTAGCAGTCATCAGCAGTTGTCGGAAATGAGATGAATCTTGGCCTCAGCCTTGCGATAGCTCTACACACTTGTGTGAACAAATCGACAAGCGGATGATACGCTAACATCGGTTAAGTTGGCCGCCGATAACAAAAACGAACCGGTGGCCAGGTAGGTATCTGATAGCCATGGACAGCATGGATGCTGCAAGTATTGATCAGTAAAATACGAATTATGGACCTACCTCAGAGAAGCAGGAGTTATAACACTTTTGATCATCCTCAACACAGACGAGAAAGTTGATTTTGACAACAACAAAAAAATCGATCCATGAAATCTATATCGTCGTACAGCTCCAAATAATTGAGTTTTTCTTTGAAAACTCCCGGGCGCCTTTTGAAATTTTCGATCACCCGCTTTTCCTCCTCGTCATCTTCGAATGTAATTCGACGGTATGCCATTCCACCAACATCTCCTCTCCAGTTTTTGAAAAATGTACCTATGTTTCTTCTCCTATTTTCCATAATTTTTTGGCAACAAAACTTACAACAGATTGGTACACATACAAGTTACACGTCATATGACAGTGATCAAATAAATACTACACCATCACTCATTTTATCACTAGTCACTCGTATCTGAGTTTTGCCCAGGAAAACCAGTCTAGGGCCACCTGTCGCAAAGCCAATCTCAAGGTGAAATGAAATCCCTCGTAACTCGGGGATAACCTAAACACCGAGTGTTAGCTCACACACACTGTAACTCTCACTTGGTGAAATCCACCATTAGGGAATGAAGCAGATATATATTGATTCAATTCCCACAGCAGAACAACCTCAGTAGCCCATCAATAAGCACTCTTAGGCTAGTTGCACAGACCAATTTTAGACGGCTGGTAAAAATTGGCCAATCTGTTATCGGTGCCAGCTGCCTTGCAAACATACAGGATTTTTACCGGTTAAACAATCAGTTGCTCTGGTGTCATGATAGGAGATGGTTCCAGAGAACGCTCGGGAAAATCATACACTCATTTTGAAGAACTGATGGTATTAAGTTTTTCAACTTCTTTCGAATGTCTACTACGTCATTTGACGAACTCCATGAGAAGTTGGAAAATTAAATCAAACATCTAAACAGTAAAATGGAACAGTCTTGACTTCTACATTACTAACAATTAAAGTTTCTGCTTTGTATTTTATTTTTATTATTTTCGGTTGCACTTTCAGTTTATTTAAATAACATGTCTTCTTATTAACTACTTCGTGGCATTTATATTTATATTCACTACATACTATGTAGTGAAATAATTGATAGTCTTAGTTTTAACTTGATAAGATTTTTTTTTTTTTTTTTTTTTTTTTTTTTACGCCTAGGGCCATTCGTGCTCGGGCGGCCCAATACCCCTCCGATTTCCTCCGCCAAAAGGTATCGTCGTCATTAAAACCATCCCTGATGTCCTGCAGTGAAGGACACGTGTCCTGGTGAGTCGCCGTCATTTCATCCAGCTGGCACAGATTACAGAGCGCAAGTGCTACTCTGTGCAAGTGCTTCGCTAGGTATCAAATGATTTATATCGATATATGTGCCCTTTTTGTATCAAATGATTTATATCGATATATTTCCATACATCGCCCATCCCTACAACTGAGGACGGCCGGTAAAAAACCGGTGTGCGTGCAAGCGTGTATTTAGTCACCTACGCCAATTGTGTCCCAGGCACCGGTCCGGTACCAGCGATGGCCGAGGCAGAGGTGACTGGCTACTAACTGGCATGTGTGTGCCAGGTGTGCCAGTCCCTCCAGTGGTCCACTATTGAAATTCGGACGGTCGGTAAAAAATCGACCGTCCAAAATCGGTGTGTGTGCAACTAAGCTTAGACAATGCTAAGAGATAATGAACAGTTGTCAAGACTGAAATATAGGGTGGAAAAAATACACACCTCATTACTGTACCTAGCCAGCTCACTGATATATTTCCCATGGTCTTCTCGTATCTGCGGCAAATGGATCATCAATTCTGCCTGAGGGCTTATGGTGACAGAGCTTGATAAAGGCCATTTTCCAGGATCAAAATGAGCACTTCGCTTGATGTAATTGAAGGGAGCTATTTGCATATCTCCAAAAAGAGGCACAACTTCCAAGTTCTGTCAAGAAAGTGAATACTTATTGAACATACATTGTGGAATCAATGTAATGCGTTTACTGGTAGTACAATAAAGAAACAAAAGGAAAGTGTGTGAAGTTACATTCTTTAAAATTTTTGACCTGTATCTTGTTTAGTCAACCCACTAGTTCATGTACTTACCTTGAAAATGCGATCAATTTTGCTCAAATTCAGCTTCTTCTTCTGGTCAAGTTTATTGATATTACAAATTTCATTATCCATGAGAAACAAACCAAAACCCATCACCTGCAAGAAAAAAAAAGTGAATGGTGAGTATCAAGGACAAAGAACGTATAGTTGTGAACAAGTTTAATCTACGTAGACTGATCTCGAATCTGTTTTTGAATACAGTGATAACGTTCGGGTATCTATGAGGCAACAAGTGGCATCTCTTTTTGTCATTTTTTCAACATTTGAAATAGGTAACTGTCACTTTGTGTATTAACATGGCGTAACAGAGACCGAATTTAGGGCATTACTTACTTTGACTAACATGTGCTTTTCATTGGGAGTCAAATACATTCGTGTATCAAACATATGGACTGCCAAATTGACTACATCTGACAAAAGCTCTTCATAGCCTGGGATTTTTTCCAAGTTTTCTTTCACTGTGTCTCGAATCTTATTTTGAGTCGCGAGAAACATGGACAAATTCTGTGATTCTTGTAATGTATGAGAATCCGCTAAAACTTTCAAGAACTGCGCAGCACTGCAAACACAAAAGAATGAGATATCATACATTTTCTCTTCAGAAAGCAATAAACCATACAGTATTATGAAATATGTCTCATTCAAATATCAATAATATCGTCTCTTTGTACCAATGACATAACCCAAGGAACAAACGAGTACATTTTACTACCCCTCTGATCATTCCAACAGTTTACAACAATCAGTAGTGCAAATAAAAATCAAGGATATAATATTATTAATATTATTAAGATTATATAAACAACATACCGCCTGTAGGTGGAATAGTCGTTTTTAACGCTTGACTTCATATTCTTCAATTCATCAAGTACTGCAAACATGTTGATAAACTTTCCTAAGGTCAGTAGGTAAGCTTCAGAAACGAAGTCTTTTCTTTTCTCAGCATGACACAGACGCTTCACTTCTCCACAGAAACGTTCGATGGCTTTCCTCTAGAGAAATCATATTATAGTTATAATGCGTGTAGAGTAGGTAGGTACAGGGGGAATCTATTGTTAAGTTAAGATCAAATGATTTAGCCTGTCACTTTGAAGCAGGTGTTTATGTAGGTATGAAAACAGCAAAAACATATCAAACAGATGATTTGAGGGAGCTTGGAGTGTCATAAGTACCCAAACTAAGAGCTATGCTGGTGTCCAGAGCTCTGAATATCGTCCAGCAGTGGTGCTAAGTAGGTTCTGTCTAAAACCTGAGAAATCTGCCGTAAATCACCAAACAGAGAAAATTATCTCTTGAAGCTCCAAGCCAAGATAATTTCTGATTTCTGTCTCTCTCTCTCTCTCCCCCCCCCCCCCCCCGAAATTAAATACCTTGGGGGCGATATAGACCAGGAACTATCATGGAACACGTATCTAGATACAGACTCATCCCACAGGTGCGCCCATGGCTCGACAGGAGGCACGCGGAAGTGTACTTCTACATTACAATGTTTCTGTCAGGCCATTGATACTTTCGGTCCTACCTAGACAGAAGAACGCTAGCGGACACCGCAAAGTACTGGTACTGCAGTGCACCAAACGATGATGCTGAGCATTAGTTTTTCCACGGCTATTCCTGGAAGAAGAGGAGGGCGAAATCACACCTTCAACAAGCGAACTTGGGAGACGATTGTGTCCTACACAGTCCGAATTCTCAAGACAAAAAAGCTGGGCGACCCGCTCCTCAGGTGAAAATAAACTGGAGACTTCGAGAAGACACCAGAAAGGCGCGTGAATCGCCCAGTGATCGACCACACTCTGAAGTAATGCTGAATAAGTGATTCCAGGGTGGATTTGGTCAAACCTCACATGGCATCAATTGGACAGTGGCAATAAGACTACCAGATAAAATTGCAATATCAATAATGAGGAGGAATACTGATGATAATATACAACGAAATAAAGTTTCACTGTAAATTACCTGAAAGTACATAAAGTTAAGAAGCTTGTTAACTTCAGGTGCCAATACTTCCACAGTTTTTTCGTAGATTTCAACTCTATTCGGTTGCTCATTAGATTTTGGCTGGGGGATTGCTCTTGAGCAACATCTCCAAGTATATAGCATAACAGCATGTTCTTGGCCTTCTTCAAGCAGTTCATTCTACATAAAATCAAAGACAATTGACCCATTATATCAGTTTGAAGATAATGCATTCCAATAACCGATTTTATTGATGTGAATCATAACTTACCAAACTAGCATGAACCGTCGCCTCTTCTATGTATTTTGCAATACCAGTAACAAATCCGTTCCGGTCCTCAAAATTAGTATCAAAATTAGCTTGGTACACAATGGAACATGGCTGTGCTTCAATGCATGGCTGCTCATCAGGTAAAGTTAGTTCATCCAAGACATCAACATTAGATAAGGCATCTGTCAAGGTAACTTTGTCTGTAGACATCATTGAAGATATTGAAGGTGGTCAACCTGAAATAAAGAATCATATATTTATTTTTCATTGGTCACACATGCTTCAGATGCTGGGAATTTCGAGGTGGTGACTTAACACGCCCTGCACTTGCTTACGAGTTTCCCCACCTACACTATGCAGACGTTATTCGCTTTGTTTCCACTAGTTTTAGGACTAAACTAGATGAAGTTTCATGCTAAACATTTACGTCCTGTCATTCCCGAATACATTGGTCGTAAATACAGAGTGTACACTTGAAAACACCACTTTACACAAACTGCATCTTTTTGAGGTCGCCTCTTAGAGGTCGTCATCCGCCTCACCGAAACATGGCCATTGTGCAGTAGAACCTAAAGGCTTTGCGTTCAGTACACTTCCTCTACTAGTCCGATGATCCCCTCTACCAGGTTGTTCACCGATATCTTCTCGTACTAGAGACCCAAAGATTCTGTATCCTCTGGGCGCTCAAAGAGTATCTCCCGTGTATACTCCGACTCTGAATAGACCTCCTCACAAATTAATTAAGCCCAATCGGCGGAGAAAAAAAAGGAAGCTGATTTTAAAACGTCGATCCCTTAGTGTACATTATACGCGGACCTAGGAACAAAATTTGTAATGTAATTATGGTAGACCAGGCCATCATCAACCAAGGATTTCTCGGACGAATAATAATGAGTGGATTCCGTAGTGCACTATAAATTTGCAAATCAAGGCATTTTGATATTCACCTGAGAACCTACTGCGAGTACAATAATGATAACATCGAACCATAACAATTCAAGAGTTGTATCCAAACCCACTACGATAAAGTTCGCATATATCTGCCATGAGCGAGTGTGAAAGTGATCCCTAGTATGAATGATTCTGATATCTGATTTGAAACAGGAGCACCTCCTAATTTCAGTAGGAATAGGAAGTACTTCATCAACAGGCACCACGCCCGTTGGCACCACGTCATATTCATGCAGCATAAGTGTAAAACCGTTCATAAGAGGAGCTCATCATTGCGGTGAGCCGTTCAATCAACAATTTACCTATATCCAAAACGAACTCAATGTACACAGCATTAACACACAATACTCAAGTGGGTAACGTAACGATAGATATGCAGCTCGGCAAAACTCTCTTGAGCCAGTTTTCTGCGTTACATACTACGGTGATAAAGAAAAATAAATTACTTTCTTGGAATACTCCTGTTTCACCGGAGACGATAGTAAATTGGAAAGGAAACCATTCAAAACATATAACACAGAATTCGTTCAGTTAGACGAGACCGGCTCTTAGTGTAATGACATCCAAACTAGGACTAAACGACTGAATACATCATATCACTGAACACACCACACACTATACACATCACAATGTACCGCGAGTGGATGGCGAAATTCGGACATTTAATTATTAAAGTTAAATCGCGAACATGAATCAGTCAATGATTCACTTTAATGTTGTTGATTACATACACAGTAGAATGGATACTATAAAGTTCACAGATGCAGGATATAAAGGTATAAAGAGGGCGAGATGAAGAATTTCTTCGTTCTCGACGCGTCACTCGTGGCGCCACTGTCGCTAGAGAGTTAAGAATCTGATGTCCTCCAGCACTCCTAAATTTGACCCCTAATTTTCTAAATTTGAACCCTGTCAGTACCATTCTCAGGAAATTTCTGGAAATAAAAAAAATGTATCATGTAATTTATAGGAGTTTGAAAAAAACAAACAGATAACCTGAGGATTACAGACGAGATCCAGTGTTTGAACCTAGTGTATATGTCATGTAACCAAAGAAAACAAAATGTAATTCATTTAAAATAATTGCTAACCTTGAAACTGCAAGAGCACAGCCGCCATTTCACACGAAAGACGGCAAATCACACGACATTGCAGCAACACATGCGTGTTGGACAATTTCTAGATGACAATGAAAAACTAATTTTCTACTCGGACTTGGAAACCTTCATTTGGAAAATAATTTCCAAACTAAATTAGAAGGCAAACAAAATCGGAAATTCAGAAGAGAATGGTTGGAACGACTGGCTTGTCTATAGCGAGTGCTTGTCTGGAGGATTTTGTAAAATATGCGTTCTTTTCGTTCCTGCTGAAGCAGGGGTAGGAGGTGGTGGTGAACTAACTGTAAAAAATTAAAAACTGTTATTGGTTGTGAAATAGCGAAAAAGATCCGGAAAGTAGCCTGTTTTATGCTTGTCAGCATTTTGTGTAGGTTTGATATTATTTTAGCGAGAGGACACTCACGACAGTTTATAACTTCTTTTTATTCACGGAAACAACGTGGCGTATGAATCACAGATTAGACTGGAAGGGTTAGAAGAGATAAGCCGGTCGCCCGACCGTTGCCGAGACCAACCGAACCTACACGACACATTTGAATTACAAACTCGAACAATCCACAGAATTTCACATTTTGAAGTTAGAGTTATAATTACAAAGGTGGGGGGGGGGGGGGGGGAGGGTTCTACCGGCAATCCAAAAACTACTTGACGAATTGGAGTGAAACTTTGAAATTGTGTTGTGTGAACATTGGGAAGGTTTCTGACCCGTTGAGGAGGGGGGATACGGGTGTCTGTTCTACCGTTGCGAAGCGCGGGTACACAGCTAGTAGGTATTCAATATTTTCCGTAAAGTACGTTTCTGATGCAATTTGTTTTTCCTTTAAAACATTCTTTATTACACCAAGTTTACATTTTATTAGCAATTTGGTTTTGATCTTATTTAGTACGTGTAACAATCGAAACAAGATACAGAACTTGTTTTGTTGAGTCAGATAACTGTTGCGCTATTATTCTTTACTTCACATTCATTGTGTTAGTTCGTGTGGCTTCCTTCTTTTCAATCTTCTCAGCAGTGTAAGTTTACATCCAGCAAATGGACAGCTTCGATGTTGACATGACCCCTTAATCGCTCTTGGTGGGCGATGGCAATTTTCTTGATAGTTTCATCGATAGATTCCCCCTCTAGATCATGGTGAAGTCTATCATTCTGAATGTACCAGGGTGCATTAACAATGCTCCTGAGCACACTGTTTTGAAAGAGCTGAATAATTTTCCGATTGCTCTGAGCTGTGCATCCCCTCAGCTGCGCTCCATAAGTCCATACTGGCTTTAGGACTTGGTTGTACAGAGTTAGTTTATTTTGCACAGACAGTTTTGATCGCCTGCCCATTAACCAGGACATTTTTCTGAGAGTCAGTTCGGTTTTTTTCTTCTTTACGTGCGATTTCCATCGCAGCTTCGCATCTAACGTCATCCCAAGATATTTCGCTTCGTTGGCGTAAGGGATGACTTCGCCATTGAGGTAAACGGGCAAGTAGCTGATTTTGCGGTTCGTGAAATTAACATGGACCGACTTTGCCTCATTCATCCGCCTTCTCCATTTAGCAGTCCATTTTTGGATTTGTGTAATAGATTGGTTGAGCTTGCCCATAGAAGCGTCAATGCTCTCCCCCACAGCTAACACTGCGGTATCATCTGCAAAAGTGGCGGTTGTATTACTACTGATTTCAGGTAGGTCACTGGAGTAGAGTAGGTACAGGAGTGAGCCAAGTACACTACCCTGAGGTACACCAGCACCAATTGGTTAAGGTTCGGAGTAGGCGTCATCAAGTTTAACGCGGAAGGAGCGGTCTGTAAGGTATGACTCTAACAGCTCGGCATATTGCGATGGTAGTGATTTTCTCAGTTTATACTTTAGGCCATCATGCCACACTTTATCAAACGCTTGGGTAACGTCGAGAAAGATGGCAGAGCAGACCTTTTTCTCTTCAAGCGCTTGCTCTATTATGTTGGTGATTTTGTGAACTTGGTCTATTGTTGAGTGCTTTTGTCTGAATCCAAACTGGTGGTTAGGTATTAATTAACGTTCTTCAATGAGCGGAATGAGCCTTTTATGAAGGAGTTTTTCAAATAACTCGGACAATACTGGCAACAGAGAAATCGGTCTGTACGATGTGCATTCCACAGGCGGTTTTCCTGGTTTTGGAATCATAATAAAATCGTATTTGAGGCGAAGCGTCGCAATAATTATTTTTGTAATTTTGATTATGGCTTTTCGGGGTAGTTGCTGTAGGGTTTGTCCTGTGATCAGGTCATATCCTGGTGCTTTTTTTGTATTAACTTCACCCTTTATTGTATTTTCCACCTCCTATATCTGATGCAAATAACCCTAAATTTTTTGTAGGCCCCGAACTTTGTTACAGAATGCTCTGCTGAGACGTTTTTTTTTTTCACTAAAACGAGTAGGTATTTATTATTTTCTTCAGTAAAGTACTAATTTGAACATTGTATTGGTTCCCACTCTTAAGATACATTCTTATCCCACAAAAAATTATAAAAACCCTACGAAATATTTTAAATTTGCTGTTTGAAAACTCAAAAATTATGCAGTATGTTTGCTGAAAATATGATCAATTTAATTGAAATATTCGATTTATTACACCAAACTCCGTTTCAGACCATCCTGAATTCACTGCCAAAAGACACCCAAATTCAAAACTCGAGTGTATCATTGATTCTACGTTCTCAAAGAGTGCATTAGTATTTTCAAATTCAAACTCGACTGAGAATTGTGGGAGAGTTTTCTTGTGTAAATTTTGCAACTACTAAATTTTGCAACAACTCGTTTTAACGCAATTTTCAAATTCCACGTGTCGTTTTTTGAAATGCCTGTTAGAAGTACGACCATCTGGATGATGGTTTCAATAAAAATTGAGGAATGTGACCAATGGTAGCAGCCCTTCTTTGAAATTTAAGATTGCTAATTTCAGTAAAATACTTACCTGGAACTACTGATTCGATTGGACTTTGGGTAGAAGTTGGCTGAAGGAAAAACGTCACTGATTTTGTAATCAACCACTGCCATAGACGATTCTTGGGCAAGTTTCGCTGGAGTCCCATACTCCTCTGGGGAAGAACTTGCGGATTTTCATTTAGACATTGTAAGTTGTAGAATGATTCTACAATCACTCTCCTCTTCCAAAAAATGGAAACAATAATATCCATCCTTTTCAGGAGTAAATGGATATGTAACAAATGATTACTGCTAGGCAGTTCGAATTAGTGAAGTATTAATGTCCAGAATAGTTGGTAGAATTTCAACATGGTAACAATGATCAGACATGTAACAGGTGCTCTTCGCATTGTCTGGATAACACACAAAGGCAACACTTAGTATTCTATAGTGCGTATAAGGTGTGCTATGCATTGCATAGAGACAGCTGCGGACGGGGAGTTCGGAATCGCCTTAATTACTGTTTGCAGTGAGAATCCACCATCCACGAAGTAACCTGTAGCTGAAAACCCAATAGTACCCAATACCAGTACATCAAATTAAAAGCAAAATCCATTTTTTTAAATTGGGACTTTTTTCCCGTTTTGTTTTATTTTTTGCTTGCGACAAGTTTGGTGGGTGACGAGTGACGACGTGAAATCAGTAGTGGGATCCGGGCATTTCGAACTGCTATTGCGTATTGCTATGGTGGACTTGGTTGTTTTACTGTCCAACAATAATTGTTCCTTTAATTTATTATGTCAATGAATCGTGGGTTTTTCGAACTGCGATAACCATTGGCAATCACGGAATGAAAGACAGCTGGCTCGAGCCAGTCCATTCACTCCTCTATTATTCGACCACACGTTGTTACCACGTGTTTCCATTGCTTGAAACTCCATGTGAGATATCACTTCCTTTATCGCCCTCTCATTCCTAATTACTTTCTCGATTAATTGGGCGCGAGCTGAGCGGAGGAGTAGGGATTCAGATTATTACGACTTTTTGTAGAACAAAGTCCAACACTGCCCAATCAACTACCTCGTACAATGCTTCCACGATCAGTGTTCTCCAGTCGCCAGAAATATGAACAGGGGATCGCGCTCGCTTTACGAACATTTGCTAACCTATAGGTCAGTTAGAATGAACATTTTCATTTTTTAATGGTCCACATTCATTAGGTGATAATCTCCCTCAGAACTGATAGGTACAGCTTTTTGCATTCCCTTTGTATCGTCAGTACTCACGCTACATCCGTCAATCTGACATCAGTCAGTGATGTCCTTCGTGTATTTTTTCACTTCGCGATTCCCGAGTTGATCAAACACGTCACAACTGAGTTAGAAAAATTGTTGACGTTGTTTCACCGTAATCGCGATACTTATTCATAGAATAACTGAATTTTTATACTCACAGTTTACACGTGGTATTCAGGTCGAACTAGTCGTCTTCTGCCTAATGATCCGCGAATGTCTGGTACTCATTCAATTCAAGTGCAGTGCTAAAATAAGTGTTCAAGAAGTGGGTCCAGTGTGAATGTGTAAGTCAACAATTCTTTCAATTCCACCTTTGATACTGCAACATTAACCAGTATAATTTAGACTGATATTTGTTGAATTGAGGTTTTTTCTACAAATATGATCAGGTGGTAATTAGGCCTATAATGAACGGCAGCTAAGTGATTGGACAGTATAGCTCCCTCACACCTCATGACATAAAAGTGTACAGTGCGATGTACCAAGACAATTTGATCAATGAATATAACACTTAGTAGATTCAATTTTAAGGGACTCATTAGACCATACCTTAAATACCGTGAGAATTTGAGTAAAATCGGATAGGTATTGCAGAATATATAGCACTTTACAGGATTTTACGTTTGTGCACGATCATGACAGAATTCATAGTGCACAACCGTTCAACCATTCTTCAAATACCATTGCAATTCGAACGCAGACGGTACGTTTTTACGAGAGAAGAGGCTGTTCACGACATCAGAGGAGCATTTAGATCAGTAGATCTAAAGTGTAAAGTTCGGGGAAACAATTGCTACCATTTGTCTAGCATTGTTTTTGAAGAACAGAAGAATAAAGCTCACCATCGAATTAGGTTGTTGCTAGCTCAATTCTCCTATTCCCCAATGAGATCCCTGAAAATGAATTTCTGCTTTGCCGTTGAAGCATTTACCTAATGAGTGCTTCCGCCCAACACCGTTCGACATCTCGAAGCTTATAATCAACTCACCTGAGCTTGAGGGGATCCGTATGATTTTGGTTTATCATCTGTGATAAAGAACCATTGAAATCGCTCAGGAAGAAGAAGAAAAAAACCCCACAAAATTTAAGGGTTTATGTTTCAAGATACGTAGATTTTAAAAATCGAATAAAAAAATAAAAAAAAAAAAAATCCGTCCGTCGCCATCCGCGGCACTTTGCACATTTAGCGTTGTGTTAAAATTATGAAATTCGGTTTACGGGTTCGGGCCAACCCCCACAATGATCCTTGAAACTTTTCATAACCCTACGTATTGGGAAGGGGCTCAAAACAAATTTTGGAATTTTGTTATAGTTTTTAGTTCCCATTCAGATAGTGTTTGATTTTTAAAAATTTCAAGACCATCCGGAAGTTTGTACGACCAGCCGTTCGTTCACAGTGAGGGCTCAAAGTTGGAGCAGATCAAAAATCGTCAACATGAGGGTGAACCATGCGGCAGCCTGACGGGTCAATGTTCATACTGGCCCAGCTTATTCGAACAGCACAAGGTTTTCAGAAAACGAGTTAATTAATATGAATTAGTAATAATAACTAATCATTATTAATAATTACTGATAATTACTAATAATAATTAATAATAACTTACACTACTTAAAATAATAATTCATAATTTATGATAATGCATAACCTACAATTTAGTTATCTAGTCAGAATGGTGATCTGCACGATGAAGATAATAAATCGTTGTGTCTAGAATTTGCAGAGTTTTTCTTTCGTGGTTCAAACTCCACAGCGAGATTACATGGTTTCTCCCAACTCTTACCACTTGTAGGAAATTTTTGAACTTTTCCAAAACCTCAGTTTGTAATTGCGTGATATTTGCATATATAATGCAAATATATTGGTATGGATTATCCATCTATAAATCATGTACTCGTAGTTACCGAGAATTTTGGACCTCCACTGCAATATTTTGTTTCGTCGTAAATTCGCTCAAAATAGTTGTACGAGGTTGTTTAGATTTGATTTTTGTAGCGTTAGTCGACGGAATCGGTCAATTTGGATGAGAAGTGACAATTTGAGAAATTCTGGGAGGTCATCACTTGACCTTGTTAAAATTTACGGAGAGTCAAGTACTGACTGATGACGAAATCATAGTTTTAATTCGTATATGAGACTGACGTCGATCTTTAAAAAAAACTCTGCAAATTCTTGACAGAACGGTTTATTATCTTCTTTGAGCAGATTACCCTAATCCAATTAACGAAATGATAGATGAAACATTAGCTCAACATCCAAATTTAATTTGTTTAAACAAATAGGTATTGTTTAAACAGTTTTGATGACAAGAAACCGATTGTATTTCTCATTGTCGTCCATTATCGACCCATGTTTAAAATTTCCAGCTCATCATCAAAATTTAATTGGTTTAAACAAATAGGTATCGTTTAAACAATTTCAATGACAAGAAATCGAGTGAATATTGCATTTTCATCCAGTTCTGAACTATATTTGAAATATCAAATCACTAGCTCACCGGGAACTTGATAAACAAGTAGTGAAAATTATTATTAATTAGGTATTGAATTATTTTTAATAATGATTGATAACAATTATTATTTACTATGATTTTACTCGATATCTGAAAACCATGTTCTATTGGAATGTAGACCCGACAGGCTGCCGCATGATTCACCTTCTTGTTGACGAATTTTGATTCGCTCGAACTTTGAACCCCCATTGTGAACGAACGGCTGGTCGTACAAAGCTGCGGATGGTCTTAAAAAATTCTCAAAAATAAACTCTATCTAAATGAAAACTAAAAACTGCATTTTTCGGGATATGAAATTTTCAAAATTTCAAAATTCGTTTGTAACCCCTTCCCCTTGTTATGAAAAGTTTCAAGGGTCATTGTGGGGCTGGTCCGAACCCGTAAAAAAATTTCGTAATTTTTGCTCAACTGGGCAAAGTGCCGCGGACGGCGGATGGACGGATTTTTTTAATCTGATTTTTGGAATCTACGTACCTATCTTGAAACGTAAACCCTCAAATTTTGAGGGGAGAGGGGGGGGGGGATTTTTTTTCTTGGTCGATTACAAAGGTTCATTATCAAAGATAATAAACCAATTTCTAGAATTTCTCTACATTTCTATCGGTATCAGAAAACCATTTGTTGTTTGAATCAGCTGTTCCCTAATATGAAAATTGGCATGTTCCACTCTTTTCTGCACTTCCATGTTAATAATTTTCATTGATTCGACCTTCAAGTGTTACAGCAAGCTTACAGCAGCTTTTATTGAATATCTAAAATTATAATAAAAATATAAAGTTTCAAAAATCGTTTTGAATCCCTTACTATTGATCTTGGGTTATGAAAAGTTTCAAGGATTGTCCAGCCTGTCTTGAGTCCGCGTGTCGAGTTGCAAATTGGTAGGTAAATTTCAAGTGCCGCGGACAACGGATTGTTTTCAATTCAATTTTCTAATTTACCTTGTTACGTAAACCGATCAATTTCGAAGGGGTGTAAATTCTGGATTTTGACTGCTGATTCCATTTTAGAAACGAAACAAAATATAACTTGTAAATAACTCTCGCCTCCGCCATTCCCTCCCACAGCCCTTAGCCTTACTCAACATCCTGGAGAATATTCCTTCAATAAATCGAGCGAACGAAAATCACGTTCTTCCATTCATACTATACGATTGTTATGCAATTTATCTCTACAGTCAATATTGGGGCAGCTAATTGATAATAAATTAATCTTCTTATGAGGATTGTGGCCGTGTCGATGTCATTATTATCAAATTAGATAAAAACTAATTTTTGTAAACAACGTTTATTTATTTTTATTTATTATGGGCTGTGTGGTTTTTATGGTTATAACGGCGTATCACGCTTTCATTTCATGAAGAGGTCCTGATGATGTTTGAGCTATTACCGATTCAGGTACACTAAAAGATGAAAATCACAGTTTGTGATGAGTGTAAAATACATATTCTGAAGTGAATATGTAAATTTAGTTATACCTCAATCCAACTCAACCGCCTTCCAAAGGTGAACTTATGTGAAATTTATTGCTAATTCCGAATATCACCTTATTTCGGTTTGTATGGAGGGTTTAAATTGAGTTTAATTTTTAAAATTTGTCAATACCACCCGGAGCTTTGTACGACTAGCCGTCGTTCACAGTGAGGGCTCAAAGTTGGACCAGATCGCAAGTCGTCAACATGAAGGTGAATCATCAACTTGATATACATTTTCAAATACCTAACCGTTTCAGGTGATGAGTAATGGTTGCAATTATATCGAAATATCAACCTGAAACCGTCGAATAGCATGGAGGATTACGAAAAACAAACGATGAAACAAATTCGCAATCACAGATACGGTTATAACTCGTTAGCATGTGATAACGATTACAGAAATAAGCGTTGTTGTCACGGTTGGAAATACGACTTGAAGTAGGGATTACGTTAATTTGATTTCAGTAAACGTTAATTGGTAACGCTTATGTGTTATCGATGCTGACACCCACACTATTTCATGTTGTAACAACAAGAGATATTGCTCTGTCCATCATGGGTTTCAGAAAACACCATTCCCAGCTCACCTACCCTGGGAATCCTAGGCAGGCTATGTCCTGGACAACACTCAACAAGGGAGGCTCCAGGCCCCAACTAGTCCAGGACTGTCATTGGTCAAGGGCCGCTGCCTGGCGAGGGCACCGCTTGATGGTTGGCGACACTCCCCGAGGAAAAGCATTTTTATCCACCTTTTTTGGGCGTCAGCTCAAGGTCAAACATAAGCCCAAGTCCAAGATGTACAAAATCAGCTGTGTCGTGATGCCTGTTACCCCCGTTCCCAGCCATTTTGGTTACTTATGGCGGCACCCTCTCGGCTTGTTATCTTACCATCATAGAGCATTGACAGGCTTTCACCTGTATCCTCGATGTTGGGGGAATCAAGCTCTGTTCCCTATCCGGCGAACGGACCGACAGAAAACCTAGAGCAGCTCGACCCTCGAAATCGACCCCTTGTATAACACTGAACTCTGCACCAAAGTCCTAGCTGAACGTACAAGCTTATCAGAGAAAAGGAAAACTGGTGTATTTTAACAGGAAAGATATAAAAAATAGAATAAAAAAAAATAATTGTGCAAACAAAATATAGAGTACCAATCGAAAGAATAAAACAATTAATAACCTCATAATTAAATGGGAAAAATAAATACCGGGTGCGGCACAACTTCTTTTACGATTTCAGGAGGTCATAAAAAAAAGTCGATGCAACTCTGAAGGCGCATTCTGTAATAATTACAGAATGCGCCAGCAGAGTTGCAACGCCTTTTTTTATGACCTCCTGAAATCATTATTGTCCATCACTCGTTGTAAGACGTCGATCCGAATCGTCTGGATTTCCAAGTCGATTGCGACCTTCAATTCGTTTAAATTTCGCGGTTTGTGTTTGTACACCTCAGTCTTGAGGTAACCCCACAGGAGAAAATCCCGTGGAGTGAAATCCGGAAACCGAGTGGCCAATTCCCCAGAAACATTTGCCTCACAACTTCCATCGACCTCCGGGCTGTGTGAGCCGTGGCTCCGTGTTACTGAAACCATACGTGGGTGATGTCAATGTCGAGGTCTTCCAATTTTGGTTCGAAGAAGTTCTGTAACATGTCTATGTACCGAGCAGATGTGACTGTGACCGCAATTCCCTCCTCTTCGAAAAAATAAGGGCCAATGATTCCGTGACTGCTTACAGCACACCACACAGATACCTTAAGATACCCTAATTAGGGCTGTGTAATGGTCTTTCATGCAAACATCTTGGGTTTACCTCTCTCCAGTGTCGACAGCTCTGTCGATTTACTGCACGATTGAGGTGGAAATAAGCCATTCGGATCATCGTCTTACAACGAGTGATGGACAACTACAGAATGAGCCTTCAGAGTTGCATCGACAACGGCGGCCGTCATCTTCGAGATGTATTGTTTAAAATCTCACGATTAAAATGTTATGAATAAGATTGAAAAAAGATTCTGAAATTCAGTTTTCAATGTTTAATTCATCAGTTATAAGTATAAATAAATTACAGACCGTCACTAAGATGATCACCTGCTCTACTTGAACAATATTTAAGCTTTTGTAGTTCATAACGATGGGCTCCTAGATAAAGAATATCTCAAAGGGCAAATATCTAAGAATAACTAAAATTTCGTGAAATTCCTGAGCTGGATATTATTGATATTATTTTTAAAGAAACGAATGAAGTTGAAGGGTATGGTGCGCTCCACTTCATTGAAAGGAAGCTGCTCTTCAGTAGATTAGCCACTATTCTACATTTTTTTCCACACCGAAAGAAATAATTGTGCATAGCATTCTGTTGGTATCACTGACGGGAGCCTATGATCGGAACCATTCGAACTTCTGAGGGCTAGTTATCTACAGGCGGCGAAGTGCGCGTGAGAAAACCTCTTCTGCTCCTTTTATAGGGATTCAACCGGCCTTTCATTTGTTCGGGATATAAGAAGGTTTGTCCAATTTTACACTATATTTTGTTATTTAAATGTGGTTATAACAGCTACGAGCTGTAAAGAATCACACAGCGCCGACCCCCCCCCCCCCCCGTATACATCTTTTTTCGATTGCTAGTTAAACCATTGTAAGCTGCTCTTCATCATGTTAGGCCCTATTGAACGTTTTTTTCCACACCGAAAGAAATAATTGTGCATAGCATTCTGTTGGTATCACTGACGATGAGCCTATGATTGGAACCATTCGAACTTCTGAGGGTTAGTTATCTACAGGCGGCGAAGTGCGCGTGAGAAAACTTCTTCTGCTCCTTTTATAGGGATTTAACCGGCCTTTCATTTGTTCTGGATCTAAGAAGGTTGGTCCAATTTTACACTATATTTTTTTATTCAAATGTAGTTATAACAGCTACGAGCTGTAAAGAATCACAGAGCGTCGAACCCCCCCCCTTTATAATTTTTTTTTTTTGTTTCGATTGCTAAGTTGTAACCATTTCAAGTTATGGCCATTGTAGTTATTACCATTACCAAAACTGTCTACTAAAACCTCTGACTCGACAAGAATTTTTCATTTTTAAAAATTCAAGATGTTAGACAGGGCTAATAATATGCATACCTGCTTAAAATAGGTATTAGCACTTCCTCCTTGGACAAATAAATGTTCGAAAAATGAAATTCTCATCCCATAATGCTATGCATGCTTATAACAAGTTGATGGAATATTTGAAATGACCCTCATATTACGAGGGTAAAGGTTGGTTTAAATTGGTCTATTAGAGTGAAATAATATGCCAATTATTATATTATGTGATATGGGTTTTTTGAAAGATGTGACGTAGCACATGTGCCAATGCTTTTTGGTTAACCCTCTACATTAAATATTCTTATTTATATCCACTTCACTGGGCAGATACAAATTCTGTTATGTTCCATTTCTGTGTTACCTACAGAAGTATTGTAAATAGATATATGGAAGAATTATATACGTGCCGACTTTTTGAAGGCGAACTCGACAACCCAAGCGCATTCCAACTTTACGATATCTGCTGTATTAGCACAAGTTTATCTTGGAACGTTTCCGAACTGTTTCCCACATCTCGAGTCAGTGAGCTCACTCATTCAACAAACTGCAGATGTGTTTTAATTCGTTTGGCTTTTTTCATCGAAGTAATCAACATCTTTCTTGTAATAGGATGAGCCCAAACATTTGAAATCATAATATGAATTTATGGATATATCTCTGTTGAGAAAACTCGCAGAAATGGACAGTTTACGATGTTTTAACAGTACTACATAGTTCGTCACGGATGCGGGCGAACTAAAGATACTTAAGCGATACTAAAGATACTTTTTTTAAATGTTTAATAATTATTTTTTCATTTTTTCATTTACCGACTGTAAGTTGAGTTTGAAAAAAGCCGACGATGATCCTTGAAACATGCCATATGAAGTGAAAACTCATATATTACCAATACCAATAATTTTTAAATATCTTATAATTCATATAATATATTAATTTATAATTTATATAAATACATAATTGGTAGTTCGGCCCGAGAAGTAATAACCCATGTAGTATATCATTACCAATAATTTTTACATAATATGTATTATTATTTTATAACTCATTTTCATTCATAATTTATTTATAATTTATATATAAACACATTTTTCTTAGTTCGCACGGGAAGTTTTTGTTGGGAAATTGACGAGACCATCACAGAGCTAGTTACCGACTCCCCTCTCCCTCCTCACTTCCCCATCTAGTTATCTTGCAAACCAATACAATATTCAAAGGCACAACTCCGATGATTTCGTACAGTCATCCGAACAGAAAGGCGATCTTTACAGAAAATATTAAAACGCTGATTGCAAGCATGATCAATGCTGTGGGTACATCGGTTTCAATTATAACTGCCAATCGTTGAAATTACGGCTGGGCCCCTAACCTCGGTTGGCCCAACAGGCTTGGAACGACGATTTGTAGGCTCTTGCGGTCGATCTTATACAGCACTGTAACACTCAATAAGTGTTGGGGTTAATTAGGGAATTATCCAAATGCCATATTGAGCCAAACGAGTAATCCATGACTTCAGAGGATACATTCGACTATGCTCAGCACGAATTAGTGCAAATCGCGGAAATTGAACAAGTATTTTCTACTCATTAGTATAGAATATAATTAGGTGTCATCAATAGATGAGCGTCTTCCAAGAAGGCGAGATAATGAATGAGATGGGAATATGACTAATGACGGAGTTAATTTAAAGAAATTGAACCAGCATTTTCAGGGATTTCATTGTCTTTCAATAATTTATTTTCCAGTTGTTTCGATTTCACTTTTGAAAAAAAAAAAAAAAAAAAACACTGATATTTGGCCTTTTAACTACTAGTTTACCCCAATCTGGCATGTACTCCAGGAGTGGCTGACCTCCCGCTACTAGCAATTATCAAGTCACAGAAATGTTCTCGCTTCCTCCCGATGAGAATCCAAATTAATTGTCCGCCTTGGGTCTACGATAACCTATAGCGACTATGGTAGCAGATAAGATTATAAGACTGTCACGAACGATCCTTCAGCGATTGTGGAACCACAAGTATAAACACGCACTGTTTCCATTGCCACTCACAGCAACCTTCGCGTAACGTTGTTCACATTTCATCAGAAATTAGTTTATCGCCGTGTTTTGAGAATTCAGCATCTATTATCCGTATCTTCCCTTCGATATCCGTACAGGAACTCGTCTAATCTGTCGATAACAAGAGACCATAATTAGCAATACCAATCTTTCATTATTACAATATCATATTATGGATCCTGTCAATATCGACCTCGTTGAGAAACAAGGGATGTAAAAATTATAAAATATAAAAATTTAGTCTTCAATAGATTTCATCTGATCAGTAGAGATTTTATGTTCAACTTAAGCCCAACGGTCTGATTAACTACACCTATTTCGAATCAGCAATTGAAAGGGGTGCCTGCGCTTGACAGTGTGGATGCCTCGGCCGTTGCTGTAGCTGGAAACAGAAAGCCAAATCTGGATCCAATACAACGGGAAGTCCTGACAAAAAGGAGTCAGAACTGTCACTGACCCCTTGACACTACTTCTTGACTGGCTTCTCACGAATAAGTCAAAGTAATCTTCAAAGATAGGACTTTCTTTCGGGAGTCCTCTTTATGGTGGCCTGCCATCTTATCAAGCCAAATCGTACTTCTTGTGTTGCACAGGCAGCATAAGGACATCGTGCACAGGTGGCCAGAGCTGACAGTGCGGACACCTCGGCCGTTTGGTAGGCAATAAGGCTTGTATACGGATATCGCTGTTGATATCAATGTTGTAAGCCATTAATATCAATAAAGATGAACACCGATGGTGAATGTGACAGTGATTTTACACCTCCAATACTCTGCTCATGGGCAAACGTATAATTCTGTAAACAGCTATACCTATTGCGTAAAGTGGCGTAGCGGAGTGGCTACGCCACTGTACCTATACCTATCTTCTGAAATACTGATCCGATTGCGTTCGAAGTCTCATGCGAGGGCAAGCAAAGAAGGCGAGACAGTAGAACTCTAACGACCTACTGGATGAATAGGACTCTTCGCGCATTCTAGCGATGGGCAGGGCTAACCCAGTAGTTCAACTCACGTACTCGTAAGGTTGATTCCACTGCCATGAATAATTTATTGTATGGTTCGAGATTTTCGTGGTGCATTGTTTGCCATATGTAGTTTGTAAGGTCAGGTTACTGGTATGTTTACATCGACCATTTCATTATTCCTGGTACAAGACTGACAAGAATGAGGTAATCAATGATTTGTGACAGAAACTACAATTTAAAATGATGAGTTTGAATAATTTACATTGCAGGACCTTGTATTAGAATGCCTGGGTCATCCTGCATGACAACATGGTTCATCATTATCTGCATCACCAGTTTGGCCACCACTCGAACTCCAGATCTGGACCGGGTTGGTGCAGCTGTGAACCTTCTAAAGAACTTCGGGGATCTCGACCTCGAATTCCGAATCACTCCTCGAAACGATACCGAGCGCTGGATTTTCAACAGCGACCCAGTTTATGCAATCAAAGACATTAGCATGCAAAGGTGAGCAAACATGATTATGAATAGGTACTGATAAGGATAGTTTTATTCCATTAGGATTTTTTCCTTTCATAGGCAGGTAAGGTACCTGGAAAGGATTTTTTCCTTTCATAGGTGGCATTTGGATCTCGTAAGGTACCTGGAAAGGACCGCCCTTCAGATTATGTGGGGCTGCAACCTCACGAAAACCTAACCTAGATTTCCCTTGTTGGAACTCAGCCTGGAACTGTTTAACATATTACTTTGGGCTCAGTCATCATAACTCTCCTTCCGTTTGTCGGTCCATGCCCTCCATTCGTTGCCGCTACAGTTCAGGATTATCTTTCCCCTTTCCTAATAGTCTGATGTGTGGGTCCAATGCTGCTCACACTTCAACATCTTGGCAACCACTAGCTCTGGTGATATATTGGGAGACGTTATGCTCAGTGCTTCTTGTAGCCAGCCCCTTTCCACTACCCATTCGTGGTGCACTCAACTCACCCGTCCACATCTCCCGTTATCTTGTCATTGTGCGTTCTTGTCAAATGCGATCTCTCTCCGTCGTCTCTCCGCTCTTGTGCATCCGTTTCCTTTCTGCGGCCGGCAGCTGTATGGGTAACACAGTAACCAGGAAGAGTTGCTGGTTCTGATACTGTCCTGTAGGCGCTCGCAGTCCGTAGTGCTCCTCTACACTGCACAGCTATCATGCGCTTCCTGTAGTATGCAACGTTCAGAGTATCTGCCCATACCTCTACCCCACACAGCAAAATTGAATGTACCACTGAAATAATCAGGCGCCGTTTGCAAGGCCAAGGCCCGTTCGTATTTTTGGTTTACTATCTTCGATAATGAACCATTGGAATCGCCCAAAGAAAAAGATTTTTTAACCCCCTCCCCCCAAAATTTGTTGGTTTACGTTTCAAGATACTTACATTACAACTTTACGTTACAAGATAATGGATGACATTCAAGAATATTGAAATGTCATCCATTTCTGACCTATATTTAAAATTTCAAGTATCTAGATCATCATCAAAATTTAATTTGTTTAAACAAATAGGTATTATTTAAACAATTTTACAGACAAGAAACCGAGTGAATATTGCATTGTGATCCGGTTCTGAACTATTTTTAAAATTTCAAGTCAATAGCTCAGCATCAAAATTTAATTTGTATTATTACAAAAAGGTATTATTTAAACTATTTTACAGATGAGAAACCGAGTGAATATTGCAATGTGGTCTATCCCCGACTCACGGTTAAAATTTCTAGACTGTAGTTTACCGGGAAGATGAAAAAGGGTAGTTTTATTCTGGGCGTCTGGAGGTTGGCCCACCTAACCGCCGTTTTCGACGCGAAGTTTAGTGTTTTTTCTAAACCTTTGCGCGCTCACTGTGAACGAACGGCTGGTCGCACAAAAATCCAATTGGTCTTAAAAGATTCGTAATTTTTCAGGTCATTCAAAAGTGAACTGAAAACTACACGGTTCAGTTAATTCCTAAAGTATTCTGTTTTTTACTGTGTATTAATCGCCTTCTCAATTACAGATCAACGTTTGATGGAAGCTTCGGGGAGTTCCGCTTGGAAATGTGCAGAGGGAAGGATGAACTTCTTGAATCTTACTTCCGTCATATCTTGATAGAGGGAGTCGATCAGCCCTGGAAAGCATTTTGCCGGGGTTGGTCTGCACCAAAGGAATCTCGTACTCTGGGACTCTCGTCAGCTCTTAGCTTTGAACTTGGGTACATTCTACTCAAATTGGACATGCGAAAAGAAGAAGTTCGGATGACTAATCAAGACATTGGGCTTAGCAAGACAGCGGAGGAGTCTTTTGAGAAGATATCTGTGAACAACACTCCATCTGTAATGGAATTTCAGAAAAAGTTTGGAACCCACTACATCCACTCCTACTCTACTGGGAATTCTCTCTTCCAGGTATACTTTGGTAATATGCAATTAAATCTAATCTAATATTGGAATAAGTATTTAACCAACATGATATCGCTCTAGCTCATTTATGTAAGACGCCTAATTGAACAATCTTTACATCTCTAATCTTTTGAGTAGGTACCTACCTAGACTTACTTCCACGTTTGAGTTGTGTTTCTGAAAATATTAGTTTTATTTTCAGGTATTGACATACCGTATGAGCGATTTCGACTATCTAGAAAAGAAGTTATTGAGCGAAGGAGCTTCCAACATGACATTTGCCTATTTGAGCAAATACTTCTCACCGTTGTTTACGAATGAAATTGGACGAGTTATGGTGACGAGCGGCAACCACAACACGACTGTATGGGTCAATGATCTAATGTCTCGCAAGTACGGGAAAAACGAGACCAGATACTCATCACTCTTCTCTCTAATGTGGAGACCTTGGTTGCTGGAGCAATTGGAAAAGATGGAGGCGGATGCCATCACCAGCCTGAGGCTGGACCTCATTGATCGAGCGATGGTAACCGATTCTGGTAGGAAACAGTGGTTCAAGGAGATCACTCATTATCTGATTCAGCTGAGCGAAGAAAACATCTGAGCTAAATTTCGGCTAACACAGTACCCATTGGTTCTTATAAACATTGGTTATCAACTCATCGGCGTAATCATTCCTTATTGGCATGGACAAATATTAGAGCTTTTGAAAGACATTTGTGTTTCTGTCATCTACAAGGTAACATTGTTTCAACTGTATAGAATCAAAATGTGATGAGTTAACTAAGAATGACAAAGAATGGTCAAAGAAGAATGGCCATTCTCGTGAACGCTATCCAAACCTTCTCATAACCAAATCATCTACAGGTACTTGAACCAGCACTGTTTCTACTGAACATGAATGAGTATGTATGAAAAGGGAGTAATTACCATTGAAGGTACTGAGTTATTTTTATTGTTTCCATGTATTAACATGAACAAGGTCTCATGCAGAAAATGATAGTTTGTGGATAACTTAGTTTTCATAATTTTGAGGTGCTTCATGTTGATTTTCCCGAGTTTCATCAATAAAATATTGTAACTGTTCTAAAAACCTAATTTTTCATTTCACAAATTATTAAAATCTCTAACCCAAATATAAATCAACAAGACTAACAAGCTAAACACAACATGGCTCATCCTTTGCTCATTTTCCAAGATACCAAACGGCCATATAGATAAACATATAAATTGGCCTGGTCTTAGGTACATCTAGGTTTTCGAACACCCTATCATTTAACGTTTCAGCAAGACCTAGTAACATTCTTGAGCAGCCTATCATCAGATATAAAATTTATAATTAATTCGAAAATGCGATTGGTCGTGATCAAAATTTATCGAACTCACTCAGGGTGCGTTGAATAAGTCGAAGGAGAGTAATAATTGGCCCCTTTGCGTCCTAAAGAACTCCAAAATTCTGAAACGAATAGCTTTCACTTTGCAATACTTATCCTTATCCTTTCAATAGTTTATAGGTACCAAAATTAAATTTCCATTCCTCTAAAGAAACCGACTGATGAACGCAAAATTCATTTTTTCATCAATTTTGTTGAAAAGGCTAAACGAACAAATTGTTACGGCTGAAAATCCTGAGATGACTGTTTCATTTACAGGTGATAACGAATTTTTTCCCTATTAGGACTTATTTATCGGAATGTGCAACAAGTAGCTTAACTAGACGCTGAAATAATTCATAATTAATTTATAGACAATCTACAATTTTTCTACCTTGTCAATCGCTAAATTTCCCACTATCCACGCTTACTAATCAACAGGCGCTTGAATGTTGTTAATATTGGGTCTATCCTATCAAACCCCAGTTAAATCGGGAACGGGTTCTGATATTTAAACTAAATGAGAAGAACAGGCTAAGAAGATTTATCCCGAAGAAACTTCTTCACGTAGAATACCAGCAAATAATAACTTCTTTTCGCGTTTTTCCAAAGAATGTAGATAAGTAAGAAGGTGGCAAATTCAAAATAGGTACCTACTGAAATATATTAATTCAATTACAATTGTTTGTTCTTTCAATGACTTACAATCCGTTTGTAAAGCGGAGAGTTAAAGTCTGGTGTCTATTTACCTACTCGTACTATTGTGAATTGTATCTCGGGTGCTGATTTTTGAACTTACCTGTGAGTCAGACGATGCGTTTGCTACAAACATATTCAAATTGTGGTATTAGATGTAAATTGTTGACGATCCACGTAGAACCCTTGATAATTACGGACTCTCCAAATAATACGACGGTGCTTTGTCTTGTACACCTCTTTAGTGTAAGGGTATTTTAGTACCTTATTTATTTTAATTGATACATTGTTGCAAAAATCAGTATTAATTTATACGCGTTTTAAATAAAATGTTATTTATGAATTATGAATTCTTCCCCCCTTCAAATGACACCCACAAAGGCAGAAATCGAACGTTTTAGTGGTATGATATACGAGTATTCGTAGTAAATGGAATTATGTTAGAGACCTGAGGATTTTTAACATACATATGAACCAGTTTCAGACACATTATTATTTGAAAAGAACATTTCCGAGAATATACTCATATTCATCCATTAAATTACTCGGATTTCAATATTTGTAAAAAAAAAAAAAAAACCTGCGGTGGAATATTATTCCGAATCAGCTGAAAAACTGGCGTTTGCTGTTCTCCTTTCGGCTCGACTTATTCATGCTTATTATTGAAAGCAATTGGTGAGAACCTGGAAATGTGTTTAAAACTTGAAAAAACCTACAGTCGAACTTGAACAAACTTTCAAAGGAAATGCAACATTCATCACATTAAGTAGTGTGATTAATTTTTTAATGAATAAAATTAAATGAATTTTTAATGAATAAAAATTTTAATGAATAAAATTAAATTAAAAATGTCCTTAATAAATATGTTATACATTTTATTCAGTGTAATAACTAAATAATATTAAATATGATTTCCTTTAATGATTCAAAAACGCGAGGAAAAGAGTCATCATTGACTCATCAAGTCGGCGAGCATTAGCTTAGTTAAATCGAAGATAAATTCTGGGCACAACGGTTTATTGTCTTTGTTCTACAGTAAAAATAAATAATCAGAAATGTGAAGACAAAATAACGCGTTCAGGTTGTCTTCTGGGTGCTTCGGGTTACATTACAGCAGCTTTCATCGAATATCTAAAATTATGATAAAAAATGTAAAGTTTCAAAATTCGTTTTGAACCCCTTCCCACCGACCTAGGGTTATGAAAAGTTTCAAGGATCATCGTGGGTGTTGTCCGAATCCGGAAACACAACGCTAACTTGGCAAAGTGCCGCGGACGGCGCACAGTGCGGCCAAAGTGCCCAAAAAGTGGCGGAAATTCAAAAATTGTAAATCTCATCTAGTCGATTGATTTTTTGTGGATGTGTTACTCCACATGTGTCTGAACACAGAGAAATAATTGATTTAGACTTTTACCGATGTCGGGTTTCTGTTGAGACTTCTACATGTCCATCAAATGAACGTAAGAGAATACCAACATACCGATCATACCGATTACCAACAGAATGATGGATTATGTCACGCCATTAAAAGTCATAGAATGCTTATTTCTTTAAATTATTTTAAGTGATGCCGGCGTAAAATAATATGATGCCGCATATTACGTTCATGTCTTCCTTGGTTGAATAACCTTTGTTTATTTGGAGGGCTGTAGGAGGTAGTAAAGAAAACGAGGGAGAATTCTTTCCGAGCTTTCAGCTTTAATAAGCCATCTTCAGGGCTGTAACATATAACGACAATCTGCTATGACAACGGTCACGTCTCATAGCAGATTGTCGTTATATGTTACAGCCCTGAAGATGGCTTATTAAAGCTGAAAGCTCGGAAAGAATTCTCCCCCGTTTTCTTTACAACCTTCTACAACCCTCCAAATAAACTAAATTTTTGAATTGTAACTCCACGTTTTGAGCACTTTGGCCCCACTGTACGGCGCACATAAGGTGGAAAATGGTCATTTTTGTTCAAAAACCTGTAAATCGAGCCACTTGCCATCACTTCGTCAAAAACCAATGGAACTAGTTGAGGAGGGGTAAAAATGAACAATCACATCCAAATACAGGTCTTCTAAATAGTTCATTTTGGTTTATTACATTGAAATGGAAAATTGTTGTGAATTGATTCATCAAATATGAATTTAAAAAAAATATTACTCCACACAAGAAAAGAAATTATATTAGAGCAAAATATAATTATTTCTGTACTAAAGAATAAAATAATTTTATCCCAAAATTTACAAAAAAAATTGTTCTTTGGTTGATTCCAATGGATAATAAATCCAAATCACCCTTTTCACTTCTTTCCCAGTAAACCTTGAACACGTACGGCGATGAAACTCACAGGCTGTCATTTCCAGAACGTGTGCTTCACGATCAAACCAGTTTCATAACAACGTTCCATAAACATTTTTTTCCGGCTCCAACAAAAATTATCAGACAAACTGTTTTCCCTACTACGACGGCCCTTCATTCCAGGAAGCAGGAAAATATTTTTAAAAAAAATTTAGGAGCCTCTAAAACATTCTATATACATGTTCAAAGAAAGTGCTCAAGTCCTGAAAACAGGTTTCTTTTGCACAGGAAATACAAACGCCTCCGACAACACCGACATGAAATAAGGCGATTTCAAGTTTTTCAGCTTCCATTAAGTTTCAAAGTCTATATTTTTTTCTACACTTGGTGGTTCGACATTTGCAGGCATTTGGGAGTCGATTTACAGGCATTTGGGAGTCGAAAAGTAATTGTAGAATAATAAATTTCGAACATTCATTTTGGGGGTTTTTGAACACGTCCCACCACTGTGCGGCGTACGGATTTTTTTTTTCTGAATCTACGTACCTATTTTGAAACGTAAACCAACAAATTTTGAGGGGTGGGGGGGGGGGGGGGTAAACAATTTTTTTCTTTAGTCGATTCCAATGGTTCATTATCGTAGATAATAAACCAAAATAACCCCCCCCCCCCTTCGCTGGGGGTTCTAGATTTTACGAACTCTATAATCTACGAACTCAAATGAAAGTTGTTCAAAAGGAGATAATATACATACAAAATTGGCGTACTTTAAATAATATTAATCAATCTACCATTTAGTGACCTAGACTGAAGCTTAATCTCTACAAAGAAGATAATTAACCGTCGTGTCATGAATTTGCAGAGTTTTTTTTTTTTTTTTCTTCAATTTTCTGAATCTACGCATCTTGAAACATAAACCATCAAATTTTCAGGGGGTACTTTTTTTTCTTGGGCGGTTCTAATGGTTCATTATCGAAGATAATAAACCACAAACGCTGCAAATTCGTGGAAAATGGTTATCTTTTTTACAGATCACCTATCACCTATTTTGGAGCTGTGTTACGCATCGATGTATATACATCGATGGTCTTACGTTGAACGTGGACAAAACGAAGTACAGGCCCATTGGAGGAATGAAATATGTTGATCCCATAATGGAGCCGAATCCATCGTAACACCCAGTTATTTATAATTCGATACCTTCTTCAAATGAACACAACAGCCCCGAGCGTCACACCCTGCTGTTGTGTTCATTTGAAGAAGGTATCGAAATATAAATACCTGGGTGTTATTGTGGGTTATTGATTCGGCTCTATTGTGGGTTCAACACATTTCATTCCTCTACCTCAGACTACGTAAGTTCATATATTTGTTCTATCATGTAAAACGTATGCTGTCACCAGATAGGTTATGTAGATCTCAACCCTCTGGAAGTGGCATTACCCTTAACGTCCCAGGTTTTTCATTTTTCGGAAAAATTCGGATTTTTTTTAAAATTCTGATTAGTTTTGATACAGATAGGTGCATGGTACCTCCCATGGGTCACACGAGTTTCATATTTTGAAAATACAGATAGATTTATGAATGGTATCTTTTTGGATACCTTGGGACCAAGTTGTCGCTGGACGGTATCCAAATGGATACCTTGGGACCGAGGTGTCTCTGGACGGTGTGCAAATGGATACCTTGGGACCGGCCTGGCGCTGGATGGTGTCCAAACGGATACCGTGAGGAGTGAGTGTCTGATTTGGCCACATAAAATCAACGTAGAAATGATAAACTTCAATATATTTATTTGAATGTAATAACAAACATAACAGAGGTACATAGGTAGATACGTTTTTTTCTTTCATCACAGGATGTCAGACTTCTTATTTATATGATCAGACTTTATAATATCACATTTATAATATCAGACTTATAACAGACTTCTTATTTATATGATCAGACTTTATAATATCACATTTATAATATCAGACGTCTTATTTATATCAGACTTCTTCCTTTTCTCCAATACTCTATTGTATTCTTATAATTGGAAAACCACAAAAAATAATTTCAATAACCTAGGTAAGTATCACAATTTTCCCATAACATAATACAACATAATATCGTCGGCTGGAAGGTAAAACTGACCATCTGCATTCCGACGATTTTTCAGGAGAGCAACGCAAAGTTTTCGTGTTTTGGGTCATCACGAAATAACCCCCCCAAAGGTCTACTTTTCGCTCAATATTCAAAATTTTGACTTTGGACTATAGATGAAGCCTTATTTTCACTAAATCAATCTTCAAACGGAAAAAAGGATCAATCTTCAAATAAGAAAAGTTAATTTAAAAAAAATAATGACAGTTGGTCAGTTTTTCCTGACCAACTTGTCAGAAATTGGTGTCGTCAAAATACTTGCAATTTACTTTCTTGGGTGGAAAATTACTATTATTTTGACACGTATTTGTCTAAAGGAGCACTCGACGCTATCATTTTAGTCATCCAAAATCCGGTATGAAATTCCATACAGCGGTTTAAGAAGCTTCTTAACACTTGGTCATTTTTTTCCTCTCTAATTCCCACACTTTCGAGTTTTTCATTAAAAATTTGAAAGAATATTATTAAAAATTACTTTAACGCAGTTATTACGCACTTTATTTTTTGAAAATGAACTTGAAAAGAGGGTAGAGTAAATAGGAACAAAAACATATGAGGTCAATATGAGAAAGGGGACCATAAAGAGCACTCATAATCAGTCTGAATCATCATCGGAAACTGATGGTTCTGGTAGTCTGTCAACTTTACTTTTCAATGACGGTATTTCCGCGCACCACTTGTGGTATTCGGATGGGATCGCTCCTGTACAGCAGAGTTTCAGAAGATCTCTCTTCTTTTCTTCTGATATGGGTATTGGTTTCTTGTAGCAATGCGTAAGGGAGGTGGGCAAAGCATGGATCACTCTTCTTCTTCCACGTCACATCCAACTCTTTATACTCTCCTTTGTAGTCATAAGAGAAATAAATTGTGGTTGGAATACCTTTCTGGTACTTGAAGCGTTTTATCTTCAGCCAGTTTATTTTGTTGCCGTCTGAATCTATGTGTCGGTTCTTTAAAAGCTGCGAGGAGAGCTTCTTCAGATCAACAAACTGTGAAAAATACAATTCACTGACAATGTACGGCATTGCAAGTTTGTTTTTTCTAGTTGATCTTGCCATTCTCATAATAGTGAGCCAGTCTTGTATCGTGTAAACTGGTACATGTTTTTTGGCAGACTCAATGGCGCTATGCATGGAATCTGCCTCCATGTGGGTATGCCCACTTTCAAGGAACTTGTGCTCGATCGTTTCCACATGTAGTTTATTCACGAGGTACAAGTTGTACCTGACGTATCGGCCATGTACTACAGTCGTAAATTAAATGCCTTCAATCTAACGGTTTACGAAGGGGCCAAGCCGTGTACCGTACAACATTAGGCTTGCCATGTGCTGATTTCGGTTTTGTCCCTCGCAAGTATCAGAGAACAACGAGAGGTGGGCGTACGTGAGGTGGGAGACCATTGATCCAGAGCATTAGTGCAGTGCCGATTTCAATACTTCCTCTTGCCCCATTGATCTCAGTCCATGTGTAGCAGTAGGCATTGTTTGGCTTGGCCCCTTCGTAAACCGTTAGATTGAAGGCATTTAATTTACGACTGTAGTACATGGCCGATACGTCAGATGAAGGAATCTGTAATACACTCTGCAAATCGAATGTGGCAGTTACGAAATGAAGTTCTTCATTAGCTCTCTTTTTGTCGAAATCTTTGGCTTCGTTTGCTTCTGCTTTTCTTTCCAGGTGATTACGGTATTCTTCCTCGAGGTTTTCTTTTTCTTCTGAGGATGCTTTTTAGGCTGGAAGAACGAAAGATTACGCTCCTCGCAGATAATCCTTCGATACATTACCTCCGAAACCATCTTGAGAGTAGGTTTTTCGGCCACCTCGTTTTGATTTTCTTCACAATTTTCAATACGGTTTTCTTTCCTTCCTTTTTCCTGCATCCACTCCTCCATCATTCTTTCAAAATCATTCATCGCAACAGTCTTGAAGAGCTGATACATTTTCGTTATAGAGAGTGTAGGATCCAAGTACTTTCTAGACGACGATTTCCTGCAATAATGACCCTCCTTATTTCCTGCAATAATGTCGTTGGATAGCTGTCAATGTGATCTAAAACAAACTCTTTCACATCCTCTCTTGTTTTGTTTCCAGGTTGTTTACGCCCACGACGATCGTCACCATTGAAAACAGGACTGCCTTCATTTTTGTTCCTGAGAGCTGTGTCTATAGGGTCATGGCTAATCGTCAGCGTTTTTGTAAAAAACTGTTTGCAAATCCTCTCTTACTTGTCCCCAAGTGTGAGAAAATATTTCCTGGCTCCTGACTTTCCTCCTCTTTTAGACGCCCTTTTTCTCTCAACCTCGCTCACTTCTACTGATGACAACAAGAAATCTTTCTGCCTTTTGAAATCCATCCCATGATAGGCCTTGCAAAGCTTCGTTCGTTGTTCTTCAGTGAATTTTGAAGAGCACTTAAAATAGCACTTGTTGCAGGAAACTGTTTTCGGTACCTTTCACATTTACTTGAAGCATTTCCAAAGTCAAGCACCCTCAAAAACCAGTTAGTCATTTTTTCCTGGAAGAAGTTCATCGTTTTCAGATTTGATTGCCAAAAGTAAAATTGATCAATTAACACTTGGCCAAGTTTACTTGCAACATGTTATTTCTGGATAAAGTTCCCAAATGCCACTTGGTCATCAGAGGAACCACTCGTCTTTCAGGTAAAAATTTCTTTTCGTTTTTTCCGGCAAATTTATTCAAAAACTACCAAACTTTATATTTTTAGGTTAAAGATAGCGTCATTACCTATTGGAGTAACCTAAAGTTGGAAAAATGACCAACTGTCACTTGGTCAGTTTTACCTTCCAACCGACGATATGTTGTTTCTTACATATTATGTAGGTAAGAGCAAAAATCACAATACATTATAAATCACAATACAGTAATAGTAAAGTCATCGTCGTCTGAACCCTCCTCATCCGACCATGATCCATTTTTAGGGACCAAACTTAGTATTTTCAGCCCTCGGCTAGAATACTAGAATCATGAAAAAGAAAAAGAAAATTACTGTTAGGTTCATTATTATTTGAAAGATTTCTCTATTACATGAATTTCAAATATTTTCAGCACCATTTGCGAGAAATGCAGGTAAAAACATATATTTCATCGTCGTCTGTAAAGTTCATCGTCGTTCATATAAGTCATCGTCGTCTGTAAAGTCATCGTCGTAAAGTCTGTAAAGTCATCGTCTGTAAAGTCATCGTCGTCTGTAAAGTCATCGTCGTCTGTAAAGTCATCGTCGTCTGAACCCTCCTCATCCGACCATGATCCATTTTTAGGGACCAAACTTAGTATTTTCAGCCCTCGGCTAGAATACTAGAATCATGAAAAAGAAAAATACTGTTAGGTTCATTATTATTTGAAAGATTTCTCTATTACATGAATTTCAAATATTTTCAGCGCCATTTGCGAGAAATGCAGGTAAAAACATATATTTCATCGTCGTCTGTAAAGTTCATCGTCGTCTGTAAAGTTCATCGTCGTCTGTAAAGTCATCGTCGTAAAGTCTGTAAAGTCATCGTCTGTAAAGTCATCGTCGTCTGAACCCTCCTCATCCGGTAGTAGAGTCAATATGTAGGTTCTGGGACATTCCTGTTTGAACATGCTCGTCTGTCGCACCCCTTCAACCCGACCGTTGAAGTCTCTTCCCCCTTCCCCCCCTCGCCCATCTAACCTGCCCACCTGATCCTTATCTGTAGTCATGGTACCCCCCCCCCCCCTCGTCCCTTAATGAGTTCTGTAACCCCCCCCCCTCACCCTAATGACTTCCTCCCTCACCCCCTCCGCAGTGCACCGCCCCCTCCACCCCTCCCTCGCCCAACCTGCCCACCTGATCCTTATCTGTTGTCATGGTAACCCCCCCCCCCGTCACTATAACCTTCCCCTCGACTTCCTCCCCCTTCACCACTGACTCCTCCCCCCCCCCTCACCGTCACAAGACATTTACCCTTGACCCCCCTCTCCCCGCCCCCTCCTACCATTCATTTCATTCAATATACCAAGTGTGGGTACTTTTCTGGTTCAGGACATTGTGTAGAAGTCGTTTTTGAGCAGTACCAAATTTTTTTTTTTCGAAAAACTCAAATTTGGATACCCGATTTTGGAAAATCCAAAAATACACCGAGTGTGGGTACTTTTCATGCTCAGGACATCATGTATACTTCATTTTCAAAAGTACCAAAAATTTTTTTGATAAACTCAAATTTGGATACCCAAGTTCAAAATTACGCCAACTACCTTTCCAGTACAGTCTATAATGATGTACCAATGGTTTTTTGGAAAGTATCAAATTTTGTTGTTGAAAAAACTCAAATTTGGATGGTACCCAATTTTGGGGAAACCACAATTGCTCCAACTATTGGTGTACCTACTTACCTATCTAACAGTACCACCTATCTATCAACAGTACTTAAGTACTAATTGTCATTTTAATAATATCTACTGAAATCATATTGATCATAATGTGATCATAATATCATATTGAAAATAATATCTAGGGAAATTATGATGGTGCTCTCCCTCATCACGTGGGGGCGGCCCTCAATTAAACTCATGTACCTTAATAAATTGATCTTTCTTAACTTTAAACTCATACCATGGGAAAGGATATTACACCAAATGAAAACAAAGGTTTCTTGTTAACTGCTTCTTTTATTCAAAAACATAATACTTCAAATAGGTATACAAAACTACAAAAATAATATTTCGTGTCTACCATTAACATCTCCTTGTAAACAACATAAATAAACAACATTCTTCTGAACTAAAACATAAAATAATAATAACATTCTTTTGAACTAAAACATAAAATAATAACGACGTTCTTTTGAATTGAAACATAAAATAATAATAACATTCTTTTTTTTTCCTTACAAAATAATAGTTTTCTTCTCAAACAAAATCTTCTTAATGACAAATATTACTTATATAAAATCCAATGGCCTATAGCCTTTGATCTATAGGACGTACATAATGTGGGATCAAAGTTGTGATGTACACAATGGTTCCCTAACCTGATTGGCTCTAATAAGATAGTAATTTTGGGACATCCCAAATTTTCAACATTGACAAAGGTAGGTTGTAAACTTGGAGAGATTTGGAGGAGTAGGAACTCAATCTTCTGTTGTCCCTTCACATAGATGGTGTCATAGATGTTGGCGATCCAGTGCATGATGTTTGGTAGTTCAGTATACTCCACATGACCTGCTTCCCAGGTAATTCCATGTAGGTGGCGACTTACCCAATCGTTGACTCTTATCGCTTTTTTGACATGGATACAAAGTCCTTTGGGAGGTTTGAAGAACCAATGTTGTGTCGAGTGTTGATTCAAGTCATAGAGGGATAACTCCTTCACCACATATTGCATGTGGTTGTTGACGAAGCATTGGATATCTATGACGACCTCTTTCTTCGGTGACGACATGTTGAAGACTGAGAACCCACTCGCTCCTTCCTCTCCTTTTATACCATTCGTCGAACTATATTGGTGAGGGGGTTGTATTCGATAGATCGATCGTGGATAATGAGACAATAGGCTGTAGTGTTGGCAGGGAATGCCGTGCTTGACTCAAATTCCAACAAAACATCGATTGGTCCTGATTTGATCGATTCACTCTGTTTTGAGCAATCTAGTACAACTAGAGGTGCTGCTCTTTTGAAATCCGTTACTGACAACAAAGGGTAATTTACATCGACACCATAGAAACTCTGCTGAAAGGTAGCATACATTCGGTAGAGTAAAGCATACTGGTTCCTATCAAAGTTTACATTCAAATCATCATAAGGATAACATTTCGAGTTCAAAAATAGTTTGACATTCGTTAAATGACAATGGTCAAAAATAGTGGCGCTCTTATCCACACTATGCTTTCTAGCAGTTTGAAATCCTAAAATTACATATCTTGGCTTTTCAACTTGCGATGACGTCTTGACGTTCCATACTTGTTTCTGAGTTGAGGGCAGTAGCGGATATTCATATAGCTCCAAACATCGGAAATCCATTTTGATTGACTTCTCCTTCTCCAGATGTCGGTAGAGTTGAAGACGATGAGAGTCGTTCAAGGTCAAATAAGGCATTCGCCACGAGATCCCAGTCAGCTTGATTATTGCCTTCTCTCTGACGGCGGGTGCTGCTACTGCTGGTGATGTGAAACAGTTTTCATCCCTTCTTGAGCGGAGTAGAATCAATTCTTGCTTGACGTTGATGACTACTTTTTGATAGTCTTCGAAGAATCCCAGTAGAATGCTCAATGGAATGCATACGTTGAAATAGCCTTCATTTGATACTAGTTGTTCTGTTTCCTTTTGATTCCATCCATAGGCCTCCATCATGTTTTCGGTCCCCCTCATGAAGGATACATAGCCTTTCATTGTCGAAGTGATCCCAGGATTCCGCACACGATCGATTTCTGATCCACATATTTCGTAGCGTATCTCATCAAAGAGAAAAGGGAAGGGATTAGTACTCAGGATAGCAGCGGCAGGTTTGCCTGATTCATCCTCCTTCATGAAACGTCCATGTATATCCAGAAAACTTTGATATGGTAGGGTGATTAGATCTTGATGTTGGATAGAGATCCTAATTTCTTGTCCTTGGTCCAATGAACATCCATAGGGATAGTGAGAATGATATTCCACCCTTTCAATTCCATTCCCATCTGCTACTTGGGTTTGATGCTCTTGTACATTCAACATGATGTTGTCGCTTCGAGATCTATCTGGCAACTGTGTCGATCTCACTTCAGCTCCTCCTTTTATACTTCTCCTCCACATAAATCAGCAGAGTTGACCCAACTATTGTGTCTCGAGTCAAATCCCAACCATTTAACAAGTGTACGACGACCATCTCGTCTTATTATTTTCTCAACGAGATATACATTTGGATATTTGGTCAGCTGCAGTTCTTCTTCATAAAATCCACCTGCAATAGTATTCTTGTCTGAATCTTCCAATATGTAGGTGGGTGGTATTGTCCTCTTTGTCTTGACAATCTTGAATATCTCTGTAGACCATGAGGGGGTATATCCTTTCTCAAATTCCGCTTTTCTCTTGGATATTCTCACGTGATCACCCATTTTGAATTTGGGGCGGGATGGTGCCGCTGTCTTCTTCTTCTCGTAGAGGGTCTTGAGTGCCAACGCCTCTTTCCGTTTCCCCTTGACTTCAATCGGTGCCATCTTGATCGAGCGATGTTTTGATCTGTTGTACTTGTTGACAACATCCACAATGACCTCCAACCACTTGTAAGTTCCTTGTAGACTGAACCTTTTCCATAATTCTGTCTTCAGCGTTCGAATGACACGTTCCACAATGGAGGCCTTTAGGTTGCTGTAGGTCGAATAATGGTTAATATTATGACTCTCCAATAAGAGTCGTATTTTCCCGTTGTAGAATTCCTTTCCCTTATCTGTCTGGAGGTGTCGTGGTAGGCGTGGTCTCGAATCGTCAAATACCTTTCTGAATCCATCACAGACTGCAGCTCCTGTCTTCGATTTGAGTGGTACTATCCAAACATATTTTGATAGACAATCAATGACTATCAATATGAATCGATGTCCTCCGTTGAATCGGGAATAAGGTTGAAGCTCCAATAGATCCGCTTGCCATAGGTCATCTATCCCTTTTATGAGGACTCTTCTCCTTGGGTAATTCTTTCTTGCAGGTCGATGAAGCTCTTCCACAATCCTCTTCTTGACTTCCATTGTTGATGTCTTGTCGTTGACTGATCCATAATTACGAGTTCCCATCCTTTTTATTATTCGGGTACTGCGATGTAGATTCTTCTTCATCCTCTTCTTCTTCTTCTATCTTGATTTTTTTTTTCCTTTTTTTCTTTTCTTTTTTTTTCTTTTTTTTTTCTTTTCTTTTCTTTCTTTATTTATTTATTTTTTCTTTTCTTTTCTTTCTTTATTTTTTTTTTGTAGTTGACTCCGTTGTTTTTTTTTTTTTTTTTTTTTTTTCCTCCCTACCTAATAATAATAATTTGAAAAATTGCGTTCCCTAATTCCTAATATTGCTCGACTCCAAATGTCTATTAAAAAAAAAATTTCGGATACTTGGTCCCAGACACTGAGGAACAAATCATTTTGATTTGGGTTTATTTGTCGTCGTTGTTGTTGTAAACAGGCTCTTTATAATACGCCATTTTGGATGTTTCAAATCCGCAAAACATCCTTCCGTTGAACTGTATCTTTTCTTATGAGCATTCGTTTCATTCAATATTTTCTTGTAAGTTTGTAAATCGTGATCCCTAATGATGCTCATATCTGGTGTTTTTACAAACAATAGTTCCAAAAGTCCACGTGTGCATTCGATTTTCATAGAGTTCCCTAATTCGATCCTATCATCTTTGAATTCCACGTAGCTGTCACCCATGGTAAATCGTTTCGATGCTTTGTCATATCGTATTCCATAGGTTTCATCAAAGCCAGGGTCTCCATCAATTTTCTTCTGTATGTATTTCGAAGCGATGCCTTCATCTGCTTGATGTGGTGCTCCAGCTCCACCGGTTTCTATTTCCTTCTCCGGGAGTGTTTCAGTTGGTGTTTCGATTATTCGATTATAGTAGAGTCAATATGTAGGTTCTGGGACATTCCTGTTTGAACATGCTCGTCTGTCGCACCCCTTCAACCCGACCGTTGAAGTCTCTTCCCCCTTCCCCCCCTCGCCCATCTAACCTGCCCACCTGATCCTTATCTGTAGTCATGGTACCCCCCCCCCCCCCCCTCGTCCCTTAATGAGTTCTGTAACCCCCCCCCCTCACCCTAATGACTTCCTCCCTCACCCCCTCCGCAGTGCACCGCCCCCTCCACCCCTCCCTCGCCCAACCTGCCCACCTGATCCTTATCTGTTGTCATGGTAACCCCCCCCCCCGTCACTATAACCTTCCCCTCGACTTCCTCCCCCTTCACCACTGACTCCTCCCCCCCCCCTCACCGTCACAAGACATTTACCCTTGACCCCCCTCTCCCCGCCCCCTCCTACCATTCATTTCATTCAATATACCAAGTGTGGGTACTTTTCTGGTTCAGGACATTGTGTAGAAGTCGTTTTTGAGCAGTACCAAATTTTTTTTTTTCGAAAAACTCAAATTTGGATACCCGATTTTGGAAAATCCAAAAATACACCGAGTGTGGGTACTTTTCATGCTCAGGACATCATGTATACTTCATTTTCAAAAGTACCAAAAATTTTTTTGATAAACTCAAATTTGGATACCCAAGTTCAAAATTACGCCAACTACCTTTCCAGTACAGTCTATAATGATGTACCAATGGTTTTTTGGAAAGTATCAAATTTTGTTGTTGAAAAAACTCAAATTTGGATGGTACCCAATTTTGGGGAAACCACAATTGCTCCAACTATTGGTGTACCTACTTACCTATCTAACAGTACCACCTATCTATCAACAGTACTTAAGTACTAATTGTCATTTTAATAATATCTACTGAAATCATATTGATCATAATGTGATCATAATATCATATTGAAAATAATATCTAGGGAAATTATGATGGTGCTCTCCCTCATCACGTGGGGGCGGCCCTCAATTAAACTCATGTACCTTAATAAATTGATCTTTCTTAACTTTAAACTCATACCATGGGAAAGGATATTACACCAAATGAAAACAAAGGTTTCTTGTTAACTGCTTCTTTTATTCAAAAACATAATACTTCAAATAGGTATACAAAACTACAAAAATAATATTTCGTGTCTACCATTAACATCTCCTTGTAAACAACATAAATAAACAACATTCTTCTGAACTAAAACATAAAATAATAATAACATTCTTTTGAACTAAAACATAAAATAATAACGACGTTCTTTTGAATTGAAACATAAAATAATAATAACATTCTTTTTTTTTCCTTACAAAATAATAGTTTTCTTCTCAAACAAAATCTTCTTAATGACAAATATTACTTATATAAAATCCAATGGCCTATAGCCTTTGATCTATAGGACGTACATAATGTGGGATCAAAGTTGTGATGTACACAATGGTTCCCTAACCTGATTGGCTCTAATAAGATAGTAATTTTGGGACATCCCAAATTTTCAACATTGACAAAGGTAGGTTGTAAACTTGGAGAGATTTGGAGGAGTAGGAACTCAATCTTCTGTTGTCCCTTCACATAGATGGTGTCATAGATGTTGGCGATCCAGTGCATGATGTTTGGTAGTTCAGTATACTCCACATGACCTGCTTCCCAGGTAATTCCATGTAGGTGGCGACTTACCCAATCGTTGACTCTTATCGCTTTTTTGACATGGATACAAAGTCCTTTGGGAGGTTTGAAGAACCAATGTTGTGTCGAGTGTTGATTCAAGTCATAGAGGGATAACTCCTTCACCACATATTGCATGTGGTTGTTGACGAAGCATTGGATATCTATGACGACCTCTTTCTTCGGTGACGACATGTTGAAGACTGAGAACCCACTCGCTCCTTCCTCTCCTTTTATACCATTCGTCGAACTATATTGGTGAGGGGGTTGTATTCGATAGATCGATCGTGGATAATGAGACAATAGGCTGTAGTGTTGGCAGGGAATGCCGTGCTTGACTCAAATTCCAACAAAACATCGATTGGTCCTGATTTGATCGATTCACTCTGTTTTGAGCAATCTAGTACAACTAGAGGTGCTGCTCTTTTGAAATCCGTTACTGACAACAAAGGGTAATTTACATCGACACCATAGAAACTCTGCTGAAAGGTAGCATACATTCGGTAGAGTAAAGCATACTGGTTCCTATCAAAGTTTACATTCAAATCATCATAAGGATAACATTTCGAGTTCAAAAATAGTTTGACATTCGTTAAATGACAATGGTCAAAAATAGTGGCGCTCTTATCCACACTATGCTTTCTAGCAGTTTGAAATCCTAAAATTACATATCTTGGCTTTTCAACTTGCGATGACGTCTTGACGTTCCATACTTGTTTCTGAGTTGAGGGCAGTAGCGGATATTCATATAGCTCCAAACATCGGAAATCCATTTTGATTGACTTCTCCTTCTCCAGATGTCGGTAGAGTTGAAGACGATGAGAGTCGTTCAAGGTCAAATAAGGCATTCGCCACGAGATCCCAGTCAGCTTGATTATTGCCTTCTCTCTGACGGCGGGTGCTGCTACTGCTGGTGATGTGAAACAGTTTTCATCCCTTCTTGAGCGGAGTAGAATCAATTCTTGCTTGACGTTGATGACTACTTTTTGATAGTCTTCGAAGAATCCCAGTAGAATGCTCAATGGAATGCATACGTTGAAATAGCCTTCATTTGATACTAGTTGTTCTGTTTCCTTTTGATTCCATCCATAGGCCTCCATCATGTTTTCGGTCCCCCTCATGAAGGATACATAGCCTTTCATTGTCGAAGTGATCCCAGGATTCCGCACACGATCGATTTCTGATCCACATATTTCGTAGCGTATCTCATCAAAGAGAAAAGGGAAGGGATTAGTACTCAGGATAGCAGCGGCAGGTTTGCCTGATTCATCCTCCTTCATGAAACGTCCATGTATATCCAGAAAACTTTGATATGGTAGGGTGATTAGATCTTGATGTTGGATAGAGATCCTAATTTCTTGTCCTTGGTCCAATGAACATCCATAGGGATAGTGAGAATGATATTCCACCCTTTCAATTCCATTCCCATCTGCTACTTGGGTTTGATGCTCTTGTACATTCAACATGATGTTGTCGCTTCGAGATCTATCTGGCAACTGTGTCGATCTCACTTCAGCTCCTCCTTTTATACTTCTCCTCCACATAAATCAGCAGAGTTGACCCAACTATTGTGTCTCGAGTCAAATCCCAACCATTTAACAAGTGTACGACGACCATCTCGTCTTATTATTTTCTCAACGAGATATACATTTGGATATTTGGTCAGCTGCAGTTCTTCTTCATAAAATCCACCTGCAATAGTATTCTTGTCTGAATCTTCCAATATGTAGGTGGGTGGTATTGTCCTCTTTGTCTTGACAATCTTGAATATCTCTGTAGACCATGAGGGGGTATATCCTTTCTCAAATTCCGCTTTTCTCTTGGATATTCTCACGTGATCACCCATTTTGAATTTGGGGCGGGATGGTGCCGCTGTCTTCTTCTTCTCGTAGAGGGTCTTGAGTGCCAACGCCTCTTTCCGTTTCCCCTTGACTTCAATCGGTGCCATCTTGATCGAGCGATGTTTTGATCTGTTGTACTTGTTGACAACATCCACAATGACCTCCAACCACTTGTAAGTTCCTTGTAGACTGAACCTTTTCCATAATTCTGTCTTCAGCGTTCGAATGACACGTTCCACAATGGAGGCCTTTAGGTTGCTGTAGGTCGAATAATGGTTAATATTATGACTCTCCAATAAGAGTCGTATTTTCCCGTTGTAGAATTCCTTTCCCTTATCTGTCTGGAGGTGTCGTGGTAGGCGTGGTCTCGAATCGTCAAATACCTTTCTGAATCCATCACAGACTGCAGCTCCTGTCTTCGATTTGAGTGGTACTATCCAAACATATTTTGATAGACAATCAATGACTATCAATATGAATCGATGTCCTCCGTTGAATCGGGAATAAGGTTGAAGCTCCAATAGATCCGCTTGCCATAGGTCATCTATCCCTTTTATGAGGACTCTTCTCCTTGGGTAATTCTTTCTTGCAGGTCGATGAAGCTCTTCCACAATCCTCTTCTTGACTTCCATTGTTGATGTCTTGTCGTTGACTGATCCATAATTACGAGTTCCCATCCTTTTTATTATTCGGGTACTGCGATGTAGATTCTTCTTCATCCTCTTCTTCTTCTTCTATCTTGATTTTTTTTTTCCTTTTTTTCTTTTCTTTTTTTTTCTTTTTTTTTTCTTTTCTTTTCTTTCTTTATTTATTTATTTTTTCTTTTCTTTTCTTTCTTTATTTTTTTTTTGTAGTTGACTCCGTTGTTTTTTTTTTTTTTTTTTTTTTTTTCCTCCCTACCTAATAATAATAATTTGAAAAATTGCGTTCCCTAATTCCTAATATTGCTCGACTCCAAATGTCTATTAAAAAAAAAATTTCGGATACTTGGTCCCAGACACTGAGGAACAAATCATTTTGATTTGGGTTTATTTGTCGTCGTTGTTGTTGTAAACAGGCTCTTTATAATACGCCATTTTGGATGTTTCAAATCCGCAAAACATCCTTCCGTTGAACTGTATCTTTTCTTATGAGCATTCGTTTCATTCAATATTTTCTTGTAAGTTTGTAAATCGTGATCCCTAATGATGCTCATATCTGGTGTTTTTACAAACAATAGTTCCAAAAGTCCACGTGTGCATTCGATTTTCATAGAGTTCCCTAATTCGATCCTATCATCTTTGAATTCCACGTAGCTGTCACCCATGGTAAATCGTTTCGATGCTTTGTCATATCGTATTCCATAGGTTTCATCAAAGCCAGGGTCTCCATCAATTTTCTTCTGTATGTATTTCGAAGCGATGCCTTCATCTGCTTGATGTGGTGCTCCAGCTCCACCGGTTTCTATTTCCTTCTCCGGGAGTGTTTCAGTTGGTGTTTCGATTATTCTCGTCTCATCCTTCTTCAAATTTCCTCCTCCTCCTCCACTAGGTGCTCCTTCAGACGGTGAAATCACCATGTACGGTAGAACAGTGTTACCATCTGCCTTGATCGTTTCATACGGTGACGATCTTGAATTTCGACGTACAGTCATCATTAACGATGGTCTATCTGCATCCCCCTCCTCCTCCTCTTCATCGTAACTGCTTTTGAAGATGTCAAAAACATTCGTTCTCCTCTTTGTTCTCATCCTCCTTCTTCGTTTGTCAACCAACTTGAAATGGTCTTCAGCTGAACTTGGAAGCTCCACTTCTTCTTCATCTTCTTCTTCTTTCGACAATGGTAGTGGTGGTTGTGGTGCTGGTCTAATCTGTGCCACTGCTCCAGCTACTACTTCGCGGAGTGGATCGTATCTCCTCTTCAGCTGCATCTCCTTATCCTCTCTACACCTCCGGATCTGATTATATTTCTTTCGAATATTTTCTCGTACTTGCGCTATTGTGTTCTCCATGATACTCCTCCTTCAATGGTTAACAGGTGACTGATCCCTCCTGCTGCTCTCTCAGGGTGTTATATATGTATCGAACCCCTGTCGATAGCGACCAGTGCTGACACCACATTCTTTATCAATAACTAAAAACCCATATTGCTCTTTTTCCCAACACAGTGAACAAATTTCTTTGAATTTTTTGAAACTCATATCCATATTGACATGATCGTCATAAATCTTCTTCATATTCAACATATCTTGACGGAAAACAACTATCAAGTTGGCACAATCTCGCACTAGATGTTTGGGGATACGACAATAGCTTTGTGCTAGATAGAAACTATCAGTTTGACTGTGACGACCCATACTAAAATACATCCTAATACGCTCCTGTTTTTCGCAAGCAATATCATCGAAAATTATTATTGAGTTTGGTTTGGTTTGACAGGGCAATGGGACATCGTCACTATTCGCAAATGTATAGAATCCTATTTCGTTCAGAGGTTTTAGAATATTGTGCAAATGAGTGTATCCTGGTTGAAAGAGCGTTCTTGAGAAGAGATAGATATTCTCAAATTTCAATCCTAATGAAGAGTACAATAGATTGAGCATTAAATTTGTTTTACCGCCATTCGAAGTGGCACATATGATGCATCGTATGCTATTTGGTAGCAACTCGCTGTGTCTAGTTCTTGTATCTTGCATTCTGACATCGTCGTCAATGTTTATAACGGGAAGGCTGACGTCTAGCTTATGCAACTGCATGATGAATACTGTGACTTTTCGACCTAATGCACCCCTATTTATACGCTTTTTCAATGTTGCCACCACCACCTTAGAAAATTCCCTCCCTCCCTTCATTCATTCATCCACATTCATTCAATAATAAATTACATTCACTCACACATTCATACCGGTCAGAACCAGTAAGGGAGAGGACAACCCGGCTCCGACCCTCGAGCCCTACCCACGCATTGAGTGGAGCAAGGCGTGTACAACAAATCCCGGTTGTAGATGGCCAAACGAAAATGAAGGATCCAAGCGATACTTTAAATTCGTTCAACATGTCACCAACCGACAGAAGAGTACCCTTCGACTTGCTCCGGGCAACCCCCGATGAAAAGCATTACACTTCCCAGCAGCTTACGCAGCAGTTTGGTTGCTCCCGTCGGTCTTCACCAAAATTGCCTCTCCCGTAATACTGGTTCAGCCTTTATTACATTGACACATACGGGAGGTGAGGGGATGGAGTACTTTTAAATAATATTCCTCGCATCCCCGCTTTTATATATCTACCTACATCTAATGACTAGAAAAAATTTAAAACCTATTGACTAGAAATTGACTACAATTTGATAACCTATATTTGAAAATCCTACAATTTGAAAATCCTACTCTTTAAAACCTAAAATTTGAAAATCCTACAATTTGAAAATCCTACTATTTAAAACCTAAAATTTTAAAATCCTACAATTTGAAAATCCTACTATTTAAAACCTAAAATTTTAAAATCCTACAATTTGATAACCTAGAATTGGAAAATGCTAAATTGAAAGAATTAAAAAAGATCTATACGGAGAATTATTCCTCACGGAGGCTATAATGTCCTATGGCTAATGTATCGATACCATTAGGTAAAATGTGACGTTTATCATCGTGTGGGGAAAGCGATATTTTATTTAAAATGATACTTTGAACATTGTGGGACTTTGATCTTATGCTAGTGCAGTTATGTCGGCTTATTGTGGAGGAGGTGATACATGCAAGGTAATCATCAACGGTTATTTGATTTTGAACAACAACTCGTTGGATACCTTTGGCCCGTTTATATTCTTTGCCCTCAATTTCTATCCCATACATTTTTGATCTACATGCTACAAAGCGATAAATGATTTTCCCTGCCGCCTCGTCCTTGAATCTACCCAAACACTTTTTGTACAGGGGGGAATAAAGGGGGTGTTGTGATGGGTAGTTTGACGTATCTAAGTATTGATCTACCATTTCCCCTTCCATATCTTTATAAAAATCGTTGGTTTTGATGGTCCATATGAAAGAATCGGTATCCATGTAGTTTAGTTTTAGACGATCCCCTGGATATTTGACCTTCATTACGTCATACTGGTAGCGATACATAACCGTTTTAGATAGGTCTAAAATCGCTTGCCCAACGTAGATGGCTTTGTTGAAAAAAATTGATGTTTTCCCCATTTCTATAGCCACCAAATCTTCGTTTAAAATATTAGAATCTATAAAATTAGATTTAGCAATTAGTTTCTCCGCTTGGGCAAATGTGGTTGCGAGTCTCACGTCGATACGTTTCCGGATTTGTTCACAAGTCTTTCCGTATATGGCATTATTATACAATTTGAACTGGTCTTTTTCAAAATCATTTTGGGCGGTCTTGCGGAATTCATTATTAATGTCAATGTAGGGCTTCAACCACTTGGATTGTCGATAGCGAATCGCTCGATTTATTTTCACTAAAATAAGGCCATGTTCGATTGCTTGTTTTAATGCCATATAGTGGACTACATAATTCTTTCTATTACCTAAATGTGCCACTAGTTTCCCTCCAACATTGGATAATTTCTCAGGGAGGAATGGAAGATCGCTGTGATCGTCATGGAGTTGATCCGGATAATCTAAGTCCACGTCGAGCAATAAACCATATGGATCGTCTTCCCCTAATGTCTCCAGTTTAATGGTATCCGGATCAACCCATGAGAACTCGCCTATGGGGAGGGGCTTGGTCATAACCGTTGCGTAGAGTGCATTGCAATCTTGGTATGTAAGATATGTACTCTCTTTCGTGGGGTCAAAGTCAGGGGCATATTTATTGTTGGCTTTCGAATAACGCCCCGAAGCTTGGACCAGACCACCACGGATACCAGATTCGACCATTAAAAGCATATTATAATCAGTTAGCAGCTCTAATTTTACTTGGGTCATCCGAAGCATACTAGTCCAGGTCATGTGGGGGGTGGTGAAAAACTGTGCGGGATCTATTTTATGGGACTTGAGTGTTATATTCCGAAACGCTTCGAATATTTCTGCTAGAAGAAGGGTATCCACTTTCAGGTACAAATCATGGTAATCACCCATATTGTCACAATCAGCTTCTCTCCATACATCTTGGGCCCGATTGTAATCGTCTTCCGTGATTCCTGCATGTCGCAATTTACTATAAAACTTTTCAATTGTCGGCAATTGGGTTTCACGGAAACGAGCTTCCGAATCCATATACTCGTATGGATACACACCCTTTTGTTTGACGAGATCCAGCAGGCGGGGATTGGTAAAATATTTTGGTAATATATTAAAATTCGAGAGAGTCTGACTCAATTGGTCGAGAGAAGTGGATAAAAATTTATAACTATCTAAAAATCTAATTGAAAACTTATTTGAAACGTTCTTACTAAAACTTATATAATTTTCAGTGTTTGCAGCTATAACTTTGATTCGCTGATTGTCTACGGTGTTGAGGTGTGGAATAAGAAAATGGGAATCGTATCCAGAAAGATTATGGAAAAATACGGGTAAAAACGAAGGATTTTTGAATCGGATGTTGCACTCGGAGTGAGCTGCACCCCGATACAATCCTGTGATGTGGCAGTGATCCCGTACTTTTCCATTGATTGATACTGCGGATGAAAATTGTTTGTCGCATAGGTAGCAGGTAGTTGCATTATTATACTCCACCTGTTGGGTTGGAGTCAAAGGGAGCATTTTTTCATTCCGTGCGTATATTTTTTCAACTTCATGAGCAATGTGGGTGAGATAATTTAAAAGTTTTTCAATTGAGTCAGCTCCTCGATATAAAAATAATTGATCTAGGTGCTGAGCATACGGTAAAACGGAGGGATCTATTGATAAAAATGCGCAAGCTGAATTGGGTTCGTGTTTGTTGTAAGGGAATGTGTGGGGTGTATTTGGATTCGGTTGGGCTGATTGTATGGGTAGTAGGAAGCTCTCTAAATCGGCGTAAATAACAAAGGGAACTCGAAGGGAAGTCTCCACTTCTTTAAATTCTATAAACTTTTTTTCTTCTTTTGGCATAGTGACAGCTACGGGTTTATTTCGATTACACAGGTTTTCGTGATATTGCAAATCACCTGAAAGGGGATCGACTCTTTTAAACCACAAGCAACGCTTGCATATATTTAATCTTTCTTCATGTTTCGTTATTTGACTGCGGACTAATCTGCTGAAATCCTTGATGTAAACATAGTGTCTGTTGTCCCCTTCTTCTAGCATAAGAAGGTCTCTGTGATCGTCCAACTCCCTATCTACTATCTTTTTTGGACACACGATATTCTTTTCGTTTAATGTGAATACGTTTATAGAAATATTGTTTTTCGTTTCAAAAACTTTTATATCTTGTAGGGAGGTGGGGAATGAAACGCATCTGAAATCGTATCTGTGTTGGATGTTGTTATAATTTGAAAGTCTCATAGAGTGATGTGGGACGAACTTGGTTAATATAGCGTAGTAGAAACAACGATTTTCAAAACTAGGTACGTTGAGACACGCTTTCCTATCGGAAATTACTTTGGGGATCTTGATGGGACCAGCCCCTCCACGTAATGGGGAGTATTTGTTAATTTTTAATCGTAGCCCATAAATAATGTCTAATTTCCACCCACTTTTTTTCAGCTCTAATTCAGATAATTCGTTGTTCAGCTTCTTGAACATGTCGTTTAAAATATTATTAATTTCTGAACTATCTAATAAAATTTCGTTCTTAACCTTGATATTTGTTTCAAGGTTTTCGTTCAGAATATTAACCATCAGGCAGTCGATAAAAATATTAAATTTAATGGGGCCGTGATCTGAGAGGGATTGCTGTAGTAGCCTAATTATTTTTTTCCTCACGTCATTCAAAAATAGTGGCAGATCCAACGTTAAATTGGACTGGATAAAATAGGATGCAATTCTACTTTGAAAAGCGGTCTCGTATGGTAGAATAAAATCAGTATTCGGTTGTGTGGCTAACAAGTTTCTGACGTGAGGATCTGTGGGTCTTCTACTGTTGTTTGTAATTGATGGTACTGTACTACATAATGTTCGATGGGATTCAAAGAGGGCTGCACTAGCGTATCGTCCACCACATGTGTCACACAATAAATCTATTTTACACACTAGTTCATGCCTTATCTTTTCTAATATGTCTCGAAAAACTTCCCCACATTTTGCACAATTTAAATTTCTAGTGTGTAAAATTTCGTGTAAAATTCTTTCAGATTGACTATTGAACGCTTCCCCACAATATTGGCAAATACAATCGAAAATTTCTACTGGTAAGTCTTCTGATGGTGGTGGGGGTGGGGAAGAAAACCGAGTTTTTTTAAGCGGGGGCGCGTCACAGGTTCGGATGTGGGTGGGGGTATTGAAATTACCCCCACATCTATCACATAATACGAAATCATCGTCAGCCATCCTTTGCCCACAAGACCCCTCGTGCTGCAATAGCATGTATTGGCACGGGAAGGGCAATTTGCAAAACGAACAAATCTTGGATGACGATGCCATTATACAAGAAAAAAAAATAAAAACAACAATTAATAATTAAATTTTAAAAAATAATAATAATAAGTTTGTTCAAAATAAATAAACTGTGGGTACTCTTCTTTCGAGAAAAAAAAATAATTGAATTAAATTTGCTCAAAATAAACTGTACTCTTCTTTTCAGGAAAAACGAGAAAAAAAAAAAAAAAAAAAAAACTGAACGAGAAAATAAAAATGATCGAGAGAAAAAAAAAAAACTTAACTGAACGAGATGAAAAAGAAAAACAAACTGTGATCAAAATAAATTTGCTCAAAATAAATAAACGGTACTCTTTTTTTCAAGAAAACAAATTAAATAACAAGAAAACTGAATTAAATGAACGAGAAAAGAAGAAAAATCAAAATTACTACTCTTCAATTAATTTAAGGAACAACGACAAAATGGAAGAAAAAAAGAACTCTTCAACCAAAGGAACAACTCTGAACAATATAAATACAAAGAAAGGGAAAAACGAAAAGAGGGTTGGGGTAAATTAAATGTTAACTTCTTCGAAGTATGGTTCTCAGCAAATAAAAAAAAAAAACTATTGCCGGGTATGGAATAAACGAAAAAATTATCAAATAGCAAGAGAGGGGAAAAGAACAGAAAAAAATAGTTTAAAAAAGGGTGTTGGGGTAAATTAAAATGAATATACTTCTTCAAAGTTTGGGTTCTCAGCTAGTGAGAAAAAACTATTGCGGTATATGTGGAAAATAAAGAAAGGAAAAATGTAAATGAAATTATAACTGGCAAGTAGTTGGGAAAAAGAGAGAGAGAGAGAGAGAAAAAACGATGGTTTAGGGATGCAGCTGTAACCAATATCCTAACGGCGAAATATTAATTAGGGTGTACCTATTAAGTCTTCAATGTTGAGGAGCTTGGAGCAGTGGCAGGCGGGGTCAATGAACTTTCCGTGTTGAGCACTCAGAACGAACTGATGCCTGGGGAAGGTGCGGTGCTCCTTATATAGCCCAGGCGGAGGGGGCAGTGAAAGTCTGCGCATGCGCAGTAGAGTATGGTGGGGGGGGGGTGGAGGGCGCCACATCAGCATGTTCAGACCTGCTGAGGTAGGTAATGTATATTGGACGAAATGAATGGAATGAGGGGGGGAGGGGGGTCAAGGGTAAATGTCTTGGTGAAGGTGAGGGGGGGGGGTAGGGTAGGGAGGAGTCAGTGGTGAAGGGGGGGGGGGATAGTTGAGGGGTGTGGTGGGGAGGGGGTAGGAAGGGGAATGGAAGGGAAGGGAGGGGAGGCGAGGCCTACTGGGACTATATAAGTCGAGCGGCACAGGGTCTGCCTCACTCTTCATTCAGCCACTGCCACTACAACTTCAGCAAGACAAGTGAAATTATGAGCTCGCTATCTGCCCAACTGAACGTGATCAACAGGAGGACGACTGGAATCAGAAACCTCAGCGACTTACGGCTTGGAATAGCCTATGAAATTGTCGAGTTCACTCGATTGGCTACTCGCTTTGGAGACATAATTGTTGCTACTTTGGCTGGACATACTGGATACGTGAAAACAGAACCTATCAAAGTATTCCTACCTAAACGGTTCACAGTCTGCTTCACTGACGAAATTATTGAAGAATATAACAAGAATACATTCCTCAATAATCCCATCACCCTGGTCTACAAGGGAATTCTCAATAAAAAACACGACATTGAATTCATATAAGAGATCATGGACCTCGCCAAACGCCTGAATGCAACTCTCCACGGAGGAAGGAGGATAGGACAAGTAAGCGACTTACAAGTGGGACAAGCATACGAAATAAAGAAGCTGCAAATCATACCACCCAAGGATGGAAGCAACAAACCTTCTGCATTAGTGGCACACATTGAATTCAACACAGTTGGGATCCCTTATCCCTATCCTGCAAGAATTTACCTCCCTAGAAGACTACTGGGAACTCTGACCCAAGATCAAGTTGAAGAATACAACAAGAATTTCATTTTTCATCAAATAAGTATTATTTATCAAGGAGATGTTAATGGTAGACACGAAATATTATTTTTGTAGTTTTGTATATTTGAAGTATTATGTTTTTGAATAAAAGAAACAGTTAACAAGAAACCTTTGTTTTCATTTGGTATAATATCCTTTCCGGTGGTATGAGTTTAAAGTTAAGAAAGATCAATTTATTAAGGTACTGTTAGGTAGGTTAGGTACACGAATAGTTGGAGCAATTGTGGTTTCCCCAAAATTGGGTACCATCCAAATTTGAGTTTTTTCAACAACAAAATTTGATACTTTCCAAAAAACCATTGGTACATCATTATAGACTGTACTGGAAAGGTAGTTGGCGTAATTTTGAACTTGGGTATCCAAATTTGAGTTTATCAAAAAAATTTTTGGTACTTTTGAAAATGAAGTATACATGATGTCCTGAGCATGAAAAGTACCCACACTCGGTGTATTTTTGGATTTTCCAAAATCGGGTATCCAAATTTGAGTTTTTCGAAAAAAAAAAATTTGGTACTGCTCAAAAACGACTTCTACACAATGTCCTGAACCAGAAAAGTACCCACACTTGGTATATTGAATGAAATGAATGGTAGGAGGGGGCGGGGAGAGGGGGGTCAAGGGTAAATGTCTTGTGACGGTGAGGGGGGGGGGAGGAGTCAGTGGTGAAGGGGGAGGAAGTCGAGGGGAAGGTTATAGTGACGGGGGGGGGGGGGTTACCATGACAACAGATAAGGATCAGGTGGGCAGGTTGGGCGAGGGAGGGGTGGAGGGGGCGGTGCACTGCGGAGGGGGTGAGGGAGGAAGTCATTAGGGTGAGGGGGGGGGGTTACAGAACTCATTAAGGGACGAGGGGGGGGGGGTACCATGACTACAGATAAGGATCAGGTGGGCAGGTTAGATGGGCGAGGGGGGGAAGGGGGAAGAGACTTCAACGGTCGGGATGAAGGGGTGCGACAGACGAGCATGTTCAAACAGGAATGTCCCAGAACCTACATATTGACTCTACTTCCGACCATGATCCATTTTTAGGGACCAAACTTAGTATTTTCAGCCCTCGGCTAGAATACTAGAATCATGAAAAAGAAACAGAGAATTACTAGAGAATTGTTAGGTTCATTATTATTTGAGAAATGCAGGTAAAAACATATATTCACTACGACAACTACACCCCAAAGGATCCAAACGGAAACCAACGGAAGTAACTTCCCGACAGCTTCAGCCCAAAGGATCCGTATGGAATCCGTTTGCACGACACACTGATCCCAAGGGATCCAAAAAGATACCATCGGTTTTTCGCTTGTAGATTACTCTAACTAAAAAAAAACCGGCAAAATGATTATTCCAATCGATTTAGCAGATGTTTTTCATATGAAATCGATCTAGGTTTCAGTAAAAGTGAAATATTCATAGGTAAAATAATTGTCCAACTTACTAGTTCTCGTTTGCCTTCCATGTATTGAAGAGAGTCAACATCAAGACTTCATTATCACTGTTATCACTGTTTATCACCACTCGGAAGGTATTCATCGTAAAGTTTGGGTTATCCACTTGATCAAGAACCAGTTTTTGGATCGTATCCTTTCTCTGGATGACGGGAAATTCGACTAGAAGTCGCTCTTCCATATGGATACCTTGCGACATTAAGGGTTAAAGCAAATCAAAATCAAGACCACGGAGTAAACATCGAGAATAGACAAACATTTTCACTCCAAAAGTTCCATTAAGGCCAAAAACAGACACTTTGGACACGCTCAAGTCTACTCGTAGTATGCACCGATTGACCATTGCGTTAGTGACCTACCCGAAAGAGAAGAAAATACTCTGGCAACATTTGCTGATGATACTGCGATCCTTGCTGTTGGGGAAAACAATAGGGAATCTATATCAAAACTACGTAGATCTATTGACCGACTTCACAAATAGACAACCAAGTGGAGAATCAAAATGAACTAGGCAACATCGGTTCATGTAGACTTCACAAATCGCCGATTTGAGTATATACCGGTGACCCTCAATGGAAAAGTCATACCTTACCCCAACGACGCGAAGTATCTGGGAATGACTCTGGATGGCAAACTCCGACGGAAAGCGCATGTTATTGTATGTCAAAAAGAAGAAAACGGAACTCACGAACAAATCCAGAAAGATGAATTGGCTGATGGGTCGACGGTCATCCACGTCTATCCATAACAACCTAACTCCATACAATCAGGTCCTTATGGTGTGCAACTGTGGGGATGCACCGCTCCGAGCAATCGCTTGATCATCCAGCGATTTCAGAATAACGTGCTGCACACCTGTGTTGATGCGTACCGTTACACGAGTAATGATCGACTACAATTGGAACTTCAAATTCCTACAGTCGAAGAAGTTATCAAGAAGCAAGCACTAGCCCATCACCAGAGGCTCCGTGGCCACATCAACGACGTGGTCGTCCGACTCCTAGATCTTGATTGTGTACTCAGAAGGCTCAAAAGAACAAAACCCTGTGGGAGTGGGTTGTGCTGTGAAAACTAGTTCAGCGAAAAAGTGATTCAGTGAAACCAGTGTGTCTAGTGCTACATCAATCGCACAAAAAAAAAGAAACAGAAATCAGTGACTAAATAGAAGCCAAGTCTTCTATTTAGTCACACAATGTGTCATTTATGTCATATTTTCATGTCATATTTTCAAATGTATATTGCTTATGAGAAACAATCTTGGCGCAATAAAACTTTTGAAAAAAAAAAGAAAGAAAAAAGATGTACACACAGCCATTCAACTCGCTTCCAAATTTTGAACAAGGTAGTCAATCCTAGAATCAATTTATCGCTCATTACCCGTAGCCCCCAGTATTTGATCTACTTAATTTTCAATGCTTTGCCACCATTTCTGAAGGGCACAAGCAATATTAGTCGGCGTGCTTATAAGAGGCTCGTATTTACTTGGTTGATTAGAATGGGACCAGAATGTGCGGAGGTTAGTAGCCTTTACGTACCTACCGTGAAAATGATACCTATTTGATGTTATGAAAGGTTACCTTTAAATTTAGTTTATAAAATGAAGTTCGAGAGATATTTGAAATTATATTGATGCATTGAAACTGTGTTTTAAATCTACTGAATAACTGTTTGGAAGGCTACTCCAGCTCGTGGGAGCCTTAAGATTCCGCCCCGTGTTGTCAGTAGCTCGACGGATTTGAGCGCTCACTAATCCCATCGGCTTAGTGCGACCTTAAGACTCCGCCCGGTCTATCAGTGGCCAGGTGAACCCGAACCTTACGATTACGCACCTCCGACAACCGACACCTAGGTGACAGTTTCAGCAAAACCCATCCAGATATTTACACTTTCACGGATACATTGTTGAAGTTCCAAAATGAAATTTACATAAAACTGAACAGCAGGCACGCCACCCATAGATTCCACGATCCCCGAACTATAGCTCGAAAAACGGCTCTTCAAAACCAAATCCAATTGTATGTTGCTCAACAAATCTCGAGAGCCGAGCTAGTTAATAATGTATCGTCGTTTTACGGTGAAACTGTTGGACGAAATTAATCCGTAAATACATTTAGACAAGTTGGACGGAATTAATGTTTGAACCCGTTACCTTTGTTGACAAATTTCTTTAATAAATTGCATTAATAAATTTCGTTAAAAAACCGATCACCTAGCCAGCCAGCCCTCTGACGTCATAGGCTCTTACGGCATAGGCTGTGACGTACTAGTTGGCCTCCGGCCAGCCGTCTGACGTCATAGGCTCGTGCGTCATGGGCTCTGACGTACTTGTTGGGCTCCTGCCAGCCGTCTGACGTCATACGCTCGTGCGTCATAGGTGCGTCTGACGTAGTGGCCCGCCCCTCGCTTGTGTTCTGACGTGATCTGAGGGAAAGGGTGAATCAAGGAAACAAATTTTTCCCGTTTTAGTTTATGTGCCAAAGCAAAGACATGAAAATGTCAAAAGAATGTCAACTCCATCCTGTTGTTGATACAGCCGAGAATTAAATGCTTGCATACGAGTCTGCAACACATTGGGACATTTTATGTCTTTAAAGAAGTGATTCAAGAACCTTCGAACAATCCTACATCACCTACCCCAGTAGCGTAGTTGTTATGCTTAATTGTAGGGTTCATCATAAATTATGAAGCTTGCATTCGTGTTGACAATATAAATTATTGAGAATGATCACCTGTGTGTAAACAATTTTTAAACAATCACGCTCATACCGCAGCTTGTCGGCCACGCACTCCGCAGTGGTTAACGTAATATGGTTAGGTAAATCGAGCTATCCAACGAGTGGTGAACGATTTTTGTACGATGATAACTGGCGAAGATAAAGTTCCGTAGCAACGAATCGGTTGTAAGCGAAAATCATCAGAAATTTTCGTGACGATTTCGTGTGACGCTTTTGTGTAACGTTTTTCGAGTTATGTGCCAGAGTAAAGACATAAAATGTCAATTTCATTTCCATATTTTACTAACTGCGTTTTCAACCTGCTTGTACAATGCACGAAGAAAGCTAGCTGATCCCTCATCGTCGGGGTTGCGGAATAAAAAACCTCCCCTAATCGACTGATTAGTACCATATAGATTAGTTGGACATATAGATCAAGTGGACGGGGTTGCGGAATAAAAACATCCCCTAATCAACTGATTAGTACCATATAGATTAGTTGGACATATAGATCAAGTGGACGGGGTTGCGGAATAAAACCATCCTCCAATCAACTGATTAGTACCATAATATGGTATTATATTATGGATTATATATATTATAGATTGTATCTATATTATAGATTAGTTGGACATATAGATCAAGTGGACGGGGTTGCGGAATAAAAACATCCCCCAATCAACTGATTAGTACCATATAGATTAGTTGGACATATAGATCAAGTGGACGAAATTAATGTTTGAACCCGTAAGCTTTGTTGACAAATTTCGTTAATAAATTGCTAAATATCATTTCCATATTTTACTAACTTCGTTTTCCGTGTACAGGGGAGATGTTCTCGGGGAGGGGCGGAATCTTAAGGATACCCCAAACTGCCCGCAGGTATGCGGGGCGGAATCTTAAGGTTTCATTAAGCTGCTCTGATCCTTTAATTGCCCCACTGGGCGGAATCTTAAGCCTCCCCAGCTCGTTACCTTCAGGCTCTGCCTACCGACGAACTAAAATCTTTTTTTTTTTTTTTTTTTGGTATTATGTACGCAAGCCAATTGAATAAACTTACTTCTCTTTCTCTTCCAGAATACTAGAAACAAATTCATAATTTCCGAGTGCCCCTAAGCCATACAACCGCCTATCACCAGTCATTTATTGTGCAAAGTATTACAATAGTCTAGAAGCAGTAATCAAAATGTTGAAAACATACAGCAGCTTCAAAAAGCATGTACGCGAATTGTTGCTATCTAAATATTGACAAGTAGGTATCTTTAGAATTTAAAGTTAAACTGTCAAGTTGAATTATCGTTATTTGGGGTTAATAGGAGATCCACTTTCATTTTCATTATTAGGAGTATCATTACTTTTGTTTTCTTCAATTTTACTGTCAGTATAGTTGCACTCAGCGTCAGATGTCAAATATAAAATTTATTAGTTTCTGGTTAGATGTAAGAGTGAGTGGTCAATCAATCTCCCTCTCTCTTTCTCATCTCAGAACAAGAAACTCGATACCTCAAAACCATGCGCTGTTTGAATTGGCTGGGTCAGTATGAACACTGTCGCCATATGGGTCACGCTCATGTTGACGACTTTTTGATGGATTTACCTTTGAGCGTCCATTATGAACAAACGGGTGGTCGTAGAAGATAATAAACCTATACAAACTGGAAGCCATGGCGAATCGGAAATACAGACGGGTAACAACTTTAGTCTACGAGTACTAAGGTGGTTAGGTTGTGCGAACGATGTTGCCTAATCGACCGTGGATTTGTAAACAGTCACTTTCATATTTAAATCGTCGTTTACGATACACCTATCGACTCCGATCGACGGATCAACCAAGGTCATACGTGGATCCATTTCGCGTGGAGGTCGATCTTGCGTTACGAAACGGTCGCAGAAACGAGTGAGCTACAGCCTTTTGCCGTAACAAAAACAACGTAACAACGAAGGGGGGAAAGGCAGGTTTTTGTTCATTCGACTCCTTTGACATGAATCGACGGCATTTATCAGAAATCAGTGGCCCGGTTTTAAAAGAAAAGTATGTCGTCACCTATGAAGAACTGCAGGTGTTGCTCTACTTGATCATTCGCGCGATTCGTTGGGTGTGTAAAGGGTTGTGACTATTGAGCTTGAAATGAATAGCCGAAATCACCCACTATCCTCTATGGGTATATCTTATCTTGAGTGCATTTGTATACATGCTGGGCTGCGCTCGTGCATCGCACTGTATTGATTGTGTTGTTGCATACGAGATGTTTGGGTTTGGTAACAATACATAACACACTCTCACTACGGTATTATCAAGTACTTGCACCTAACGATCTTATTACACGATTAATTATGATGTGACAACGAGTATAAGAGATGATGCACTCAATACGTATTCTCCCAACAACCATTAAGTAAAATTGAACCATTTTCTTCAACCATAACTGCTTCGATTTTTGAAATTACTATTTCATATGAGCTTCTTCATGATTCATTAAAACAGGAATTTGTACAGTTACTATTTAAAATATATAGGCCACAGGAGTCGTTGAACCTTCTCCAGTATTGAAATTAATACTTACCACCCACATGCCACAATTGATTAGTAGTACCATAATGGATGCCATTATGCAACAATCGTGCAAATTGGCCATCATCAAAAAATCAAAAAATGTCGGGAATCTCGATTGGAAATTTTTGATTCTACAATTCCAAAATCAGCTGAAATTTCTTGTGACTACTTTATAGGTAAATGTGCTGGCTAAATTACATGGGTCAGGGCAAACTACCTCCGAACTAAATAAAACGGAATAATAAAAATAAGTTAAGTTTAATATCTGAGTTATTTTTATTTTTACTTTTTTACTATTTTTATTTTACTAATTATTTTACTAATGGGCTTGCAATTTTTTCTTTTGAAAAATGCACTTGAGACATCGAAGTTTTAAAGGTCATTGTTCGGTTGTCTTCGTTTAGAGCTCCAAGTGAATCAACTATAACTAAAATACCTTAACAGACGAAGTAGTAAAAATACAAAAATTCACAAATTTCACATAAATAATATAATATTCAATATAATAATATTCACACAAATATATTTGTCCTTTCCGTTTGGTATAATATTATTATACCAACGAAAAGGACAAAGATATTTGTGGCAGAGAGATTCAACGATTGATTGGCTTCTGGAGTTTCTTCACCACTTGAACAGAAATAGTTTGATTGCTTCTCTGGGGCCATCGATGCAGGATGCCCTTAATCCCACTTAAGATGTTTCCCAACTTTCGAGAGAGAGGTGAGTGATGGGGGAGGGGAATAGAATGAATCCAGGCATTGTAGCTCTCATGTATACACAGGCCGAGGAGGGTCGTTACAACTTTTTGAAACTCCAAGTCTGTAATAAGGAGCGAACAAAATAAATTAAATAAAAAAGTGTTTTCAATATACCACGTTTTTAAAAAGGACTAAAAAGTAAAAAATACTTTTTCATGGCCCTTCTAATATTTTGAGGGAGGATTGTTAGTGGCTATGGATATAATATATTGATAGATATAATGTCATACTATTATTCCCCATTGGTTGTCACGCATTCCCCTTTTACATGTTTATAGTTACTACAAATTCTCGTATCCAAGCTTAGTCGTTATCTTGCCGTCTTTGGCTCAATAAAGCCTTGCGAATTAGAAAGGTTTTATCTCATATAATATATCCATAGCCACCAACAATCCTCCCGCAAAATATTAATTGGAATACTTGGAGAGAAAAACGTGGGGCGCAGCCAGTAAATGTATAGCAAATGCCAGTAGATTGCCTATCCCACTTCCAATTCACTGAATTAAGATGTGAATTCATCCGGATTGTTTGCTTGCATTATTTACTGGCTACGCCGCACGTTTTTCTCTCCAAGTATTCTCAATATATCCATAGCCACTAACAATCCTCCCTCAAATGTTAAAAGTTAAATTTTTCGAGATATGACATTGTCGAAATTTCAAAGTTCGTTTTGAACCCCTTCCCCTTGACCTATGGTTATGAAAGGTTTCGAGGATCATCACGGGTTTGGTCCAAACCTGTAAAAAATTGCGTAATTTTAGCTCAACGCTAACTGGGCAAAGTGCCGCGGACGGCCTACGTATGGCGTACAGCGGACGGACGGATTTTGTTGTTGTTGTTGTTGTTGTTGATTTTCTGAATCTACGTATCTTGAAACGTAAACCAACAAATTTTGAGGTGGGGTTAAACATGGTACACATTTAGATATAGTTTATTTTTAAAAAATTTTCGAGACCACTCGCAGCTTTGTACGACCAGCCGTTCCTTCACAATGAATCGTGAGGAAGCTTGTCGAGGAAGCTGATTCGAACAGCACTTGGTTTTCAAATGTTGAGTTAATTAATAATAATTAATTATAGTAATAATTTATACAAATTATTGATAACCAAAAATACTTAATAATAATTTACACTGCTTGATAATAATAATTAATAAATAATGATCATTCAGTGATCCAGACAGAAGTGTAATCTGTACAAAGAAGATGATAAACCGCTGTGTCAAGAATTTGCAGAGTTTTTAAAAACGTGGTAGTCCGTTTCAAAAACCTGGTATATTAAAAAACATATTTTTATTCAATTTATTATTTTCTGTTTTCATGCCCGGGTGAAAGATTTCAATCGGTTTTGTATTATTGATGAGACTCTGACAGGTCCAGTATAAGAATTTTCCCATGCACTGCACATCCTGCCTAGCTGCCAATGTCTGAAATTCAAAATATTACCTTTTACTACCTATGATAGTTAAAATTCTATTATTATTTTAACTCTGAAAATCAAACTAAATGCCTGCTGGCCCATCGAAGTGGAAATGTAGCCACTGCATGAGTATAATATACGTCTTATAGTGTTTCAAATTTCAGTTGATTGGATATGATTTATTTGAAACGTATCCCACTATCATACACTTTGTTACCATTATACGTAATAATATTACGTATAATGGTAACAAAGTGTATGAGTTCATACGAGTTTACCACGAGATAAATGGTAAACTCGTATGAAATTTGCAACCATCCAAATTTGAAACAAAAAATAGTATAACGATAATTAAAAATAAACAACTACGTTTAGCTGTGTGATGCGATGAGGAATTATGAGGCGGTCGATTGCAAGTAGGTATGTACTAAGAAGGAAGCAGTATGTTTATGAAACCTCTTATACATACATGCCTAACAGTAATTTGAATTCACGTATGAATGGTTATTTGAAAACGATGTTATTCAAGGATTGTCTCACAATGCCATTACCATTTTAAAGAAGATCCATTTGAATGTTTAAACAATGTGCGGTGACAGTGAAGCGTGAAGCCTCGAACGCAGCCTTCCTGCGGGCGGAAGAGTCAGTGTCGCTCAACGCGGCGGCGCGCCGGCAGAATGATAGGGTATGATGGGTATGATGAGTATGATGGGAATGATAGGGTATGATGGGTACGATGGGAATGATAGGGTATGATGGGGAGACGGGATGGATACAACTTGGAATATTATTGATGCAACTGTAGTTCGATGGATGGGTTACCGATATTACCGGTTACCGGACGCACGAGATGTAAGGGAATGTCAGCTCGGTCTTGAATTCCAAACCTTCTAATTTGAGGACTTTGAATTCGTTTCCTCCTAATTAGACCACCCACTGTGTTCGTATCAACTAAATGAATTAGGCAATATTTATCTCCTCCCTCAGACTCCTTACTATTCTGTTTTTTATTTATTTTTATTTTTTATTTTTTTATTTATTTTTTTTTTTTTTTAGCAAATTTTCAAATATGACACTCTATTTAAAATAGCTTAAAATTTAAGCTATTTAATACTTAGGCATAGACCATGAATTATTGACATTTTTGTCGATAACTGTATGTTATAGAGCGTACTGAATCCGTAAATATAAACCACCACAAGGGCGAAATTGCAAATTCTCACCTAAGCAAATCTTTTGTAACCCTTCCGTGTAGAAAGGATTCAGTACAATATAATATAATATAATATTAATATAACTCACATTTCATTAGCCCTGGGTGACCCAAGTTTCGTACGAAATCTTTTCACCTCAGTGCTCCAAAATCGTCTAATATCTGAGCAGAAGAAACCTTATATGGTTTCCAAAAAGCTAGATCATTCAACGTCAATTCGTACCCGCCTTTATACGCTACACAAGTGTAACGTACCAAATATAGACAAATAATTTGGCGTCCGAAATTCAGTTGGCATGGTGGTTAGAACGGGTACGATGAGGTGTGTGTATGCGGGCAATTATTGCAATAATCTCACTTTTTGGTACCTTAGAAGTTGCTATTAATGTGGAAGGTATATATGAGTGGGTCTGAAAACTATGGGTAACTTGTTTGGTATACAATTTTTGTTGTTCTATAATTCAAACACGCCCTTGGTGTTGCCAAATGGCAAAGTAGGGTGAAAATACAAAATGACACGAAAACCGTTGCCTACGTTAGTAAGTTACAGGAGCATAGAAAAGGAGCTACCTACTGACTGTCTCCATTACATTACTAACGCTCACCAGCTGGTGTTGTAAACGAATAACGAGGGCCTGGTCGGCTCATAGAGAAAAAAGTAGGTATGAGAAAAAAGTAGCCGAGAAAATTCGTTTCGTGATCTTTCTAAATTGTAGTAGAAATGTATTTATTGATTGTTAACTTGAATGTTAATGAACTTGTATGGTCGTACAGTATGGGAATGGCTGTAGGGGGGGGGGGGCGTTAGACCAAATGGTCCTTACTGGGATCGGTTGGTCACAAAAAGGTGGACTATAGGGTCCAGTAAAGGATTGTACGTCCTATAAAGGGCCGTAGAGCCAAAAGCGAAGCAAATTACACTTGGGGTATCTCATGTATGGCTTCCAGTGCAAAAAGGAAGTGAATAGCCATAACCGTCTGCCAGGAGAGTATATTCAGGAGTTCTCAAATGTTCTTTCAATGCTGGCCTGAGATGTGAACCAGAAGCGATGCGAAGTTAGTTACCAACGGGGATATAGAGAACGGATGCAACAGTCTGAGCTGAATGAATGTATCAGCTAAAAGAGAGCGTTTTGCGATGTTCAGAGTTGACGAATATTCCTTTGTGTTATTGGCAAAGGTCTATTATCTCATTCAATCGGGACGCGGCCTGACGCCTCCCGCTGGGAAGCTCTCGTTATTCTTTCCTGGTAACCCTGTTTTTGGTTTATTATCTTCGATAATGAACCATTGGAATCGCCCAAAGAAAAAAAAAATTTAACCCCCCCTCAAAATTTGTTGGTTTACGTTTCAAGACACGTAGATTCAGAAAATCGAATAAAAAAAAATCCGTCCGTCCGCCGTACGCCGTACGCCGTACGCCGTCCCCCGTCCGACGTCCCCCGTCCGCCGTCCGCCGTCCGTGGCACTTTGCCCAGTTAGCGTTGAGCTAAAATTACGAAATTTGGTTTCTGGGTTTGGACCAGCCCCACAATGATCCTCGAAACTTTTCATAACCCTAGGTCAAGGGGAAGGGGTTCAAAACGAAATTTAAAATTTCGACAATGTCATATCTCCAAATATTTAACTGAACCGTGTAATTTTTAGTTCACTTTTGAATGACCCGAAACATTACGAATCTTTTAAGACCAATTGGATTTTTGTGCGACCAGCCGTTCGTTCACAGTGACCGCGCAAAGGTTTAGGAAAAACACTAAACTTTCGCGTCGAAAACGGCCGTTATGTGACCCAACCCCCAGACGCCCAGAATAAAACTACCTTTTTTCATCTTCCCGGTAAACTACAGTGTAGAAATTTTAACCGTGAGTCGGGGATAGACCACATTGCAATATTCACTCGGTTTCTCATTTGTAAAATTGTTTAAATAATACCTTTTTGTAATAATACAAATTAAATTTTGATGATGAGCTATTGACTTGAAATTTTAAAAATAGGTCAGAACTGGATCACAATGCAATATTCACTCGGTTTCTTGTCTGTAAAATTGTTCAAATAATACCTATTTGTTTAAACAAATTAAATTTTGATGATGACCTAGATACTTGAAATTTTAAATATAGGTCAGAAATGGATGACATTTCAATATTCACTCGGTTTGTATGACATGGTATGAGTATGGTATATTATTGTATGTATGATTTGGTATAGTACAGTATGGTATGATAGGAAAGAAATTCGTATGGTATGGTATGAGTACGGTGAGAATATGGTATGGTGCCGATTTGCAATACAGTCTGGTATTTCATCTTCCCGGTAAACTACAGTCTAGAAATTTTAACCGTGAGTCGGGTATAGACCACATTGCAATATGCACTCGGTTTCTCATCTGTAAAATTGTTTAAATAATACCTATTTGTAATAATACAAATTACATTTTGATGATGAGCTATTGACTTTAAATTTTAAAAATAGTTCAGAACCGGATCACAATGCAATATTCACTCGGTTTCTTGTCTGTAAAATTGTTTAAATAATACCTATTTGTTTAAACCAATTAAATTTTGATGATGAGCTAGATACTTGAAATTTTAAAAATAGGTCAGAAATGGATGACATTTCAATATTCACTCGGTTTGTATGACATGGTATGAGTATGGTATGGTATATTATTGTATGTATGATTTGGTATGAGTACGGTGAGAATATGGTATGGTGCTGATTCGCAACACAGTCTGGTATAGACAGAAGGGTGATCTGTTCAAAGAAGATAATGAACCGTTGTGTCAAGAATTGGGGCCTCAGTGCTAGAGGTCACTTTATTACTCGCATTATTTTTTTACGTGTTCACGGTCATGATCATGATCCTCATAACTGATGAGGGAGATAACGCGAACTTACAGTCATCATCCACACGACTAAAAAAAATTACATCACGTTGAACAATAATTGTGAAGCGACGACCATTCATGGGTACCCCATTGGCGGAACGAAGAGGGGCCTGAAATAAAAACGGGAGCATATGAAGAGCATACTCTATTTCCACTGAAATATGAGTACACTGTTCGACCGATCGCAGTAATTAAACCTTCATCAGAAATAAAACAGTAATGAAGATGCATTACTGAGGGGTGAACTTATATAGGGATCCCAAGAGGGAGCGGTCGAATAGGAAGAGGTCGTTACTTGGAATTCTATCATTTCATGAAATTTGTCCACTACGAAATGAAACTTTTGGTTATTTAAAATTTCTTAAAGAAGTAGGAATGTTTCACAACAATTGATTCCCGGTCAAAACTCAATCTGGGTATGAAGGTACCGAAGGATTAGCTAGGTCACAATCACAGAAAAACTACTGCAGCATAACTTTGCATCTAAGAAGTAGGGAACATTGCTCCATGGATAAGGTGGAGGGTTTGATATTAAGATTTTTTTAAGAACAAGCCGTTCGTTCACAAATGTGGGCTCAAAGTTGGAGCAGATAGAAAGTCGTCAACATGAGAGTGAATCATGCGGCATTTTTTTTTCCAGCCGTTATATTTTAGTTGAAAATTATTTGTAACTAATTCATCATCTCTATAAACGTTTCATCTTTCATTTAGTGATTTAGGCAGAAGGGTGATCTGCACAAAGAAGATAATGAACCGTTCTTTCAGGAATTTGTCGAGGTTTTCCGCTTAAGGGCAACCAATGTTAGGACGAGGAAGCCCAAATCTGTATTGGAAACCATTGATCACCGCCAAAATCAACCACAGGTTAGTACAAATAACAGGTTATAAAGAAAAGAACAACAGGTGTACACAGCTCCACTTCACGACTCCACATGGTGAGAGGGTTTTGATCAAAAGATTGAAAGGCTGATTAAGGTTGATTGAATCGTTTGAACGAGCAAATTGATCGTCTGAGACTTCATTAAGAGTGTAGAGCCTTTAAGTATAGTATAGCGACCATACCCGTCTTATTGAGAAAATAAACTTCAAAAATTGCGAAAATTTAGTGGATTTTGGGCTGTGACTCCGGTCGCACAGGTCTATGGTAGCTACTTTTCTCGTTTCTTACCATTTGGGTGTTTCAACAACATAATATGTATAATATACATAATATGTATAATATTATATTATACATACCCTCATTCGAATACCACGTATCAGAATTTATTCTACTTTTCAGGAGCCCTCAACCCGTCCCTAATACATTATATTAAAAAAAGAAAATACTGTAGGGGCCATTAAAAACAGAATTTGGCCGAAATTGATGATACGTGGTATTAGAATGAGGGTATCCGTCCGGTCATTATAAATTGCTGAAGTATTATAATATTATACTCGGACCTTCTGCAAGCACGAGCTCCTTTTTATGTCCAACTTGACTGGTTCACTTGGAAAGATCCCGCTGCAATAATATTACCTATATATAATATTGGCATATATGCCAAATGACTCACCTCGATTCCCGGAAGTTAGATTCCTGGTTGTCCTGATGACATTCCGTTGTCAAGATCGACCGTACGGACAAACTTCTGTTGGCTTTTCAGTCTGGTCCGTAACAACATGAGAACCCCTGGTAAGAAATCGCACCCGGGTCCTTTTAACTTCGGGTAATTACCAGCTTGATTCACCTCGTTCCCACCCTCGCAGGTCATGATGAGACCTGACGCACGCGGCCCAGCGCCCTCGGGTGGGGGAGCAACCAAAGGACCCCACACCAGTGAAAGTGAATCACCGAGCAGTTGCCAGTTCAAGTCGTAGCAGCGGTGTGTCAGTTCCTAGTGAGGTGTCGTTTACAGTTGCACTGAGGTTTCATGCGCGACGTCTTCCGACTCGAATCCCGAGTTGTTTTTCTGACGACCGTCCACATTATTTTCTGGGGATCTCCTTGACAACAGGTACATTCCGTTTGTCCGTCTTCTAAATTACCTTACTTACATCACTTGTTCAACCATTACAACCATCAGATCACCCTTTGAACTTTGATCCTTGACAAGGAAGTATTGCTGTACCTACTGGTGTAGGAGTGCAAAAACGTAAAAACTCAAGCATTCTAGCTTTGGTACCTTATGTACCTACCAGCTCCAGAGATGAAACCAAGGGGATGGACTTCGAATAGACATAACAAGAACATTACGCGACTAAAATTTAAACATCCAGTCATTTTGGTTCAATAATGAACCATTGGAATCGAACAAAGAATTTTTTTTTTTTTAACACATGGTCTCAGATATCAAGAGAATTAATAATACCTAATTAGTATTAATTATTTATTGATAATAATAATAATTACTAATAATAATCAACAACAATTTACACTAAGTACTCCTTAATAATTAGGTATTAATAGTAAATTATTATTCATAATCTACCATTTAGTGATCTAGACAGAAGGGTGATCTGCACGAAGAAGATAATAAACTGTTGTGTCGAGAATTTGCAGAGTTTTAATGTGTAGTTACAAATTCGGTCCTAACTCCTCTCCCCAAATGAGCCCTTGGATAAAACCGCAAATAATATCATATATTTTAGTGGCTGGAATAATATACATATAATTGAGAGAGCATCTTGGGTTTCAGGGTGGCATTAGTCCTGCAGACATCAACACAATTACTAATATCAATAATTGATATTATTATAATTGATAATACCTAATTATAATTGGCCAGTTGATTAATATCAATTATATTAAGAATGCCCTTCATATCATTTGGAAAAATTGGGGTACAGTCTAAGATGAAAGGGTTGGAAAGGTGATTTCTTGAATTAGGAAATCCAGTAAAAATATGACTTGTCATTCTACAGTACCAACCAAAGGGAATAATGGAATTGAGGTTGTCCCGTTTGAAGAAGGGGTAATTTACATTGTAATTTCAAGTGTCACTGTACTTAATACAAACCTCATTATTGATCTCGCACATGAGTGTCAAGCAGAGTGGGATGACAGTACCAATAGGCACCCAGATAGTTGGGTAATCATCGATGGCAGTTTAGGTATCAAGCACTGGCATGTTCCTCTTTGTATTTGTCGATGTTGACTCATAGCTACCGATTGGACAAATTCATACTTGAATATAGGCGCAATTATTCGGCTTAATTACTGTCACTGGCAAGCTGAATTGTGGCATTTGCCTTTAGCCCTCGAATTGTTGGGGACTTTTGAATTCACGGTAAGAGTTTTATGTTGAGCACTGTAGATGTGCCTGACTGGTACTTTCTTTCGTTTGCACAGCTGAGGACATGCCGGGAAATCTCTGCGTGTGTATATTATCAATGGTTTTATGATACTATTTTCTAATAGTTCAGGTAAATCTTTTGGTCTATATTATCTCCACCAGTCCTTTCCCAACTATACTCAATATAGATAGATAGATCTTTATTGCATCCAAGATAAACATCCATTGCAATATGGGTAGAAATTACAGTGAAATATGACACGCGTCACAATCCCTCATGGTAAACCTAGTTACAAAAATAAATATAAAATAAAATAAACTCGTGTTACAACTGCCAGGTGCTAGACTGCACTGGTGATCAACAATCTAATTTCCACTGCTTCATTTAAATAAAAGGTCAAACGGTTTGCTAGGTTCCGATCACTTGATTTCAAAATACGCCTAAACTACTATACTCAACTATACTCAATATAGGACAAATAAGTTGTGTAATAGGTATTAATGTCAGCTGGGTGCCAACCCCCGTCTACCCTCTTAATATAAGCTTTTTCGCCAATTCAATGGGTCAACACCAATTTCAAAAGTTTGCGCTCTGAAAGAAGTAGAATTTCGGATTTTTATCGACAGAAATAGTAGGGGAGACCACAATTAATTGATCCAACAAGAATTATTCCCGTTCCCCGGTCACACTGAGGAAAGTTGGAGTTTTGGGTCGAACCAACATCGCTAAATTACTTTAACGAGTGAATTAATTTATGTGGAAGGATGCGTACTCGAGAAAAATAAGCATTTTATGCGACTAGCAAACTCTTTGTGTCTAACGGATGATACGCAGGAATCGATTGATGAATTTAAAATCAAAATGTTTACGCAATTCTCCTTCGAATCCCAAATTCATCAAGATATGCTGGAATACCAACTTTCAATTATTCGCAAAATTGAAATCGGGTGAATTTCACTTCGAGTAGAAAGAAGATTTTCCTCTGAAAAGCGGGGTATTCTTGCGGGGAAGTAAACCAGAGATCTGTTCAAATACTCCAAATTCTGGAATTTCTCAGTTTTTTAAGATTTTTTTAGCTCTAGTAGTTTTTTACTTAATAATTTTATTGTCTTTGGACCAATGACAACCATAAACGCACATCAGCCCCGTCGCCCGCGCCCGTGGCTTCTTACGTAGTTACTTTTTTTGATGGAAAGTTCTTGATATCTATAGTTTATAACAGAGAATAAAAATGTAAGTTCTTACCGTTCTACTTGCTGACATCATACCCAGTAAGTCCAACCTGATAAATCCTATTTTTGGTAAGTACCTACTCGTATCTAGAAGTCAGCTTTTAATATTGAAGAATGGCATACGGGAAAATTCGTTGTACTCATAAGGTCTGTTGTAGGCTCCTCTAGAGATGGGTACACAACACTTTCACTTTTAACCATAATGTTCAAGGTGTTACAGTATTTAGAGTGTTGAAATGCCACAAGGGACATGATGGCTTTTCTTCCATGTAGAGTCATTATCGATTTTTTATGTCTCACACGGTGGCCGCAAGCAAGCTTTCACTCTTCCAATAGGTAACATGAATCCCCCCAAAAACAACTCCGTTGTAAAAACTGGCCCGCCAAAAAACCTCAGCCGCAAAAAGGAATGATATCCATATTGCCCGCCAGCCACATATATAGGATGCTCGGTGCTTCGCATCTCGCTGTTGAGTGTGCATATATAAACCTGATCCTCCTATCCCTAACCTCCACCGTCAATGTGTTCCTGTTCCCTGTCTCCTTCCCACAACCCCCTCTCACCCTTAGTCACCCTCGGTTTCACCTAATATGTTTCCTCTGTTACACCAGCAGGGAGCTTTACGCTTCTTTCAATGCTGTTGGCGGGAGCTTTTTGCCAGATGAACAAGCCTGAATTGAAGCATTACTATATTATAAGTATTACTGGCGGTCAGGAGTAATCAGTGGTGGTACACCTATAATGAAGTAATGCTTCAATTCAGGCTTGTTCATCTGGCAAAAAGCTCCCACCAACAGCATTGAAAGAAGCGTAAAGCTCCCTGCTGGTGTAACAGAGGAAACATATTAGGTGAAACCGAGGGTGACTAAGGGTGAGAGGGGGTTGTGGGAAGGAGACAGGGAACAGGAACACATTGACGGTGGAGGTTAGGGATAGGAGGATCAGGTTTATATATGCACACTCAACAGCGAGATGCGAAGCACCGAGCATCCTATATATGTGGCTGGCTGGCAATATGGATATCATTCCTTTTTGCGGCTGAGGTTTTTTGGCGGGCCAGTTTTTACAACGGAGTTGGTTTTGGGGGGATATCACATCTTTTTGCATGGCTAGTTTTCGAGTGGTACTTATACAATACGGTTCAATTTAACAAAAGTACCTACGAGGTAACTAGTAAATTTTTTCCTAAATGAAGTTTTATCCTAGTCAAAATTTAGTAAAAAATTAGTACGCCTACTAATTTGCCTTTTTTTCTTCTTTTTGTGACAAGAATAATTATTTTTTGGAAATTATTGTTTGTTACCTACCTATCTGAAATGTGTTTGAAAAATAAGTAGTTTTAAAATTTTTGCGATTTGGCTAAATAGTAGTTTTAAAATTTTCGATTAATTAAAACAATTTACAATTTAAAAAAAATTATTAAAATTTAAAACTATTATTCTTATTATTACATTTAAAAAAATAGAAAGCATTAGAAATTTGAATGAATTTGAATTAGAAATTTTTTGAAAATTTGTTACATTTTTTCTTATGGATTGTGCAAATTTTTGTTGTTGAGAATCAGTACAATAATTGTAATTATTGGTGTCGAAGAGAAAGTGGAAAGAGAAAGTTTGCGAAAGGTAAAACGCACGTTTTTATACCAAAAATCGCGAATAACTCGAGAACCGTTGGGAAAAGTGACAATGAGCGCTACCCTCATTCGAAAGCCCATAAAATTTCCTATCGATCCTTAAACAGGCGCCACTCTACGACAATTTTTCTGACCACCGTTCAACTTTGATGTTTTTGGAAATTAGCCAAATCAGTAGATGTGGAATTTATTCACGTATTTTTGGCTGTAGATTAGTCGAATCGATTGAGATTTAGTTCAAAATTATTTAGCATATACTAGACAACCTAGCGGACATTTTAAGACCAACCGCACCAATTTCCATCAATTTTGGCGGCAGTTATTGTTGAAAATACAAAAATCACCATAACTCCTTTATTTTACCCCTTACGGAGCTCATTTTGATCTCAAATTAAACAGTTTCAAAAGCTGAATACAACTAAAAAAGAAAATCTGAAAAAGCTTCAATTTTGAAGGAGTTATGACCATTTGAAATTCCTAAAAAACACTATTTCCCCCCTAATTGGGGGGGAAATGGGGGGGAGGGAGAAAAAATGGTCAAAAGGCACTCCCTTGGAGCATAACAAACGTGTGTGCAAAATTTCAGCTCGATCCGATTTGTCTGCTGGGCTGTAGCCCCGTCAATGAACAACAACAACAACGAGAAGAAGAAGAAGAAGAAGAAGAACACGAAAAACGTGAAAAATAGTGGTTTTAAAACTGTTATACCCCCGACACCCGATGTTCCCGAGAGCTGAAATTTGGTTTACGTCCTCACGTGCCCCTGGAGAGTTGGTGTACAAAAAATCAACTCTCGAGACACTCAGGGGACCGAGCTACGGGATGGTGAAAACCCGAACTTGTTCCGTCGCGTAATCAGTGTCTCAGTCGCTTCGGTTTTCAGGGCTTCGGTTTACTTGGCGGGCGGGACGCTCCCGCGTCCCTAGATAGATACTTATTGTCCGGCAGATACAATAAATAGGACGTTGGAAAGTGGTCAAGTACCTAACTAATGTTGGTAAAAACTGATATAAAAAATGAAATAATCATTCGAAATCATTCACGCTATTGATTGCCATGAAATGTGCGATGTGGGGAGCCTCCGCCTACAAATACCAGTCAGAAGTCTTTTTACCATGACTGCTCAGGTGTCACTTAGCTCTTTTTAGGCTCCGAACGAATGAATCAGAAAAAAAGAAACATTCATACTTACTGTGATCAACTATAACCGCAGTAAGTGGAGAAAGCGTGCGCTGCGAAAGGACATTGACATGTGTAGGTACCTACTCATTACTCACACTATTCGACGTACTGGTAGCATCTTTCCGTTGATCACACCAAAACGAGTCGCTTGTGTTCGGTAGCTTCGAAAGGGCTTACCAGAGAAATGAATTGGTCATGGGAGCAACGTTCCTTTACTAAGGTCCAATTTAACGCAGAGTGGGTGGCAGGTAGGGTTGCCAACTTTTATTTGGAGAAAAGAAGTACTGATCAGAAAATTATTGAAAAAAACAAGTGTTCTCTTAAAAAAAAGTACGGTCCGAAACAAAATTTTGATTTCCTCGGTTCATCATCACCACCTCAACATGCGGAAATGAGCAGTATGAGCAGCACCTTATTAGGTACCTAAAATACCTACTGTTCATCAACAATTCTCTATAACTTCGTTTCCATACTTGGCTATTGGTAGAAAAAAACCTCAATACATCGATTTCATAAAAGAAATTTTTATTGGAGCAAATGCATATTTATTTATATATTCGTTTGTTCAGTGGCGGACACTGAAATCCTAGTGTAGTAACGACTTCCTCTCGGTAGCTACAGGTCGGCCACTGAAACTTTGCGTCCATGTGGCGCCCAATAGGTAGCGAACTATAACGATCAAGTCTTCCTTCCATGGTGAGCGGTGAGAAATTTGATATTCGTGTAGTGGCTGCGCTATGGACGAAATGGCGTCTTGTGTTGTTTAGAATCGAAAATGTTACTTTTGAGGGGAGAAATTCCCGAAAAATTATCTCTTATGATAATTTCTTCTTTGCATTATCTTTTATGATGATAAGAGATAATTATTTTTATCTTCTCCAGAAGAATGCGCCAAAGGGTAAAATGTTTCTGTGGCCGACCTGTAGTTGCTAGGGAAATAAAATTACTAAATTCAGTTTTAAGACGATGACTGAGCCCGATGATGAATAAAAGTATTTTAGCGTACTTTTTCAACTTGAGAAAGTACAATGTACAAATCATCAAACAGAAGTACTTACAATACTTCTAAAAACAAAGTACGGTTGGCAACCCTAGTGACAGGCCAAGGTCAAATGCTGATTTTTTATGTAGACAGTGGCGTAGTTGGCCAAGAAAATTTTGATTTTCCCGCCGACCACTGGTTTGTTGGTTACTTAGATAATATATTAGAGTCGGTAACTAGCTCATCTATGGTTTCTTCAGTTCGCCTGATGAATTCTGGGCCGACCTGATTGTAAATTATTTTCTAAGGTCAAATAGTTATACAACGTGCACCTATGATCTATGAATTATTTGTATCGGTATGGTATTATTACTTGCATTTATTTACGTCAGTAATAATCATCTAACAACAATTATTCTCAAATACCTTCTTTCCGTAGACACAAAAAGTAGACACAAGAAACCCATTCTTTAAAACGAACCTACAAACGGACTTGAAATGTTGAGGGTCAGCTACTGGTGGGTACTCTCAGAATAGGCAGTATGCTAATAAAGGATATACCGTCGGCATACAGGAGAAACTCTTTAAGTCAATTTTTGGCGAAAATCGGATTAATATGCTACCTACATTAATTTTTCATGCTCTTTGAATGGCGTCATCGATTTTCGTCTCTGGGTATCCGTTTCCATGGAAAACACGTTATGAGATCATTTTTTGTCGAATTTATACTGGAGAAATTAACTCAGTGACTTTCTGCGTTCTGGAAGTACAGCAAATTTTTGACGAACCATACTTGCCAAGGGCAAATAACTAGCAGAGGCCGCCGGTGGTCTATTCACCTAAATTACTGTTGATGAAAGCCTCCAATTTCACTTGAATACAATGATTCGTCCAATAGGATCGTTAGTATCGTCAAACCAAAGACCACATGGAGCAATGATTCCATCTCAGACATGAAACATTATCAGAAACACGCATACGAAATGCCAAAACATTTATCACTCACTGCTTTGCGAAACTACAGGAAATTGGAAATTGTACAATAACGGGTGGTTGATGAAACATGAATGGCCTATTCGAGTAACTTTGAATATCACGCAGGCCTCGTGTTACACTACGGTAGTACTTACATGTATACTGCGCTAAGAAGCTATGTAATTAAGATTATAACAACTACGCTTGAAGACCCACCAACAAATTGAAGTAACTATGTCGATAAAGATCATTAACTGGTTATGTGATAAATATTCAAATATAAATAAATATAAATAAATATTCAATCACAAAATACAAAGTTATTACATTTTATTGTAATTTAAAGAATAAATCAATTATTATTAATTGTTAAAGTGAGCTATTCTGAGGTATTTCGATGGGAAAACACCCAAAAATGGTAGTAGCCACTAATTACGTCGGCACCACCTACCAACAAATCCTTCTTTTTGAAGAGACGAAAAGTATCTCGGAACAAGATATTCGATATCACCAAGTTCTACAATGTTCTAATATTTCATTCATACCCATGTTGATTTTTTTTCCATGCCCGTATTGTAAACTTCTTCAACGATTCTCCGGGTGATCTCGAATAATCCTGTTAAACAAAATCCATTCAAATGTATAGAAACAAATTTCAACCCCCATTTTGCACCCCCTTCCTATTGATTTGAGAGTATGAAAGGAGGTGGTTCTTCACGTTACCTATATGAATAATTAAACTTAATTCATATGAACCATTTCTCGAGTGTTTTATTTCATTATACAATACACCAATGATCTGAGTAGTAGACATGAGTGGTCAATCAAACACCTAAATTAATACTTGGTTTGCCACGGTAATTTTACTTCACAATCTTATTATGACAACTTCTCAATATGACGGTATCTAGGAACGCGGTAGCGTTCCGCCCCGCCAAGCAAAGAAGTTGAGAAAACGAACGATGCCGAGTGCATGTTTACCGGACGTCACGAAACGCGTTTTCGAGGTATCCATATCTCGGCTCCTATTTGACCGATCAACTTGAAATTTGGTGTGGGTCTTCTTTGAGTGTATATTAGAAAGCCCTGAAAGTTTCAAATCGATAGGTCTAAAGGGAGCCGAGCTACATAACGTCAAAAACCCGGTTTTTCGGCCTTAGATTGTTCTTCTCCTTCTCCTTCTCCTTCTTCTCCTCCTTGTTCAGACAGGCAAGGCTGGAGCCTCTCCACGTTGACCGATTGACTTGAAATTTTGCACAGAGCTTCATTTAACCTTGAGACAGAGCCTTATATAAGATTTAACCCATTATCTCAACCCAAAAAAGTTTTAGAAACAAAAGAACAGAAACCTTAGGAAAATTCTGTCCACTTTGACGAGTCTACAGCCTGGGTAAAAGGACCAATCGACTTGAATTTTTTTTACATACCTTCTTTATAGCATGGCTCAGTGCCATTTGAACGAAATAAGCAATTATCTCAACCCAAAAAAAATTAGGGACAAAAAAACTGAAATTTAGGGTAATTTAGGCTAATTATGGCCATATCTCGGCTCCTAGTAGACCGATCAACTTGAAATTTGGTATGGATCTTTTTGGTGTGGATAATAGAATGCCCTGAAAGTTTCAAGTCGCTAGGTCTAAAGGGAGCCGAGTTATATAACTTCAAAAACCAATTACCATGTTTTTCAACTTTTTTCAGTCGGTCAAGGCTACAGCCTCTCCACCTTCGCCGATTGACTTGAAATCTTGCACGGAGCTTCGTTTCAAGTGTAGCAAGTGCCTTTTTTCTCCTTAATCAGTTAGGCATTTCCACCTTCACGGATTGACTTGAAATTTTGCACAGAGCTTCGTTTCAACATCAGACAGTGCCTTTTGAAAGGTTTAACCCATTATCTCAACCCAAAAACTTTTAGAAACAAAAAACTGAAATTTAGGCTAATTTTGGCAACTTTGACGAGTCTACAGCCTGGGTAACCGGACCAATCGACTTGAAATTTTGCATAGACCTTCTTTATAAAATGACCCACTTCAACAACAAAAAGATGTGATATCCCCCCAAAAAACACTCCGTGTAAAAATCACCCCACCTCGCAAATATCATTCTTCAGAGGCCGGAAAAAGTTATGATATCCACTTTCCCCGCCCGCCCTTTTCCTCATTAAGGAGCTAAGTATAATGAAAAGCTTAACCACTTCACAAGCACCGTACCACTTTCGAAATCTCCCCTTGGCGCTATTGCGAGACGTTTTTATTACTTCCACAAGCAACTAATACTTGTATAAAACGTTAACCACCATCAAGTATTAGTTGCTTGTGGAAGTAATAAAAACGTCTCGCAATAGCGCCAAGGGGAGATTTCGAAAGGGGTACGGTGCTTGTGAAGTGGTTAAGCTTTTCATTGTACTTAGCTCCTTAATGAGGAAAAGGGCGGGCGGGGAAAGTGGATATCATAACTTTTTCCGGCCTCTGAAGAATGATATTTGCGAGGCGGGGTGATTTTTACACGGAGTGTTTTTTGGGGGGTCAGTATTACGTGAGATTAAAGCTGTTTGTAGGATTTCATTTCACGATTGCCCATGCGCAGACATTTATCATTCCGAATAAGGGTTGTTTTCAAAATAGTTATTTTCTATCATTTTAACTGAATAAGCTTTCCACTGCCTCTTATTGTTTCATGTTGTTAAATTACTTGATTAGAAAATGTTTACTTTTAAAAAAAATAAAAGTAGCATGAAATTTTAATTTATTTCACGTTCCTTTTATCACAATACTCTGTGGAACGCTTTGTTATTTCAGGTGTTACATCGATAAATTAAACATCCTGTATGAACATAACTTCATAAAGACCACAGCCAACGCATAATAGACAAGTCTGTCTGGTGACTGTAGAAACCAAGATCACAACCATCGAACGAAGGACCCAAGTAAAAAAACTACTTGCATTTTCAGGCGTACAAAAATGTTGACACCTAGGGAAGATCACAACCATCGAACGAAGGACCCAAGTAAAAAAACTACTTGCATTTTCAGGCGTACAAAAATGTTGACACCTAGGGATGGATTTAGAATTTCCAAAAACGGATTCTGTTCAAAAATTGCAACAACGAAAAATCAAGTTCTGAAGATGTTGAAGCCACTGAAAAGCTTATTTCCGTCAACAATCCGCTAATACGTACTTTGATGGCTATCCGGATTTGGAGTTGGTCTGCTTTATGGGACATGAGTGATCTCTTTTTCTCTCCCTGCCATTTGGTACTGACCACATTACACACATATTTGTGATATTTGAGATGCTTGTGATACTGACATTCCTGCTGCATTCCACTCCTGATATGTTTCTTATGCGTTTACCTCCACATTGTTTTGAGTGTTACGAATCGTGCGCTTCCGTATTATTGTTATTAGTCGCTGCTGAAAACAGACCCCTTTTGTTTGGTTGTTTCAACTGGTTCTCTTGACGGAGCACCGATGTTTTGTTATTTTCGAGAAAACAGCGACAGTGTAGTTATGAAAGTCGTCGCCAACATTCCGTGTTGATTGAGTTTCGAACAGGTAGTGTACTCGTATATGAAAACCCCCTTGAAATAATGGAGCTCTATAGCGGGCTAAGAAAAACAATATTGGAACTAGTATGGTTTTTTCCTACATAATCCGTGTAATTTTATAATCAAAGAGAACTAGTTTGTAGTAATTGAGTTTCTGTAAATCCCAAAATCCAAGATACTAAGAAAGTCGTTGAGTTCAAGTACAAATTATAAAACGTAATCAAAGTAGATGCCAAAGAAAAATTCTCATCAAATCCAGTCATCAGTGTGTCCGGTAAATACCGGAATATTCCTTGTTTGGCGCTCAACTAATTCTTTGAACAAATGATAGTAATGAATTGAAATTTGGAGGGTATGTGTGCGACATTTCAAGCGAAACCCCTTGGTTATTTTACTTCGCGTAAGTAATGATAGGTATGAATTTATCTCATTAGGAGCAGCAGTAGCGTAAATGTGAAATCCTGGAAAAGTGTATTCAACACTTGAATTTTATCATTCAATTTTGGCGGACATTTTCAGTAGCTTAACAGTTTATGAAATTGAAATTTCATAACATTACATTATTTATATATGTATAAACATATTTATATGTTATGGGCTCGAGGAAATGCCACATTTTGGTTTATTATTCTAAATTTGAAGACAAATAGACTTCAAACGTCGATAAAAGATTATACAACAAAAAATTCGTCCATCAATCGAATGATATATATTTCGACGTAAAATAACTATTTTATACACCTAGACCGCTCAACAGAATTGCCTCAATATTCGAATTCATAGTAACATTCATAAAACGAAATAACTATAATGAGTCCGACCGTCGTGCCATTTGTAAGCCTACTCGAGAAGGAATTGCAATATCGTTATCTTCCATCAAGTTTCTCCATCGTGATGGCCTTGAGTGAACTAGTATTATCATGGGAAGAGGAAGCGTCTAAATCTAGAAGTTGTAACAATGGCCTAGGACCTATCGGATGATCGTATCTGAGCAAGACTCAGCTCTACGTGTATAGGGGCTAAATATAGTGTCAAAGAACTACGGCTGAATTTAAGTGCATCTGTCCCCTGAGGGGAGCGAGGAAACAATCGTTAACTTAGCTGACTCAGCTGACATATCTGCTCACGGATAAATCAATTTCAAGGGAATTGTTTCAATGTAAAAAATATATATCAATATCTTATTGTGTATTTATATATACATTTATAGAAGTCGAGCTATAATCGCCTTCTAGTGGCACTCAGGCAATTTGAAGGTGAAGGCTTAAATTCTTGAAGGAAGACACTTGAATTCTCTCTCTCCCCTATTCCGAAGCGGCTAACAACGAAGCAAGGCTCACTTGCAGCCGAATATAATTTCGAGAATCTACTCCAATCGTCGTAGTTTAATGTAAATCCACCAAGGCTGGACATGAGTTGCGATGACAAGCGGTCTTAGAGATGTTATTGTTATACAGGGGGCAATAGGGATCTTGGACTTGGTCTTTTCCAAAGGATTTAAGGTAGTCATGGCCTGAAGGTTTTTCAAGGCGACAGAAATGAGTTTATCTACGAGAAATAGAATACAATTGTTGCAATACAATTGTTGCAAACCTACTAAGAATCAGGTACTTACTACGTTTCATTCGTCCAGGAACACGGTGCTTCAAAGCTAAACTCCATACATATCAAGGGGATGTTGATTCATCGTTCCTGAATATATTTTGTGGTATAATTATTAAGTTGTTAACAAAAGGGCAAGTTAGTCCGTTTCGTGACATGTGTGATTCTTGACAATCTTAGATGTGCTCACCTGTAATAAGCTGAGGAAATGAAAGTTATTCTTTGCTGTAGGGAGAGATTTAGGGCTCCAGTGTAGATAAAATGTTGTTGTCCACCTTCGATAAATTATTTGGGACATGAAAAACGGCTGGAAGAGCTATTTTCGACTGTCAGCAACCGTTAAGACTTCTTTCTGCCGATCGGAGATAACAGTTAATCCTGCCCTTACTATGATTGATGGGATTTGTGTGCGCCTCTCTGGTGGAGAGATGTATTATAGTATTGGAATGACTCAGAGAAGAGTTAGCGATTTCTCAACATGTGAACATTTACAAGCACTGCTACGTCGGTCAAATGGTTAGACTTGCCAGGCACTGGCCTAAAGTGATGTCTATTTGAATACGATCAGAAAAACTCTGCAAATTCTTGACACAACGGTTTATTATCTTCTTTGTACAGATCACCCCTCTGTCTAGATCACTGAATGATAGATGAATTATTATTATGAATTATCATTAATTATTAATAATTATTATCAAGTAGTGTGCTTTATTATTAATTATTGTTGGTTATTAATAATTTTTATAAATTATTATTACTAATTATTATTGATTAAGTCGAAATGGGAAAACCAAGTGCTGCTTGAATCAGCTGAGCTAGTATGAAAAAATCCACAGTCATGCAGCATGGCTATAAGAGCGAATTTTCGGAGAAATTGCTGGTTTTATGTCCAATGTCTCCATTAAAGAACATGATGTCCATGAAGAACATCTCAAGTAACAACCACGTTTCTTCATAATCAAAGTACTCAAGTTTGAGAACAAAATAAGGTATCTGACTGCACGATCGTATTCAGCTGTAAAAACCTTTAAAATGAGGTGTCACTTGCCAGACTTTCACTGTTTGGGTGAACATTCTGCCCATCTACAAACTTAGCCTTTCAATTGCCAAGACAGATTTGTTAATGCAATTTCGAACTTTTTATCTCAATTCTATCAAGAGTTATCGTCTGGAATGACACATACATAAATATATAAATAGATATATAAAAGATATATAAATATAATATATTTATATAAATAATATATTTATAAATAATATATAAATAATATATTTATATATTTACATATCATGTAAATAGATAATTTTTGTTATCTTATGTCAGTGGATTCAGGATGTTCTGAAACGGATTTTGGTATGAAAATGTTTCGAAAATTCGAGTTTTAAAAATGTTGGACCGAGAACAATAGCTACATCTTCTTCTAGCTACAAATTCGCTAATACATTTTCTTCGAAAATTCGCTAATTGACCCGACAAGCTGCCTGACGATTCACTCTCATATTAACGGCTTTTTATCAACCCCAACTTTGAGCCCTCATTGTGATCGACGGCTGGTCGTACAAAGCTGCGGATGATCTTAAAAAATTCTAAAAAATAAAATCTATTAAATTTGAACTAAAAACTGTACCATTCCATTTGATGTTTTCGAGTTTTGAAGTTTTCAAAACCGTATTCACTCTTTGAACGTCAAGTCAACAATTCAGAATAAACAAGGTGGACTAATCAGTGTTATCTGATACCATTTTGATGACCAGAGATGTTGGATGTAGTAATTAAAACGGTTTTGGGTTGTTTCTCGGAATGGAATGGTTGTATTGGGGATATTGCGTGCATATTTTCAGCGAACTCAATAGCTTGCAAGAGTCGTTGTGTATGATATTAGTATTATTTCGCTATCTATCCACATGTTCTTTTGCCTATTATAGAATTTTCGAGGAAAATGCGCAATAGAACAGCTTTAGAATTGTTGAAACATGCGGTTTTGAAAAACCTCTTCATACAAATCCGTTAGTAATTCCATAGGAAACGACCCAACGCATGGATCGGAGGTTTTAAATTGTGAGGGTGTGCTTTCAGGACCTTCAGTATTCACTGGAAAGCTCTTGGCATCTTGCCCTGAGCTAAATTCATCCGAATTGAGGGAGTTTTCATAGTTCCCAAACCTTCCACGATTATAATCGTGTTCAGATCATTGAAATTCTGTGAAATGATTTCTCTTTCACACGAGTTTGAATGGGCCCGTACAGCTCGTAGATTGACACAGTTCTGATTGTCTCACTACAATAACATTATAATAACGAGAACTGGGGCATTTCCCATTCGACTCCTGGCAGAATGTCTACAATAACTGTCCAGCAACTGACGGACAGACCTTAGTTGTGAATTGTTCTTATGTTTACCCCTAAAAATCCCACTAGAATTGAGAAAAATGTTGTCGCAATCAGTAAGAAATTTTACTGTTTCCAACAGATTTTTGGCGTTGAAAACACATTTAAACAGCATATTTTATAGTACGTTGATTCACCATGCCATGTTGACGCATTACGCTGATGTAAACGGACTGAAAAAATGGACTATCAGGGACTGCTAGACCCCACGGCACGACGGTACAAATACCCATACGTACTAACTTATGGATATATCTTACATTTTTTTTTTTATATATATCCTTCGGCGAGAGGCCAATATCGGTCTGCTTATTTCAAACTTAGTTAATAAATTGGACTTTTAGTCCGTTCAGAAATATTTTTTTAATAATCGATACATATATTTCGTATATCAGAAACATAACAACTGAGCTATCAACTTAACGTTTTTCAACTGTTCATAAATATGTGGACTTTATTATTATTAAAATTTCAAATCGTAGGGACGGGAAGTTCAGCACCGTGAACCAATGAATAACCATGGTTCTTGCAGAAGCAAGGAATAATTCGATTTTTATGATACTTATTTGAAACCACCCATAAACCACCAATTTACTCTCGCAAACTATGAAACTAATGGTGAGCTACCAGTACATTTGTTTGCCCATGCGTAGAACTTATTTCCCTTAATTAGCGAAATCGTCCATTTCCTCAGTCGGCCACAGGAGGGAAATGAGGAAATGAGGCAATCGCCGAAGCTTTCTCAAAAAAAAGCTGGGTTTCGGTTTTAAGCCATCTTCATTAAAAAACTATGATTGTTGAATTGAACAGTTCTTGGGTCTCCTGCGTGTGTTTTTCAAAATCATGACCACGGTTTAGAGGTTATTAGATTTATTGTTTTTGAGTAATCAATTTTTATTTACTTGATTCACTCAAGTCGGTGGTGGTGGAGATACCTCGATTCGCATGTCGAGTTCAAGAAAACAAAGTCTTTGCGCCTACAGGTCAATGTTATCGCCGTTGAAGTGAATGGCGAAAAATCGTGTGAGAAGTTCACTTGGGACCTTCAAGTTGCCGAGCGTGATGTATGAGGAAACCGCGTCCTGCCCTTCTCGCAAGAATCACCAAATGCCAAGGGCTTGTACCTTCGTGCCGTGAGGTTCAGCAGCGTCACTGATAGGGCTACCATTTTCTCGGTCTGGTGACGTGTTCCGGAAACCCTAGTTATTTGTGATTAGAATTGAAAGTATCTTTTCCGTTTCAAGTTATTTGAAGATAATTTGCTATTTTCTCTATTTGCCTGCTCATCCCGACACTCTTCAAAATCTCGGAAACCACTCCATGAGCGGGATGTAAATCGGGGGGGGGGGGGGGGGGGGCGCTAATTCCTGTATCTAGGAACGCGGTAGCGTTCCGCCCCGCCAAGCAAAGAAGTTGAGAAAACGAACGATGCCGAGTGTATGTTTACCGGACGTCACGAAACGCGTTTTCGAGGTATCCATATCTCGGCTCCTATTTGACCGATCAACTTGAAAATTAGTATGGATCTTCTTTGAGTGTATATTAGAAAGCCCGGAAAGTTTCAAATCGATAGGTCTAAAGGGAGCCGAGCTACACAACTTCAAAAACCCGGTTTTTCGGCCTTAGATTGTTCTTCTCCTTCTTCTCCTCCTTGTTCAGACAGGCAAGGCTGGAGCCTCTCCACGTTGACCGATTGACTTGAAATTTTGCACAGAGCTTCATTCAACCTTGAGACAGAGCCTTATATAAGATTTAACCCATTATCTCAACCCAAAAAAGTTTTAGAAACAAAAGAACAGAAACCTTAGGAAAATTCTGTCCACTTTGACGAGTCTACAGCCTGGGTAAAAGGACCAATCGACTTGAATTTTTTTACATATCTTCTTTATAGCATGGCTCAGTGTCATTTGAACGAAATAAGCAATTATCTCAACCCAAAAAAAATTAGGGACAAAAAAACTGAAATTTAGGGTAATTTAGGCTAATTATGGCCATATCTCGGCTCCTAGTAGACCGATCAACTTGAAATTTGGTATGGATCTTTTTGGTGTGGATAATAGAATGCCCTGAATGTTTCAAGTCGCTAGGTCTAAAGGGAGCCGAGTTATATAACTTCAAAAACCAATTACCATGTTTTTCTACTTTTTTCAGTCGGTACTTTTTTCCGGCCTCTGAAGAATGATATTTGCGAGGCGGGGTGATTTTTACACGGAGTGTTTTTTGGGTAGTAACTACTTGGATGAGGCTACGGTCAGTGGAACATGGAACATGTTGGAGGGGGTATTTCATTCATAGATATATCTCCATAAGATCCAAATCGAACTCATTTGAATGCCAACTGAGTGTCAATGTTGAACTCAATTGATCGTGGGAATTATATTAAACACTGGACTGTTGGAATTTCGGATTTTGGCTCAATGGAGAGGGTTCAACAGGGAAAATAATATTATGTTTATTTTTTGCTATCATTTTGCTCTCTGATGCAATCAATTCAACCAAATTGCTTTCCTATGTAAAATATGAGTCATTCAGCACTTTCATGCGGTATATAATACGTTTGAGCTTATTGGGCTCTAGAAACTGGTCCAGTACTTAATCATTCTCTCTGTATTCCGTTGTATAATACCGATATGGCAACAATTATAGTTATCGTGTCCTACCGAGTAAATTTTGGAATATTCACTCCGACCTATAGCGAATGAGGCGTGGGACGCGGTGAGGCAACGGTATTAATTCAAGTGTAAAAAAAGCAATTTTTATTTGAATGCAGGGTAATCGTGAGTCGACTCAACTCTCCCTATAAAGTGGACTAATGGAGCAGTTTCCTCTCCTCAGGATGCTTGAGTGGGAAGGTCAATTCATATGAACACGTAATCACGGGATTACTTTTTATCTCGTCTTCCCGTGTCGTGTTTCACTTGACGCTTCATACTCCCTGACTGGAGCAGACCAATTGAAGATACCGTTTCAAGATCAAGGACGATTCGAGGACATTATCTGCATCATTCGTGCTGACGATGGAAGCTCTAGGCTAACAACATAAGTGCCTGCGTTTATGGTAGGAAATTGCAACGAGCGCTCAACTGAAGCTACACGAACACGAACCCATGGACAGATCTACCTATCTCATTTTGTGCAATTCATTAGAGTTTGGTATTTTACTTCATCCCTAACCCCAAAAAACACTCCGTGTAAAAATAATCCTCGCAAATATCATTATACAGCAACCGGAAAAGGGTGAGCGGGCTCAAGCCATGGTGGTTAACCACTTCACAAGCACCGTACCCCATTCAAAATCTTCCCTTGGCACCATGGCTTGAAGTTTTTTTTTTACTTCACATATTCACAGCATTTTTTGGGGGGATATCACATCTTTTTGTTGTTGTAGTTGAAAAACAAATTAATAAAATTATAAATTAATTATATATGAATAAATTATTTATTAATAAAGTTCTAAATTAATAAAACAAATGAATTAAGCAGAGGATAAAGGAGAGGCTGTAGCCTTGCCTAACTGAATAAGAAGAAGAAGATGGTAAGGGTGAAGAACCGGGTTTTTGATGCTATACCTATAACTCGGCTCCCTTTAGACCTAGTGACTTGAAACTTTCGGGGATTTTTCTATCATCAACGCCAAGAAGACTCAAACCAAATTTCAATTTGATCGGTCAAATAGGAGCGAGATAAACGCGTTTCGTGACGTCTGGTAAACATTCACTCGGTACTGTTCGTTCTTCTCAACTGCTTGGCGGGGTGGAACGATACAGCGTTCCTAGATAGTATATAAATCTAATCATTAAATGTTTTTAAATCCCTGGTATTTTGGTATTTTCAACATTCAGCAAATACTTATCACCATAGTACGGTTAGTATCAACATTCTCAATGTGGAATACATTTCCATTTTATTGTTCTTTGAAAGTTGAGAGCCTGTTGTGGGTTCATGTAATTTTCTCCTTTCGCTTACTGAGGTCACGGATTGATTTGTACAGAACTGCTGACCACAGCTATAATAACATACAGAAAGGAGCTAGGAAAAAGGTAGGCATGAACAAATATTCCTACATTAGAGAACAAAAAGAAGTCGTAAGGTGTTTGATTGTTTTCCAATGGGGCTATAATTAAGTGGCCATCACAATACTTCATATATAGCTATATATCTAGTTTTGATATTCATACCGTAGAATACCTAAATTCCCACTGCTATTAGAAAGTCATTAGCTTTGTTGTATCATACGAGTATTTGCTGGCCTGCAAAAACTGCTGGGTTTGATTTCTCCTCCCCCCCCCCCTCCTCTACAACAAAGAGGATATGTTTAGACATAGAAACCAGACCGATACTCATAATTTAAGATTTTGAGGCGCGTTAAATTCGAATGAATACCACAATCGCCTTCTTTCATAATACGAATGAGCGCTATTAAGTGCTAGATTGCACTCTGATCGTCAATAGGGAAACAGAGTCATCCTCTACACCTCCTACGTGTTCTCTAACAACTGGATATCATGGAAGGCTTCAAGACCTGCCAGTCTGATCACAATAAATCAGCTGCTTCTGGCTCGTGATACACCTTCTAATGATTAAGCAATTATTACGTCCCAACTCGATTACCTTGAGTCTGAAAATGAGAGCCAAGACAAAAAAAAGTGACGCGTTTTTTCTCCCTCCTTCCATCTCTGTATGTCTTCCTCGTCTGTGTTTTTTTCTATCATATTACGAAGAATAGTTTGGTGAAACAGCAGGATTCCGTCTATTAAGTCTAATTACTAGACGTGACGGTCTCGCGTCTTGCGAATTCGGTGATTACGAGTCTTGCAGGTGGGTGGGAATGGTCCTCTACCCATGTTTATTAATCAGTTACAGTGGGTGTCAAAATACCCATCAAATTATAGTGTGGCGATCGGACCGGGAAATACTTATCTCAATGTCGGGATCAGATGGGCTGAACAACCACGCGGTGTTCTGGTCTCAATTGGCGAACGTGATCTTCCAGCCTTGGGATGCCTACCATCTTTTTGTTAGGGCATAGTCTCCATTTCAAACGCGTAATTATTTCTGCAGGTACTGTTGGAAGCAGTATTTTCTTATTGCTTTTCGGGTCGAGTAAGGAAAATAAAAACTTAGTATTCAACTCATTATTCGACTTTACTTAGGAACGGCTCGAACAATTTTGATGACTCACATGAGGAGTCGACAAACATTTCATTCGTCAGCATGAATGCTATTGATTAACAAGTGTGGCATGTAGTATTTTGGTGAAGATCGTGTTGAGTCTTGATTTCGAGTTCTACCTTAGCTGAATTTTATAAAATTTAGCTTAATAACTGCAGGTTTGAAACCATCAAAGGGAAAATCTCTAACTCCCTAAGAGAGCTCCTGTTCAGTTTAGGCACGCTCAAGTAACAGATTAGGTACCTCTCTCACTGCTGTAATCACCATTATATTTTCGGAAGACCATCTATGGCACAGCTTAATATAGCGGCTGAAAATATACTGGAAATCGTTCGCTAATTGATTGCTGTATAAACGAATACACTAACAGTGTCAGAACCATTATCATACCATGATCTTTAACGCAAAATAAAACGGAACGATTAATTAGTTGTAAGTCCTCTAATTTACTTGTTTCGGGTTCATGAGCATCCTTATCGATATCCAATTTTACCCAATAGTGTTGTTCAGCGTCAGGGACAGTTGGCATGAGGGATTCATTTGTGTTGATAATGAGGAGTAGGGAGGGATATCAGACCGCATCTATTGAGCTCCACGATGAGAGGAAACACTCGTTAACTGACAAGTAAGAAAATCAAAAGCTTGCACGACCATGCTCAGGGTCACTGTTTCATATTACGAAGGAGCCTGCTTGAGTGACACGGCAACATCTCATAATTACGGACATTTCATATTCCATCTAACTGGCACATAGTCGAGTGCCTACGGATAAGTAATAACGTTGTTTGCTGTAAGGTGTTCAAGCATCATATAGTATGTATAATACATAGTATATATACTATAAAGCAAATACTAAAATTCATTTTAAGCTAATATGCCCTCAAATTTCTTCTATTCTGACCATCCATGTTAATAATATGTAAAATCATCTGAACGCGAGGAACTTTATGTCAAGTTCAGTAAAATCATTTATTTCAGGGAGAATATACTCGTTACTTCCTAAATATTGAAAAATCCGTATTTAAGAGTCAAACACTGTCTAAAGAAATGTCCTGTCTGTAAAAATGTTTGTGGCAGGGCTCCCGGGTTGTGGGAGACCCCTTTCATTGTGGTGTTTCAATAATGAGTTGCAAGGACCGCCTCACAGAAGTAACTTGACGGCAGATATCTTTATCTGCTAGGAAACATTGCATTCCCAGGCAATGTGGCTGTCAGTATCGTTGCTAGATTGTTACGTATGCAGACGGTGCTACCCCAACCATCACCAGTCTGGGCTATGATGCTATATCGAACCCCACGAATTTCATCCAGCAGAGATAGTAAGATTCCGGAAACCCTTCACGTGTTTCCAGTTCTTTGGTGGTTATACGGATAATTTTACTTTTGATGACGACTTCAAGTGAAGAAGAAGAAAATTGGATTGACAGAATGCACCCATGGGTTTTCCAGTGAGCACACGACAGCAAGTCAAAGAACACTAATAGTAAAGGATTTACTCATAGCCATTCATAACCTACAAGACCAACTTATGGAAATACCGGTTAAGACTCAGTGGAATTATTGGTAGAGTAATCAATACCTCGTCCCCATGACTAATTTGTACCTACTTGTGATGGAGGCTCGAATAATTGTTACTATATTTTACATAATACGTAGATATAAATTGTAAAATGTTTCAACATTTTATAAAGCTCTTGTCCTACCAAATTGAAAGACTGAGGTTAGATAATCCTGTGAGCTGCCAGTTCAGGAAACGCCCTCCATTACTTTTGTATTCGAAAGACTTGGCTTGTCTCGTTCTGACTGCTCCCGCAACAGAAGCCATTCTGTAACAATAACCGATAATAACTCAGATCTCAGTCCATTATTGTCATGCTTCAATACTCCCAGTCAAAGAATTGGGAGACGTTGGAAGGATGTTCAGTATTCGTGAAAGTATGCTCTACGGGATACCATTATTTCAAGTCCAATATTATAATAATTATTAACAACAATTTTGTGTCTACGTAATATTTGTATACTGAGCCTTAATGAATTGCGTTCCAGGTATTTACACGATCGTTGAAACCAGGGGATGAAGACAGTAGCAGGTACGATTAGATAATGAGTATTTCCGCCCACCATCTCATGCACCTTCACAGCTAAATAACACCTAGAGTCCTCCTTTGAACCTCCCCCACAATGTGGGTAGCTTTATTAGGGCCTCGGACATTCGAGCTACTGTCACCTACGTAACCATCGCCTGATTCCATTTCAGTGGTGGGAAATAAAATATTCCTTCCTTCGAAGGCACTGTAGAAAATTATTTGAATAAATTGATCAACTTCAATAACCATTATAATTACTTTCCGGGGAGTTTTAAATCTAAAAAGCTTGACCTCTTCTTCATTCATCGGGAAACCCTCTTACTAACTAATTAGTTCATTTGATGTAATTATTGAACCCCCCAAAAACAACTCCGTTGTAAAAACTGGCCCGCCAAAAAACCTCAGCCGCAAAAAGGAATGATATCCATTTTGCCCGCCAGCCACATATATAGGATGCTCAGTGCTTCGCACCTCGCTGTTGAGTGTGCATATAGAAACCTGATCCTCCTACCCCTAACCTCCACCGTCAATGTTTTCCTGTTCCCTGTCTCCTTCCCACAACCCCCTCTCACCCTTAGTCACCCTCGGTTTCACCTAATATGTTTCCTCTGTTACACCAGCAGGGAGCTTTTCGCTTCTTTCAATGCTGTTGGCGGGAGCTTTTTGCCAGATGAACAAGCCTGAATTGAAGCATTACTTCATTACAGTTGTACCACCGCTGATTACTCGTGACCACCAGTAATACTTATGTTAGCTTGTTCATCTGGCAAAAAGCTCCCGCCAACAGCATTGAAAGAAGCGTAAAGCTCCCTGCTGGTGTAACAGAGGAAACATATTAGGTGAAACCGAGGGTGACTAAGGGTGAGAGGGGGTTGTGGGAAGGAGACAGGGAACAGGAACACATTGACGGTGGAGGTTAGGGGTAGGAGGATCAGGTTTCTATATGCACACTCAACAGCGAGGTGCGAAGCACTGAGCATCCTATATATGTGGCTGGCGGGCAAAATGGATATCATTCCTTTTTGCGGCTGAGGTTTTTTGGCGGGCCAGTTTTTACAACGGAGTTGTTTTTGGGGGGATATCACTTCTTTTTGCATGGCTAGTTTTGAGTGGTACTTATACAATACGGTTCAACAACTTATACAATACAAAAGTACCTACGAGGTAACTAGTAAATGTTTTCCTAAATGAAGTTTTATCCTAGTCAAAATTTAGTAAAAAATTAGTACGCCTACTAATTTGCCTTTTTGTTTCTTGTCTTTGTGACAAGAATAATTATTTTTTGGAAATTATTGTTTGTTATCTGAAATGTGTTTGAAAAATAAGTAGTTTTAAAATTTTTGCGAATTGGTTAAATATTAGTTTTTGATTAATTAAAACAATCAACAATTTAAAAACAATTATTAAAATTTAATACAATTATTCTTATTATTAAATTTAAAAAAACTAGAAAGAATTAGAAATTTGAATAAATTTGAATTAGAAATTTTTTGAAAATTGGTTGCATTTTTTCTTGGGGATTGTGCAAATTTTTGTTGTTGAGAATCATTACAATAATTGTAATTATTGGTGTCGAAGAGAAAAAGGAAAGAGAAAGTTTGCAACTGGTAAAACGCACGTTTTTATACCAAAAATCGCGAATAACTCGAGAACCGTTGGGAAAAGTGCCAAAGTGCGCTACCCTCATTCGAAAGCCCATAAAATTTCCTATCGATCCTTAAACAGGCGCCACTCTACGACAATTTTTCTGACCACCGTTCAACTTTGATGTTTTCGGAAATTAGCCAAATCAGTAGATGTGGAATTTATTCACGTAGTTTTGGCTGTGGATTAGTCAAATCGATTGAGATTTAGTTCAAAATTATTGAGCATATTCTAGACAACCTAGCGGACATTTTAAGACCAACCGCACCAATTTTCATCAATATTTGCGGCAGTTGTTGATGAAAATACAAAAATCACCATAACTCCTTTATTTTCCCCCTTAGGAAGCATTTTTTGATCTCAAATTAAACAGTTTGAAAAGTTGAACACAACTAAAAAAGAAAATCTGAAAAAGCTTCAATTTTGAAGGAGTTATGACCATTTGAAATTCCTAAAAAACACTATTTCCCCCCTAATTGGGGGGGAAATGGGGGGAGGGAGAAAAAATGGTCAAAAGGCACTCCCTTGGAGCATAACAAACGTGTGTGCGAAATTTCAGCTCGATCCGATCTGTCTGCTGGGCTGTAGCCCCGTCAATGAACAACAACAACGAGAAGAAGAAGAAGAAGAAGAAGAACACGAAAAACGTGAAAAATAGTGGTTTTAAAATTGTTATACCCCCGACACCTGATGTTCCCAAGAGCTGAAATTTGTTTTACGTCCTCACGTGCCCCTGGAGAGTTGGTGTACAAAAAATCAACTCTCGAGACACTCAGGGGACCGAGCTATGGTAGGGTGAAAATCCCAACTTGTTCCGTCGCGTAATCAGTGTCTCAGTCGCTTCGGTTTTCAGGGCTTCGGTTTTCTTGGCGGGCGGGACGCTCCCGCGTCCCTAGATATCTCAAGAGCATAAAAACTCGAATTCAATTTTTTTTCGTTTTCCGTATCATTACCTATCTTAGTCGTACGAGTATAAACTTGGTGGATGCATACCGACTCATCTCCATTTCTGGCAGCGATTCGAGATTGCGAGATAATTTCAATATAATATTATTCGACATCTAAATTGCTGGCTTCCACGTATCATTGCTCATTCAAGTCAAGAATTGATTCCCATGAGATTTCGTTGGCGAAATCAAAGCGCAATCGGTGCTTTCAATATCACCAATGTCAATAATTGACAATTATTGTTGTTTGAGAATTCTGTATTTATGTGTTTAGGACTCTGTATTACTCCTTTCTGTGTTTGTCCGATATCCGTACCTACAGTTCCAAAACAGTGTAAATCAACATGACATGTGAGAACATACTCCTAATCTATTGACGAATTGAAGACCTATATTATGTAGGATTATACAGTCTCTAGAAAGGAATTGGTTCACGGAGTTGATGCGCCAAATCGAGCTTTATGGTCTATATACCGAGGAAGCGTCTAGTAAAAGTCACAATGCTAGTCATATATAGATGTGGGCAGTATGCAATGAATGGGAGGATTTGTCCTTCTCGGGCGGGAAGCCGTGATGGTTGTCCATGACGCCAAACGCGATTGGGACAGGTGGAAAATAAGATGGGGAGACGAGCCGGAGGGAGATACGGCATGAGATGTCAGCATCAATTCGATAGAGGTAGCTGAGCCAAGCAGTGAATGCAGGAAATCGGTTCAAGAGGACAAGGCTCAAGGATCTTGTGCCTTTACACCGAAACCTTCCTGAAAATTACCTTTAACTTCTCTTCCAAAGTAAGACTTAATAGGTTCAAATGGAGAAGCCCCAGCAATAGCTCAATAAATAACTAGGCTATTACAGTAACTTATTTTCGTTAAATTCCCCCAAAAGGTTGAGTGAGTGTTTAGGGTAAAAGAAAGAGAACACTATGGCACAGCGTGAGGGTAGAGGGAACGTCCAGGGTGGAAGACCGCAGTCATGCAGCATGTCAATAAGAGGGAGCTTTCGAAGAAATAACTAGTTTTATGTAAAATGTGATGTTTGTACATCTCATTCGACCATTGTTTGCCGAGTAAAACCTCAGTTGGTCGAATTTTCAACACTGAACACGATGGTGAAGTCAGAATTGCGATATCTCGTTCCGTTATCAGATTAGAGCAGACGAACCGTGTTGAATGAATATCTCAAGTACAACCATATTGCTTCATCTTCAAAGTGCTCCAGTTTGACAACGGAATATGATACCGCAATTCTGACTTCACCATCGTGTTCAGCGTTAAAAAATCTTTGAACTGAGGCGTAATTTGTCAGACTGTGCCATTTTTGGAATTTCTGGGTAATTCCCCCCCCCCCCCCTCTAACTCCTCGAAACCTCCCTTGGAGTGGCCCTATTCTACCCAAACCCCTCTATTTAGTACCCTGTTTTTCAAACATTTTCCTGGGGGACGGGGTTTAATCGGGGGTGGGGATATCGACCCTTCCATTAATAGTTTGAACGTCTGTTGGAGTTTTTTCTTGGTTTGGACGAGTTTTCCCATCGTTTCGGTAGTTGAGCCCGCCATTTTACAGTAGGAACCCGATGATGAGTTTCAAGCATATGTTAAAGAGATAACTTGAGGATATCCACAACAGATGAGGGAATCCCTTTCAGCAATTGCGTCATATATCCTGGCAGCATGAAATTGCCTTACGATTCTATGAAGGTTGGCACTGATCAATTACTGAGTAATTTTCCCCACCATCTTTCCACATGGCTCAGGTTGAGTCATCTGAATCCGGTAGCTACGCTTTATGATGACCAGATGATCCACGGTTGTCTGTTTGATCAGAAAAATGGCAATCGAAGAGCCAGTTCCACAATCCCCCAGTAAGCCAGTATGTCCTTTACAATCGGGACATAGCAACCCCTTAGAGGTCCACAGCCTGTGTATCCCAATAGGACACCGTCTGTTAGTTCCACCGCTTCGAATTACCATTGACCCAACGACACGTCTTTCTGTCTTGACGAAGGTCAGCCTCATCGTTCCCTCCAACGCCTCTCCGGTTCCTCACTGCGAGTATCCCCCGGACGTTACTAAACGCCTGATCATTTCCACGGTTTGATGAGCCGCAATGTTGTTCCGTCCAACATGTTCCACGACAGCAAAAGTGATTTCGCAAATGACCAAGGATCCCGGCGCTTGACCAACTGGCGGGATGTCGTTTTTAGGCGTAACTTGACAGTCCTTCATTTTAGCACGCTGCTTTTACTTCAGACGTCATTGGCCAACCGAACCAGCAAGAATATTGCAGATTACACCCACATTTGATTCACATAATTGCCAGTTACCTGTCAGCTGCCGGTGCCAGCTGTTTCGAGGTTGGGCGTTAGTGGCTGTCTATTAAAGAAAGGAAATACGTACTCTAGGTATTGCACGACGTTTACGAGCATTTTATCGATATAAATTCGTTTCAGCGCCATTTGAATCCACCTTAGATTTTAAAAAAGTATATACTCGTATGTAGCGAAACAAAAACCCCTTTTTCAGTGGGGAATTTCTGTCCGTGGAGATAGGTATCCGAAAATTCCAAATTCTTCCAAGATACGGCCGTAAGGCCAAATTCGAAGACGGGCGATTTGGAACACAATCGAGGGGGTCAAATTTTATTTTTTGTCAAGGAAAAGTGCCGAAAACATCCCAAAAAAATATCCTTGGGGGTTTGGGGTCCATTTATTGACTTTCGAACGAACATAAGTCCACTGTTATTGTGAAGTAAATTTTTCCGTGCGTTTTGAGATCTAGATATTTTGAACATTAGGTGACGAATTTTCGTAATCAAAATGTTGAAACAAATTATATTTTACCGATGATATATCCATAAATAGTTTGCTTTTAAAAGACTTCTCGATATCTAAATGCTGTCATGCTATTCCATTTTTGGTTTGAACTCATCATTGGAGAAAGAATGACTTCACGGAGAAACCTGTTCACTAAAACCTGACTGAACCCAGTTTCTACATAGCTGGAAACGTCTGATAAGTTAGTGACATTTCCTCACAATGTTTGGGAACTCTAACCTTTATACATGTTGTATTTATATTTTTACATAGTTGGCGTGTGTCCTACATAGAGTGATCTACATAGGCAGATCACTCTATAACAATCTATAAAACTTGGATGAAATCTAACGGGAATATCCACGAGAACTATGCGTTACTTCTGCTCGGATTGGATCACTCGGTCTGAATGAAAATCATACAAGACTGCTCGGGATTTGAGGACTGTGGGGTCCTCTGAACAGTTCATCGAAATAAATTTCACCTCGTTTGTTCTTCCAGGGAGATATCGTGGTAACTGAGAAGCTAGTTACCTCAATCATGATGTAAAAATGTTCCTCTCTTTCGTAGTTCGTTTATATATTCATTCGAACTATAACGAGTTACGTCCAGTTGTCCTCATATTTGCGACGGCCCCAATATTATAGGAGACTTGGTTAATGAAGCATTATTGTTGTTTCTCCCTGAGCAACGCTCGACCTCCTCATTCATTGTTGGCCTTGGAGCTTTTCAGTTATCCGGTTCACATGGTGTGGAGGTGTGAACTTTTCAACGGGACTCCCTCACTTTGAGAGAAAGGCTTCGAGATCAGATAAGGTAGTTGTTTTCCAAGATCGCTCAATACGAAATCCAAACGGCGCATGAGGTCAGGCCAAGCGGTATTTTCGAGGTCCGTATTAAGGCCTAAGGTAATACATTATAAGTTAAGTATAACTGAATTCTTCGCCTCTAAACATATGTGATATTTTCAAGAAATATTATCATTATTATATTTGTTAAATGTTATTTCATAATCCATGACAATTTTTTTTTAAATCAAGGTATTTTCATCCCGATGAGAAATATACATTTGTCTGAAATTGGTCGCTTCTTCCAGAATTATTTTTCATTTTACTAACTCGAAAATCGAACATGTTTGTAGATTATGTAGTGAGCATCTAAAATTCCATAAGTAGGTACCTATAACAGATCATTTGTTTCTATTCTTCCTTAGTCGCACGTTACTTACACCCTTAGTATTCATCAGATTCTACACTCAATTTTTTTAAATTGTTGTTGGCCTACGTAGTCTTATTCACTTCAATGTTCTTTTACGAACAATTGATCATTAACCAACAATTTCAGTTGCGTTTCCCGGGAGATATACCCAATATATAATGCTCAGGCTCAAGCTGCTGTGTATCCATACGCGGTTTTAAGATTCATATAAATACGAGTACCTATGTTTAGAATGCTTGGATATGGTATCGAAAAAAATGTCATGTTCTACAAATTTCGAAGCCTTTGCAATACGTATTTTCTTCGCTACCACGGTAACCTGGAAAGCAAAACAATATTAAATATTGTTCTAAATACAAATTTTGTGTCTTTGTTTATACTGGGCTCTGGTGTCCAGAAATATTAAACCTTTCCGTAACTTAGAGACGTATTTCTAGGTTTCAGTGTCTTAAAACCAATAATATTATTCAGAAAAGATTTCCTAACAAGACGGTTATCAGTAGGGGTCGGATTCGTATGTAATTACCTACATTTTCATTTCACAGCAATATCTTGAGGTTTTCCAACTAGAACTGCTCGTTTTGACACTATTCAGACATTTTGAGCCCATTTTTATTTTACATATTCTTAACCCAGGAGAACTCGCTGCGTGGGATTTTCTCTCACGCTCGTGGTACAATCCTCATAACAATTTACCTAATTTAGATGAGGAGGTATCTGTTTGTACAGATGGAGAGTGGACGATTGGTCACAACTTACCGTCACGCGCAGTGGGTTAGTACCCCCGTGAGCATCATAATGTTTGGTTGTTCATTGAACCCGTGCCTGGTGAGACTTTTTCTCCCACATGCAAGTGCTCCCGTTATATTTTTAATTCAAATGCCAGCTGTTTACTTCTAGATCATTTTCGACTGTAAAATGTCGTCCTGCTCTAGATTAATAGTGGAAACGGCATTAGCTATCCAAGAAATGAAATTTGAGTTGTTGGTACACATCTTCATCATTTAATTTTTAAGTTGTAGGATCTCTTTTGTGAGTTTCCGACCTGTCGTGACAAAACAATAGGTATTACGTATTGTAGGTACCTAAAAATGAGGTACATTCCAATATTATTTAATTGTTTTAAAAATTTGAAACATTTAAACTGTATTTTTATGTTTAATAATTAAACCTAAAAATACAATGATTGTACAATTATAGTTCAAAGTACAATTATTGTACTTTAAATTCTAAGTTGTAATATTTTAATTCAATATAATATATTGAATTAAACGACAATATAATATAATTAATTATTCAATATAGTATATCATAATTGTTTACGTTATGTTTTGGCTTACTTATTTCTTTGCCCTTCAAAAATATTATAATAACGATATTTCGTGTTTAGAAATTGGTATACGCTTGCAAAAGCTAAAACGTTCAGTGTGAGAGAAAGTACGTTGCACAATTTCTAGCGAGTTTTCCCGGGTTAAATATTTCGCCCATAATCACATATTTCCACATATTCCATTCATTAAAGTAAATATATTCCAGTTGAGGTTGTATTACAAGAGGGAGGGGCCTGATTTATAGTGGAAAGACCAAAGGCGACCGATGTGCCAAGATGATTTTGAGAAGCAGCAATCGTAACGTAAAAGAAAATGTTGCAAAACTGATTAATACATTTTATTAATCAGTTTTGCGACATTTTGCTTTCACGTTTCTGGTAGACGAAACCAGAAAACAGAAACGTGAAAGCAAATTGTCACAAAATTGATTATTACATTTTATTAATCAGTTTCGCGACATTTTGCTTTCACGTTTGTCCAGTGGTTCACAGATATCGTTAGGTACCTACGGTGAGATGGGAATATGGTTCAAATGTGCTTGGACCGACTGTTGAGTCCGTTCATGTTTGAAGCATCTTTGTGATTTAAAAAAAAGTATACTACGAAGTGGAGGATCAGAATGAACGAGACTAAATCTGTACATGTCGACTTTACGAATCGTAGGTGTGAGTACATACCGGTACTCCTCAATGACAAAGTTATACCATATGCTAACGAAGCTAAGTATCTGGGTATGACCCTAGATGCTAAACTTCGATGGAAAGCGCATGTCAAAAAGAAGAAAGAGGAACTCACTATCAAATTCAGAAAAATGTATTGGCTGATGGGACGACGATCACCCATGTCGATCCAAAACAAGCTAACACTCTACAATCAGCTCCTCAAGCCAGTCTGGACGTATGGTGCACAACTGTGGGGCTGCACCGCTCCGAGCAACCGCTTGATCATCCAACGCTTCCAGAATAACGTACTACGCGCGTGTGTAGACGCGTACCGTTACACAAGAAATGATCGACTACATTTGGAACTTCAAATTCCCACAGTCGAAGAAGTTATCAAAAAGCAAGCATTAGCCCATCAACAGAGGCTTCGTGGCCACATCAATCACGAGGTTGTCCAGCTCCTTGATGTTGATGGCCTACTCAGAAGGCTTAAAAGAACAAAACCTCATGACCTGTGGGAGTGGAGTGTTTTGTGAAAAGTGTTGTGAAATCATGTTGTGAAATGAAGTGTGTTCAGTGGGATCAGTGAACCCATACCAGTGCATCAGCTGCACAAAACTTGAAGCCTTTTAGAAGCCATGTTACGTATCTTAGCTTCTTAACAATCAATTAACAATGCATATCAAATTTAAATTGCTAATAAGTTGTAAACTTGGTGCAATAAAAATTTTCACAAGAAAAAAAAAAAAAAAAAGTTTCGCGTAAAAATAAAAGCTTTTTGTGAGACATGCTGCGACCAACCTAAAATACGAATAGAAAGTTGATTGATAAGTATTTACCTGAGTTTCCAGCTGAACATTTCCGGAGTGATTGCATTGCAATGCGTGTGACAAGCGCGTTTCTTCATCACAACGTTCACAGGTAAAATTACCAGACGCCCTTTTTTCGATGGACAAGTCTTTTTTTTCCTTGGATCCTTTTTTTTTCTGGGAATTCTCCAAATTCTCCAAATGTCCTTTTCCCTACCCTATTCACTGGTAACTCAACACATTGCCACTGGGGCTCATAAAACCAATAAATTGAAGAACAACAGAGTTCTTCCCGTCAAACATTCGTGACGGCCCCCTCATCGAGTAAGTCTACCTTCAGTACAGACCTTTGCCGAGCTTTCGTTGGAGCTGACATCCCATTCCACAAACTCAGCAACCCTGCATTGAAGAGTTTCTTGGAGGCCTACTGTGGGAAGAAAACCTCCGATCTTGGAAAAAAAAAAAAAAAAAAAAATTACCAGGAAACCCTTGGACAAATTCGGGAATATATCAAAGATGGACCAATACGGTTGTCGATTGATGAAACCACGGTTGTTGAGGGCAGGTATGTTGCCATTGCTGTTCTCGGTAAACTTGGAGTTGACACACCTTCGAAACCATTCCTTCTGAGCTGCGATGTTCTTGAAAAATGCAATCACACCACAAGCTCTCAATTCTTCTCTGTGGCCGACAGGTGTTTTGAGAAGGAACGTTTTGCTGTTTCTATCAGATGCTGCTCCTTATATGGTCAATGCAGGGGAGTCGATGCAAACATTTTATCCAGTCATGGTTTATCTGCCCTGTCTTGCTCATGCATTGCATCGAATAGCAGAAACGATCTTAGTTCCTTGACGCGGATTCCATCATCTCTGCAGTAAAAAAAGTCTTTATAAATGCTCCCAGCCAGGTATTAATCTGGAAAGGAAACTACCCTGACATGGCTCGGCCACCAAAACCTGTTCTGACGAGTTGGGGAACTTGGCGGGAAGCATCTCAGTACCACTGTTTGAATTACGACAAAATCGATGATGTGATTTCAAAACTCGAAGCAGAATCAGTGGCAATAAACCCCGCAAAGTCTCTTTTCTAAAAACCAAGCTTAAATAACAACATCACGTTCATTGCACAAAATTGCTCATTTCTCGCTGAATCCATAACCAAATTGGTGACCCAAAATGTGCCTTTCTGCGAAAGCATCGGTGTCATAAGACCGGCGCTAAAAAATTAGAGGACCTTCAAGGGGAGAAAGGAGACAAAATAAAATAAAAACTGAAAGACGTTTTAAACAAGAATAACGCGTTATTCTTGTTTAAAACGTCTTTCAGTTCGGTGGTTGACGATATGCACCATTTCAGATATTCTTAGCGGTTGAACTTTGTGTCCCTTTCAGCCCCAATGAAATCCGCGCGTTCAACACAGCAGCGATTTCATGTCATGTGTGGACGTCGTACGATCTTTTAGTTGTTCAGTCGCAGATTCACATTTAAACATATGAAGCTTCACGTTGTGAGCAACTATTTCGAACAAAACACATTTTGAAGAAATAAATACATTTCTATGCAACATATTTTGCATTTTTCAATACATAAATATCCCTACATGTACGTTACTTATGGAACTCAAATTGAACTCTTCCAAAAATGTCATGTGAAAAGTATTGCACATTCTATGACAAACAATCATAATCTATTGTTTTCCCTGCTGGTACAATAGGAACCTTCAGTTATGGGTTCTCTCGCTTTTCTCGGATCGCTGATTGCAGTAACTCGTTTATTTTTCGTCGACAGGCCCTCCTAATTTTGCCCCTTCAACCGCAGGCCTCTTCGTCGACTCTTTTCGTTTTTATTCGAATCGTTGAGTCAACAACCTGTTGGCGTTCTCATTTACCTACGACGCTGTTCCTTTTAGGTACCTCCTCGAAAAAAGTTCTCTTCTCGTGGTTGAGGACTCCTGATGGAGCGCACGTGGAATTCTTCCTCGCTGGTCCTTGCACTCCTATTCTCGAACGAACCCTGAAATATTCTGCTCACAATATCACTATTTTTGTTTTCAATTTCTTCAGATCTTCCGCCTATTCTGCAAAATTGGTGCGATAACATGTAATTTTCGTCTCAGCTTCTAAAGCAGTGGGACGTATCCCTCAAAATTTGTTTATATTCGAAAGGTTAGAGTTCAAACGTTTGAGAAAATGAAAGCCGATAAAACGGAGTGTCCATCTATTAAGTCGATGTCAAGCTTCCCAATAAGAGTGAATTTGTTCTGCAAGCCGGAAGTGAAATGGCGGACTCACAAGGTAAGATGATGGATTCTCTTCATTTTGAGAGCGAAATTTGTTTCAGGAAAGAAGGCAGTGCTAATCTAACCGTAGAGGGAGACATGTGTCTTATTCACTTGTCTTCACTCAGCTCTACAAAACATTGAACCACTTTCCACGTTTTCTCTGCGGTGGGAATGTGACTAAAAATTAATCACAATTAAGATTTTGAAACAATCAAGTGCGCCGATGTGCGCCCGTTTCGGTTTCAGAAACATTAGGGGTGCTTAAAAATTCCAATTTATTGCAAGAGTGGTTGAAAATGAGAAGTCGAAGTCACGTAGAAACCATGAATAATTGGAAAAGCTTTGTCTTGGGGAAAGTTAACTGCGCGGATGAAGAAGATTGGAAAGAAAATGTGATCAACTTCACCAAAAATTACGAGAAACGTTGGAAAACGTGTTGGTGAATTGCGGAAAAATTTAAACGGCAAAACCCTGCCTGGCTACAAAGCGATTTTGTTGTCCCACTCGTGACTCAACCCTCCTGTACCGTAGAGCGTCCTAAAAAGAGCTTAAAGCTCTTTTTTTGTTGATTGTGGTGATCGCGCTAAGCTTCTAAAAACGGTGACTTTTCAATCATTGTTGGCCATCTAAAATAGGTACCTAATTCAGCTCAGAACATGACATTTTTAGCGATTCCATCTCATTTTGGTCATCGATGCATTTTTTCGCGCTAGTTATGCAAAAGAGGCCACTGTGCGACGGTCGGAAGTGGGTGAAAATGAATATTTTACTTTTGAAGAGTGAAAAGGCGAAGTTTATGGCAGAACTGGAGGGAATTTTGGTATTGGCATTTGATTAGCAAGTTGGGACCCACCGCAATCGCAATTATTGCCTCTATCCAATGAATCTAACAAACGCTATCAGGATTCAACCTATGAATCTTGGAAATTATGTAGTAAGTATATGTCGGTTTTGACGTCAATAGTAGATGGATCTCTTCTCTCAGTACCTAGTACTGATGGAATCATCTAAAGGGGCGCATAAAAAAGAACAACCAAAAAATGAACAGAAAATGAAAATTAATTTTGATCGTCACATCGTATTGTAGGTATTACTTTCTTGCATACTATCGATCCTTCCAAAATACACACTATATTCATATCGGTAACCTGTTTGTGCAAAATAATGATATTTATAATGTTCTACCGGTAAATAATAAAAAACAAAATATTTTAGAATAATTTATAATTAGAACGTATAATATCTCATTCAACCACTCATTTGGTTTCAATGTACTCTATATACGGTGTTTGTATATTGAATTAAATATTGATTTTAAAGTTTTGTATATTTTACAATTCTTGCCATGTGCGTAATATACGTTTAAAGGGCCATTTGGGCTTCTTCAGTTGGCTCCACATAAGTTCCTCGGAAAAATCAAATGGACTGTTCGCCTGAGCTGTGATACCACAGATTCGTCCAATTTGCATGCGCAAACGTTGGATTCCGAAACATGCATAATTAATGAAGGTTCGATTCAACCGATTTTCATGGACTTTTCAGGGGTCATTCAAGGTTATTCCTGTTGATTTATTCGCGATTGGAACCAAAGCTCTTGCGCACTTGTGCAAACTTTACATGGCTCTTGTGACGCGAGTAACGATCTAAAGCTACTGCTCCAAAACTGTTCATCCTGTATGAAATTTGTAGGGGTTTCTCTTTCCCCGTGAACTCAATTGCGATCACGGTATGGATACGAGAAAACTCAGGACGTTCATCATTCGCAATACAAATATCCTATGTATCAGGGGCGTTGCGTCCATAAGGCCACTTGGGCCACTGCCCCGGCATCCAGAAACACAAAAAACTCGACAAAAAAAATATGCCACCCAGTTGGCATTCGAATATCGTTCCGTATACTGCACCTAGCATTTTCACGAAGTCAAAGAGTTCTCTCTCTCTCTGTCCCAACCTATGTCCAGCATGGCTGCGGCCAAGACAAGTAACTGGGAAGAAGAAGAAGAAGAACGATATTCGATCATTCTATCAGAATATATCGACAGTAATCGATGTTTTGCAATCGAAATCGAAACCTACGCTTCAGGGGCCGGGGACCGGGTATTGGCATGGAAACGGACACGACGCTTTACGAAGTGGCCTCCCTGCGCATGCTCAGTAGAGTAAAAATTCGGTAAGCCACGCCTCGTTCCGGCCCGGGCCACATTTCCATAAAAAAATCGTTTGTGTTCACAATCGATTCGATCGTTTCAATTCATCTTGTCATCTCGATAGTAAAACTTTCTGTTGAGTATTCAGTTTTCTGTTTAGGTTATAATTTTGTATGTTCCCATTTGAATTCGAGCTCCCGTGACAGATTTGGATTTTTATGTGGTAATTAAGTGCGTTGTGTCCTGTCTGTGGTCTTGTGGATTGATCAACGTCAACATTCACAGATAAGTACTGCAGTGGAGGTTTGTGATATTATCATACCTAGCTCAAGCTAGAGGCAGCTATTCGTTCAGGGGGCATTTGGCAGCTTCCAAACTGCTTGATACTGCAAGTTTTCCGAATTTTTCAAAATGTTTTCCAACTGAAGATTTTGAAAACACGGTCACTGCTTACGCTATCCTAGAATCTCGGAAACTTAAAACTGAATTGGTGACAATTTATCAGAGAACCGATTTTACTCATTTCACAGGGATTTCTGTTGTTTTTGCACAACAATAACTTAGTTGATACTTATTCTGAAAATGAGAAACTACTAACATTATTGATTACAATTCCAATGACTTCTGCAAAAGCTGAGCTTTGTTTTTCTACGCTTAAAAGAATAAAAACGTTTATTCGATCAACTATTACCCAAGAGAGACTTAATGCTTTGACGATGTTGTCAATAGAGAAGGAAATGATTGCTAATTTTTCTGATTTCAATTGCCCCGCCGCCACCTCCTCGTATGAAGCTATAGCTTCTGGTAATCCCGGGTGGGTACTGGTCAGAACTGCTGTGAACACAGAGCTCACATTCTGACTTGCTAAGAGCTGCGGTTGATTAAAATACACCCATTTCTCATAAGAAGACTCCTGTTGGGAAACATTTACAGGTATTTTGTAGAAAAAGCTCTTAATTTGTGTTCCGAATTTGGTGGCCCACCATTTTCAGAGCCCACGCACCGCTACTGCTATGTATTTCAATCTCTGTTGAAGTGTGGAAACATTGTTGACACTGAATGATATTATGCATCACGAGGTAATACAGAATGATTTCATGTCCTCACAAATTCGATCCGGGTCTTGATGGACCGTTTTTCATCCCTCAAACGACAAAGAAAATCGGTTTCGAAAGGTCTCCCCGCCGTTTCTATGAAAGAAGGGCCAACAAAAAATCAGGGTCAGGCTCCAATAGTGACTGGGTATGGCCAGACCGCACCGTGAGAATTACAAGCGAGACCTTGACCTTCTCTAGGTTCGACGAACTATCTTACCTGAATTCCAGAGCTGAGTTACTTCCTCAAGTTCCCCGTTTACTCGAGCTATACTCGAGTGATCCCTACACGGAAACTCAACATGTTTCTGAAACTCAACATGTTATGTGAATGTGACCCAGCGCTTATACTACGGAAACACACGGTCTCTACCCTACTGCACGTTTCATCTGTATGGTTATTCCCCGAGAACTATCTGACTTTTGAGGGCAGTTGTCAAGCTAGGTCGACTCCCTTTCTCCTATACTTGATAGAATTCTTCCTTCAACTACCTATACTCCACCGGTTTACCAATAAACCCCGTTCTATGCTTCCAACCCCTCTTGAATCAATCACAATCAGTGCTGATTACACACTATGAGAACACATACGTCTGTATATGAACGAATGATTGCGGCGGTTATTGTAGACAATATTGGACTCGACATATTTTATCTATTGATTGACAGTAAATGAGTAAAGTCGTTCATAACCCATCAGAATGTTTCATGTTCTCGCAGCGTATGTAAATTGATGTGGAAATTGCAACAAGATCATCTAATCCACAAAATGCGGGAGAACACAAACCACAAATCACTATGAAAAACACAATCACTCAATTAACATCATGACATTATATGCACAATTTTTAGTCAAATGAAAAACTATCAAAATTAACTCGACATGGGGAAGGAAGCTATACCTATTTTGAGGCCCACGGTAATTTAATAGATTCATCACTGACCATTTTACGACCCTTTACTGCTAAGCTTTATTCGTTGGTAAATTACAAAACTCTTATCTCCAACTGTGGTTGGATTCGCTATGCACTTATGTTTCATTGTGAGACCGGTTTATCCTCACCATCTTTCCGGGATTCTCACGTTTTAAACTTAACCGGTCCTAGAGATGATGTTCACAGTCAACGCCCTCTGTAACACAATACAATATGTTCCTTCTCGTGTGAAAGATGCGACCAGCATAGCATTTTAGGTGAACCCGACCATCTTGAAAATCCGGAAGGAAGTTGCTGGTGTTCATATTTTGGCTTACAGAGCTGCACGATACAGACAACTCTGTTGTCGACTATAAAAGACGTCACAGCTATTTTGTTTATTTAAGCTGACCCTTTACGTGGGAAGATCATAAAATTGTAAGTTATACAAATACAAGGCTTCCAGGCAACGGAATTCCCATTCTTCATGGGGATGGAACCTCAAGACCACTTCATCCACAAAATAAACTTATATTTAGCAGAAGCAGGACGCTTTGTATTTATGCAAGAAGTCGGGAAAATTGTGTCGTCCTTTACCGTACTTGTCTATGGTCAAAGTTTCCAGGCATGACTGTGAAACTGTTCAGTCCTATGTATGCTGGGATTTAGACGGTTTCGTATGAATTTCATTGCAGAACCGATATCTGGTAGCGTCCATGCTACATGCGCCAACTTTCATCCTTTAAACCGCTACTGGTAACCTATTTCACGTAATACTCTCCATTCGTATTCATTTGTCCATGGTATTTTGAGAATGTTAAAAAAATGGATGGAAATCATAAATGAACTAATGCATATGCATTTCATCACGACAATAGCTCCTGCGCATGCTCAAATGTAAAATTCTGTGAGGCAAAATATCTCTCGAAACACGGATGAAACTTGTGGAAATATGCCGCGGGTAATCCGATTCAGAAACTACGACCTTGTGACTGTTCCTCAATAGCTCCCACATTTTTTATATAAACATTCGAAATGGGGGCTGATCCGTTATCCCCTCCAAACTGGGCGAAAAAGTTCTACCTCCAATTCCACCATACAAAGAAGGTGACTTATTGGTGACTTATAAGGTGACTTATAGGTGACTTATAGCCAGTATTTACAACAGACAGCTCGTTATATGATTGATATTGCAGAAATATGAAAAGGTTCCGAAGATTGTTTTCTATGCCCAAGAGATTTCTTTAATCATATCACTATTGTATATCAACTTTTCTTGAGTCTCACTGCAGGTTTTCGGTAAAACACTGAAATAAATCTCAATGTTTGCAGCCTTTCCTCCTGACTTGCCCTTGACTTACAATTAGGCGGCGTGAGTGGGACAGCTAGGAACGGATTATCAATTCACTTCACACGTAGAAATGTCCTCTGCATGTGAACTTTAACTAAGCAAAAATGACTATCAAGTACGTGCTGGAACTTTTGAGTTAGAGGGATGTCTCCTTAGTAAAGGAGCTATGCTGAACAAAGCTCATGCTTTTGAAACAATCAAAATATGTGTGAGCTTACTCCTGGGGTACAAATTCATTAATGTTTCAACACATAATGGTAAGATTCAACTACATAATACCTCCATGATTCGATTCAGGTTTACTACTGCTCCAATGGAAATAATAATATAAAATGGCCGATGGATTTATCGATAACGACACGGTTGATAGCCAAATAGCTCAGGAGGAAAGTGTGATTACTGTGATCAAGGACAACTAGTTTGATAATCGTGCTCGTGGATAACATTGTGCAAGTTGTTTGTTAATTATTTCTTATACTTATTGACGCAAATTTCTGAAATTACCCAACAATGGAAGTAACGTACAAGCCGGCGCTATCAGGCTTCATAACCATCGAAAACTGTTGCAATATTACTTGAATGGTGTATTTTGTCGGCCTTAAACAGACGTTTTCATGAAAAGACAATGAGTTGGAAAGTTTCCCAAATAAATATGTCTGGAAAAAACACAGCGCCCGGCTATCTTGTGGTAGAATCTTCCGAGAATGACGTGTGAGGTAACAACAGTAGGTTGTGTCTCGTGTGAACCTCTGAGGCAGTGCAACCACCTTTACCTGGGAGTGCGGAACGAGCGATTGTTTTCTGGAGTATATTCGGATATGCTGTAAAATTATTGGTGCCAACCTGATTTCAGGACTACCTTTGTATTGAATGTCTCTTTCCACAGACATTTGCATTCAACTGATTCTGCTTATTTTAAATGTTCTTTTTCAACTGGTTGTGTATAAACTCTAGCAATAGCAGTAAACATCGCGAGAAGCTAAAAGCTTCCCCTCATCAAAGCTGCTTTAATGGCTTACCAGTAGGTCCAGATGTGTCTGGAGTTGCAAAAAGATCTCCTCTAGTGGGGTTGGAAGTTAAGTAAGAACGGCATGGTCCTCATTACAACGACACAAAAACCGGCTCCTTCAGAGGTTCTGAAAATAGTTTAGTGCAGGTGTGAGAGAAGCTGTTGTTGCCGAATATCAGGCCTTAAATGCTGTAAATCTGCCAGGCGGGGAAAGGATATGTAGAAGATATGGCAAACTCTATTATTGTTGTGCTATTGTTTAATTAGTGTTCGGATATGGACATTGTGAAATCACCATCAAAGGTTTTCTACTACATTACCGTAGTGACTGCCATTTCACACTTTCTCTTGAATGTTGAATTTTTAATTTCCCTTTCCAGATGTTGAATTTGATTATTATTGGTACTTACCAATCCTTAGTTGAATAATCCATTATAATGTAATATTATGTGCATACGATCGTGATTTAATCTAGTCGGTAGGTACGTAATTGATCCGAACCGGACTTTCGGTTTAGTCAGCAGCTGGTAGCCGTCCACTGAACCCATGTCAGATTTTCTATGGCTTCCAACAGCTCCGTTTGACACAATTTCACCAATACATTGTTTAAAACACTCTGCCTTTAGCTCAAGGTACCACAAACCAGAAGCTCAAGGAACAAGAAGTTTTGATGCTGAAATAATGAGTCCTCGTGGATGAGATTATGAGTCAGTCAACAAGGCGTGATTGGGATTGAAGTGATTTCTAATGGTAACAACCGAATGGGCTTGAAGGAGCAGTGAATATTTACTCGGTGTTTGGTATTGATGAAAAATGTAGATTATGCAGTGACCTAGCTGAGTAGTTTCAAAGATTTTGAGTTGCAGCAAAGCTAGTGTTAGGAAGACTGTATGGTTTCGATGTAAGGAGTCTAACCCGCTTATGTCAATACTGATCAATTTGAAATTTTCGAGATATGACGTTTTGAAAAGTTTGTTTGAACGATGGCTGAAATCAAACTGGTGTTTTTTTAGCGCAATTATTTACGTGTGTTTCAATGCTGAATTCAAATCTTCAATCTGATTTTATCCATCACGTATAGACTTTCCACAAACCCCTCTAGAAAAATTGAGTAAAAGTTCTACGGGACGTAGGCGAATTTGAACATTTTTATAATTTTGTAAGTCCCAAGTTTACACGTGAATAACAATTATACTAGTTAATCAGGAATTTCCTCTTCCACGGTCGTCTACATGTCGAGTTATCTCCAACACAGTCCCTCTTCAGATTCCAGAAGTAGCCTGCCATCATCTTCCTTGGTGCTGTTTTCCATCAATTTAATATCATGGTGGAAATGCTTGCCCATTTCTTCACTAAAATCCCCCAAATTTGCAGGAAAATATCCTAAATGAGAGCAAAAGAAGTGAAGTTTTACACTCATGAGACACCCAAGATCCTGAAAGTGTTCAACACGTCTTCTACTAATTCCGTATAGTTTGCATCCTTGTTATATCCGAAAAACCCGGTCACAACTGATGTAAAACTAAGCCAAGCATTCTTTTCAGGGATACTCATGGTGTTTTCAAACTCGGGGTCCTTCATTAGCTGGCGGATTCGGGGCCCAACGAAAATGCCTGCTTTAGTTTTTTCAGAAGAAATTTTAGGAACTTTCTCCCCCATGTACTGAAAATAAGGGCCTTAACGAATTGTTTCATGAGGCCGAGCTGTATGTGTAATGGTGGAAGTAACACGTTCTTGGGGTTCATCAACTCTTCTTATGACTTTCTTGGAGCCTGGTGTTATTGAGCCCTTTCTGGCCAATGTTTGAGAGTCCAGTGCTTATCCGAGCTCGAATGTCCCATTCACACAAATAACATGGGAATTCGGAGAAACCACCATGAAGTCCTAGCAGTAAGCCGATGATCTTGAAACCGCTACAGACCAGGCACTTGTGAACGTTGCATCCGATGGTTTCTAAGAGAGGTTTCACATTTCCGTAGGTCTCTTTCATGTGGACAGGATGAGCAATATGAATTGATGCGAATCAATTCCCATTAGGACTCCTTTCAAACATGCCATGGACTAGTCTGTAAATAGCCTTCAATCAGATGGCACGTATTCGATTCCATAAAACCCCACCACAGACTCAAAATAGCAGCAGAAAACCATGGAACCATTCCATTTGCAAAATTGGACGTGTCGCGGTCGCGATACCAAGCCAAACCTAACACCTGGAGCCAATAAATGTGTGGTCTTTTTGATCCAAGAACATCGGATGCATCTTTTGGGAGATTTAAATCTCTCACCAGGTCGTTCAAATGCCTCATCAGGTTCAGAGGTTTCAACTCCTTCAGTGTCACTACTTTGAAAGCCGCTTTCAGATCTGACATCCACTAGGACAGCATGAGGAGTAGGAATTGGTATAGTAACAAACGTAACAAAATACGTTTGGACTGTTCACACAGGATCGATGAGAAGAAGCATATGAAAACGAGAGTGCTGTTTTAAAAATGAGGGCTTTTGTTTATTGTAATGCTCCTTTTAACATCTACAATCTACAGACTAGTTTAAGCAGTGAGATCCATTCCAGTTGGCAGGGAAGCCAACATAACATACCAATTTCCCAATTCCAGAACTCCAAATTTCAGCTTAGGGCAAGTCATATTACCGAATTGAGCGTGGCACCGAAACTGTGCGTGACAGAGGAACAATTCCGACGAATTGGAATTTATCACGATAAATCCATTAGAAACGAATATTTGAAACTAAACATGGAACTTCATGCAGCATTGTGTTATCAAAGGTTTCATGGATCATCCGCGGGCTGTTCCAAGCCTGTAACCCACAGAATTTTAGGACAACTTGGCAAAGTGGCGCGGACGGCGGCTACTTAACATAGCATTTAGGAATGTTTATAGAAGAGCGATCGGTATGGAACCAATAATTTGGTTCTGTAACCATTGTCCAAGAATGTGCGGTTTTTTTCTTTTCCCATTTACGTCATTATAAATTGGACGCATGGAAATACTCTCGACGAAGGACGTTGGTACTAAAAATCTGACCGTCATTGACCAGCTGTTTGAGTGACGCTAGAATGCCACTGGTCACAGTCGGGCACATGACGCGGAATCTACATTGTACGAGCGGCAGGTATTTGAGCGGCAGGTCACGTAACTACTCGCCTTCCCGCGTTGGCAGTCGAAGGGTGAATCCAGTGTCGGGGAGAAGGGAGCTATAACAGTACTTACCTTGTTCAACGGAGCGTGGAGATGAATCAGTAAGCGAGATAATAAATTCAATTAGTTGTTGTGGTCTGAGGGATGCATTTCAATTCATTGGCGGACAGTTGAAAGAAATGTGTTTATAGCTCACTACGGATACGAAAAAAATAACCTCGTCGCCAAATCTAGCAACAGCAAAACTACACATTTACACGTATATGTGTAAATGTGCAGTTTAACATACTGTTAAACCCCTGGGCTTATTAGAACTTCAACTGTATGCTATGCATGTTAAACCCTTCTTCTTCATCTGCACTGTTACCTGAAACAACCACAAATTTCATACGTCGAAACCTCGACCTCTATGACTATTATTATCTCGTCCAAAGCCCTAAACAGACTTCATGCGATCACGATAAATATGTTTTGTAACTTCAACGAAGATTTAGTTAGAAAAATATTCATACCCAGGGTTTTCAACTGATTATACTATTTAAAACGCACCTCCACTCAAGAGTGAGACTCTTGTAATTAAGAAGTTATTTCAACTAAGTAACACCAGACTTTGTCGTATATCACGCATAGGTGTTGGTCTGGAATACACTATCAATTTTAAATTATTTATTTGTATAAATAAGCATCGTAACATATTACAATAAGTTCACATAAATGATGATAATGGATCTAGTAGATATTATATAAGTAGTAATATTATGAAATAAAATAATGACCAGTTACTCTTCTTTGAATTAATTGGGCGTAAAGGAAGCACTTCAAGGGTGGTGGTTGGTATCCGCTGCGGGATCTTGAAATACGTTCGGGCGACGGGTAGGGAGATTCGCCATCAGTCACTCTGTTCAACTTAGCTCTGCATCAGGCTGTGAAGAAGGAAGGTGATAAGGGCACAATTTGAGATATAACGTGGTTTTTCGAGTAGTAGGAATGCGGCGAGCTCAAGCAAATGGCCGTCACCGGATGCGGAAAGGAGTTCGAGAAGACAAGGGCCACATCGGCCTGTAGTCCTTTGTATTTATATCGCCAACTCCACAAAACTTGAATCATCGAATTTCATGGGAGCGGCGAATAAAATTGTTCGTATTAATTTTCGAACTTTTGCCACTGGACGCGCGGAATATGTGACATCACTCCTTTTGAATCAGCTCCATTATGATGAGGAAGCGCTCTATGGAATATCTGAGAAATTTATCGGGCGATTTCAGTTGATATTTATGCGAGAAACCTTGAAACTGGTCTGGGCGCAAAATGTTTTGAAGTGACTCACGTTTGCATTACGTGAGATTTCTCCTTGTTTTAAGGAAACTGGTTTCGCTGTTTGATATTTGAAAACATCGGATGTGTTTACAATCAACCTGTCAATGGATGTTTGTTTGCGGATAAAATCCGAGTTTGTCTGAGTGAGGTGATGTCATGAGGTTCTGGCCGGGTTTAGGAGCGTCTTTAAATCTTTCGTTAGAGCCCCCCCAAGCTATGAATGCATGATGTCCGCTTCGTGGTTTCGAGAGGTCAGGGTTGACCCTTGAAAATGACGGAATCACTCGACTCGCTGATCGAGTTGTAATCACAAGTGAGTTGAGTTGGACGGAAGTACATTGTTTATTGACTACTCAAACATGTTCATAAGTCTCTGAAAATTTATTATAAAATCTCCAATTGAACTTCATTTACATTTGCACGGAAAACTATACCGTTCGATTTGAAATGTTTTTGATATGGCGTTTTCAAAATTGCAACATTTCTTTTGAACCCCTTCCAATTGGCCTGGGGTTATGGAAAGTTTCAAGGATCATTCTCCGGCTGGTCCGAACCCGTGACCCGAATTTCATCATTTTAGGACAAGTCCTACTGGGCAAGGCGACGTGCGAGGCGGACGGAAGGATTTTTTTTTTTTGAAGGAAATTTTTAGTTTATGATTCTTACGTATCTTGAAACGTGATTCATCCAATTTCAAGAGGTGGGGGTGACCAAATGTTTTTCTTGATCGATCCCACTGGTTTATTATCAAACATAATAAACTAAAACAATAATTGTAGACAAACCATTGTAGATCAATCTCTCTGATTAGGACATGATTTCCGTTGTTGGGTGATGAAACATTATTTATTCCCATCAAACTGCCCAATATGTTTTCGTTATAAGAGATATTTTTTTACAAATTAAAGTTTTGTATAAGGTTCTGTATTGCAAATGGTTTACATTCAAAATGGTCCAAATGATCTCCAACGCTGTTATTGTTGAATTTAGATCCTGAAACTTTCAGGACATAATATAATTCTTGTCTGAGAACAACAACTTCCTTCACTTCAAAAATTCACTAAAAAGAGGCTGAAATTCATAATTTAATGAAGGAAACCATGTTTTAATACCTTCTGTACTACGAGTATTTTGGTTTATATTAGATACCTACGTGGAATGTTAAACTAATTTGTCATAATCAAGAGTTAAAAGTACATTCATTACGTTACTGTAACCACAACATAAATAAACCAACAAAAAAAAAAAAAAAAAAAATCCACAGTCATGCAGCATGGCTACAGGAGCGAAACGTCGAAGAGATAACTTGTTTTATGTAAAATGGGGAATGAGGGGAAAAAAGTATTTCATTTCACTGATTTTATAACTAATTTTTTTCCCATTTTTCGCAGAGTACCTAACACCTCGTTTATAGATTTTTTAGATCGACCATCGGTTAATCCGCTCTCAGATTAATCGAGGTTCTACAGTAGGTTCGTCAGAAATCGGTTTTCTGTTTTTAGCGCCAAAAAGAGTATCACCAGAAGAATAGCTGTGATGAATCAATAAAATGTGATCATTTCGTATCTATTGTAACGAGTTTTATATCCACTTCCTAAACATTTATAGGTCGGAAAAGTCGGATGAATCCCTAGTATTAAAATTCTTTTACATTAGAGAACTCGGGGTAACACGCTGATTATCGAAGAAAAAATTGAGTCTTCAACTTTTGATTCTGAAGGCCTCATATAGTACATGCTGTTATTACTCGCGCTAATCAATCCTTTTCCGATAGGCAGTTGTCGTGATGAGCTATATGTGAAGCCAGAAAAACATATTCCTCAGTCACATTCCAGGAAAATAAGAACATTTCAAAACCTAAGGGTTGGTGCATTTGGGACACCCTCCTCCCCTCCTGAAATATTGAGACACATTAAAAATTATTGAAAAACCATGAATTTGAAAAAGATTTCTTAAAAAAATAAAAATTTTATTATGAAAAGTGTTAAAATCAGTTTAAAACCCTCTTGTACTCTGCTTGTCATAAATTTTCCCGAACGAAATTCCTGGCTACGTTGCAGTCCTGGCGTCATGAACGGAAGGAAACGCCAGGAAGGAACCGACATTAACAATTCCGGGTTCGAAAATTGAACCGGCTCAAACGGAACTGACCAAGCGATTTTTTCGCGCCACCACCTCAAACCAGCGTGCGTGAGAAACAAAGCCTTAATAACCTGACGGACACCTTGACCTCCAGTCTCCTAGTTTGCGTCCTAATACTGCCTTGTATACACTTGACGGACCTCGAAGGCCCGTACGGTTACGACAATAATAGAATATCATTCTATTCTACGAGTACTTTGTGAATCCTACAACTAGCGACATAGTGCGCTGTGGGAATTATTTTTAGAAAAAAAAATATATAAGAGAGAATTGAAAACACAATTTTTATCATAGATTCTTCCATGGAAATGGTCGATCCTGATGTTCAAGACTTCGTTTTGTTCGTATATTGATTACATTGTATACAATTGTATCGTATTTCCAAGTCACGATGACATTATTGGTTCGTCCCGCAGTATGAGATTTGTGGGGGACTTGGTTATTATGTTACGTACGTAAGTGGGGAACTTACCGATTTGAGGACATTCAATTTGTGTGAACGACCCAAAAGTGATCTGCTTTTTCGACTGGCATTTTGGCCACAGTCAGGAAAATAGTAGAACAAAACATATACCAGCATTAAAATGAAAATGGCTCATCACCTTGTAAAGTAATGGAGTCATTACGTACCCACGCTTGAAACCGTTTCCTTGACATACATTTATCCAAGTTAATGGAGAGGAAAATGGTCCTAATTGAATTGGTCAGTAACTAGTAGGTATTTCACTAATCACAATAAACATTAATTTAAAAAATTTTTTATTAAATGAAAGTTTATTTTGAAACTTTTTGTGCGTTCAAGTACAAAATATAACAATAACGTAGAATACATTTTACCGTGAGATTACCCTTCTCTCTAGATCACTAAATGATAGATTAATAATTAATCATTAATTATTATTATTGTTTTATCAAGTAGGTACCTAGTATAAATTATTAATAATTATTGTTATATGTTTGATGTACTTCATAATAATTAGGTAATTAAAATTAGTTATAATCAGTTAATTATAATAATATTAATTATCATTATAATTCATAATCAACCATTTAGTGATCTAGACAGAAGAGTAATCTGCACGGAGAAGATACCGTTGTGTCAAGAATTCGCAGAGTTTTTAAAATAATATGACCTAGACGATATTTAGGTTATAATCGAATATGTAAATACACTGATAGATAAAGGTCACTCAGAACAATGAATTGCAAATCCTTTGATGAAATGAACCATCACAAAACGCGGTGAGATATTTCAATATCATCGTGATTGATAGAATGAATATTTTCTCCCTTTGCCAAAGCATCCGCTCAAGTGAAAAGGTCCTTTAAAGAAAATATTCGAGGACAAAATACGACAAAATACCAAGGATTAAACGTATACTGCCTTGTAAATCAATGTCCAGCTTTTCGTGATGTTCGAAATTGGACGGTTCGTTCACCAATATTTTGTAAACACCCTGTAATTTTATTTTTGGTGATGAGGTATCTTGCTCGAGCTAAAATGCTCCGTAGTCACACCTCCCCCCCCCCCCACAAATGCAGTTTTTCTAACCCGATGCAGTCGTTCAAATAACTAGATGCTGCCAAAAAAGAGCACATGATGAATACTGTCTAATCTTCATAACAATTATTGAAGTCAGATGATAGCTTGATTGAAGATATCACTCGTCAGTTGCCGTTAGAACTCGAGCGCTGTGAAGGTTGGAGGTGGCTCTGTTGTAAAACCATTACGTACTTTCACCGTTTTATAACTTCTTTCGAAGGGGATGATGAAGCAGAATAGAGACAGTACATACTAACGATATACAAGTAGTGTTACGTATGAGTAAACAAGTACCTTTTTATTCACTACTAATCAGGCTTGGCAACAGGGTCGAGTCAAACAAGCATTTACAATGATTGATAATTTTAAACATTCACTTCAACATGGTGTTTGTTTCAGACTGACTCAAACAGATGGAATTGATGTGGAGCTGCGCAGAACATTAAGTTCCAGGTGAATAGAATATATATATACACCCTCTATATTAGAATGAGGACACAGTGGGAACACAGGTTTTATCCCGAGTTTATCACAGGTTTATCACCTCTCTTCTCACAATCCCAGAGAATTCTCACATCAACCGTCTAACAAGGCCTCAGAAGATGCGATCTGTCGCTCGTCAGTTGTACTCCGAATTTGATTCGGTAATGAATATATTGAAGTTTGTCAAAACTTGCAGAATCAAAACTTGTAGCAAAATTTTCATATTTTATGGATCATGAAGATCGATTCATAGCAAAATTCTGGGGGTAGTACCACTGGTGGTACTTTTGGAGCAAAAAACATTAAACCGATTTCTGACGGCCTTATGAGTTTACTCTCAACATTTTTAGTCTCTAGGTCTGTTCGTTGAGCAGTTCCCTGCGGAACCATCTAACAACTTCATTACGTTTTGGTTTTAAAACACGAAAACTACTCAAAATTTAGTTGAGCTATTAGCTTTCGAATGTGAAGGCTCAATTTTTTGATAAACGAAATTATTGTGTTTTTCACTGGTTCAAACAAGGAATTATATCTCCTGAATGTTTCAGGACTAAGACCAAACCGAACCGTGTCACATACTGCGTTAAATGATCTAAATTTTAGATCATATTAAATATAGGTCATTTTCAACATTGAAGCTGGATCAAAATTAAATTTAAAAAGAATCTCTGATGGCGAAATCATATTGGATAAATAAAAATCCACCTAACAAACAAAGCCATGTCCCAACTAGAAATTAAAAGTGATTGTGAGCTCCGTACTCGTTTTGGCCTCTTCGGCAGTATTTGATAATCTGGGGTTTACTCTGAAGGCGTCAAATATACGAACATAATTAAACATAAAATAACATAGAGGGTTTTAAATTCAACCTAATCAAGTTTTGTGGGGGAAGAAATGTCACTAATTATTTTTCAAATGAACTGTTCCAAGATACGTCTCACTGTCCTAGCCACGATAATTACTGGTTACGGATATGGAACGTAATGTGGTACTTCTTGTTCTCACCTACCTAAAGGACAAAAGGAAGGTGTAATATTAATCAATCTGATCCAATTTCTAGATACATTCCAGACGACTATGTCTGTGCGTTTAAAAATCAAATACAAGATAGCGGCTTTAACATGCAAACGGGGAACATCCAGTTCATTAAAGAGCTAAAAATTATGCATCCTTCATATCTAGCTTTTCATTTGCGCAAAAACCAGAGGAACCCGATATTGAGGTTATTGTGCCCATATTTTGTATTATTTCCTACTATTAAACCTTTTGATGAAACTCAATGAATTTATACATTAGGTATACAATCTATATCCCCCCTACCATCCACGGCCAAGGGAATATTCTCAATGCTGTTTGGTATATCTGGTTTTGTCAAATATTTGGAGAAAAGCTGCCTACACAATCACAATCACGTTTTGAAATATCTATCTTGCCTCAATAGACGTATGGCGTTTTGCAACACCGTAAGCCATTGTTTTCGCACGAAAATGTCCAATACTCGCTCTAGATATTGAAATTGAAAGGGGTGACAATGGAAGGCTATCTGTTCCAGGATAACAATGTAACAAGGATTTTTCTAAATAAAAAGAACAAAGGATATTCACAAATGGTCAATGAAGGTACTCCTTCTCCACCCCCCACCCCCCCCCCCCCCCCAACCGAAAAAAACAAGAATAAAAAAAAAGATATTTATTTTAAGTAGGCGGGAGATCACGAGACCATTATGATGCAAAGAGACTGAGGGGCTGAACTATCACGGCGAGCCCTGATTGGTTCACCCAAAATCGTGATCCGGTATTGTCTCTGATACAAGAGAAAAATAAAAACTGGGGTTAACGAGTGTTATCTAACTATGTAGAATTTGTAGGTCCAGTGGGTCAGCGGGCCCTTGTGTCATGGTCAACGTCGAGAACCTGTGATGTGTCCCAATGGAATGGAACTCCCCAGCACTACGGCGATCGACTGGCTTTACCAGTGAGATTATGCAATGGAGGAACGGTTCAGACCCCCTCCTTCCTCTCTGTATCGGAGTAATGTGAAGGGCTGGCGGATCAAATATATTGGATCTAGGCCAACGGTGTACAGAGAACAAGATAAGAGTTCCTGACCCGAAAATCAGTTTTAAAAACTTGCCTCCCCAAAGCTTAAACCCTATAACTCGAATTACCCATTGCTTTATATCAAAGGACATTAAGTTCACAATATAGTCAACCAAGTCCCATACGACCTTGGGAAAAATTGAAGGTAATGTTTTAAATTGAAACTAGAACAAAAGAAGAATAAAATCATCCTTTTGAACACATTCCGTGCATCCGCCACACTGCACTGTAAGAACGGTGTTGAAAGTAATTTACGTTTCTCACTACCAATGGTCGATTAGCCTTGAATCTATACAGAATCGAAGAATGTCTGCTAAGTAGGTGGACAATATAGCGTATAATCACCGTTACAATACTTAATCAATTACAGTATAAATAAATCGTCCATTTCTTAACCACTTGATCACGAGAAGTGGTTTTTCAATAGGATGACAAGTTTTCAATTGCAATCTTAGTTATATGTTCTTCGAAAAATTGCATTCATTAAGTAGGTACCCAATATTAAACATCAACATGATGACCATCAATTTGTGCTGACCGGATAATCCATTATTAAATGCTACGTTTTGAAAATGATTCCCCACAGTAATGGGACTCACAAGGACCAGGCCCCGTAGTGTGTTATTGTATATTATATTATATTATAGCAGTGATTTTCAACCTGCGGTCCGCGGGCGATTTTCATATGGTCTGCGAAACGAACATCTAATGAATTTTAATCTTGGATTTGGACGAACATTAATGCATCTACCGAAATTACTTTACTCAACATGCAACTGCTCCATTCTAGTTTTTTTTAAGCGAATTTTCGAAGCTTAGGGGGATTTTGGGGAGTTTTTTTTGTGGGGGGGGGGGGGAGGAGGTTCACCCATAAATTCCAAAAATGAAACGGTCATTCAAGTGGCACCTCATGTTAAAGGTTTTTACACGTTGGATAAGATCGTGAAGTCAGAATTGCTATATCTTATTCCGCTCTCGAACTGGAGCACTTAGAAGATGAAGAAACGTGGTTGATACTTGAGATGTTCTTCGTTCTCATTAATTGAGACATTTTACATAAAACCAATTATTTCTTCGAAATTCGCTCTTTTTTTTATAGTGGTGACTTTCACTCATTCTGAAGTGTGTGTTTGCAGTATTGTGTTGACCACACTCGTTTGAATACAGATTTGTACGCGCCCAATATTTAGTACGGCTATCTTCGTTTAGTTTTGCTTTACGATATGGCCTCTGCGTGCTTGAGCGCATCAACAATATTTTAGTGAATCATTTAAAAACGACCTTTGTCCTACCTAAATAACTGTTGTGGGAATATTAATTCTATCGTTCGTGGTCCGCCTCGGATTCTGAAGGGTCCGACGTGGTCCTCAGTATGAAAAGGTTGAGAACCACTGGTATATAAAGAAGTGATTTAGACAGGAGGATGATCAATACAGAAAATAATAAACCACGGTTTATTATTTTCTGTATTGATCATCCTCCTGTCTAAATCACTTCTTTATAACATTAGCAGAGTTTTTCCTCTCGTTTCTCACACTAGGTTGTTTATTGAAGGTTCGTTGTCATTAGGTTCGTATTTGAACGATTCTATGAACCAACACACTTTTTTTTTGTATTGAGCCAATTCGTTGGTCATCTACCTCCCATGACTCCTTCTAACCTCCGCAAATACTCTGCGGTAAAAGCAGCCCTAAGTGTCCATCGAAAAAAAAGGGAAAGATATGCCCACAAATAACCTTGCTGCAATTAGGAGCGTCGTGACAAGGTGATTACGACTGCGGTTATCCCCTGTACCCTCTAACATAATGTAATGAACCCCGGGTATGTTTTCGTGACCCGACCTTTTTCTGATGCTGGCGGAAAAATCTGAGCATAAGTATCAATTTGCCATAAATAATAATAACAGGGGTAATCGAAGATTTCGAGTGAAAGCTCGAGTTGCCGTTTGTATGCGAGAACGTTTTCCTTGTCATTGGGAGTTTGCGCAACCACGTCCAATTTACCTATCGCACAGGTTCGTATGTATTCGTAAAAGTGACATATGTTCTAGCGTTCTCATGAAAGAACTTGTGTACTCTGGAGGGTACGTACATCTGGACCCTGATATGCGGCGTATCCTATTCTAGCGGAGCCCGGGAGATAAGCCGAAAGGCAGACAGACTTGGGACCAAAATTGTTCAGAAAGTTCTGAAACCCAAACGCACGTCGCTTTTGTCCTGAACTATATGCACAGGCACGGTTATTTTCCCGGATGAAAAACTGGTAATCGAAGGCTGACGGAATCAATCGTTTGATGTCCTCGAAAAATTGCGTCCTGCAACGCGTGTGGTTCAGATATTCCATTTGTGTCGGTGACAATGGAAGACTAAGAAGAAGAAGAGAAGAAAAAAAATATTTCCCACCTTTGTGACTCATTGTTTTGGGAACAGTTGTGTTGCCGTGAGAATTGAAAAGATTGTAGTTGAATGGCGGATGATTAGGTCTTCACATGAGAAAAACTGTTTCCAATAGATGAAGCTGGATAATTAGCAAGAAGGAGAGCATCCATCAGGATGTGGCATTGGTTAATGAACGCTTTATTATTTCTGACAGACGTTTATAACAACGCCACTGTGGGCACCCAATCACATTTGTCTTTGTCATCCTTTTGCCGTCCACGTGTCTGACATTGCTTGGAAGTTCTTGTTTTGTTTGAACTGATTGAGAGAAAATACTTACGCAGTTGAAACAGGCGCACACTGTTTCAGAACACCGATTTAGAGCGTCAAAAATCGTAGTTGTCGCAAAACGTAAATCTGGTGGGCTTTTTTAAAAACATTTCTGAAGTCATTTTTTCGGCCCAAGTTTTTCATGTTACTTTGGTCAATGGATACTCAATGGAAAAAAGTTGCCAGCAGCACAACAGCATGCTTATTTTTCAAATTAAATATAATTTAAAAAAGTATAATGTGAACCAATGACATGGATGGGTGAACCAATGAACCAATGACAGTTATCCATCCTTTCATTGTCCATGAACGTAAAATCACTGTGAACTGAGCTTATTCTGGATTCTTTTCGCTTCTCTCAGTTCTGCTACTGTCATTTTCTTTGGAGCCAGGGTAGCTAAGCTTAGATGAACCATCAGGATCTGTAACAGTTTCAGTTATTGACGTCAGACTTGACGAAACTTTAGGATGATTTTGAGGAAGAGTTCCTCTTGATAAATTAGGTGGTTGTTTTATCTGGAGGTCATTGGGTCACGTTGGTTGTCATCGGTCCACAATGTTAGTGGTGAACCAATGACATGTGACCCAATGACAAAACAAGCGTTTTTTCATAATATTTTCGCACGAAATAAATGTTTCACAAAACTAATTATACCATTCCAACTACAAAAATATATGCTTTTCAGAGAACAAAAAAACAAAAATTAATACGATGGCTTACGCACCAGAAATCGATGTAGACCGATGACAGCAACGGAAAATACGGCCACGTTCCACTGCAAACTTAACACTCCTAGCCCCCCCCCCCATCCCTTTCAGAAACGAGGCTTAGGGCGTCAAATATCGAAAAAATCTCAAGTCATGATCCAATGACACAACTGTGGTAAAAATCATCATTGAATTTTAATATTCTAGTTTTTGAAACTGCTGAATCCATCTGAAAAGTTGGTAGGTGGAAAGATCCGGTAAACATTCAACAGAAATAGGTGGAAATATTATAAAGAGGCAAGGTTATGCTCGGGACATTTTCGGTATTAATTCAAAATTTCGAGTCAAAATAAAAACTTTACATTTTCCAAAATATATGGACCATGTAGAGCAAAAAAATACCTGTTAGGAATAAAAATTGTTTTGAAAATAAGAGGTACCTACTTAAACAGTTCAAATTGCATTGGAAGCCTAGATTTACGTTTTGCTGAGAATGACCCATATCAACTAAATATTTATTGGGTAGGTACCTAAACTTAATTTGGTGGTAAAAATGAGTGACTCCAATTTGACGACTTGAAACTAAGACGTTGTCGTTGAAGCTATTTGGTATGGTACGATTTTCTAATATTTTCATCTGAAGGAGTCAAATGCAAACAATGCCACTTCTTTCTCGTACATATGCGGGAAGAGAGTTTCATACATTTTTCTAGAATGGATAGAGAAAAATCGTCATGGAAGAAAAATACCGACCTAGAATGCTCTAGGTCATGTATTTGTGCCAATTTTGTAGGTTTTGATTAATGTACCTATTTCTAACTAGTTCCTACCATTCCAAGTTCTTCCTTTTACATTTAATATCACGCTGAATCCTTTCCTGCCTTTGAGAAAATTTGATGTATCAAAACTTAGAGTCGGAATGTTTTGTGAAATGATAGCAATTTGCTAAAGTACGCGTGAGGGAATCGCTGAAAATTTCTCCCTTAACGTCTTGAAAATTTCGATTTGCCGAAGTTCGTCTTGAATCCCTGTACAAAAAAAAAAAAAAAAAAAAAAATCAAAATCTGTCCTAGGGGGAAAATAGGGAAATATCAAACTTCACTACGGTGTTCAGAGAGGTCTCAAGAGTAAATCCTAACCGCGATTCCGCGTTGGAAATTTGTAAGGAAGAAAAAGTTGTACTCTAAATTAGGGGTAATTCGAACCTATCATAGAATTGATAGCAATATTCTATTTTAATTAAAAAAATATTGTTTCTTAGGTAATTCTTATATATGGAACTACAGGCCTCCTGGCATGAGCAACATCCCGAGTCGTGGAAGCCAACATTCACAGTTAACGAGTAAACAACTGCTGACCACATAATAAGTTGCAACGCTTGTTTTGATGAGCGTCATGTTTATACAGGTGCTAGTCCTCTCTGTGAGTGAATCAAATGATTTCAATCTTTGTTTCGTGTCTAATATGTATTCAAGAATCGAGTCCACTACAGTTTGTTTGTTTAAATTTCCTTCCAAAAAACCGATTTTTGTCGCGCTAAATCTTCTGAAACACTGTGAAGCGAGTCGGCCGAAAGAATTTGGCCATTTCCACTGTCACATAAGCACATAACAACCGCCAAAGACCTAGGACAACTTTTTTTTGTAGAAATTTACTTCTCACCACCTATAGGGAAAAGAAGCTCAATATTTATATAAAATCTGATGAAACCCAAGCTCACAGAAAATATATTTTTGAAATAATTTCCAAAAATGTCAAACGTTTTCCTATACGTATCAGATTTCTCGTGATATTCCACCGATCCATGCAGTGCGGATTGTTGCCCAAATTATCTACTGCCAATTTCAGCACCATTGGAGCAATAGTTTCCTATGCGTAAGCGCGAACTTGAGATCAATCACCATTACTTACGATCCATCGGTCAGGTTGAGTTCACATTTGTAGGAGCGGTACTACGGTGTCATTTTGTTTTATTCTTTTAAACCAACCATTGGGATCGAATAAGGAAACATTTTGTTTGACACCACTTGAAATTGATAACTTTACGTTTCAAGCTGTGTAGAATACAAAAATCTGAGGTAGGGCTATGAAAACCTAGGTTTCAATTATCAATTTTCAAGGCCCAGTTGGAGCCCGTATCCCGAATTTCAAATTTTGCAGTAAATTTCAAGAAGCACCAACACCTGCCGTTTACAACAGATGATTCCGCAAATGCTTAACTGCCTGCACCCTTAAGAAACCACTTGCTCTTCTCTATCGCGGTTTTTAATGCAATGTAAAGAGTGAATAGTGGCGAGCGCGGCTTCGAATGATGATACTCTACCAGCTCGCATAGGGAAATCTTGGGCCGGTTTCTGTTCCGGCCCTTGCGTCACTCCCTTACGTCTCGTCAGGTCATACGGGGGTGACGGTTGATGGAGTCAGAGGTTGATAACCTGCCCAGGTTCACTAAACCACAAGATACAAGTGGATTGTATAGGTTACCCTTCACAACATCGCGACCTACCGTGATGCAAATGTGGAGAGTGAAAATGTGTTAGGTATTGAAATTAAAAGTATACATGCCCTATAAACCTTCTTGGGGAACTTCCTTCTCTTAGGGGGAATTCGGGATATAACCTGTTAACCAACACCCCCAAGCACACCCCTCAAACATAGATATGTGAGATGTAAGATGAGCGGTATCAAGTGGTGGTGAGTGGTGTTGAGGTTGGGTGGTGTTGAATGGTGTTGTGCTAAGTACCGTGTTCAAATGTAAGCGAGCAAACACTATTCTAGCGAAATCCGTAGGTATGTAATCAAATAGTAATGTAATCATTTGATCATGAGCCATCATTTGATTTCTCACCACCTTTTAGCTACTCTGTATTTGGGCAAAATACCCAAAACACACGTGTGTACAATACAATACGTCTTTTCAATATTTTTTAGTTGTATTCGAGGAAACAATAATTCGTACCTAATGAGTGCTTACTAGGTAGTGAATTCATATTTCAGTCATAATGGATTTTGGTAGGTAGTGTTTTTTTTTTTCTTTTCGTTTAGTAGAATTTGGATTACTTATATGTTTTCCTGGTCAAGTGTTCTCGTCAATTTATATTATATTAGAAAAAGTAAGTACGTAGGGGAGAAAGTTTGGCTAGATAATAAATGTGTCTATTACTCTCACGTTATGATATCCACTTCCTAAAATTTCATTGTGATAATTATACCTACTTTCAGTACCTAAGTCAATGAAGTAGGTATATTATAATATAATATATATAATATATAATATATATATACTCGTATATAATATATATTTATATAATATATATGTGTTGCACAAATTTATTCCAATAAACTTTTATAAATTCGGAAAATCTTCAAATTTTCAGTCTTTGGTAAGTAGACAAATTCATAATATGAATTTGTCTACTTACCAATGACTGAAAATTTGAAGATTTTCCGAATTTATAAAAGTTTATTGGAATAAATTTGTGCAACACATATATTTTTCTCTGATTTTTTTAAAATAACCACACACCCAGTGAGCAAGAATTGTTTTTTCTCAGCTTTTTAGGCACCCCCTCCACCCACCACATTCACCGTTTAATACCCATATATTTCTTTCCCCGAAGTATAGTCATGAAGGTATATGAATTTCCCAGCAATAACACGGTTAAAACTGGAAAATAGAAGGTGTGAGTGTCCCATACTCATTTGTCACCAGAAAGTGATCGGGTCGCGCTATGGGTTAAATAAACCATCTCAGGCAGTATGGAAACGTATCACGTTTCCTCTATCTCACACTTTTGGGAAACGCGTCTCAATTCACTGAAATTTGGAATGTAGATGTGAATTACACAGATATCCTAATATTTTGCTCTCTCAAAGTACAGATATGTTTTCCTTGAAGCGCCATTACGTATCCGTATATTGCTGAAGCGTAAATGCTTTCTCCAACAGCGGTATATCTATGAATGACAGTCGGGATTTGCGGGATTTACGGGAATCCAAGCCTGCTTATACTTGTGTATAAATACCTGTTGGATAACGATGAATCTCGTAAAAGATCATATTTGGGCAAAATAACACATTTTCTCTGATCTCAGGTTTGGTGACAAGGGAATGGACACAGGCATACCGACTGAGAAGGAAACAAATCAGTTAAAACGGTTCAACCTGAGATCCATTCATTTTTAGATTTTTTCGCAATCGCTTATGATGAAAAAATGTACATAATAAAATTGACCAAGAAACGACTTTACTCCAACGACGACTTGATACGTTCTTCTCCTGGTTTACAAAATAAATGTCTGAATCGCGAACTTCTCATACTATTGATTATATTTGATTGTATTTCATTTCTTGCAAGAATTAATGGTTCCCATACTTCCGGTAGTGAGGAATCGAAATGAAATTAATGTCAAAATATCCCCCACTCTATCCCTCGTAGCCATGAGAGGGTTCCTCACGATTATTGGAGTTCGGGACAAAAAACACCGTAGGAATTCGATTTTCATCGCGATATTGCCGAGCGGCAATGATCCCGATGTCGAATCCGAAGGATTTTCGTGTCAAGGCGTGAAAAACACACCAGCCTCACTGCAATACAGGTGACAGTCGCCCTCTTCCAGATCTACTTGATTGCCAGCGAGGTGTGAGTTGCATCGCGTTTTATCAAGGTCTACCAGATTCAAATCAATTTCTATTACCCATTACGAATGATAATCATCATTAGCCTCATAACAGGCGATGCCGTAGAAAATAAGCACACTGTAGTGTTAACTAGCTGTCGGGCCCGTCGCATGTATCGGATCTGGAAGTGAACCCCCCTATGTCCTTCCCCGATCACGGAAACATTTGAATACGTGAGAAGGGTTCGATCCATTGAGCCGTTTTTGCGTGATTGAAACAGACAGACACCAAATTCAAAATCGGCATGGTTCGACTCCATTTCACGCGAAACGAATTGGTAACTGTAGTGAAATTCTTCGAAAATACCCAAGGAACACGAAATTGTCTCTAAATTTAGTATAGGTAAGTGTTTTACACAAATCTATTTCAAGACATTCTGATTTTAACCGTAGGTTTCGCAATATACACCGGCTGGATAACCCGTGCATTGTACAGAATATTGTAAAAACGGCCTATCATGAAAACGTAAGAACCGTCTGGTTCATCACTTTTCGTCCGAAATCGGTCCATCTCTGTAGGGATTTTACAAATTAGGCAGTTTCAATTGAATTTATTGTTTCAGATGATTTTGTATCAGCTGTTCCCCTGTATGGTAATTGGCTCGACTTGCCGCCGTTTGATTCACGCTCATGTTGACGATTTGTTATCGGTTCTACCTATGAGCCCTTATTGTGAACGAACGCCTGGTAGTACTGGGTAGTCTTGAAAAATCATCTGAAATGAAACCTATCGAAAGTTTGAATTGAAAACTCTACCGTTCCATTTTAAATGTCCGAGATATGATGTTTTAAACACTTAAACATTCATTTTGACTTCCTTCCTTCCTTCTTGACTTAACAGCTGTTTCAAGTTTCGCGGATCAACCCGTGGCTGAAGTCCGGATTTCAGAGTTGTAGGACCATCTTTGCTGGGCAAAGTTGCACGGACGGTGAACTATTTTTGGTGAACTATTTGAATCAACCAAGAAATAATTTTGTTTAATTGGTTGGTTTACGTTTTAGGTACAAGCAAGAACTCATGTGTTATATAAATATAAATAAATTTGGAATATAATTATTTCATTCATCATTTATATGACTATCCCTGAGATGGGATCCTTGCGTCAAAATTTGTTTATTTAGCGAATTTTCGAAGAAAATGTACTTAGCTATTGCTCTCGGTCCAAACTTTTTAAAACTCGAATTTTCGAAAAATGTTCATACCAAAATCCGTTTCAGACCATCCTGAATCCACTGCCAAAAGACACCAAAGATTATATGTGGTTTTGGTGAGTCTTGGCGGGTGGGGGGGGGGGTGAATCCCTCATAAATTTCCAAAATGAAACATTCTGACAAGTGACACCTCATTTTAAAGGTTTTTTTATGCTGAACACGATGGTGAAATTAGAATCGCGATACTTATCTCATTCCGTTCTCAAACTGGAGCATTGTGAGGATTAAGAAACGTGGTTGTTACTTGATACGATCTTCATGTTAAGTCTGCTCTAATCAGATAACGGATTGAGATATCGCCTATCTGACCACCGTCGTGTTTAGAGTTGATATGTCCAAAAGCTGAGGGGGGTTTTGGGGAATAGGGGGGGGGGGGGGGGGTCCACCCAAAAATGAAAGTCTGACAAGTGACACCTCATTTTAAAGGTGTTTACACGCTGAATAAGATGGTGAAGTCAGAATTGCTATATCTTATTCCGCTCTTAAACTGAAGAAGATGAAGAAGATAAAGAAACGTGGTTGACACTTGAGATGTTCTTCATGGACATCATGTTCGTTAATGGAGACATTTTACATAAAAGCAATTATTTCTTCGAAAATTCGCTCTTATAGCCATGCTGCATGACTTTGGATTTTTTTAACTTATAATATACATATCCTTTTCAGACTATGAAGAGAAAAAAATGAAGCGAACGAAGATATCGAGCGAACCGAGAGCTATCAAGCTTCACTCGAAATGGGACTCATGACGCCTGGATTTCCGCATGTTAACGTAAGTTATGGACAAGGGCTAATAATTAAACAGGGGGATTTAGCAATTAAAACACTATCAGTGCTCAGAGAAAATGCTGATAAATCCACACCGAAATATAAGTTGACTTACCTACTCGTTACCTAATTGAGGTCAATACTGCCACTTGAAGCCAGGGCACATTTTAGTGGGCATAAATGGGTTAACGCATTGAAGCAAGATTTCAATAAAATTCGTGTAGGATCATTTGTGGGCCCCATACATGTCCTGAGTAGGGCTCATCAGTTTTCATGATGTCTGAATGAAACGTCACTTGTAAGAGGGGGAAGAAATTTTCATTTTGGAGAATTTAGGTACTACTAAACTTTTTAGGATGCCCATCAGTAGTAAGTCCATAAAATTGCTGACTGACATGGGTACGGAAAGGGATTTGTTTCTTTTCTAGGCCTCTAGAGATTTCCTCTCGGCATTATTAGACCATTTGTTTGCATAGAAGTGACGTGGGATTGCCATTATTCCTAGTCAATGGCTCGTCTCTCTTTTGTGTGAATTGAGCTTAAGGAGTTCCTACGCTAATTTTCGTTCCCATTGTTGGAATAGGGGTTTTGGGTAATATGAGTGATTTCAGTGCCCGCTATTGGCCTATTAGTTTCATGACAGTGCTGTAGATGTGAGTTCCCTAGTTGAGTGGTTATAACAATCTGAAGCAATCATGACTACGAAAGAGAAGGGTACACTGCAACATTTATATAGAGCAACAAAGTGAATAACAAAAGATACTCTCAATAGGTATATTATTATTATTTGTTTTTCCTTTCCATACACCGAGCAAACATTTTCCGGAAATTCGAGTTTTAAGACTTTTGGACCGAGAACAATAGCTACATTTTCTTCGAAAATTCGCTGAAAAATTACATAAACTTAAATTTGACTCACTAATTTGCTCTTATAATGAACTTATACGGCTGAGTATGTTACGAATTTTAAAAAACTATTCATTACGCTTTGTCGTATCTTGCACTCAACTTTCTCGTTCAAGTCAAAGTCGTTCCAAGTGTTTTTACGTAGTCAAAGTTCTGAGAATGTCTTGAAATTCAGTCAATATGACTACCACGACTTTCAAATAAACTCTCCATATCCAAAGGTGTCAATTCCACACCACCTTGTTTCAATGGGGCTTTTCGTGTTTCAAGATTTCAATATTTTCATACGAACTTTTTTTAAATAATTATTTATTTATTGGTTGCTGTTGAGCAAACATTGTACGAAACGCTATGTAGGCATTATGCGTATTTCTTGTGAGAAACGTCCCCAGAACCTGAGCTTGTATTTCAGGCGTCAATTCTCTTTGATTGAATTTTGGGGAGAAAAAAACAGATTTTCCCTTCGAAAGAGCCATTTATAACTAATTATAGCCACTTATAAATCCGATTCAGATTATTATGGGCGAGATGGTAAGAGTGTGCAAGGCTCAATTAGGGATTTTCATGGCTCTTTCTGCAATCGACTGAGTTTTGGGTCTAATTAAGAAGCAGACTGCGGTAATGTGTTTGTTCAAGGCGTGAGAGGAGGTGTAGGGGACCGTGGTAGTAGGAGATTGAATCATAAATTTAGTTCCAAGTTACTGTTTACAATTACGAGGGCAATAAACCGGCATTTTTCACACACAAAAATTTTAATTTATATATCATTCAAAAACTCACTTTTTATTATTCTATTTTATCTACGAAACCGGCAACTTTTTTATTCCCTCGTCATAAAATTGTGCACGAACTGTGCAACTTTATCATCAATTTCGAATCTCTCATCTCCCAGAAGCTTTAGCGGTCCAAACAAATAGTAGTCCTAAGGCGATAGGTCTGGCCTGTAAAGCGGTGTACGCACTTGAAATAAACTGCCGCTCCACTCCTTCCAACTGAACATCGCTCCGCTCCAACGCGGGAGAATTTCAATGGAAATACGAGTAATATTATGTTCGGAGGTGCGGAGCGGGGCCGATCGCTCCGTGTCACCTGTGGCCAAAAACCGCACAAGGTCACAGCGGCTCTTCGAAAGTTTGCGTCCTGTTTCCCTATTTTTGGACCCATCTTTTGTAGCAAGAATTCAAAATCCGTCGGATGCATGTGGGTAAAATTCTTGTAGTGGCCACTGATCTTAGCATTAATTTGAGAAAAGTTAGAGGCACGAACTATTATTTCTTGGCCGCTGGGTTTTTTCATTTTTTACAGAAATAATATTATTGGCAGCGGTTTTTTCTTTTACACTTTTTTTTTTACTTATATTATACAGATCATGTGCATATCTACGAATGTCTTGGAATGTAATAGGTATAAATGCATTTTTAATTTTTTTTTTTATCTTCTTAAACTTCAACAGCTGCTTCTACTTGATTGTCCTCGGTTTGCAAATAAGCTCTTTATCTACCAACGAGGTTTCCTCTTCCTGCGGTTCAATAAATGAGAAATCAAAATTTACGCGGCTGCAGCCACTTGCAGCTGAGATGCCATGACAGAAGTAGGAGCCCATCAAATCTGATAGGTACATGTCGAATTGTTGGGAATTGTACAAGTCGAGGAACCCACTGAGCTGAGACCTTCCTGAAATCAAGTTTGTCATGGGTTATTGAATGAACGCTCCCATGACTGATTCCCACTGAGCCAGCAATTTCTTCAATCGTAGGGCGACGGTCACTCTAAAAAAAAAACTCACACATCACACAGATGTTCTCTTTGGTGATGGATGTTCGAGGACGACGATCATGTAACGACGATCTTGAAAACGCGCCAAAATGTCAGAGGGTCGCACACTTTCAAAAGACAGAAATTTTAGTGTAATGCGTTGGGCAATTGAAGAAGGAACTACAGTAGTTCAACTACTTGCTCACTTATCGATCAACTGTCAACAAAATGCAAAAAAATGCCCAGTAATGCAGCATGGCTATAAGAGCCAACTTGGTTTTATGTAAACTGTCTCCATTTTACTCGATTTATAACAAATTTTGTCTCCTTTTTGCTGAGTAACACCTCAGTTTATAGATTTTTCAACACTGAACACGATGGTGAAGTCAGGATTGCGCTATCTCATTCCGGTATCAGATTATAGCAGACGAAAGAACATCAAAAGTAACCACCACGTTTCTTCATATTCAAACTGCTCTATTTTGAGAAGGAATGAATGAGATATCGCTATTCTGACTTCACCATCGTGTTCAGCGTAAACAAAACCTTTATAATGAAGTGTCACCTGTCAGACTCTTTCATTTATGGGTAATTTTCCCCCGTAAAACTCCCCTAAACACCCCTTACAGTGGCCTGATTCTGCCCATCTACCAACTTAGCCTTTTGATTGCCGGGACACAAAATGTTTTTGCAAATTTGAACTTTTTATCTCAATTCTATCGGGAGTTATCGTCTGGAATGACACATACATATCATGGAAACCGCCACATTATTAAATAGCGGAAATGCATTTCCAGAGGAACCTGGAAATTCTTGAGGCACAGAACAGCAACGAAATTTAAAGATGCAAAAGGAAAAACTCACAATTTGATACAGATATTTCGGCGAACACCTTCGTCAGAGTAGAAATTGAAGTCTATTTATGTGCGCTCCATCCAATGGGCGTCCTCTATAATGCGTACATACTTAACAATATCTTTTTGCCACTATTTTTGAGATGACTGACTAATTTTGTTGTATCGGCACCTTTGTATGGCTTTTAAGACTGTAGTTGAACTTGGAAGTGGGCTCAAATACATAAATATAAAATAAATAAAAATAATACATGCTAATATAAATACGGCGATAAATACCCTACGATTCCGACGCATTAACCCCTCATTCAGCTCAATGATCTACATGATAAGAATCACATGAGAAAACTAGAGACAGCATTTTCTTTAACCCTTGGGTTCTTCAACGCTGATAATGGTGTTTTTTTCATCAGGTGATGATCACGTTACTCATGTCCTTGCTGACGGTCGTCGGTCTGGTGAGGTGCTCCCAGCTGAGGGTTGGAGGGGCCGTCAATCTCTTCGGTCGATTTGGTTACCTCAGCATCTCAATGAGGGTCGTCCCGCGAAATGATTCCGACAACACTTGGATATTCAGAGAACCCATCGTCGACATATTCAACACCGACCAGGTGAAAACCGTTTCCAGGTGAGATAATTCAAGGTCCATTAGATTATCAAGATCAATCGTCAGGTATTATTAGCCAAGTCCCAAAGGCAGAGTTCAAAGGTCGAAGTTCACAAAAGAAATACGCGATTGTATTGAAGATATTTTCTTACAAACCGCTTCTGGGCACACATAATCAATCCATAGATTTAAACACTCGCTATTGCATGAAGAAGATTGCAATGGCTCCATACTTTTGAGTGTAATTATATTCTGAATATTCAATTGAATCACTGATTGTAGAAAGGGGACAAGTCCAAATTTTAGCAAAAAGGAGTTAATGACGGTATCGTTATCATTACACGTAGCCACATGTTTCATGTGATCCCCGTAATCGACTCCCGTTTGCTGGTTTCAAGAATTAGATCCAAAGGCGTGGCTACGGAACAAAGTTTCGATTATGAATTCGTACACAACTTTATGGTAGTGAAAATGAGACATGCCCCACCCACTCTAAACCGCAGAAAATATGTTTTCAAGAATGAGTTGAGAGCAGAAAGGGTTGAAACAGAATGTCCTAGACATGACTCCTTTCTACCCGAATTCGGCATATTATGTTTACATTATTTTGTTTGCCCTCTCGTGTTGGCAGCCAAAGTTCAGTATTAATGTGTGAGCTGATGGCGAGTTGGCTACACTCTGTTTTTGCATTCAACAAAGCAGCTTCCTCGATTTATCGTCCTGTATTCTCATATCCCCCCAAAAAACACTCCGTGTAAAAATCGACCCGCCTCGCAAATATCATTCTTCAGAGGCCGGAAAAAGTTATGATATCCACTTTCCCCGCCCGCCCTTTTCCTCATTAAGGAGCTAAGTATAATGAAAAGCTTAACCACTTCACAAGCACCGTACCCCTTTCGAAATCTCCCCTTGGCGCTATTGCGAGACGTTTTTATTACTTCCACAAGCAACTAATACTTGATGGTGGTTAACGTTTTATACAAGTATTAGTTGCTTGTGGAAGTAATAAAAACGTCTCGCAATAGCGCCAAGGGGAGATTTCGAAAGGGGTACGGTGCTTGTGAAGTGGTTAAGCTTTTCATTATACTTAGCTCCTTAATGAGGAAAAGGGCGGGCGGGGAAAGTGGATATCATAACTTTTTCCGGCCTCTGAAGAATGATATTTGCGAGGCGGGGTGATTTTTACACGGAGTGTTTTTTGGGGGGATATCACATCTTTTTGTTGTTGAAGTGGGTCATTTTATAAAGAAGGTCTATGCAAAATTTCAAGTCGATTGGTCCGGTTACCCAGGCTGTTGACTCGTCAAAGTTGCCAAAATTAGCCTAAATTTCAGTTTTTCGTTTCTAAAAGTTTTTGGGTTGAGATAATGGGTTAAACCTTTCAAAAGGCACTGTCTGATGTTGAAACGAAGCTCTGTGCAAAATTTCAAGTCAATCCGTGAAGGTGGAAATGCCTAACTGATTAAGGAGAAGAAGAACCGGGTACCCTAAGGTAAGGGTGAAAAACCGGGTTTTTGAAGTTATATAACTCGGCTCCCTTTAAAGATATTGACTTGAATCTTTCAAAAGGCACTTGCTACACTTGAAACGAAGCTCCGTGCAAAATTTCAAGTCAATCGGCGAAGGTGGAGAGGCTGTAGCATTGACCGACTGAAAAAAGTAGAAAAACATGGTAATTGGTTTTTGAAGTTATATAACTCGGCTCCCTTTAGACCTAGCGACTTGAAACTTTCAGGGCTTTCTAATATACACTCAAAGAAGACCCACACTAATTTTCAAGTTGATCGGTCAAATAGGAGCCGAGATATGGATACCTCGAAAACGCGTTTCGTGACGTCCGGTAAACATGCACTCGGCACCGTTCGTTTTCTCAACTTCTTTGCTTGGCGGGGCGGAACGCTACCGCGTTCCTAGATTTGCTAAATAATTATTCTTTTCACTGCAATACCTAATTTTTTACACTCTCACTTTTTGTCACTCTTACTTCCCTTACGATGAGACTTCGCATTAATAACAAAGAAGTTGAAATTTATTGATAGGATGTATCTCCTTGACGATTAGATTAATATAGTGGCAAATTCTTCTAAATTGCTGGAAAATTCAGGGTAATGATCTTGAACAGTTCTATGATATACGATTATTAGCAATGGTTTCCCACCTATTACATCAAACGTATCTTGGTGAAAACAGTTTTTTCTGTCTCCTGTAAAATTAGATTTTTGTGACAAACCCCCCCCCCCCCCTTTCTACAATCAGCGATTCAATTATTCTACAGTATTAGAATAGATACATGGAAGACACTACATTTGATCCTTGCACAATATTGGCCATGATTGGGGACAATAATCCTTCTAAGATCATTATTTCCAGTATATTACATTTCATTGCCTTTTCCGCAGGCCTTCTGAGAAAAAATCCGATAAATCTGTTTTTCATGGAGATTTTAACATGGAGTTTTGTGATGACATGCCTCAACTTCTCCAAGCCTACTTTCGAGACTTCACAGTTGAGCGTTTAGACAAGCCTTGGCAAGCCTTCACTGGAAGCTGGTCACCAGCGATGCTCGCTAGGAACCTTGGGTTGAACACCAGCTACGTTTCGAGGTATGATGCGCCTATACCATTGGGTGATAGCTAACAGTATCGACTACCTGAGCATTTCAGCTACCTAATGGCCGTTGCGTGTTAATTTCGCGAAGTTATAACCGTGCAAAGAAATTTGCACGTGTACATACACGAGCTTCGCTCCAATCGCGATGACATGAGGTACGAAAACCCGTACGTTTGAGAATCTGAACACCTAACTATGGACTAGTGTAGTGTGTAAAATCAAAAAAGAAAATCTGAGATGGCTCTAGCATTCAAAGCCTTTTTGTAGTGGATATTCATTGCGCATAGGACGGATGCACTTCGTGCAAATAGTTTTGGTTTTACGGTCATTTCCTCTTGGACAAAAGCTGCATCTTCTTTAAGGGGTCAGTGGCGGGAGGGATTCAGGAGTATCGGGGTTGTCTTCTATCTAGTCTCCGTTTCAACCACATCTCTGTATCCACCTAAATTCTCATTGGTATCTTCACTTTCCAATTCCACCAACACTTGTCCGATCTCCTCTGGGGTAGAAAACCTTTTCTCAGCCACCATAACGACAAAAACCAATGAGAAATATCACAAAAAAGTAGCGGGGCACTCACAAAAGTGACAAAGAAAACGTATACCCAGAAACACGCGTGAGGTGGTCGGCACCCCAGAGAGACTTTGCAAACTTCCTGCTTGAGAACTGATGAAATACTGAACATAAAAATTCACTTGTTGGGTAAGGCATGAACCGAAGTGTATTTACACTGTCACTAGAGGCGCCAAAAGGTGAGCTTTTCCGAATGACAGCGTTTGGAAGGAGCGTTGGGGTGTCCGACACCCCTCCCGTGTAGTCTAAGGTTAGAACAATTTTTTCTTTGGTCGATTCCAATGGTTTATTATCGAAGATAATAAACCAAAAATGTTCAGGAATCGATAAAAACTGTTTTCCAACTGTAATCCTACTATAACCAAACCAACTAACAGGTTAGTACAAACATTCATTGAGGAGAAATGAAGCGCTGGAGCTCGATTCTGTCCCTATTAGCGTGTACACAAGGCCCAAATTTACCATTCAAGCTCAAAACCTTATTTTCGGAAAAAATTGTTCTTACTGGCGTTTGCGGAGGGGCTGTCGATATGAGAATATAAGAATAAAACTGTAAAACAATAATTGTTCCACCTCACCACCTTATTTATTGAATTTTGAAATTGGAATGTGTATTTTCATAAAAATTCATTAATAAGAAATAATTTGTTGTTGATACTGAATTAGCATGCACTGAAAGACTGTTGATGAAAATTTGTGTGTGACCCTGTCAAAATGTTGAGAATAAAACTGGAACGAAGGAGTTCCTGTCACAAAGCAAGTCTAGTTGTGTCTTTCGTTCAACCTCCACTTAGCCCCTGGGTATTGTAATAGAGCCAGTATATTGCACCAAACCACATTATGATTATACTATGAAGAGTTGGTTACTAGGATGACATTGACTGAAGGATTTGAACCACGGAAGAATATTAAATTAAATACCAAATCTAGTGGTTAAAAAATCTTCATCTATTGTTTATACAGTGGGCATTGCTACGTCCTTGTTCGACTGTCCAGAGTCAGGGATTCGGCCAAGCTGGCAGACGATTTTGACCCTTCGAGAGCGCACCTTCAGCAACCAGTGGCCAAACAGGCTGCTCTAGTCGATCCCGGCGATTTTCCCAGCGTTGGCAATTTTGTGAAGAACTTCGGATCACATTACGTCACGTCCTACGTCACAGGGAACTCTTTGTACCAGGTTATTTAGCTATATTCTAAACCTTATTGAAAAAATATCATAAAGATGAGAGTGGAATAGAGGGCAGGCCACTAAGAGAAAGAAAGCTTTAAGTGGCGGTGGGGGGTCATGACCTCCCTGAAATTGAATGAGACATTAAAAAATATTTAAAAACCATGAATTAAAAAAGATTTCTTTGAAAAATTGAGTTTTTTTTATTATTATGAAAAGCGTTAAATTAGTTGAAAATCTTCTATTCAAATATTTCAATGGTGGATCCACCCCTGTAGTGCAAGTTAGTGAGAAATTGCATCCTAGGCCACCACCTATTGGCTAGTTTAGATCACACAAGATCAATGGGCAATTGGGAGGTGCTCTAAGTACTGGGGATAGAAAGCAGGCTCCCATTCACAAATTCCCCTTCTACCTATCTCCATTCTGCTCCCTGTATTCTACTCTTATTTTGATGGTTTGAGTCTTCCACATGAAATGAATTACTAAACAATGACATTTCTAACTGAAGACGATTGAGAGACGGAATATCTAGTCTATTTGAATTGTGGTTTTTTTCCAAAAATCTAATTTAGCGCGTTTGAAAACTCCAGCCTACGAATTTATAGATCGAAATCCTCCATAAAATTCCCTTAAGTCGGTAAATAAAGTCATAGACGTTCTTTTGGATTAGATTATCCCCTGGCAAAATGTTGAAATATTGGATAAAAAAGAGAACATACGTCCTAGTTTTGGTTAGGACAATCTTGACTCATCCACGCCCCCTTTTCTTCCTATATAAACCACAATGGACCATTCAAGCCTTCTGATCCCTGTTCTGTTGGGTGTTGTAGGTGCTCGTCTACTCCCCAAGGGTGTATAACCAGCTGAAGGCACGACTCCAGGACAGTGGTCTCTCCTCGCTGGGAAACGCCGAAATGGTGGCACTCTTTTCACCCTGGTACGCCGAACATCTTGGACTCGTTCTACCAGCTAGTGGTAATGCAACACTTGCCCAATGGGCAAAGTCCGCTCTTAGCATCACATCATATTTCTTCACTTACACCAGTCTCCTCAAGCTCCGGAGCAACAGCACACTCCTCAGAGAACTGGACACACTCCTAGGCAATGAGGCTGTTTTGCAGCTTAATCTCAGGACTCTAGGACCTATTTTCAAAGAAGATAGCAAACGAGACTGGTTCGTTGAAGTGTTAGATAACAATTTGAAACTTTGGGAAGTTAACATGTGATCTTTTAGCCATTCTAAATATTTATTGTTTTTCATTGACAATGTTGGGGGACAACACCGGTGCCGTTCTTCTAAGAGTGTGTTTGGAATCTGGATGTGTGCTTATGTTTGTTATTAAATTATTTATATGACGAATTTAATCATTAGTTGCATGTTTCATTCAAAGGTTAGCTATGTATACTGTAGGTACGTAATTCAGACTCTAGTTATTAGGTTTTCTTCGATTGTAGAGTGGATGCGTTATATGTTTTATTGTACCTAAATTAGATACACGTAACGTGCGCCAAAAATATTATGATTTTTATATTCAATGTTATATTTTTGCAATACCTATTAAATTATAATGGTTCCAACTTTTTATATGAAAATTGTATAAATAAATCTTGAGCAGTGTGAATCTTTTATAATTCCCAGTTCATCAGGTTCCTATCAATCCCTTTTGCTGAATGAGTAAGTTCTGTTGTGGGAAATTCCTGTACCTCTTAAGCTGCTTCATAATATGAAGTTCATATCAACCCTCTCAGAAGCAGAGACAAAAATAGTAGTCTCTACTACACTATTCTAACCATTAGCAACAATTTTCTGATTGGAGAAACAATTTTCTCAATAAGACTGGTGAATCTCGAATGTTCTACCAACAGTTTCGATTATTCCATCAAGCACTAATGAAGTAAGTAGTCATTTTAGACTGGGCTATACATACAAATACCTTCCAGTGTAACAGACGTGGTCGGCTATCGTGATTTGTTGTTGATAACTACTACTACTGGCTTTGATTACTAATGCACAAAAACATTTATATAATTCCAAAAGTTAAATCAATCTAGCCTGTGATTTACGTTATGTCGTATGCTACCTTCCAAACGAGAGAGCTCCTTCTGAGACACTGATTTCTAATCCCAGTTGGGATGATAATGGATCATTGTCTGAAATGTTGTAATTTTATTCTACGATGGTATGCTAACAAATTACTGTGAAAATAACGTGTAAGTGAGAAACAACTGCCAGAATGTTGATGATCAATAGACCATCTTGACTGAGTGTGTTACGACTGAGTCCTTTCACACAAATTCTCCACTGGTGAACTTGGATTGCTCCTAAACGCCCGAAATGATGAAATAACAACCCAGTAAGAAAGATAATGTATTTCTTTGCTTGTGTATAAATTATACAAAATTCATTAGTATCTTATACAATTCTTCATTTGATAAATACAAGTTCTTACAAGTTACAGATGTAATAACAATGACTATGTACAACCTTGTTTCAAGAAGTGAATTAATAAACCACGTTTATTTGTACATACCTATATCAACAAAGAAAAGAAGGCACTACGATTGAATAAAATACATAGCTTTGCTATAATATATTGTTAAAAAATAAACTTTTAATAACAAAATATACAGTTACTACAGTCTAATTTGAACACATTATTGTTATTGAGTACAAATGTCAGGAATTCCATTTTAGAACAGTCGTATTCATTTGCCCTGGATGTACAAGCGTAGGTTATCTACTTCTTGCACAACCGTTGAATGAATATTCAAACTGGAACTCGATTCATGAAATATTTAACTGATTGTTGGGGTGGCCAGCTATAAAATATATTGTCTGATTTACTAGAGGCCTGCAGCGCTAAGATTTTATTGACTCGGTTTATTGATACCAAAATGTCAAATAACGATATCGAATTGATGGGAGCAGGCATAAGTACTGTTTACATATATATGTACATGTTTACATATAACATGCATGGTTGACAGTAGGAAATCCTCAGTTTTGTCGTGACATATTGGATTTCTAAGAGAAACCTTATACATCATTTTCTCAATGTAAAACTCATTATCTTTGTAACATACTTACCTATGCAATGAATTTCATATACGTACAGCAAATGACATCAATGACAATAACTTATATTCTAAGTGAAGCCAGTGTTATTGTTCGTTTTCCACTGAAATGACAAGGCACCCACTCAGCCCCTTGCATGAAAAATCGATTGACCACATTTGATCCATCTGATCGGATTCGATAGATTACATGAATGCCAAGTTCAACATTTGACCATTAGTAGAATATTAACTAAGCACATTTGTGATAATATTTTGTTTAAAAAAAAGTCGGATATACACCAATATACTTGCATTGATACCGCCGTACTACCCCTTCTATCTACCAAAAAAATTTGAAACTCACAGTTTTTACGCAGTGAACGTCTGAAGCAACTAGAGATTCCATACGTTGCTAAACTTGCAGTTCTTCACACTCACAGGACCATAACTCTTCTTGCCATAACTAAATAATTAAACCGACAATAGTTATTAATGAACTGGGAGTAGACAAAACTGAACAATAACCCAAACAGGTGACCTACATATTGAGGTTTGGTCAGTGAAGAAGAAGAATTTTTGCAGAGGTTCCAACTCAAAACAAATACAGATGATATTCAAGGCTGGTGTCAATGGGAACACTGGGAACTGTTGAAGAAGAAAACTAAGTCACAATCCATCGATATATAAAAATCATTCGATGGAATTCCCCATAGTGAATCAATAATAAAATTGCCGTCTTTTGGTAGGTATTACAAGAAAGAAAAAAAGCCCAGTTATTAAAACTTGAGACAAACGCACTCGCTTTCCCAAGGTTGTAGTAGTATTTATTGTCTGGGACATTCTAAACCCACTTGTTTGCGAGTAAGCCAATTGAGTAAAGTGGGAAGAGATTGAAGATGCCCCTTTACCGCCATTTTGAGGGCAACATGGTGTCAATTGTAGACCTCAACCTCAACTGATTTCTAAATTTAGTTGGTTCGGTCAATGGTTAGGCTGGAGTCTCAAATTGAGCAGTTGTTCATGTTTAGTGTCATATCACACGATGAAAATTGATGACCAAGTAGTTTCAACAAAATTATTAGGAATAACAAAATGGTTTCATATGAAAACGAATGAAACATTCTCTTCATACATATTCTGATCAATTCAAATATTTATTTAAATGTTCTCTTGTTCCCAATGTAAAAATGTTCTATTGATTTAAAAAAAAAAAAAGAATGTCAGCTATTGGTAATATAATGAAATTGATTGATGCGAACTGTGTATTACGTCATTATTCAGTCAAACCCAGTGTCATTATAAATGAATATTCATAGTCTTAGGGGATTTTATGTCTACGGAGTACGGTGATCAATGTTCCAGCTGGATCTACCCTTTAATATAATCCAAATAACTTATTATAGGTCACTATTTCTGCTCAGGTAGGAATAGTATGAGTATTGCACGTAAACTTATTGGATTTCACCTACTGATAGTAGTAAAATAGATAGTATTTATAGTTTCCAACAACGCATGGAAGTATTTGATGGGATACCTAATAAGTTAGAAGATCTTCAGAAGATCTCAGAAAAGTGACAAGAGCTGATGGTGGGATGATGACCAATACAACCATCAACAAAATCAGACGGTTTTTGAATAAAACTTATGATATACATACTCAGAGTAGTTATTAAAGAATAGATCATTGGAAAAATGACGATTTTACATTAAAATACACAATAGATTGGAGTAAGTGGAAATTAGGGGCGAGAGGCATAATGCACAATAGCTCTTCACAGTTGAGCTTTCCTTCTTTTTCCTGTCCTAAAAGCCGTGGTGGGGAAGAGAAAATTGCAGAAATTTAACTATTAAAGTATGCCTTGTCAGTAGTGCAGACACACTCAGCTGCCATCTGGTGGGATTCAGAGTTGGTTCTGATCATTACGCCATTGGCTACACCTCGCTCCATCGAGGGAAAGGGGCTTGCTTAACAGCTAAGTGGGCCATACTTGGACATGACATCACGTGTCAACCAACCACGTAGTTACCACGCTCAAAGTATCTTAACTTCGACGAAGTATCTCGAAATATCTTCGAGCTTTATTCTATTAGGAAAGGAAAACTGCCAACAACTAACTGCCTGGACTTTTGCCAACATAAGGAGCAACAGTGATGAACCAGTGGTCAACATTTGGAGGTAATCTTTAAAGAATTGCTGAGACTATGGAGATGACTTCGAGTGCAACTAATGAAATGGTATAATCTACATACCCCGTCTACCTTGCAGCTTTTTGCATAAATTCACATGAAGTGGCACTAGAAACAATGGTAGTATTTCTGATGGAGCAAATAATGAAAGTGTAGGTATCTCATAAATCTATATCTATCAGAGTAGGTACATGCGGTTTACTATATTATTTAAAAAATTGAAATGTTCAATAATCACAACCAATAATAAAAACCGATACTGGGATATTATATTAAACAAGTACTTATTTACTAGACAAGAATTTTGACATAATTTGATATGGGAAAGTGAAAACCTTCATGGAGCTCCAAAGTATACCTTCAATATGCTTTCTCTATGCCCACTCAAAGATGCTTGCTCGGCGATCTGCAAACGATGGAGCAAAGTTTGAACAACGTTGCCGCTACCATTTTGTAGTACATGAAAACCTCGCATAAGCTACCCAGAACCCCCGTGGATTCAACAGATAAGATCATGATACGTCAAGTCATCAAATTAGTGGAGACACTTGCCATCCCTCACAAGATAGATAACTCCAAATTTATAGGCCCCATTTCCTCAATATTTGCCCTCAGCGAGGGGTTCATAGTACTTCTTGAGGAGCTTCGGTGTGGGCATACACAGTACCAACGAGGTGGGACAGCACGGAGTGACGAGAATACACACGACCCAATTTCGGACTTTAGCTTGAATGCAGTTCACGCACCACTGTTAGAAGGCATCCGATGGCCCGCGGATGTTTGGAGAAGTCTAGCGACAGGGATGGGGTCCCTAACACGAAGGGTCCAGCTTACAGGCTCAAGCAAAAGAAATACTAAGGAGGGAATAATCCAAACGATGGTCAGATGCTCTCCAGGAAATCTATACGGCACATCCCAATGCTCAATGAGATAATAATGATCCCTCAGGATTGCCCTGACCTGCAAGCCACAAGTCTGATGAAGGCTCCAGGGGATATCCTTTTTGGCCACTGGAAGACATCAGGCATCAAAAGTGACTCTCCCAATCAACTTTCTTCTGTTGCAAGTACCCTATGTTTGTCATAAGCAAGTGGAATTTTGGCGTCATGGGCGCTGACGTACAGGATGGCAGTTGTCACAGGGATATGGCTGACTGAGGAGAAAGGAATTTCCAATTGTCAGCGTATGATGAATACCTCATTATTCAGAGAAGATGGGATGGAAGTAGACGAGACAGGATCAGGGAGTGAGCCGTCCACATCAATGCGGAAGAAGAAAAAATCATTTAATGATGTTGACCACTATAAAATTCCTTTTGCATGATTTTCAGGGGGCTGAAGAGGAGGTCTCGTTCCCGTTGCTGGGGACGTACAGGGAGAAATTAATTATCCTCGAACAATTAATTATCCTCATGGGCACACAGAAAGCATATTGGCATGAAAGGGCTCTCAACACAGGCGTCTGCTCCCATTACCCCAATAACGTACCTCCTTGTATTATTGTTCCAAGATCATATGTGCCTTTGTAACCATGTTTTTTTTTTCTCTATCAAAAACCTCGAGTAGTTCTCATTCCAAACAAGCAAGTCGTTTTATTTGCCAGCTTATAACGCTCAGTTTAGTATTATATGAGAACTGCAAACTTTCTTCAATCCAGAATTGCTATTAGTTGGAGATGAAATGAATTAGCGGTACGTGACATACAAACAATTAAGAGTTTCTTTGATGGCCTTGTTCGACCACAGTTAGACATGAATAAATAATGAGTATTTTCATGCATTAAACGGAACTTTTGAGTTAGTATTAAATATTTTGCAACATAACAATCAGTGAATTCGACAGGTATCGGGTGTATAAATTATGTTTGTTCATCATAGTTTGAGACTTATCATGTTATGTTTTTCATATGGTCAATGAGGTAGAAGAAACCTCATAGAAATGAAACAACAAACTTGATAAATGCACATCAAACAAAAAAACATAGGGTGTACATTATGTAGAAGAAATTATCAAGCAATTCATCAGTAGGAACAACTGTCCTGACCAATAAACATGACCCAAATAACATCGAACAGAGTATCTAATTAGCGTATCTAACAGAGAATTAATATGATTGATTTCCTGATGCACGGTTGTACACAGATATGAGGTTTATTATCTCCTGAACTGATCACACACTTCTGTCTAAATCACTGCTCTGTATTAACTTGTGAGTCCTATAGCTATTTGGAAATAGTTGAGTAATTCGCTAAAATATTCGACCAAATAAGTGACAAATAGTTCCAATACAAAAGCGAGCATATGAGGCCTCAGCGTACCGGGGAATAAGTCTGGCATCCTGTGCTATGAAAAGCTTCGAGAGACTCATAAAAGGCCGGCTCCAATGGAGGGCTGAACGCATCAAGAAAATCCCATCTAGCCAATTTGGCTTTCGCGCTAACAGTTCAACAATGGTCATTGAACAGTGACAGTGCTAGTAAGTTCCAACCAAGAGAGCCTCACTGCAGGAAAAATCACTATGGGTGCCTTTTTGGACGTATTTTCAGTGTATGATCAGGTAAGTCTCCACTGCATGGACACCTGGTAGGATGGGTCTTCATCCCAGATTTGCTTTCGTGGAGGTAAAGCTGATTTCTGAACGTTAAATCTATGTCAGAGTAAATGGAAAGCTTTCTGCACCTCGAATAACCTGGAAAGGTTTGTTCTCAGCACCACATTGTACACCCTCTATGTATAAAAAAAAGAAGAGTCCCTGCCTTCAGGAGCCTCCATTATACAGTACGCAGATGATATCTGCATCTATTGCACCAGGAACTCATGGGAAGAATGTATTCAGCTACTAAATACATCGTCAAGGGGATTGAAAATTTCTTAAAAATTTAGGACTTCGTATTTCATCTTCCAAATCCACAATATCTTCCGAAATTCACAAGGAGAAGAAGAAGGCCATTTGGGTCAGATATTGATTTAGCAGGGCGCGAATTCCCAATAGTAGAAAGAGTTGAATTCCTAGGCGTACATCAAACATCACTGCTCTGCTGGAACTACCACATTGAACACATGATCCAAAAAGCAGATAGACATATTAATGTGCTGAAAAGTGTTGCGGGAACGAGTTGGGGAGCTGATCAAAAAATATGTTTTGATGTACTATATAGGGCTACAGTTAGGATCATTCTCAATCACAGGTATTGTTTTTATGGATCAGCTTGCGCTACAAACCAACAAAAAATAGACAGGTTGCAATACAAATGTATGCGCCTAGGTCTGGGTACCTTACAATCTACTACCATTAAAGTGTTACAAGGAGAAGCAGCTGAACCACCAATTTCCTTATGAAGGAACATGCTCTCTCGCAGATTCCTACTGTCATTCTACTCGAGATTTCCTGAGTACTTTACTCGGATCTGTAACGTAGCGTTTCTCAATTTAACTTAAAAATACTGCACAAAGAAACGTAGCCCTGTACTGCACAAAAGCTATTATGCAACTGCCAACCTCCTACCCCAAATAATTCAACGACGTTTACCAGCAAAGTACAGCCTCAACTATGATCAACTCGTCTCTGCAATCCCAGTCCACATAATGCCCAACCCTGCAGCCAACACTTCAGAACTTTACGAGAATACCTTCTATCCAAATGCCCAAGCTATCGCAATATTTATACTGACAACACACTGATTCCAAAGAGGAACAAAGCTCAGTTTTAGACTATCAGATATGTCGTCGATTTACTCAGTAGAACTAATCGTCACTTTGGAAGGGATGAAATATTTCTACTCACAACATCTAATTGAAAGAGATATTGTCATAATGACAGACTCTCCGAGAGTAACAAACAAGCTCCAGAGCGTGAATCCGGCCTCAAGGCTTAATGCCCTAGAAGCCGAAATTCTAAGTACGGCTGGTCAAGTTTGGGCAAGCGGACATAACCTGATAATAGTACCTATGGATAAAAGCTCACCACGGTAGTCGCAGACACCGAAGCAAAAAGAGCTACACAAAAGCCCAGCAATTAACATGACTCCAATAACCAATCTGTATAGAGGTTTTAAGGCTAATGACACACGAACGTCTTTTAACGCGCGTCTTTTAGGAAGCACGTGAGGAGGGTTTTTGTGGAATGGAAGATGTAAAACGGGAAGGTTGTGAGGCGTCTCGATTTACTGGACGCCCGCTCCTCGAGACGCTCCATTTCCCACGCTGGTCAGTAGCACGGAGGCAAACGGCTGATAACATACTAGCGTCTGTCACAAAAGCGTTCGCTACACGGTATTGTGTACGTAAATTTTGGCTCAGAAAAAATGTCTTTGAGAGCTGGAACTCTCGAACTGCTGGCGTCCAAATGGAAGCTCTGTGTGGCAGGTACTTGTACGTGCGTGAAGGACGCGCGTATTAAGTCTTTCGTGTGTCATTAGCCTAAGACAGAAATGACACAAAGTTGGCAACAGGCATACCTGGAATATCCATCAGGGATAAGGTATAAAGAGAGGTTCCCATCGATTAGTTCAAGACCGTGGTTCATTGATATTGACAACATGCCAAGAAATTTCTATGAAACCATCTCACGGTGCTTGACAAGATCGTATATACATCACATACAGCAAAACGAACCGTAGGCCCGCGAACTATGCCTAGAAGAAAACGAGACAGAGGAACATATAGTGTTAATCTGCCATGTGAACGTTAGTGAATTACTGGAAATGTTCGACAATTCATCTAAAAATGTGGACGGAGGATATTTAATTTGTATTAGTATAATACTGGGTTTCTACTTGTACCTACCAACGTTGGCAATAAATAATAACAGGGAGTACCTACCTACCACCAAATTTTTGAAATATCCTACATTCCGTAGACGTGAAAAGTATCTCAGAACAAGCAACTTGATGGGAAAAAACAATGTTGTTTGAATCAGCTGTTCCTCAGGATAATCGTTGGTGTGACTTGCCGCTGCTTGGTATACACTCTTGTTGATGGGATTTTATTGGCTCAACCTTTGAGCCCTCACTGTAAATGAACGGCTCCGAATGGTCTTAAAAAATTCTCTAAACAAAAATATATCTAAATGTGTACAAAAAACTACACCGTCGCATTTACAGCCCCTTCCCAATGTCCTAAGGTTATGAAAAGTTTCAAGGATCATTGTGGAGCTGGTTCGAACCCGTAATCCGAATTTCATAATTTTAGGACAACCTTAACTGGGAAAAGTTGCGCGGACGGCGGACGGACGGATTTTGTTTTATTCGATTTTTTTGAATCTACTCTTGAAAACGTAAACCCTCAGATTTTGAGGGAGGTTAAATTTTTTTCCTTGGTGGATTCCAATGGTTCATTATCGAAGATGATAAACCAGAAAAAGCATCCAGCAGATAGAAGACAAATGATGGCACCAAGAAAATGAGACAAATTAGGTTACAATATAACAATATTTTGAGTGGGAGGATGCAAACCACTCTAGTGTTGTTACTGAAAAACCATGAAAATTGAAGCCTAGGAGATGATACTTCCTTACCTCTGAATCTCAAAAATGTACACGATTAGAATTACGATCAACGACTCACATCTTGAGCATTAAACTGTTAGCTCGACATTGCCAAACACATCAGAAAGCCTTTGTATGTATTTCTGAACGTCTTCATGCTGACCACGAGTATGGCAGATCAATTTGAAGACTGCAGTAATTTCAGCCTTGGAGTAATCAGGCTTCTTCTCAAACATCTCATTTATGATTTCCTGTGACAACCAACACATCTCAGTTTAATATCATGAGGAACCAAGCAAAACAATGGGAAATTGATTTTTGAATTATTAAAAAAAAAAAAAATCACATGTTCCAAATGAAATGAATCATGATTCATTCATTAGTAGGAGGAAAACAATGATGAATGTAGAGAAGAGCCGCATCTAGAAAGAAGTATCCCTTGAGATGAGAAGAGAAGAGGTTCTCTCTCAACACCAAACCTCTACGTAAATATGATTCCCAGCTCAAGTTAGTTTGATACTTATATCAGATACGAGCCAACTCGCACAATCAACCATATCAGCCCAACGAGATAAACATATCAGCTATAAACGAATTTGCCATAATTCAGTCAGACGAAAATATATTAGTTCATACCTCAGGCGACAAGAAAAATAACTGGAAGTAATTTCTAGCATGATCAAGAGATAAATCCCTAGCCATTGTGATATTGGTCAAGGTCTGTTGCAGAGTAAAAATATTGCGGCACATCTTGTGGATCAGGACATCATCAATCTTGTTCATTTGTTTGATAGTACTCATCAAAATTTTTGATATCAAATACCCTAGGCCTTCGAAAATGTACTGCAAGAAATTCAAACAATGATTAAATTAGAATACTTGTGATTTATACTTGGTTGAGAAAGTTGGAAATCTCAGGATTGAAGAAGAATAAAATGAAATAACTTACCTTGATTTTCCTAGTTTGTAAACTGGAGCTAAGCGCTTCATCAATTGAAATTAGAACACGACTGAGTTCTAACACACGAGGATCAGGATCTTGACTAGATGTCTTTGTTTTTCCATAGTTGTTATTTTTTGGCAGTAAATAGTGGAAGCACTGTACCCTAACCTGGTGAATGAAAATTAACAGACATGAAATAGAGACAGTAACGATGAACCCAGGATACCCCAATGATACATTCGGGAGAAATTATTAGGCACTAGTAAGAAGAAAATTCTTTTGAAAGGCCAATGAAGACTTTACTTTCACTTTACCTTCAGTACTCTGTTTGCAAGCGACAATGGACGCTTCTCACAGGTATGGTGAGTATACTTCTACTACAATTAGAACTAAACCTTCCAAGGTTTCAACAGAGGCAAAACAAAAGAAGTTATGAAGATTCAGTAGTGCCAAGTAAATGTAATGAATCTATCAATCAATAATCATCAGTTGTTCATGCATAATTAGCTGTAGCATTTGTTAGCCAAATCTCTTATACATTACCTCAAGATGAAGCATAAGCAAACATGTATTGGCTAATTCTTCAAATTCCATGGACAGATCATTGAGAGTCTTGGTATAATCTGATAATATGTTGGCATTTGAATCATTCATATATCTTTTAGATTTATTGGCAATCTGTAACATCCTCCAAGCAATCCATTCCTGGAAGATATGAAATCAATGAATAATGGCAATCATAATAATGAGACCTGAACCAGTCAACTTGGAGGCAAAACTATGAAGGTGCTGGTACCTGGAAGGAGCCTTGTGAAAATTGAGAATTTTACAGGTGTTCTGAATGAGAAAATTTGTTGCGACAGAAGCCTACTTGAAAACTCAGAAACCACAAATCGTATGAATGCAAACAGATGCTTAGATGATTAGATGCTTCAGCATCTAATTCATGGATACTATAATATTGTCAGTCTAGATGGGCTGGTTTTTCATAACATCTGAGGATTTAGGGATGAGGCAACAAGACAATTATTATAAAACAATGGGAAGGGATTGTCTGCTACCATGCTCTCCTGCAGTAATCCCAGAGATTTCAATTGTTGTAGATCAGATATTATTTCATGCTGTCCGCCTTCTGTAAGGTTTCCTAACAAAATGTCTGCTTCTTTGATATTTCTTTGTCTTATTTCTTCAGGACTTTCATCTTCTCCTGTATCTTCACGTCTTAGCGGGCGACCAGGCCTTAGTAATGGTTTCTGAGATTGTAGGTTGAGCCAGTTAGGAAGAGATCTACAAGACAAAATAACCCGGATATAGTAGAGTCAAACTAATAAAAATCGAGAAATTATAAAATGGTAATTTATTTGGTTAAATACAAGCTAAATTTTATGTTAATTCATAACACGACATACTTGAGAAACCTGCTGATATCTTCATCCTTTAGCCATGACACACTACACAACGTTTTGTCTTCAGGTCCTGGGTGGACAATGCCTCTGTATGCAGCACCACACGTCTCTGTATAGTTCTTGATGAGTTTTATCAATATCTCAAGGGCATCTGGTTTATGGCAAGGTAATGTGTCAAGCAAAACTTCCAAATCCTTGACAGCATCACTAACTTGCAAGGTGCTCTAGAACATGACAAACACATTTGTAGTCTATGAAATCTAATCTGCAGGAGTAGTAGGATGCAATTCTCACAGCTACTATCGACCTCCCCTAGAAGACCCGTTCCTTTTAGAGGAGTTAAGCCATAAAACGACTTACTTTCAGTAAAGGCCTTCCTAAATTCAAATCAGCTGTGATATGGGGAGATGTTGGCGTCCTCCAAGCATCTGATGACTTAGTGGCCCCTTCAACCAGCTTCTTTATCCTCGCAAACTCCCGGCTCAGGAAAACATTTTTAATGTAATCGTTTATGAATGAGTTCAATGTACAAGTAACCCTGGAAAATGTATCAACACAGTTCATTATAAACCATAAGTATGACTTGATGAACTATTTACACAGAACTGACTCAACTCCATGGTGATGACGCACTTCCTCAAAATATACATCAACAGTTTAGTAGTATGTACATCATCATTTAGTTCAAAACTCACCCATCTAAAGCCTCAACTTCTTCAACAAATTGCAACAATGGCGTAATTATAACTGTAATATTATTTGGGTCTGGCGAGCAAACTAATACTTTATTTCTTTGTTTGTCACTTGCATAAGACTGAAATTAAAAGTGATAGTATTAATAAGCATGAAACAATAATTCATAGTAATAATAATAAATTTATTCAATGTTTGTGACACGATTCTTGCAGTTCCATAAAATTATTGCATAATTAATCAAGCTACATTGCATTCAAATTGATAGCAGAAAAGATGCTCTGAAAAGATTTAGAATACTTTTAAACATAGTATAAAACAAAGAAGGAGATCACAGCAGCCAGCTAGAAGGAGGGAAATAGGGCCAGACTAATTAAAAAATCTGTAGACTACCCAAAGAGTTTTCTAATTCTCAAAATTGACAAATGACTGATCTGATTGGGTTTGATGGACGTTGTGATGCACAACTCACCTGAATAAAAATAGCTCCAATGGGAGGAAAAACTAAACTGCAGGTTTTAGATACAATAAGATTAGATACTCTTTGAGTGGTCAGTACTAAACCTAATCCTACGTTTGGGGACAAGAATTGATGGTATATAATACGCTCAAGTATATAATGGCTGGTTTACATAAACTCAAAGCAAAAGCTTCAACACACAATCAGTTTCTCAATAGTTTCAAAATAACTTGTTTCCTGGTGGAAAGCCGAGGAATGCAAACTAACACGAGTTTTTTTTTAAGCCATCCCCAGGTCTATCTTGAATGTGTTTTTTTCTCTTTGATGTGTTATTAATAAATCTTCAAGTGTTTCAAGGCGTCAGGTGCAAAATGCAGATTAAACAAATTGCAACTGGCCTGTAGTTAAAAAATGAAATTTGTTTTGAGTAATCTCACGGTATTTTGTGTTGGTCACAAAAATTTGACATTTCCACACCACTTGTTATTCTCAGTGCCAGAACCTTGAGAAATATAGTTTGCCTCTCAGTATGGCACTTAGATGAGCTCTCCTATTCTCTAACCCAGTTAGCTCATCCCCACAATCCTAATTTTTTTGGATTTTGCTTTTGTGATGGCACAAAATACGTCAGTATGACTACACGCGTTCACCCAAATGGCTTCCATTCACCAACCAAAGAAGCAAATAAATGAGCCTCTTATGATTTGCATGAAATATCCAATAGAAATATCCACAATAGAAATATCCACAACAAGTTTCCATCAGCCAAACATGTTTCCCTCTTCGTAGTGCTCTAGCTAACGACCACTAGTGACACTTGGAAATTCTATCATTGAAATAGTAAATTACCCTTTGGTAATCGAATAGGGATTTATGAAAAGGAATAAACTTTCATGGAATACTAACCGTAAGTGATAAACTAGGAGCACTCTGATCCATCAAATGAGAAGTGAAGATTGAAGATTGTTCAAACTTGAATAGTGAAGTGTCTCTATTCCTGAAATGTTGAATAAATTAATTAATTACTACTTCAATACAGTTAGGTAGCTATCAACCCCAATTTCAAGGAGTTTGTTCAAGTAAATATGAATGGTACCTCTGAATCCGTCTTCTGGAGAAATACAATGATACATCCTCTATTCTATCTTGGTATGCTAAAGTCTGCCTTGTTTCAGTAGCAGCATTTTGAATATCCAGGTAATCATCTAGTAGTAACTGCAACTGGAACAGGAATGACGAGAGAAAATGTATAACAATATACATCATTCAAACCCAAATCAAGAGGCATTCAAATCTTGAGTACTACATACCTCTGATTGCACAGTGTTCCATATATCACTAGGATAAATAGTGCAACCTGTTACATCATACTTTCTGCTTGCACTATTGAATAATCTCGCCAAACTATTGAATCGGTAAGTTACTTTTCTCATCTGCTCCAATAAGGTTTCTAATAGATCTTGGAAAGGGTGTATATTTTCTCTGCTGTTACTAACAACTGCTTTGGTAACACGATCAACGACCCCAGACACATCCGATTGCAAATTGTTCTTTATGCTCTGAAATGGATGGAATTATATGGTAACTAATGAGCAACAGACAATATTAATATTTTCCGAATAAATATAAGAAATATTGATCTTGGTACAGGCACTAAATGTATGCATAATAATGTAATAAATAAAATGAACTATAAGAAAGAGAATAAGAATAGACTTCCATAAAGGAACAACAGTAACTGATACAGAATAAACTATACTGAAACGCGGTAGGTGTTTTAGACAATTTTATTGAACGAAAAGTATTCAAACTCGAAAACCGCCGAAAAACTCCACTAATTCCAATTGTCAACAACTGGGTTCTTATCAACGGCCAATGTCATATGGTTTCAATAATAATCAACTGCATAAATAAGCGACCGCTCATCAATTCGAATTCTGTACATACGAGTAATTATTAACATCGTAATTATTAACATTAGCAACACTAGGCCCATACAATTCAGAAAATATACATACCGCAGCAGCATCTGGAAGTTTCTTCAGTAGAGCTAGGCACTCTGTCAAATCTGTGAGTTCTTCTTCAAAGTTATGTTCCTTAGTGACATCTTTCATCCTAGAAGAAAAATACATACAAAATCTGCTAAACTGAAGATTGAGTCACATATGAAATACAACCTGGAAATACATAATGATGCTTTATTGATAAAATAAACCATTTTAGAATCAATCTCACCCCGATGAATTATTTTGAGCTGCATTCAGTAAACGTCGGCACCATTTTGATTTCCCACGAAAGGATCCACTTTCTCTGGAATCCCGACTGATTTTTGATGGCTCAATAAATACAATTCTACTAATCTCGCGAAGAGTGAGCGCGAACAACCTCTGCAACAGACGACCACTCATCATCCACACTACCATCACACATACGATCCAACGCTCATAATACACTCATATGAAAAACAGGTCTGCAAGGCTTGAAGAACAGTAAAGCATGTGGTATGGGCCGATAAATTTACTCCTAAATCTACTGGTTTGATATTTTTTTCATTTTTAACATCACTCACTTCTTTCTTGTGATGTAATTCATTCTTCAGCTCTCTCAAGGCTTCAACTCCTTCCAAGGCTCCATCTCCAACGCTTAATGCAGATACTAACAACTTGGTACCATCCAAGTACTCTCTATTAGCAAGGTGGCTTCCAAGTTTTGATGGGACATCCTTCAGCTGTTCACTGTACCAATGAACAAGACAAGTTATAATGGTTTAACTTATGAAGTAACAGATGAAGATTCGCCACCAACATCGGTACTAGGGTGTCGTCAGACCACTACAGATGGCTCCAAAGGGAGAAAATAGTCGGCATCAAAGGGTCTGAATGGAGGTAGGAAGTTCTTGAGGATTAACATCTTAGTCCAAGGGGGTTCAAGCCCATTAAATTAAAGATATTGATGAAACTTTCTTCAAGAGACTTTCCTTGTGCTGATTCATTCTGATTCTGTAAAGATCCACCAAGGCCTATGATAGGGGGATACCCTAGAGTACCTCTAGTTCAAAATGGCATTCGATTAAACATCGCAGAAAAACAGAATACAAGTGGATGGAACACTTGTAAATTGATCAGGCCAGTGGCTTATTTATGCGGACAACATCGATTTGGTAGGTCAATCAATTAGAGCTATTAATTTCGGCTCGAGCCATTACATAGTGAGCGCGAACAAGAAAAAATAATGTAATAAGATAATACTGTAATAAAATAATGTAAACGCCTGATCCACATTGGTCCCTACCAGCGGACGAATTTTGTTTTTCGGGTACCCAGATGAATGGCTGTTAACGGCCCACACTTCAGACTACTAAAACCAATAAGAAGCAAATCCCAACCCAAACTAGAAAGTTCAGCTTATATAAGGAGTGCTGGACACAATTAGGAGTAAATGATGAATCTAATAACAAAAGACTTGGGAATTGCAAAGTACATTGGTGGGACTTGTCAATAACTGCAATTTATTAGAGCCTGTGATCTTGTGGGGTAAAGTATGTCATCACAAAGGTAGGAACCTAATTTATAATTTAGGCCAGTTTGAAAAAAAAGATTATAAATAAATAAATAATAATAATAATGTCCAAAAAAAGAATGATCAATATGATCGAGGTGACCTCCCAAGCTGTGAATAAAGGGATGTATGAATGAGGTATATTCTGTGATGTTTTGATGAGGTATATTCTTATCAGTTTTGATTTCAGTGTGATAGGTTAGGCATTTTAAGTATAGACATAATTAGTATACATAAAAATACACACTACTACTCAATTATCTGAGATGAGATTTTGGATTATTGTCCTCTTGGTTGTGTTTCGTTTGCCTCAGGTTCAAAAAATGGGGAATCGCACTTCAATAATCAAAACTTTGAAAAAGTAGAAAATTCAACCCCTTTGGTCGTATCAGAGGGGCTGCACTATTGAAACTTATGTACTTGGAATTAGTACTTACATTTCTTCTAAGAGTTTGAGAATGTGCTTGTGTTCTACTCCTTCTAGCCATAATTTTTTCAGCTCTTCCCTTCGGCAGCTCAACAAGGTTTTACATGCAATCAATATTTCCTTCATGCCACGTAGTTTGTCTCGAGTAGTTGTTATGTTATTTGATATCTTCCCAAATAACTGAAACGAATATGATTCACACATAAAAGACATCAGTAACATTGACAATGAATTTATATGACAGATAGTTCGAATCTTGAATCTTTACCTGCATCACTTGAGTTAGTTCTTGCTTGTGCTTTGACACCAATTCGTTAAGCTGCTGATCACTCTTCTTGTATTCTCGTTCTAATTTGGCCTTTTCAAACTCTCTCTGTTCATTAGATTCGCTAGTTGACAACGTTCTAATTACTGTCATCAGTAACCCGCTCTACGGAGAAAAATTGAAATGAATAAACATAATGACGTAACGTAGCTGACGGATATTAGGACTGCAATGGTCAGCGTGAGGACAACGTTTGTGAAGCTGGCGAGCAGACCAGTGAAGGTGTTTACTGGGTCAAATACATACATAATGTGTAATAATATAATAATATATTATACTTTCTACGTTCAGCCGTTCTCAATTGATGATGAGACAAACAGACAAACAAACAAACAGACAGACAGACACGATTTTATTATAATATAATAAAATCGTGTCTGTCTGTCTGTTTGTCTCATCATCAATTGAGAACGGCTGAATGTAGAAAGTATATTATATTATAGTATAGATTGGCAGTGAAATGCCTACAGCTGAATGTGAAAATCTAAACAACTCCATTGACCTGACTTGGAGGAAGTTGTCATTATTACACCACAAGATCCTGCAAGAGGAGTCGGGTAATCAGCAACATTTGCCACTCTTCAACCAGCAGCAGTCAAACTGGTCAAACCAACTCCCCCCAATCACATACAGGTCTCCGAAAATCCGTCCCTCTCTATCATCCACTGGTACGCGATTATTATCACACCATCAACAGGAGGAAACATGAAGAGGAAGAGAAACAGGAAACAGGGAAACTAGTCCCATTTCTGTTCCTGGTAAACATCATAAACTTCATTAATGAAGTCTCAAAAATACAGTAAAGGAGCTGTACCTAGGTAAAGCGTACTTGATGGTCAATAATTCCAAACTGTTTTACACAAGAGTTGTGTGTGGCACAAATGTACTCCGACATTCAGAATAAAGCAGGATGATATAATAATATGTTCATTTTCCGAAGTCAGAGGAGCCAGTTCATATCGTACCACGGGTCAAAAATAGGTAATCGTCGATCATCATTTGATTGAGAACGCTCTACAACTTCAAAGCAGCATTTCGATTTATTTACTACTCAGATAGACAAATTCATTGAAAACTACAGAAAACACCTCAGTTAGAGGCACTTTTCCCACCACCAAAGCCACAGCTCGCCCTAGAATTGGACCGTAACAGAGGCGAATGAATCAATAACCTTCGCCTAGAATTGAGTCGTTTTAGGATGATAATGATTCTACTGGTCTATTGGTACCTGTGTCAGCTATTGCAATACACTCACAACCTGCTACTCACATCAACATTTAAAAGGTATGGAGAAATGAATCTACCTAGACTGTTTCGAGTCTCCCAGGCTATTTCACATTAGTATATCGGAAATTGAGCTTAATATCATCTTGAGCATAATATTATCTGAAACCAGCTGAATCGGCATTACCCACAAAGTAAATCTGTAGTCAGATCTCTTTCAATGGTAGTCGAAATTCTGTGAACACTAGTACCTAACTGATAGCGAGTGGCCCGAGGGAAATGGAGTATCACAATGAATGATTGAGTTCGCCTAAGTTAATAGGACGAACTCACGATAGAAATTGACACCGCCAGCCTAAACCTAAGTTGAGTCAACGATAGGGAAATGAATAAAAATCAACTTACAGTTTCCCTAGTTTTAACCCCCCTGGGGGGTTTGGTAGGCGGTGACGATAAGCTCATCGTGACTTGGTACTCAGCTTCAAATAATGAAAACTCGGTTCATTCAACGATGCTTCACAAGTAGGTTTCAGTAGATCGTTGACAGCAAACTGACACTTAATAATTCGACGAGAACAATCGGGAATACGAAAGACATAGCTCGATTTTGATTATTTATACAATCCCAAATGGTTCTTTGAATCGCTATCACTTGTTGTCGGTCAGTCGATATTTCCCAGTTACTTGTCTTGACAGAAACACAAGCCGATAACAGCTCAAATGGAGGTAGAGTATCATCATGGAAGCTGTTGTTGGCGCCGATATCCTCCCTAGCGATCCTGGCGGAGAATAAGGTAAGCAATGAAGAGTATGCCCAAATAGTCTGCTCAATTGAGAGTGTCGTTACAGTCCAGTCACGGAAGTGGTAGAGGTACTATTCGATGTTCCATCCCGCTAGTGGGATGTCAACATCGGTCACATGACATCGATGTCGTAAAAAATCGTTGATAAAACCATCGATGTTTTTTTGATGTTGATGTTCTGCACCAGAACATCGATGTTTAAATAATCACGGTTTATGATTAGTCACATGGAAATTTAAGTAATTTATTGTATGAAATCATCAAGAATACAACAAGGAAGAAGAAAATGGGAAAATAATAGTTCATATTGGAAAAATGCCATATTACTATTGTAACACAATTTATTATAAAGCCAAAATAAATAACCCCAAATCATGAACAAGTATAATATGGTAGTTACCAATTTTAGTATAATGTACTAAGTACCTATAACTCAAGTATACCTTAATATACTTACAACATCAATATACTTACTAATTTTATTATAATGTACTAGGTAATGTACATTATTTTACATAGGTATTGTACATTTTTATTATAATGTACTATAACTTGAGTATGATATATTAAAAAAGTGAAATAACCTCATTTGTACCATTTTAGAAGTGTGTGGTAATAGTAAATAGGTACACTCTCAACACATCCGATTCTTCCATCACACGGATGTGGTAATATTAACATGCAATTGATCTCTTTACCAAAAACCTAAAATTAGATGATGAACCGAAGCCAAAATCTTTGATTTTATATGAGACTAGTAAACATAGGATGTTCTCAGAAATATAAATTTGAAATAAGTACTTAGGTAGTTTACCTACTCTGTACAATTCCTAGCATAGTAAAACCAAAATGAGTGGGTATTTGGACAAAATGTACAGTAATGTGGCCTTTGGATTTTCTGACGGCTGTACTGGAGCAGTTTGTACAAAGGATGCGAGCTGTGTACGTGGCACCGCAAACTTGTTGTGTTGCCTGAGGTTTTGAGCTTTTTATCGCAGGTTTTACATTTTTCAAAACCATTTGACTCCTGCACGAAGAACGTCCACCACTCGCTTTTTGGACGCATCTTTAGAAATAGAAAACACGAAATTCAAAAACGGCTTCGACGAGGAAGGAACAACTTGAAAAAAAGTCGAGCAGGTTTCAGGAAATGGGCAATCCGAATGAAGAATCGAACGTTGCATCCCCCCTCCCCCTTGATACTTCCACCAAGGCTTCCTTCGCACTCGGAGAGAAAATTTCTCTCTCCTCTTTTCAGTAAGGAAAACATCGATGTTGCGAGGAATAACATCGGTAACATCGATGTTCGATAGTATTGGCTATCCTTAACATGGAAGTCCCATCCCTAGGGCTAGGGATGCAACATCGGAACCAAATAATCGATTATAACATCAAATGATTAATCGTAAGCTAATAATCGATGTGACCGATTAATCTGTATTGAATAATCAATGTTCGATCAATCGAAAGCAAATAATCGATTTTTAAGTTGTATAGGTGTAGGGAAAACTTCACTTAGTTTTCAATTAACTACCTATTAATTCATAGGGCTGGCGGTGATTTTATTTCGAAGGACCGTTTATAATTTGGGAAATTGAATGATCAAACAAATAAGACGAAGTGTGAAAAGACCAATGAAAACTTGTATTGGGAAAAATAAATAGAAAAGTTCTTCTGCAGATAAATTAATGTTGGCAACTTAAATGTGGTAAAAAAAGGTAAAAGTAATAAAGTTCTGGTTGAAAGATGAAAGGGAACAACGCTGCTGACGGTCTCGTTGGGGCCCGAAGATAATGGAAGTAATAAAAACTGGAATAATCTCACCAGTTGTTGACTTCCTCGGAGATGAAAATGGTACAGGTGAAGATGATGAGTGATGATGATTTTGATGAAGATGATGAGCGATTAAACCCGGGATAACTTTGGGTTTTGCGCACTTTTCGGGAACCATGTGGTGATCACACACGAACCAAACGGTTTATATCCAGTTGGGACAAAGCTGGTTCGGATGATGGAACAAGACTGGTTTGGTCCGGGAAGAGATGGGATGAGAAGTCCACAGCGATAGAGCGAAAGAGTCTATTTGAAGGTCGCGTTGAGTCCAACAGGAGAAATGATAAGTGACAGAAATTTCCTAACAACTACTTACTCAAACATACCGCCCATCGAAATTTCGGATTCTACAATAGTTTTATACTGAAGGTTCAGGATTAGGTTGGATGATGACATTGAGAGGTATCAGGTTGGCAGATGCTCGCTTGAGGGTGCTAGTGGGAGTTTTCAGTGTGACTACTCGTACTGCTCCGTCTTGCCCAGGATGGATGTCATGAACTCTGGCAAGAGGCCACTGAAGTGGTGGAGTGTCTCCATCCTTAACGAGTACCAGGTCTCCTATTTGAAGATTGGGGCATTTCTTGGTCCACTTCTGCCGTTGTTGAAGGCTCTGGAGATAGTCTCTAGTCCAGCTAGTCCAAAAACTCTGGGTTCTTTGCCTCAAGAATTGCCATCGGGACAATCGATTTTCAGGAAGAATAGAAAAATCGGGCTCTGGTAGTTGATTTATTGGCTTCCCAATAAGTAGATGAGCTGGAGTGATGGGTTGTGGATCGTTGGGATCGGAGGATAGTGGCAGTAGTGGACGAGAGTTCAAGATTCCCTCTATTTTTGTTACAAGAACAGTGAGTTCTCGTTCAGTGAAGCGTTGATTTCCCAGTGTCTTGAAGAGATGTGTTTTCATCGACTTAACCCCAGCCTCCCAAAGTCCTCCAAAATGTGGGGAGCGAGGGGGATTAAAAGACCACTGAATGAGTTTAGGAGCACAGTGTGAAGTGATGCTATTTTGGGTTAATGGATCCTTCAGCCAGCACTGAACTTCCTTGAGGTAATTGGCGGCACCTTGGAAATTCGTCCCGCAGTCGGAGAATACGCGGGCAGGTATTCCATGGCGTGCGATGAAGCAATCCAGAGCGTCTAAGAAGGCTTCAGTGGACAAATTTGGGACTACTTCTAAATGAAGTGCCTTGGTTGAAAAGCAGATGAACAGGCTCACATATGACTTATGTGTTGGGGAGTTACGGCGAGACGAGTCTTTGCAGAGAAAAGGACCGGCAAAATCCACTCCGGTATGATGAAACGGGACACCTTGAGCGAATCTTGAGGCTGGAAGATTCCCCATATAAGGTGTAAGATGAGATTTTGAGAAACGGTGACAAGTTAGGCACTTAGTCTTTATGAGTTTGATCAAAGATATTGCTCTGGGAATCCAATATCTTTGTTGAATGTATGCGTGGAGTGCTTGCTGTCCCGGATGCATGTACGTACGATGATAATGTGATACAAGTAATTTGGTGAAATGTGCTTCACGGGGTAACAGTAGTGGATGCTTTTGTTGAAATGGTAAACTGGATAGCAGCAACCTTCCGCCCACCCTGAGTAATCCGTCGGAATCCTCAAAAACATTCAAGCTAGCGAAAAGATCTTGAATTTTCTGATTAGCTCTGTCCGCAAAATAATGCCTTTGGAGAAATGCTATGCACTTGAGGTTGGCGTCGGAGAATTCTAATGAATTGATAGGGCCCGTTCGTCTATGCTCCTTATTGTTTTCTTGGCAGTTCCCTTTAAATCGGAATATATACCCTACTACCTGGATCAGTTTGGTATAAGAGGAGAATTTTTCGCTCAGATGGACGAAGAAATCTTGACGGTGGATGAATAGAGAGATTGCGGAGGACTTGACTTCAGGCAACTGAATCGGGTCCCGCGGAGAAGATGGCCAATCTGGTCCAGGGAGAGCTAACCAGGGAGGTCCCGCCCACCATAGGGTGTTCCCGACCAACTGTTGAGGGAAAATACCTCGAGATCCGCAGTCCGCAGGGTTGTCAATGGACGAGACATGATGCCACCAATCCAAATTAGTTTTGTCTAGGATGTTAGTGACACGATGAGCGACGAATATCTTCAAACGATCAGGAGGAGTGTGGAGCCAACCGAGTACCACTTGCGAGTCAGTAAAGAAGTAGCGCTCAGTTATGGTAAGTGATTTTAGGAATGCCCCGATTGAATGGTATAAACGAGCTAACAATAAGGCACCACACAGTTCAAGTCGTGGTATAGTAATAGTTTTTACAGGGGCCAATTTAGTTTTGGCCTTCAGAAGGAAGGTTTGGAAAACATTTCCGCATTGAACTCGAAGGTATATGGCCGCACAGTATCCCAACTGCGAAGCGTCGCAGAATCCCACAACAGAAGAGAATGATGATGAGAGAAGCTCTAGATAACGAGGAATAGTGATGAGTGAAAGGGAGGATAGCTCGCTCGTAAATCTGGTCCAACGCTCTTTAATATCGGGTGAAACGCATTCATCCCAATCCTTTCCTGATTTCCAAACGTCCTGCATAATAGTTTTAGCATAGAATATCACTGGTGCTAAGTAACCCAGTGGGTCATATATTCTAGCTATCAATGATAGGATAGAACGTTTAGTAGGCTGTGACTCGGTAATTTGTACGGAATATGAAAATACATCCGATTGTGGGTCCCATTGTATACCCAAAATTTTAGTACCCATGGGTTGCTCAGAGGAAATAGGTACCGGTAGGTTTGATGATTCCCTCACGTCTTCGAGAAGTTCTGGAGAGTTACTGCACCATTTGCTGAGCGCAAAACCTCCTTTAGAAAGTAGTTCAATGAGTTGTGCTTTCAGGGACAGTGCGTCCTTTAAGTTTGACGCTCCTGCAGCGATATCATCCATATACGATGCATTTATTAAGGAGGATGACGCTTCGGGAAAAACGCTACCTTCGTCCAAAACCAGCTGGCGCAAGGTACGCAGAGCGAGGAACGGCGAGGAGGAAAGGCCATATGTGACTGTCGTCAGTTGAAACTCCTGAACGGGTTGATCAGGACTTGAGCGCCAAAGTATGTGCTGATATTTTCTATCAGCTTCGTTTATTTTAATTTGCCTATACATTTTCACGATGTCTGTGATGAAGACAATTTTATGAAGGCGAAAATTGAGTAGAACAATGCAAACGTCGTTTTGAAGTTTGGGTCCTACGTGAAGTTTGTCATTCAAGGCACCCTTTGAGGTACGAGCCGAAGCGTCAAATACAACTCGCAGCTTTCCTGCAGTGTCACCCGACTTATAAACACCATGATGAGGTATTATGTATTTACCAGGCTCAGGACATGGTACCATGTGCCCCAATGAAAGGTATTCATTTAAAAATGCATGATACTGGAGTTTATAGGATTCATTTCGTACGAGTTTGCTCTCCAAGTTATATAGCCGTGATAATGCTTGAGACTTAGACGGTCCCAAGAACGGAGCTTCATCTTTGAAGGGGAGTGAAACTACGTACTGCCCATTGGACAAACGTCGATGAGTTCGCACGTAATGATCTTCACAGAATTGATCAGCTGGTGAAAGGATCTGTGCTGTGAGGTTAATTTCTTCTACTTCCCAAAAACTTTTCATGGTAGCTTCCAAGTTAGTGGTGAAATATGAGACTCCATGAGAAGATGCTCCAACGGAATTTTCATGAAATTCGGATAAATATCGACCGATGATTACCATACCAAAGACCGTTTTCAGAAGGGAAGGATGATTTGGATATGGGGTGACAGGACCACCAGTGATGACATCGGTAAACACATCTGCTCCAAGCAGCATATCAATAGGTCTGGATTGCCAAAAGGTGGGATCAGCTAGATCATGTTGCAAATATTTGTTCCAAACTACCTTAGGTAGGGAAGTTTGGGGAAGATGAGACGTGATGCTGGGAATTACCGCTGCGGTTGTTGAAATGCTAGGTTTCCCCGAAAGTTTTGCTGAAAGTACGCAACGCACTTTTCCTTGAGTAGTGAGTACTTTGGTCTGCCCAATGCCAGCAACTGATTTTGTGTAAGGTGAGAGATGTAATCCTAAACGCTCAACACATGCGCTCGTGATAAAAGAATCTTGACTTCCAGAGTCAAGAACAAGTCGTATGATCTGAAACGAACCATTTGAATCTCTGATTTTAGCTTCAGCGGTTCCTAAAAGTACTTCGGGATGATGAGTGGAAGCAACTGAAGCAAAGGATTTTCTTGAGGGAGTTTCGAGGGATGTCGATGGCTCACCTGTATTTTCCTTGGGTGATGTCTCAAGGTGTAAGCTACTGTGATGTTTGCCTTGGCATAATCTGCAACGCGTACTGGATGAACAAGCACGAGTTTTATGTGAAGGATGAAGACAATTTCGACACCCTCGGAAGTTTCGCAAAAGGTTTAGGCGTTCCTCCGCTGATGCTGATTCAAATTTTGGACAGTACTTCAGAATATGGTCTTCTGTACATACAAAGCATTGTGGAAATCTGCTATGAGTAATTTTGTTTGATGAGGAAGGAGATGGATTTTGTGATGAGACCTTGTCATCCTTATTTTCTGATGAATTGGTGAAAAATGATGACTTGACATTGAAATTTCCTTTTGGTTGAAACTTAGCGGGAGTTTGAGGGGCTGGTGTTCTCGATAAATCGGCAACTTTCGTCTCAGGAATCAATAAAAGAGCTTGGTGACGCTCCTGAACAAACTTGAGCAGGGTTTCGATTTTCGGGAACTCAGTTGTTGAGTGTTGATATTCAAAAGCTTCCCGAGTGGATCGGTCGAGGCCCCTGATAGCTAGTTCAAACAAAATATATTCAAAACCATCGGTAATTTTCAAATTTTTTAATGATGTAATATTCTCGCCCACAACCGACAAAAAATGGTTAAGTGAACTTCGTGCAGATTTGACAGGCAATGGTTTGAAATTCAAAATGTGGTCAATATAGTTTGAGGCGAGCTGACGTTTATTATTATAGAATTTCATCAACATTTCCCATGCTTGCTGATAATTATCCTGCACAAACTCAATAGATTTCAATTGTGCCAAGGCTGGGCCGCTAAGTAAGCCAACTAAAAAATGGTATTTTTCGATCGGCGATATATTGTCGTCATTATGAACTAAAGACTCGAAAGAGTCCCGGAACAGAGGCCAATCGGCTATGTTCTGACCATTAAATTTAGGTAAATTTAATTTCGGTAGGTAAGCACGGTTCGATTGTGTTGATTGATTCAGGGTTATGTTTCCTACTTCGGATTTCTTTACATAGCGTTGGTGAAGAGCATGAATTTCATAGTAATACTGTTTCACTTTACTACGTATTTTTTCATGAGTGGCTTCTGGAAACTTAAGAAGTGTACTATCCATCGAAGTCAATATAATCAGCTCGTACCAATGCTGATCAAAATCCGTCATATGTTTTTCTATGGTACAATACATTCCCTGGAACAACGATAAGTTATCTTGGCTCTGTTCCAAGGAAAGTCCTGTGTCACGGATGACTAGTACATCCGAAGCTACTCTTCTTATTTTTTCTCGTAGGATATTATCCTTGACGGAATTCGGAACGTCTGTCATTATGTTCAGCTAGGATTTGAACGCGAAATCCGAGTGGGTCTAGGAGTAAGATTTGATGGTAAGGAATGGCTCAGGGAATCGGTTCGTAACGGGATAATGCTACTAAACCCGCAATGCACGTCTGCTACGCGTATGAAGCAGATTCGCTTTACACGGCGATAACTCAATGGGCGGTAATGCGTTAGATACAGACCCGCAATACCCAACGGCAATGCGTTCAACTACGATTACAATCGATGATTATAACACTGCGATGAAATAATATTATGTACAGAAAATGGCAATCATATAACATGAATAACATAAAAACCTACGGATAAAATGTATACAAAATATGGTTAGAAAAGGTGATGAGACAAAATATGGTTATAAAACATGATGAGACAAAATAGATATAATGATTAAGTAAATCATTATCCGGCTCGATTTAGGATCAATGTATAGGTGTAGGGAAAACTTCACTTAGTTTTCAATTAACTACCTATTAATTCATAGGGCTGGCGGTGATTTTATTTCGAAGGACCGTTTATAATTTGGGAAATTGAATGATCAAACAAATAAGACGAAGTGTGAAAAGACCAATGAAAACTTGTATTGGGAAAAATAAATAGAAAAGTTCTTCTGCAGATAAATTAATGTTGGCAACTTAAATGTGGTAAAAAAAGGTAAAAGTAATAAAGTTCTGGTTGAAAGATGAAAGGGAACAACGCTGCTGACGGTCTCGTTGGGGCCCGAAGATAATGGAAGTAATAAAAACTGGAATAATCTCACCAGTTGTTGACTTCCTCGGAGATGAAAATGGTACAGGTGAAGATGATGAGTGATGATGATTTTGATGAAGATGATGAGCGATTAAACCCGGGATAACTTTGGGTTTTGCGCACTTTTCGGGAACCATGTGGTGATCACACACGAACCAAACGGTTTATATCCAGTTGGGACAAAGCTGGTTCGGATGATGGAACAAGACTGGTTTGGTCCGGGAAGAGATGGGATGAGAAGTCCACAGCGATAGAGCGAAAGAGTCTATTTGAAGGTCGCGTTGAGTCCAACAGGAGAAATGATAAGTGACAGAAATTTCCTAACAACTACTTACTCAAACATAAGTACTTATCTCAAACGCATAATTATTTGCTAATGAAGATAAAGAAATGCCAAAACAAATAAAATTGCATAAAATAGTTTTTATTATAAATAGAGGGTACCATAACGATGCCCCCAATCTACAACCACTTACCTGTGACCGCGCTCCCGAAAAACACTCCTTCTCGCGCGACGCTGCGGGAAAACCATAAAGCATGATCATAAAACCATAAGGCTCAGAGGCTATAGACGCTGCGGGAAAACCATAGGCTCAGAGCTAACTTTACAGGAGACCGAATTGAAAGTTTGAAGTCTTAGGACAACTCGAATAATTATTCACTTTGATCGACCAAAGTGATGCTTTTAAACGATGAACCATATCCTAATGTGCTTAAATTCTATCTGCAAACATGAATATATCATCGTTTCAAGGTGGCAGCCACGGTTTCGAAGCCGCAGTAGCTACCTATCTGTGTTCATTATGTAACCTAGCAGTGAACGAATCGGTTGAACATTTCGTGGAGGAATGCCCAATTCTGGCATACGCCAGGCTGGAGTGCTTCAGACGCTTGTTCCTATCATCACAAGAGTTTTTGGATGTCCTAAATGGTCCAGATTGGTCTCTGGAGCTACAGGGAATACCACCTTTTTTCGGAATTTAATTATAGTTAAATTTAATAATAAAAATGATAACATAAAATAAAACTACAGTAATTAAGAATGAAGCAATATTAACAATAGAAAAAATAGTAATCGTCACCGAGTTAGAGGATTGTTTTCCTATTTTCTTTTGTTCATAAACTCTCCATGTTCCTTCGTCAATACTATGCTTAATTTACCTTGAGGTCTAGCTAAGGATTGAATAACGGAGCTCCTGCTGACAGGCCTTGAAGGCCTAAAGCATATCATGTTTTTGTTATTTTCCTTATCTGCATGTTACTAGTACAATTTGTTATGTGATTGTATTGTTTATGATTCTTATGCAATAAACATGTTATTCATTCATCGTTTCAAGGTAAGTATGAACCGAAATACGAAGGTGAACGTGATGTTTCTCACTTAAACCAACCGATCTTTGAAAATGTCAATTTAATTGTCCTGGTTTTACTATGTAATGTAAAATATGATGTAATAAATTATGTCATGATGGATGTGATGATCACAAATGGAAGCTCAGAAGCAAATCAACAATTTTTCCTGGGTCCAAGCGTTTTCCTTCGTGTTTACCTTTACCTTTTTTGTTGTTGTACCTTTACCTTTTTTTGTTGTTGTACTGTTGTTTACCTTTTTTAGCTGGGATATTTAAAGTTGCTGGAGTGGAGGTGAACTTTACAGCATTGACTCGTTATAAATTTCGGTAGCCGTTACATGACTGTGTGCATGTAAAAAGCGCCCATAATGAAGGATTCAAGTATTATAGCGTGAATAAAAACTCTAAAAATTCTTGACTCAACGGTATAATATACTTATGAATATACCTAAGATGATAATATTATTATCATCTTTGTGCAGATCACCCTTCTGTCTAGATCACTAAATGTTAGATTAATTACACAGCCCCACAAAAAAAGTTATGTATATGTATATCTTAATGTTTTTGGGATCGCTGAATCCGAATCCGGGGTCGGTTAGACCTCATCAGGTCGGGGTCTAGGCCATTTGAAGGTCAAATCAAATTAACATTCTCGAAAAATTCTGCAAAAATGCACAAGTTTTTCCTAGCTGATTCTAAGAACTTTTTTGTTCCTTAACATTTTTCCGTTAAACTAATACTTTTTGAGTTGAAAAAATCCCAAAAAAATAACGTTTACAATAAGGTTTGTAAATTTCTTTACTCAAAAAGGATCAACTTTACAAAAACCTTATTATAATTACATGCAATACGTTGATATTATCAACAAGACACCATAACACACTCCGTATTGACTACAAAATGTAACCTTCACGTAACTTACGGACAACAGTGCGTGTCTGTCGCAGGAAAAGCTTAGCTAAGTGGTTGTATGCCAGAGCCCCCTCAACAGTTTTGAGGTTGGGCCAATTTTCAAAACGTCGTAGAAAACTCAAAACGCCTTTTTCGGGTTCGAACCAGCCCCACAATGATCCTCGAAGCTTTTCATAACCGTAGGTCAAGGGGAAGGGGTTCAAAACGAATTTTGAAATTTTGAAACACGAGTGGAAGAAGGTGCTATGTAACATTTTTCCGATAATTCATGTGGTAGCGCGTAGCGCAGATAATCCTCAAAATATTAGGTATATCGTCATCAGTGCATGATTGACAACACCTTAGCAACACCTTGGAGAAGAAAAAAAAGAGAAAAGTTCCGAACCAAACAAAATAGTATGAAACTCAATTTTCTTGACATTTTACTTTTGTTACTTAGCACCTTCATCCACTTGTGTCTTCAATTGTATCGTGATCATATGGTTCCTTTAAAAATTGATTCTATGAATGTATTATTTTAACACCATTAGCAGCCTACCTTGGAGCAATTCATGGTCAAATATAATAGGAAAACGTTTTTGTAGTGAAATCAGAACTATGAAATTTGTATGTACGGGTAGATTGACCCTTAAACGCTTATATTGTCTTTCCCCGAGAAGTATATTTTAATTATTAATGTCTTAAATTCTATCTACCTCATTGTGGGAGGTGTGAGGGTAATAGATTTGGGGAGTTACATTAAATTCAACCATTGCATGTGTCTCTTATCAGCTAAAATTATAGGTTATCGAAATCATTTATAAACACAAAAATTAACGTGAATTATCACTCCGTGAGGGAGATAGGTGAAATGACAGCTAGAAGGTGAAATCGAGAGCTAGAAGTTCTGTGAAATAGGTTATCCTCGAATCTGCTACAGCGTTGCCAATCATGAATGCCGATGAAATAAAGATTTTCAAGGTGTTGGCGGCAATTTCAAGAATGTTAGGTCTCATCTATGGGATCATGATTTTTTTCATATACGACTAATAACGTAATAATATTATTATTATTATATTATAATTATTATTATTATAATATTATTATAATATTATTATTGATGTTGAGGGATGTCGAGGGTCGGTCAAATGAAAATTGATTTATGTGCCAACGTTTCGAAGAATATATTTCTTCATCTTCAGGGCAGGTTATGAAATGGAGTTAGACTCCAACAGGGAAGCTCCTTCCTCCAGATCACAGAAGTAATAACAAGTAATAACATAAATAATAACAAGTAATAACATAAATACAGAAGTAATAATAACGTTGGCACATAAATCAATTTTCATTTGACCGACCCTCGACATCCCTCAACATCATTCTTACTGACGGTCAACCTAAACCACACACACTAAATATTATTATTATTATATTCCTTTGAAAAAATAAATCTATACTATATAATAAAATCGTGTCTGTCTGTCTCATCATCAATTGAGAACGGCTGAATTTATCTGGGAAGGTTTACGAAAAATCCGCGTTTAAATCTGTCCATCCGTTGAAACGCTATGAATGAAATACTACTAAAAAAACGTGTTATAATCACTTCTATGAGGACGTTTATGCTTATAACTTTTGAACGTAAACCCGATTGTAAGTAGTCTCTGGATTCAGCTCGACGAGTACTTTCAAGAGGTACTTCAATCAGGATGTTGGGGGGGGGGGGGGGAAGGTTTCTGACCAGGTAGGGAGATTCCTTAGTAAGTTATGACGGGGGGGGGGGGGGGGGTTGTTTCAGGGATTTCAAAACTACTTGACCGATCTGAATGAAACTTGGGGAAGATGGTTTCTGACCAATTTAGGAGGGGGGGGGGGGGGGGGTCTACTGGCAATCCAAAAACTACTTGACGAATTGGTGTGAAACTTTGAAATTGTGTTGTGTGAACATTGGGAAGGTTTCTGACCAGTTGAGGAGGGGGGAAACAGGCATATCAAAATACACGACCGTTGGCTCCATTTAGGTATATAAATCGCAGCAACACGCGGCGGGTCAAATAGTGTCTGTCTGTTTGTTTGTCTCGGCATAGATAATTGAGAACGGCTGAACGTAGAAAGTTGAGGCTGGTACTGTTGTACGCAAAATTTATCTGGGAAGGTTTAGGAAATATCCGCGTTTAAATGTGTAAATCCGTTGAAATGCTGTGACTGAAATACTATAAAAATTCGTGTTATAATTACTTTTATGAGGAGGTTTTGAATGGTTGCACGTAAATTCGATTGTAACATAAGTAGTCTCTGGATTCAGCTCGACGAGTACATTCAAGTAGTTCTTCAATTCAACTTCTGTGAAGTACGGTTCAAAATTAATATGTAAACGCTATTTTAGGAGAATTTTTCATGATAACTATTCAAACAGCTGTAGCTCCATGAAGGTAGGTTTGATGTAATATCTGAGCACACGTAGGAGATAGCAAATTTAATTATCTACAACTTTCATCCTAGGCGTTTTTTTCTAGGACGCAGTCTAATGGGTAAAAAGTGAGTAAAACCTGCAAAACATGAGGTATTTGGGCAATATAATTATGTACTGGCATTATTTCGGCTGTAGTGTTTGACTGTTAGCATGTACATAGGAAATGAGGTGCCCTTTACATTCAGCTCGCCCTGGTACTACTACCTACTTTTGTACATGACATATTTTTCTACTATGGTTCTATATTCTGAATGCAAAAACAATACAAGTTGTCTGAGGAAGATTTTGATCCTTTATTTGTTGGAATGAGACTACTAATCTTACAAGGATTATAAGGTCTTGCCCATGGTGATTTACTGTAGCAAACAACCACTCTTTGTAAATCCTGAGGTAGTATCTGTTATGAGTGGGGCCTGTCCTAAAGGGGGTGTCTGTTCTACCGTTGCGAAACGCGGGTATACAGCTAGTAAAAAAATAAAATAAATAACATAAAGGAAAAATATACCCCCCAAAAAACACTCCGTGTAAAAATCACCCCGCCTCGCAAATATCATTCTTCAGAGGCCGGAAAAAGTTATGATATCCACTTTCCCCGCCCGCCCTTTTCCTCATTAAGGAGCTAAGTATAATGAAAAGCTTAACCACTTCACAAGCACCGTACCCCTTTCGAAATCTCCCCTTGGCGCTATTGCGAGACGTTTTTATTACTTCCACAAGCAACTAATACTTGTATAAAACGTTAACCACCATCAAGTATTAGTTGGTTGTGGAAGTAATAAAAACGTCTCGCAATAGCGCCAAGGGGAGATTTCGAAAGGGGTACGGTGCTTGTGAAGTGGTTAAGCTTTTCATTATACTTAGCTCCTTAATGAGGAAAAGGGCGGGCGGGGAAAGTGGATATCATAACTTTTTCCGGTCTCTGAAGAATGATATTTGCGAGGCGGGGTGATTTTTACACGGAGTGTTTTTTGGGGGGATATCACATCTTTTTGTTGTTGAAGTGGGTCATTTTATAAAGAAGGTCTATGCAAAATTTCAAGTCGATTGGTCCGGTTACCCAGGCTGTAGACTCGTCAAAGTTGCCAAAATTAGCCTAAATTTCAGTTTTTTGTTTCTAAAAGTTTTTGGGTTGAGATAATGGGTTAAACCTTTCAAAAGGCACTGTCTGATGTTGAAACGAAGCTCTGTGCAAAATTTCAAGTCAATCCGTGAAGGTGGAAATGCCTAACTGATTAAGGAGAAGAAGAACAGGTAAGGGTGAAAAACCGGGTTTTTGAAGTTATATAACTCGGCTCCCTTTAAAGATATCGACTTGAATCTTTCAAAAGGCACTTGCTACACTTGAAACGAAGCTCCGTGCAAGATTTCAAGTCAATCGGCGAAGGTGGAGAGGCTGTAGCCTTGACCGACTGAAAAAAGTAGAAAAACATGGTAATTGGTTTTTGAAGTTATATAACTCGGCTCCCTTTAGACCTAGCGACTTGAAACTTTCAGGGCATTCTATTATCCACACCAAAAAGATCCATACCAAATTTCAAGTTGATCGGTCAACTAGGAGCCGAGATATGGCCATAATTAGCCTTAATTACCCTAAATCTCAGTTTTTTGTCCCTAATTTTTTTTTTGGGTTGAGATAATTGCTTATTTCGTTCAAATGGCACTGAGCCATGCTATAAAGAAGATATGTAAAAAAATTCAAGTCGATTGGTCCTTTTACCCAGGCTGTAGACTCGTCAAAGTGGACAGAATTTTCCTAAGGTTTCTGTTCTTTTGTTTCTAAAACTTTTTTGGGTTGAGATAATGGGTTATATCTTATATAAGGCTCTGTCTCAAGGTTAAATGAAGCTCTGTGCAAAATTTCAAGTCAATCGGTTAACGTGGAGAGGCTCCAGCATTGCCTGTCTGAACAAGGAGAAGAACAATCTAAGGCCGAAAAACCGGGTTTTTGAAGTTATGTAGCTAGGCTCCCTTTAGACCTATCGATTTGAAACTTTCAGGGCTTCTAATATACACTCAAAGAAGACCCACACTAATTTTCAAGTTGATCGGTCAAATAGGAGCCGAGATATGGATACCTCGAAAACGCGTTTCGTGACGTCCGGTAAACATACACTCGACAGCGTTCGTTTTCTCAACTTCTTTGCTTGGCGGGGCGGAACGCTACCGCGTTCCTAGATAACTTCTCTGCCGTCAAAATCAGTAACTTGAGTTGTGGGACAGGTGAGGGAGATAAATATTGTAATTTCAAGTTGAAATCTAGGTCTATAAACAAATTGATACTTCGATTAAAATCGTTGAACAAGCTGAAGTTACCTATTAACCATTGGATGCAGTTGAATGATTGAAAATGTCACACTTAAGTATGATGATATGATATAGGTAGTATGATTTCATTGGGACGTAAATTTGTATGTATTCAGAAACATGAATTAATGAATTAATGAAGTCATTCTCATTTTTGGCTTGATGGAAAATACTGTGTTGACCTAAATCATTAAGAACTTCAGTAATCGTAGTAACTTACCACTAAACGATTGGATCAACTCTTACATCAAAATTTGTGTAATAACATACAAAGTTTATTGCTTTTCTAAACATCAATAAGTGAGGATTCCAAAATGCTCCAATCTAGGTCTGCTTGAATCATGTGAATTGAACAGAAGAATTCGGGTTTGAAAACTGTTGAGAAAGTGTGTGTATACAGTTTGATAATACAAGCTTGATCGATAGTTGCAGATAGACGTTGAACAGGGAACTAATTGAATCAGAAAAAATGTTTCCTACTGTATTGGGTGAGGGTTTACTCGTATTAACACTTGAAAACGTCGTTGGCAATACGCACAATATGTAATGTAATTACAATTTAGAAAAGCATGAATAAAGAAAAGTATGAAATGCTTCAATAAAGAAAAGTAAGAAATGGTTCAATAAAGAAAAATATGAAATGGTCATTTCGTCCATAGTACGTCACCAGTACTTATCGATCACGTAAGGGAGAGGTTGGTTGACTGGGGGGGACGGAATGACATTGCCCTTCTTTCTGGTCTGAAACGAATTCCACTCTTGGGCCATGAGTCTGGTTCGGCTCGTGCAAGTCAACACATGAGTCTGCAAGTCTTCCGCGTTGACGTACTCTGAGGCGTTGAACGGGCAGACGAACTGGAAAAGATTGAGGTCAAGGTCAATTCTCGATTTTTTTTAACCAACCATAAAACAGCTACTGTGGGATTGATAAAATAAGTTATTTACAACATTTTAAACTCAAGAAAAGAGTTAGTTAAAGAATTTGACTGGGGAAAGGCCATCTAAGTACCCCTCCCTCTCCCATGATCTTGTATCAATTCAGTAATGTGTGGTTTCTTGTTAATGTCTTGTGCATTTCTCTTTGGCTTATTGGTTGTTTTTTTATTTGGACGGTAGTAGGAGGTTCAGGGAGAAGAAAGAAAACTCTGCAAATTCTTGACACAACGGTTTATAATCTTCCTTATGCAGATCACCCTTCTGTCTATACCAGACTGTGTTGCAAATCGGCACCATACCATATTCTCACTGTACTCATACCATACCATACGAATTTCTTTCCTGTCATACCATACTGTACTATACTAAATCATACATACAATAATATACAATACCATACTCATACCATGTCATACAAACCGAGTGAATATTGAAATGTCATCCATTTCTGACCTATATTTAAAATTTCAAGTATCTAGCTCATCATCAAAATTTAATTTGTTTAAACAAATAGGTATTATTTAAACAATTTTACAGACAAGAAACCGGGTGAATATTGCATTGTGATCCAGTTCTGACCTATTTTTAAAATTTCAAGTCAATAGCTCAGCATCAAAATTTAATTTGTATTATTAGAAGAATGTATTATTTAAACAATTTTACAGATGAGAAACCGAGTAAATATTGCAATATGGTCTATCCCCGACAGACGGTTGAAATGTCTAGACTGTAGTTTACCGGGAAGATGAAAAAAGGCAGTTTTATTCTGGGCGTCTGGGGGTTCACCCACCTAACGGCCATTTTCAACGCGAAGTTTAGTGTTTTTCCTAAACCTTTGCGCGCTCACTGTGAACGAACGGCTGGTCGCACAAAGATCCAATTGGTCTTGAAAGATTCGTAATTTTTCAGGTCATTCAAAAGTGAACTAAAAATTACACGGTTCAGTTGAATATTTTGAAATATGACATTGTCGAAATTTTAAATTTCGTTTTGAACCTCTTCCCCTTGACCTAGGGTTATGAAAAGTTTCGAGGACCATTGTGGGGTTGGTCGGAACCCATCCAAAAAAATTCGTAATTTTAACTCAACGCTAACTGGGCAAAGTGCCGCGGACGGCGTACGGTGGACGGACGGATTTTGGTTTATTATCTTCGATAATGAACCATTGGAATCGCCCACAATGGTCCTCGAAACTTTTCATAACCCTAGGTCAAGGGGAAGGGGTTCAAAACGAAATTTAAAATTTCGACAATGTCATATCTCCAAATATTTAACTGAACCGTGTAATTTTTAGTTCACTTTTGAATGACTTGAAAAATTAAGAATCTTTTAAGACCAATTGGATCTTTGTGCGACCAGCCGTTCGTTTACAGTGAGCGCGCAAAGGTTTAGGAAAAACACTAAACTTTGCGTCGAAAACGACCGTTAGGTGGGTCAACCCACAGACGCCCAGAATAAAACTACCTTTTTTCATCTTCCCGGTAAACTACAGTCTAGACATTTTAACCGTGAATCGGGGATAGACCACATTGCAATATTCACTCGGCTTCTCATCTGTTGTCAAAATTGTTTAAATAATACCTTTTTGTAATAATACAAATTAAATTTTGATGATGAGCTATTGACTTGAAATTTTAAAAATAGGTCAGAACTGGATCACAATGCAATATTCACTCGGTTTCTTGTCTGTAAATTTTTTTAAATAATACCTATTTGTTTAAACAAATTAAATTTTGATGATGAGCTAGATACTTGAAATTTTAAATAAAGGTCAGAAATGCATGACATTTCAATATTCACTCGGTTTGTATGACATGGTATGAGTATGGTATGGTATATTATTGTATGTATGATTTGGTATAGTACAGTATGGTATGATAGGAAAGAAATTCGTATGGTATGGTATGAGTACGGTGAGAATATGGTATGGTGCCGATTTGCAACACAGTCTGGTATAGACAGAAGGGTGATCTGCACAAGGAAGATAATAAACCGTTGTGTCAAGAATTTGCAGGGTTTTTATTCGATTTTCTGAATCTACGTATCTTGAAACGTAAACCAACAAATTTTGAGGGGGGTTTAAAAACTTTTTCTTTGGGCGATTCCAATGGTTCATTATGGAAGATCATGATTCTTTCTTGTTTTCTTTCTTTTCATTGAACCTCCTAAAACCCTCCAAATAAAAAAATACGTTATGTGTGGTGATAGATCAACAGCATTGCCGCCCAACAGGTATGACGTTTTCACCAAACAAATACCAAATTTTTGGGAGACGACGCAAGCAACCTCCTCGTGGTGTCTCCTGGATTACTCTAATACCTCACAACATGCTATTTCACGAGAATCAGGAGGATTTTGAGAATCACGACCGACTACCCTCTTAACTTGGTTAGATAGAAGAGGCTGCTCTTGAGTACAACTCCCGATGTTAACCTTTATATCATTAATAACTATGTCAAATAAGGCCTCTGGCTGGTGTTGATGTATTAGCCCCAAGACCCAATACTTGTATTGTACATAACTTCTGTCAATAAACGTTCTGTATTCTGAGCAGTGAACGATTACCCTGAAAGGAAGTTTTTTTTTAACGATAAATGATTTTAGGCTGAATTTTATAGTAGAGATTCTAATAGAACTTACACTTAGTACAATTGAAGCTTTGTTAAAAACCGCCCTTGCTCAAGAATCCCCTCCTCATGAATATCCTGAATCCGCCCTTGGATCTATCGATGGTTTTAGTGTACCTATGTAAATCTAAGCGCAGAGTCATTAAAAAAATAATAAGTCGGGGAAAAACACTCAGCAGAGTTTCGAGATGATCGAAATTTCAAGTTTCAAAATTGCCACAAATTCCAATTGTTGGTTTTTTTGTTAAGGGCTACTTAAGGCGTTTTACCCCAAAGTTGACAAAAGATTGTAGAAAACTAAAAGTGACTCTTTTCAAATTCAGAGCAACAAGTGGAAAACTTGTGGCCAAAGAATTGGCGCAAAAGGTTCCAATGATGTCGGATGAAAAAGAAGCTGTAGCTACTTGCCAGGTCCCTGAAGATATTGGGTGAGACCCTCGTCTAAGGCTAGGGATAAATACAATGTCATGATAGCTATTCTCAGAGAAGTGAGGTGAGCTGAGGTGCGAAGGGAATGTTAAATATATTTATTTATGTTAAATGAATTTAACACAGTTTAGATCAAAGCAAGGGAACATTGAACACACCACACCCGAACACAAGGAGGAACATTGAAGGGCTGGTAAGGTCCCGTTTCAAGCCCTGGTGGGAAATGGGTGGGGTCTCGTGGGAGACTCGAAAAAGTGACACAAACTGCAGGAAAGCAATACCTGTCCAGGAAAAGCTTCCAGTTACATTCCTTTTTTTCTACTCCTGGTGACTCGTACACAAATTTCGGTTAGATTCCTATCTTTAAAAATCTCAAACCATTTGACTGTTTGTGATTGAAGTTTGTAACGCCTTGATAGAAGTGCTGAAGGATAATAACAATGGAAGGGGAACAGTTCTCCACTAGTTTCCTACATGTTGCCACTTTTAGTGTCAACGTTCTATGATCTTTACCAACATTTTGCCGAGGGATGTCGACCGACCCTCGACATCATTCTTACTGACGGTCAAACTAAATCACACACAAACATTTTGTCTCTCCACAAGTGGAAGACAGAAAAAGTTGCTGTAAAATCAACGAATCGCCGCAACTTGTGGAAAACTTAGTGGAAGACTTTGGTGTAAACGCGGCTTTATGAACGAGTAAATTATCAAGTAAAACGTTCAACAAATTCAAGCTAGAAAGTCCGGACATGAAAGGTTTTTCTCTGTTTAGTCAAGGGGAACTCGGAAATCGTTTTCAGAATCTCGATTTCCTCCTTCAAGTTCTGTATAAAATCTCGAGATTGAGGATGCCGAAAATGGCTGCTTCTAATAAAGGTATCTTGAATTTTCAAGTTGTAGAGGTACCTAATTTCTCAAACTGCAGTCAAAACTACCACTACAACTAGTTCTCTCCTTGCTTTAACATATTTTTCCCCATGAAGCATTGTCCCTATGAGATTTTTTCTCAGGATAAGCTCTATTTAGCGAAAAAGTGGAAATCACATGTTTTTTTTTTTTTTTTTTTTCTGTCGCTTCATATTATTCCCCTTGCGTGCAGAGACCTACGTTCGACTGTGATCGAATTTACGGCAACAAACCTCGACTAATCAGTGAGTAAAATTGTATCGATTGTTTGTGGGTAGCCATCGTATTATTATTTTTGTAGGATTGAGGGTTGAAGTAGTTTTACTTGAGGACATGCTTGCAAAAGCAAGAGTAACGGGACATTTGATAAAAACTCTTCAATGCGATAATGGAGGGGAGTTCGACTGTGCAAATGTACGTGAAATTCTACAGCGCAGTGGAATACAACTTCGCCTAACCATGCCCTGGTGCCCTGAACAAAATGGGTGTATTGAAAGGGAAAATCGTACTGTGGTGGAGGCAGCTCGTTCATTGATGCATGCTCATCAAGGCATACCACAAAAATTGTGGGCAGATAGGATATGATGGCTATAGAGTTTGGTGTGAAAAGAACAATCGTATGATCAGATCTTTTTCTAATCTGCAAAATTCTAGGAACACTTCCAGAAAATTATTTCTCTTTCATTCAAGAAGTTGTCACAGAAGGGGAGCTTGAGATCGTGAAGACGCCCACTGAACATCAACTTGCGGACATGCTAACCAAACCACAGCACAGTCCACGGTTGATGATCCTTTGTAGATCAATGGGACTCTGTTGATATCTTGATGAGGGGGAGTATTGAGATAACTCTATTTACTCATCAAGTATCCTGTTTTAAAACATATTGCTTTGTTAGAAACGGTTGTTTCTAACTTAATAAAAGTTAGTCGTGTCTAAATGTTCAACCTAGTCTTTTTTGTCCTAATAGTATATCTGAAACAAATCATAATACCTTTTAATACTCGGTAAATTTCAATTGTTTTGGCTCACTTCTGGTTGTTCTTCTCCTTTTATTTGATCCAACATGTTTCGCAAGAGAGCAACGTTTCGAAACGAGCCAAAACTACTTCAACCCTCAACCCTACAATAATTATATCAATGATACAGGGGCTCGTATCTTCCAATATGATAAGGCGCGGGATCTCGTAGAAACTCAACTACGTTCATGTTACTCACCTTTTCGCCCATGTGTTGTTTAAGGCACTTCCTCACATGGCTCGGGAGCCGTTTAGCGAGCATCATGTGGGATTTGTCAAAGGGACATTTTGCCACCATGACACCATTCATTAACTGCAACAAATTTTTTTCCGATATCATCAAGTGATTTTTCAATAGGGACATACAATCTATTTTCTTCCGTATATTGAAGGACGAGCGGGGGAAATCAAAGATAAGCTATTCCGTAGAATTAAATTTGTTTAACCTTCCGAAAGTCGCGCGTATGTGACACATACACATTTTTCTTCAATTGCCCAGCTCAACCAGATGGCCAAACAAGAGCCGGGGCCTTGCGGAGAAGGCCTCAGTCCACTTCCGACCTACGTCGGCCTGTCTGTGCATGTGATCCGTCCTCTCCAAAATACCCAACTGGAAGAGGAATTACGATCTAAAAAACGAACTCGATGTCGATGCCATTCAATCACAGCGCTATTCTTGCGGAATCACATGTTCAATCACTCAAAGAGGGGGTTTTGGGGAGTTTTAGGAGGGGGGGATTACCCATAAATTCCCAAAATGAAACATTCTGACAAGTGACACTTTATTTGAAAGGTTTTTCATACGCTGAACACGATGGTGAAATCAAAATTGCGATATCGTATTCCGTTCTCAAACTGGAGCACACTGTGATGATGAAGAAACGTGGTAGATACTTGAGATGTTCTTCATGTTTAGTCTGCATGGTACATGATGACGGAATGAGATATCGCAATTCTGACTTCACCATCGTGTTCAGCGTTGAAAAATCTGTAATCTGATGGGACACATGGTGACACATACGCGCAACTATCAATGTCGAGCTGGAGGCGCGACTATCGGAAGGTTAAAGCCGTTTAAATGGCTGCTAACAAAGGAACTAGTACTACTCACATAAGTGTTGATACCTCCGCTGCTACTACAGAACGACAAGGTCGGTTCGTCAGAAGCATCTTTCATAATTGCGTTAGCTTCCCCCATAACGTCAGTAGAGTCTTGGGTAATTTGGGAAAATAATGCAGAACGCGTGTAGAAACCCTTTAGCGGCAGCACGACAGAACAAAAGAACCCCTGAAGGCGTGACAGTGTTGCCAACCCGTAAATTACGGGCCAAAATACTGAAAGTCCCCACCAGTGTTGCCAGACCCGTAATACCGAAATTCACCACCTAATGGCGCAAAAGTTGCACAAAATTGCACGAAATCGCAAGCGCTTTCAAAAACATGTCACATAAAAATAACTTAAAAATGTTACATGGCCATTTTTATCACACATAGTTTTCAAACAATTTACAGTTTAGGTATGTACATGAAACCCAACAGGAGCTGTTGATTCAGTACTACTAACCCTACCATGATAACAAATAATGGTCAATATTTGAAAAATTGTACTTGGCGCAAAAAATAGCCCAAGTTTCGACTTCGTCTCATAAAAAATAGCCCAAATTGCGACTTGTCGCAAATGGCATTTTTGGTCGCAGAAAGGCATCCAAAATAGAGCAATTTGCGATAAATCGCACAATCTGGCAACACTGATCAGTTACTGTCAAAAGACGTCGGTGATCCGTTTCGTCAGAAAAGGAGGAACTCTTCGTTAATTCAAGATTCAAAAATTGATAAATTCAATATCATCAAGGAGAATTTTTACTAGGTACGTCGGTTTGAAAATTTGTTGGGCACTTCAGGACTCGCCAAACATCGATATATTTGCATCGATGGTTAAGTTACATTGCATTAATTGTTCCAAATGGATTTAGATGGTAGGAGAAAACTATCTTTGGGTGTTTTCGTACGGTGTTGTGGTTTGCTATATTATAATATATATTATAGCAAATATAATTAATAATTCTGTTCCTTCACGGTAGACCTTCCTCCATGGATCGTTGTCCTGATTCCTGATTCTGTAAACCCCACGCTGTTTACATTTCATTGAATTGAAGCATTTACTTTTAAATTGAGTACAATTGAAGGGGTTAAAGTCAAAGTGGTGTAAGTCAATTTTCGGTGGAAGTTGACTCATGTTGAATGCGATGTAGAAATAAAAAACTGTTTATAGAAAAAGTGGAGTAAGTCCACTTCACTCATTTCGTCGTTAGATGGCAGCAAAAGTGAGACTGATAATGGATCATCTGTTTTGTTGATAACTGAAGTGGCGTGAACCACACTGGTGTAAATACTGTTGTAAGTATAACTGGTGTAATTATTATTATAATTATAATTATTATAATTGTAATAACTGGTGTAATTATTGTTCCGCGATTTTCATAGAGTGTTGAATGCATGCGTGAATACTCAAAGAAACGATGGATTCTGAAATAAGTGTAACAAGGAGAAAACACGTCAGAAACAGATGATGGTAAGTACTATTCACCTTCTCACCTATCATTTACTCACCTACTAACCTATTTTGTTGCAACTTTTTTCAGCAAGTACCTACTTACATTAGATTATGCCTTAGGTCCTTTTGGTCTATTATTCTCTGAATAATACACCTTTGTAATCGGTTCGGAAAAAAATAAACCAAAAACTCTGCAAATTCTTGACACAACGGTTTATTATCTTCCTTGTGCAGATCACCCTTCTGTCTATACCAGACTGTGTTGCAAATCGGCACCATACCATATTCTCACCGTACTCATACCATACCATACGAATTTCTTTCCTATCATACCATACTGTACTATACCAAATCATACATACAATAATATACCATACCATACTCATACCATGTCATACAAACCGAGTGAATATTGAAATGTCATCCATTTCTGACCTATATTTAAAATTTCAAGTATCTAGCTCATCATCAATCGGTATTATTTAAACAATTTTACGGACAAGAAACCGAGTGAATATTGCATTGTGATCCAGTTCTGACCTATTTTTAAAATTTCAAGTCCATAGCTCATCATCAAAATTTAATTTGTATTATTACAAAAAGGTATTATTTAAACAATTTTACAGATGAGAAACCGAGTGAATATTGCAATGTGGTCTATCCCCGACTCACGGTTAAAATTTCTAGACTGTAGTTTACCGGGAAGATGTAAAAAGGTAGTTTTATTCTGGGCGTCTGGGGGTTGGGTCACATAACGGCCGTTTTCGACGCGAAAGTTTAGTGTTTTTCCTAAACCTTTGCGCGCTAACTGTGAACGAACGGCTGGTCGCACAAAAATCCAATTGGTCTTAAAAGATTCGTAATTTTTCAGGTCATTCAAAGGTGAACTAAAATTTACACGGTTCAGTTAAATATTTGGAGATAAGACATCGTCGAAATTTTAAATTTCGTTTTGAACCCCTTCCCCTTGACCTAGGGTTATGAAAAGTTTCGAGGATCATTGTGGGGCTGGTCCAAACCCAGAAACCAAATTTCGTAATTTTAGCTCAACGCTAACTGGGCAAAGTGGCGCGTACGGCGTACGGCGGACGGACGGATTTTTTTTAATTCGATTTTCTGAATCTACGTGTCTTGAAACGTAAACCAACAAATTTTGAGGGGGGGTTAAAAATTTTTTTTCTTTGGGCGATTCCAATGGTTCATTATCGAAGATAATAAACCAAAATCGAAGATAATAAACCAAAATTGAGAAAAAATACATGAAGAGTGATGTTTTTATTGAATTTTCTGTGATTATTGAAAGCGGTCGTGTTCACGTAATTTTGGATGCTGAATCGAAGCTTCTCCTGCAGTTTTGGTTTATTATCTTCGATAATGAACCATTGGAATCGCCCAAAGAAAAACATTTTTTAACCCCCCCTCAAAATTTGTTGGTTTACGTTTCAAGATACGTAGATTCAGAAAATCGAATTAAAAAAAAATCCGTCCGTCACCCGTACGCCGTACGCCGTCCGTGGCACTTTGCCCAGTTAGCGTTGAGCTAAACTTACAAAATTTGGTTTCTGGGTTTGGACCAGCCCCACAATGATCCTCGAAACTTTTCATAACCCTAGGTCAAGGGGAAGGGGTTCAAAACGAACTTTGAAATTTCGACAATGTCATATCTCTAAAAATTCTCATGAAACGGTGTAATTTTTAGTTCACTTTTGAATGACCTGAAAAATTACGAATCTTTTAAGACCAATTGGATTTTTGTGCGACCAGCCGTTCGTTCACAGTGACCGCGCAAAAGTTTAGGAAAAACACTAAACTTTCGCGTCGAAAACGGCCGTTATGTGACCCAACCCCCAGACGCCCAGAATAAAACTACCTTTTTTCATCTTCCCGGTAAACTACAGTCTTGGAATTTTAACCGTGAGTCGGGGATAGACCACATTGCAATATTCACTCGGTTTCTCATCTGTAAAATTGTTTAAATAATACCTTTTTGTAATAATACAAATTAAATTTTGATGATGAGCTATTGACTTGAAATTTTACAAATAGGTCAGAACTGGATAACAATGCAATATTCACTCGGTTTCTTGTCTGTAAAATTGTTTAAATAATACCTATTTGTTTAAATAAATTAAATTTTGATGATGAGCTAGATACTTGAAATTTTAAATATAGGTCAGAAATGGATGACATTTCAATATTCACTCGGTTTGTATGACATGGTATGAGTATGGTAAGGTATATTATTGTATGTATGATTTAGTACAGTATGGTAAGATAGAAAAGAAATTCGTATGGTATGGTATGAGTACGGTGAGAATATGGTATGGTGCCGATTTGCAACACAGTCTGGTATAGACGGAAGGGTGATCTGCACAAGGAAGATAATAAACCGTTGTGTCAAGAATTTGCAGAGTTTTTTATTTCGGTAGTAAGAAAGTGAAACAAGATGTTTGTTGTTTCAGAATCAGAAGGAGATGAAGTGGTAGACGGCGGACGCCAGCGCAACCATTCCAGCGAAGAAACGAAGAATGGGAACAACATTGCTGTTAATTGGTTGAAAATTCAATGGCTACGAATTTTGAAAGATCAACCTTACACTCTCTTCTACAAAGAAACTGTGAATGAGTATATCCCATTTTCTAAACTAAATCTAAAGGCAGCAGGGCCCGGTAGGCGACATTCTCTGGCCAACGTTTCTCAAGATGTTTTGTACCCAAGGCCTGTTACCGAGGCTAAAAAGAAAGGTATGCTTGATCTTCTGCCATACATTCCACCAGTGAAACACGATTTCCCTGCAGACCACTATTGAAGAAGGTGAGGAGCTTGTAGATGTTGGACCTCTGGAAATTGTGGAAACCACAAATCCTGATAAAATAGACTGAATCCGTTTTGCCATGTTAAAAAATTAAGAATGCATTCGTGATAAAAAATTAAATTGTTTGTATTATTCTTATACTTTGTGTAATGTTCTATAAAAATGTTTTTGAGAAGTGCAAGTCAACTTTACATCATTTTGTTGATGTCCACAGTGGTGTAAGTCTTTGGTTTTAGGGCATACAGTGGTGTATGTCACAGTGACTTTGGTAAGGCACAGTGGTGCAAGTGACTTTGGTTAGTGTGTGAGGTACAACTTTTGAGCAAAAAAAAATTTCAAATCTAGCCTAATCACTAAGTTCGGACCTACGTAAAACCTATAAAACAACACTATCACAAAAACTTGTCTACTGAATTAACTACAATACCCTTTGCATTATGCTAATTTCCTAAAGACGATGATAAAGTGACTTACACCACTATAACTTTAACCCCTTCAATCCATCTATGATTTTCGCTCTAGTGCACATAAATATTTAGTCAGGATTTCTTATATGTTGAGCCACCTCCACAACGGCTGGCAAGTCGATCAGGCCATTTTATCGGAAGAGGATCGAGTTGTGGTGAGTTTTTGACAGTTGTACTCGTATTTCAATTGTGTGGGTTTTGAAAAGAGTTTGATTTCAAACTCTTCGGTGTTCAACTGATTTTTTGGATTGAGCCAACGTTCCAGCTTCAAGGTAGAAGTTGTAGAATAGGCGGCCTCTTGAGCCTGGAAATCGTAGAATGCCCGAGATTAGTGGCTCTTATACGATGAGCCCTCAACCCACCGAAGAGTGCGCTTTTTCTTCGTTCAGGTAGGTGATGAGGGTGAACGAGACTTTTTCACTGCAGTATTGTTCATTTTCACATAAGTAATATAGGTACCTACCTAATTTCGAATTTACATGTCTAAAGTAGTAATTGTAAGGCAACAAGTTGATAATTTAAGGGCTACATGTATTATATGGCTCGTGTATTATACCAATAAAGTTTTTTTCGTTGTCCTACACTAAGTATGATGGATTGTGGCTTTATATATATGTTGTGTTTCCATATGTTTTCGGGTGCAATTTTCCGATTTCCCTGTTGTACCTACGGACACCTAATTTTGCTTGTTGTTTTTGTTTTTTTAATATTTTTTACAGTCTTAATACCTAATTGAAAAAAGGCAGGGATGCCTCGGAGTAGAGAGGGAAAGAATCGGCCCACTCCTCCTGCACATTTATTTGAAGAGGCTGTCGCTGAAATTCTCAGGGTGTTTCTCTGAAAATGTGTATTTTTCAAGGAAAAAAATTTCTGAATTTATAACGATAAAACTTACCTTTTTCTTTTAAATTTGCGCTCTCCTAGAGTTCCTTAGTTAACACTGTTAGCAGCAGCACAGGATGATAAGATCAACTACCATAATCTACTTTAAACAATTTGATGAATGAATAATTGTTAATAATCTTTCATTTTGGCGAGGAAAAATTATAATATAATAACGCTAACATTTAAGAAATATTTTATTATAGCACTTTCGTAACATGTTTAAACTTTCAAATGCCATAAGAAAGGCTTCTGGAGTAAGAATGAATGGGCATTTCGTACTATATTTCCTTCTAAATAGAATTATTTCATAAATATAACACGGGTGCTCATACTAGGGCGTGTAGAGGGCAATCTCAACTCTAGAAATAGACATCAAGAGGTAGAATTGAATTCCTACAGTTGTTCTCTTATATTGTAAGATTCAGCATTTCGCTTGAGCTGGATAAGAGCCATTCATACTTACTAAGTCTTTCCAGTTATATTCTTTCAAAATGAGAGCTATGGAAGAGAGGAGAGGATACTGAAGGATTCATAGTAGATATAAGTAGAAAAAGTGAGAATACTCCTTTATTGAATTGCACTTGGGAAAAAACAATAATGTATCAATATCTATCTTTAGAACTATGGAAAGAAGTTTTGAAAAAACACATTACACGATATATAACCAAATCTTACTCAAATATAGGAAGGAGTAAGAGTAGAAATTGTAGGAAAATCAATCAAATAAATTATGGTAACTTTGAATTTTGAATGATGGACAAATTTCATCAGAATTACTTTCCAAACTAAAAGTGATTAAAATATCATTGAAATGTATGAAAACCTTATATGCCTAGAAAAACTTTTGAAACTACACCCAGGTCTCAAAATTTTAGATGCATAATAGTAAAATATGTGTAGGTAGAGGTACATGTAGCACCATTCATGTTCCAAGAATGTAATACAGTTCGATTCTTATAATACTTTTGGTCAGATTTTTAAATTATAATTACAATCATATTACGAAGGTAATCTTGTCGACGAAAGTATGTGGGATAATGACTGTTACATACAATCTCTCTCAAAACTGCAAGCCTCTTCAAGAACCTCTTCTTAATGAAAGCCTTTCTTCTTCGCAGCTGAAACAAAAAAATGTGTGACTTATAGCGGCAAAGTATATTTATGAATTACCTACTTACATTGTACACTGAGTTAACAAAACTAAGTGCGAGAACACCAGAGAGACACAGCCTCCCATCACCAGTTCATCTGTCTCCGTTTCAACTGTGACCCTTATGAAGTTCTGCACATAGTCTACAGAAAAATCAAGAATGTAGTTGTACCATTGCATTTCCACGGTAGTTATAGTAAGTAAGTGTATAGTAATACCATTAACAATGAAACGTTACGAGTATGAATTGAAACCAAAGCCTGACGCGGTTATGCTATAAGAACCCAGAGGTATATTTAGTGCTGGTCCCTTCACATTGAGCTCCTAGATTTTTAGTTTTGACGAGATGCTCGTTACAAGCTAGAATGAAAGAAAACAAATTTAGCTTAGCATCAGCAAATTGACATCCGATGTGCAAATAAAGAAAATTGGTTGATCTCAAGGCTAGTTCTCGTAATTTGAATAAGAATTGTTCTCCAATCGGAGTACGTAAGTGCAACGCCCCTCCATTCTCCGAGGAAACTGTGTTTAAGCCAATTTGTTGACAGAGTGAGGCAGTTACAAAATAACAAAAACTGACCTGCGAGTATTTTTTTTCAAATATACTCGTAACACTAGTATTAGTAGGTATTTAGTATTTAATATTTACTAGTGTAACTATGTAACAAACTCAGGGAATCGATTTTACAGGCAATTTGCAACAAAAAATGCCTCTTAGACAGTTTTTTTCTTACACAACTAAAAATCCTACTTTTTTCACTTTTGAGATTTTTTTTCGTTTTCTCGACCTTGCCCCTGTGAAACGGACCTAACTCCCTTGAATGTTTATGTAAAATAAAATCTGAGGATACCGTTGGAAATAGAGCGTTAAATATCCTATCTCTTTGATACAAAATCCGATTTTTTTCAGTCGGGCTTAACTGGTAAAAAATGGTGAAATTTAAAGATTTTCCTAAAATCACGTTTTTTCTTTAGTTTTTGCTTTGTTATTACGGAAGTCATTCGGCGGGCACTCCTCAGGAAAAACTTGCCTAGAATCTCAGCTTTGAAACGGTAAGTATACCTAATTGGTTTTGATTTTTGAGACAATTGAGTTTGTATGCGAAAAAACGTGTATTTTCAGGCATATTTCAGACACATTTTCACGCTGACTCGAATGGTGACATACCCATACCTCCTTCGCAACGAATTAAATGAGTTTTCAGTCGCAATATCTCCATTTCAGGGTGGAGAAAGAAATTAATTAATAGTATGTATTATTAATTATTATCAATTGGAGAAAGAAAGTAATTAATAGTTTGTACTGATTATTATTAATTATTATCAATTAACTCGATATGTGAAAACCATGTGCTGTTCGAATCAGCTTGGGCCAGTATGAACATTGCACCGACAGGCTGCCGCATGATTCACCCCCATGATATGACTTTTGATTTGCTCCAATTTTGAGCCCTCATTGCAAACGAACAGCTGGTCGTAGGAACCTCCGGATGGTCTTAAAAAATTCTGAAAATTGAACCCTTTTTAAACGTGAACTAAAAACTATTCCGTTATATTTTAATTTGGGATCGACCAAAGAAAACACTCTTTGAAACCCCCCTTCAAAATTTGTTGATTTACGTTTCAAGATACGTAGATTAAGAGAATCGGATAAAAAAAAACTGCAAATTCTTGACACGACGGTTTATTATCTTCTGTTTTACAGGGGCAAGGTTGAGAAAAAAATCTTAGAAGTGAAAAAAGTCAGTTTTTTAGTTGAGTAAGAAAAAAACTCTATGAAGCATTTATTGTTGCAAATTACCTGTAAAATCGATTCCCTGAGTTTGTTACATAGTTTCACTAGACGCCCTGTATAAACATTTCTAAAAACGAACGATTTTAATTTACGTTGGGTGAAATTTGTGTTAAGTTGAGCACTGAAGACAACACGTGAGGGCCCAAATTTTGTGGGGTTGCTCAATAGGTCTACACTAAGGCTGAGTTCGATCATCGACGTCTTTGGCGTGTGAGAAGCATTTTATTAAAGAAATTCAAAAAGCAAAATCGCAAAAATGTACAATTAGGAGTTAGGAAGAAATTCAGTTATTGCCATTGATTCCCTAAACGCTCTATATGCAACATGAAGAATTAACTTTGTCTGTCAACTTCAATCCATATGTCCATATAAGTTAGGTTAGGTTATGAGCCTCAAGAACCCCACCCCTTTCTCGAGACAGCTTCAGATGTACCTAATAGTTCTTCTACCAATCCTGAATGTGATGGTAGGATTTCACACACATTGAATGCATTTAATTCATCCATTTAATGAACAGACTATAATTATTTATTTAAATGCTAAATTACAACTAGATACAGTTATCCCAATGATTTTGAACAAATATTTGACAAACATCAACAATCTTTCCTGGGGTAAGTCAATCAGCACAAGCTCAAGGTGAGAGAAGAGCATCAGATGCTAAAAAAATGTCGTACTTTGATTGTAGCATAACTAGTAAAATATGAAATAACAAGCGATATCTCACCGATCTATCAAACTAACCTGCATGTTACATTGTTGAATGTGAAACCTGACGCGCAAATCACGTTGTTCCTACATTGGCAAGAGCATGTGTTTACATCCCAGCGTTTAGTTTGCTTGTCTGCATCGCATTTCTGCTTCTCATCCCTGTTCGTACATTTGCACTGGCATTCAGCACTGCTGTACTCTTGAAGAGGATTGCAGTCCTGAAATAGGAAGCAGGTAAATACTATAATTTTCACAGTATGAGATATCACATGAGATTTAACATATTTTAGGATTCCCTGAGCGCCTTCAAGCTTTTGGGGGATGGACTCTAGAGAGTCTGCAATCCATTGATCGGGTCTATCCTAGCGAGGCGTCAAGTTTAAAGCGACATTGTGGCATCCAGTACAATGACAGGGTTGAGGGACTTGCAACGCCGGAGGGATTGATGGGATCAGAATAGGACTAAGAATAGGATTCCCACTTATTTCTCTCCACTACGAACCCTCACGGTCCAGCGACAAAACAAACATTGAGTCGTTGGATTAAGGATACTCTGCAGGAAGCCGGAATCAACGCCAGCCTTTTTACAGCTGACTCCACCAGGCACGCATCAACCTCTGCGGCTTTGAGGAATGGAGTACCATACGAAGACATTCGTAGATCGGCTGGATGGAGCCACTCATCCACAGTATACGATAGGTTTTATAACCGACCTATATGAAGTGTTGGTGGGTGAAGAGACGAGTACTGCAGTAGTCGGATATCGGGTTTATATTTGGGGTTAGTCACAGTAGGACTCCTACTGTAGGAGTATCAATAAGTAGAGTCCAGTGCGAGGCGACCAGAACTACACAAAGGATAGCAACTGACTGACTGTCTTACAATCGAACCGTCGGCATCGCCGATTACAGCATAATCGATTATTGTTCACTATACTTGACCAATGCATGAATTCGCCCGAAGCGACATTCAACCCCGAACAGGACACACCCTCGGCCGTACCGTGAGCAAGTGACCTGCCACTAGTCCACATATTGTCATAATATCGCCGATCTGATTCTTCCATTGAAATACTTTTACGTTTTGAATTTCTCCTTTTATTATATTGAGTCCCTTATATCCACACGACTGTGTATTATATCCAACCTTTCCTAACCTGAACGTGGGCCGCTTATTGGTCCGCACTCTTTCATAAGCTGCTTGTTATTCTTTGGAAGCTTCGGACTGCTATCAGTTGAATGCTCTGTACAGCGATTAGGAGAACAGGTCAGTTTATAAAACCATTCACTCAGCACCTTGGTTTTCAAATGGTTCCAAAAGGGGTATGGTGGTGTTGTTGAACAGACTGCGTTCAAATAAGGGAGTGTGCATTGTTTTTAAGTACAGAATAGGCGTACTAGACATGATGTCAAGCTCGTGAGGAAGAGGAGGGGATCATATGGTGTTGACATGTCAAGAATATAGGGAGGAAAGAGAGGTTTTATTTGACAATGTTTCGTCCTACCTTGTCCGCCGTTTCAATTACATACATATTTGATTTGCTACCTAGAAAGAGTTGTTATTCAATAGTAAGTTGCACTTATGTAGTATATAGAGAGTGATATTATTACTTAATGTGTATGGCTAAATGTGTGTTAGTACAATGCCACAATGAAAAAAAGAAAAGAAAGTTATGATTTTGGACTTACCGATTGTTTGACAATGCATCCGCACGAGCATTTGATATGCCTCTCTTCTTTCACGAATACAGCCGGCAAGTTCTTCCATTTTCGCTTCCCCAAATACTTTTTTACCGCAACCTGTGAAAGGTGGAAAAAATATATGGTGAATTAATTCAATTTCGCTACAAAATATAATGTCAAGTATCATACTTAACAAGTGTGTGTGATTAGTTGACCATCAGTAAGAATAATGTTGTGGGATGTCGCTGTAAACCTCGACATCCCACAACATTAACATACTTAACTAGTGGCCCTTCGAAGGAAGGGGAAAAACTCATTTAAATGCAATTCTCAGAAGGGAAAATCCAAACCACAATGGAAACCTTCTGATTACATATTCGTGGGAGAGTTTTATTCATAAAATAAAATACAAGAAGGAATATTGCCCAACTGTAGGCTAGGCAAGAGTTGCTGACAATTTTATAGCATAAACTAGCAACAACTCGAGAATGGAAAAACTCTGCAAATTCTTGACACAACGGTTTATTATCTTCCTTGTGCAGATCACCCTTCTGTCTATACCAGACTGTATTGCAAATCGGCACCATACCATATTCTCACCGTACTCATACCATACCATACGAATTCCTTTCCTATCATACCATACTGTATTATACCAAATCATACATACAATAATATACCATACCATGTCATACAAACCGAGTGAATATTGAAATGTCATCCATTTCGGACCTATATTTAAAATTTCAAGTATCTAGCTCATCATCAAAATTTAATTTGTTTAAACAAATAGGTATTATTTAAACAATTTTACAGACAAGAAGCCGAGTGAATATTGCATTGTGATCCAGTTATGACCTATTTTTAAAATTTCAAGTCAATAGCTCAGCATCTAAATTTAATTTGTATTATTACAAAAAGGTATTATTTAAACAATTTTACAGATGAGAAACCGAGCGAATATTGCAATGTGGTCTATCCCCGACTGACGGTTAAAATTTCTAGACTGTAGTTTACCTGGAAGATGAAAAAAGGCAGTTTTATTCTGGGCGGCTACCCGGGACCCACCTAACGGCCGTTTTCGACGCGAAGTTTTGTGTTTTTCCTAAACCTTTGCGCGCTCACTGTGAACGAACGGCTGGTCGCACGAAAATCCAATTGGTCTTAAAAGATTTGTAATTTTTCAGGTCATTCAAAAGTGAACTAAAAATTACACCGTTTCTTGAGAATTTTTAGAGATATGACATTGTCGAAATTTCAAAGTTCGTTTTGAACCCCTTCCCCTTGACCTAGGGTTATGAAAAGTTTCGAGGATCATTGTGGGGCTGGTCCAAACCCAGAAACCAAATTTCGTAATTTTAGCTCAACGCTAACTGGGCAAAGTGCGGCGGACGGACGGATTTTTTTTTTATTCGATTTTCTGAATCTACGTATCTTGAAACGTAAACCAACAAATTTTGAGGGGGGGTTAAAAAAATTTTTTCTTTGGGCGATTCCAATGGTTCATTATCGAAGATAATAAACCAAAAAGAAAATAATGATGTCTAGAATAATAAATTCAGAGTTGTACGTAAACTAGGAATATACGCTTCTGAAAAACATGTCAAAATATGTACGTCCATTCGAGATCATCCAAGAGAAAATTATTTTTTTTAAATATTTACTTCTTTTATATGGACACGGAGATCTAAGATCCTGGTTCAAATATTTATGAAGAAGAAAGGATATCCAGAGGTCTTCTAGTTGTCAAATCTAGACGATGCTTAGGACTAACTACATTTCCCTAGTGGTATGCAAGGTTGGCCTATTAGATTGAAGCAATGAAGGGTGTTTGTGGTAAAAGAATAAAATAGGTACTCTTTGTGAATATCTTAATCAGATCAAAAAGAACAGCGGAGGGAAATCTGCGGCTCTTTATGTTCATGATTTTTAGGATGCATTTCTGGAGGATAAATAGGTTTTCAAAGTAAATGTTTACAGCACTCCCCCTCAATATAATACCGTACTGCAGGATAGGCTGAACCATTGCGCGATAAACCGTTTTGAGGGCCAAACAACAAGGCAATGCGAATATTGCAGAATATGCGGGTGAATTTACTGAGCCTACCAACTAGGAACTTTATATGCTTTTCGCAGGAGAGCCCCTGGTCGATAATCACTGCTAAGTATCTGTATTCACTGACCCTTTCAAGAGGGGAACATGAGCATACACCAGACAGAATTGTCGGGGGGGGGGGGGGGGAGTGTATTGTTAGGCTAAAAGTCGAAGGGCGAGCTGACAGGTTACTGCTAGCAATTACCATAAATTCGGTTTTATTTATGTCCAAGGTAAGTAATTTATTCGTAAGCCACACATTAAGTGTATTCAATTCTTGCTCGGCACGTGCCAGAAATTCTTCCCACTGAAAACCCTCGATAGTGACAATATGCATTGTTAGCAAATAAGTATACCTTTGCTGGAACATTACAGTAAAAATATCCCAGATCATTACACACCAGAAACAGTAGGGACCCCAAAGTTGAGCCCTTGAGTGTCATAGTGTAAAGTGGACCCCCCAAAAAACACTCCGTGTAAAAATCACCCCGCCTCGCAAATATCATTCTTCAGAGGCCGGAAAAAGTTATGATATCCACTTTCCCCGCCCGCCCTTTTCCTCATTAAGGAGCTTAGTATAATGAAAAGCTTAACCACTTCACAAGCACCGTACCCCTTTCGAAATCTCCCCTTGGCGCTATTGCGAGACGTTTTTATTACTTCCACAAGCAACTAATACTTGATGGTGGTTAAAGTTTTATACAAGTATTAGTTGCTTGTGGAAGTAATAAAAACGTCTCGCAATAGCGCCAAGGGGAGATTTCGAAAGGGGTACGGTGCTTGTGAAGTGGTTAAGCTTTTCATTATACTTAGCTCCTTAATGAGGAAAAGGGCGGGCGGGGAAAGTGGATATCATAACTTTTTCCGGCCTCTGAAGAATGATATTTGCGAGGCGGGGTGATTTTTACGCGGGGTGATTTTTACACGGAGTGTTTTTTGGGGGGATATCACATCTTTTTGTTGTTGAAGTGGGTCATTTTATAAAGAAGGTCTATGCAAAATTTCAAGTCGATTGGTCCGGTTACCCAGGCTGTAGACTCGTCAAAGTTGCCAAAATTAGCCTAAATTTCAGTTTTTTGTTTCTAAAAGTTTTTGGGTTGAGATAATGGGTTAAACCTTTCAAAAGGCACTGTCTGATGTTGAAACGAAGCTCTGTGCAAAATTTCAAGTCAATTCGTGAAGGTGGAAATGCCTAACTGATTAAGGAGAAGAAGAACAGGTAAGGGTGAAAAACCGGGTTTTTGAAGTTATATAACTTGGCTCCCTTTAAAGATATCGACTTGAATCTTTCAAAAGGCACTTGCTACACTTGAAACGAAGCTCCGTGCAAAATTTCAAGTCAATCGGCGAAGGTGGAGAGGCTGTAGCCTTGACCGACTGAAAAAACTCTGCAAATTCTTGACACAACGGTTTATTATCTTCCTTGTGCAGATCACCCTTCTGCCTATACCAGACTGTATTGCAAATCGGCACCATACCATATTCTCACCGTACTCATACCATACCATACGAATTTCTTTCCTATCATACCATACTGTATTATACCAAATCATACATACAATAATATACCATACCATACTCATACCATGTCATACAAACCGAGTGAATATTGAAATGTCATCCATTTCTGACCTATATTTAAAATTTCAAGTATCTAGCTCATCATCAAAATTTAATTTGTTTAAACAAATAGGTATTATTTGAACAATTTTACAGACAAGAAACCGAGTGAATATTGCATTGTGATCCAGTTCTGACCTATTTTTAAAATTTCAAGTCAACAGCTCATCATCAAAATTTAATTTGTATTATTACAAAAAGGTATTATTTAAACAATTTTACAGATGAGAAACCGAGTGAATATTGCAATGTGGTCTATCCCCGACTCACGGTTAAAATTTCTAGACTGTAGTTTACCGGGAAGATGAAAAAAGGTAGTTTTATTCTGGGCGTCTGGGGGTTGGGTCACATAACGGCCGTTTTCGACGCGAAAGTTTAGTGTTTTTCCTAAACCTTTGCGCGGTCACTGTGAACGAACGGCTGGTCGCAAAAAAATCCAATTGGTCTTAAAAGATTCGTAATTTTTCAGGTCATTCAAAAGTGAACTAAAAATTACACGGTTCAGTTAAATATTTTGAGATATGACATTGTCGAAATTTTAAATTTCGTTTTGAACCCCTTCCCCTTGACCTAGGGTTATGAAAAGTTTCGAGGATCATTGTGGGGCTGATCCAAACCCAGAAACCAAATTTCGTAATTTTAGCTCAACGCTAACTGGGCAAAGTGCCACGGACGGCGGACGGCGGACGGCGTACGGCGGACGGACGGATTTTTTGGTTTATTATCTTCGATAATGAACCATTGGAATCGCCCAAAGAAAAAAAAATTTTAACCCCCCCTCAAAATTTGTTGGTTTACGTTTCAAGATACGTAGATTCAGAAAATCGAATAAAAAAAAATCCGTCCGTCCGCCGTACGCCGTCCGCCGTCCGCCGTCCGCCGTCCGCCGTCCGCCGTCCGCGCCACTTTGCCCAGTTAGCGTTGAGTTAAAATTACGAAATTTTTTTTATGGGTTTCGACCAACCCCACAATGGTCCTCGAAACTTTTCATAACCCTAGGTCAAGGGGAAGGGGTTCAAAACGAATTTTGAAAATTTGAAAATCTCATATCTCGAAAAATTCATATAGAACGGTATGTTTTTTATTTCATATTTAGATAGAGTTTGTTCCGTAGAATTTTTTAAGACCATCCGCAGCTTTGTACGACCAGCCGTTCGTTCACAATGAGGGCTCAAAGATTGTGCCTCACAACACGATCGTGTATCAAACTGTTGAAATACAGGTCCATTTTCATACTAACAAGCTCTTTGGAACATCATATGGCTTAAGTGATGTCGAGTTTGTTGTTCTGAGGTGCGTTTCGTGCTACGGAAATGAAGGTAATTTCGAATGTTTGTTGGTAGGTAGGTACTTCTTTTATAGAAAAATTATTACCGACGTAGTATTAAAAACCCCAGAATTATAACGTATTAATTAATCATAATTAATAATAATTATTATTAATAATAAATACGAATTATTAATACCTAACAATAAATTATAATAATTTTCACTAGGTACTTGATAAAATTGTTAATAATTAGCGATAATTGATAATAATAATTAATCTAACATTTAGGATCTAGACATTTAGACCTAGTGATCTAGACAGAAGGGTGATCTGTACAAAGAAGATAATGAACCGTTGTGTCAAGAATTTGCAGAGTTTTTTTATTCGATTTTCTGAATCTACGTATCTTGAAACGTAAACCAACAAATTTTGAGGGGGGTTAAAAAAATTTTTTCTTTGGGCGATTCCAATGGTTCATTATCGAAGATAATAAACCAAAAGTAGAAAAACATGGTAATTGGTTTTTGAAGTTATATAACTCGGCTCCCTTTAGACCTAACGACTTGAAACTTTCAGGGCTTTCTATTATCCACACCAAAAAGATCCATACCAAATTTCAAGTTGATCGGTCTACTAGGAGCCGAGATATGGCCATAATTAGCCTAAATTACCCTAAATTTCAGTTTTTTTGTCCCTAATTTTTTTGGGTTGAGATAATTGCTTATTTCGTTCAAATGGCACTGAGCCATGCTATAAAAAAGGTATGTAAAAAAATTCAAGTCGATTGGTCCTTTTACCCAGGCTGTAAACTCGTCAAAGTGGACAGAATTTTCCTAAGGTTTCTGTTTTTTTGTTTCTAACACTTTTTTGGGTTGAGATAATGGGTTAAATCTTATATAAGGCTCTGTCTCAAGGTTATATGAAGCTCTGTGCAAAATTTCAAGTCAATCGGTCAACGTGGAGAGGCTCCAGCCTTGCCTGTCTGAACAAGGAGAAGGAGAAGAACAATCTAAGGCCGAAAAACCGGGTTTTTGGAGTTATGTAGCTCGGCTCCCTTCAGACCTATCGATTTGAAACTTTCAGGGCGTTCTAATATACACTCAAAGAAGACCCACACCAATTTTCAAGTTGATCGGCTAAATAGGAGCCGAGATATGGATACCTCGAAAACGCGTTTCGTGACGTCCGGTAAACATGCACTCGGCACCGTTCGTTTTCTCAACTTCTTTGCTTGGCGGGGCGGAACGCTACCGCGTTCCTAGATATATCCGTATATATACGGTGTGGTGCAGTTGTGTTCATGTGAGGTGAGTCGTTCAGATTAGGCACGAGCCATGGATTTAACACTCATTAAATGAGTGTTAATCAAATTGTGTTTATCAAGTTGGATTGTTAATCAAGTTTATCAAATTTTGATAAATGATCTGCTCGATTTTGTTCAGTTAGGATGAGCTTTCACGAGCCAGTTTTTGATGCACAACTATATCCAATTGTATGCGATGGTACGAAGGAGCGCTGAAGGGGCGACGCAACTTCTCAGTTGCTCTGGGAGACGTCAGGAGGATGATTACACCAGGTCTCTGCACGTAGTTTTGGGCGCCAACGAGCGACAATTCAACTGCTCGCCATCTCAAGGCTCATGTCAGCGTTCTCGTGTGTACCCTTCAATATTTTGTTTTCAGAAGTGCCTCCGACACAGTTCGTACGTATATTAAAGTGTAATTCCGTTACATTCAACACCTAAGACCCAAAATTGGCTGTTTTACAATACCGCGGCCAAGGGGTTGGATCTTATACATGAAATTCAGAGTATGCTCCCAAAATTGCAAGTCTCTATTCGTAGTCCAGAAAATTACTGACATTAAGGTATTCTGTCACAAAAATTCAAATTGGACCCATCTATTGTTTTTTTCACGAGAGTGTGCATAAAGTAAGCAACAACCTCCAACTGCTGTCATTCTATCAGCCTTGAGACGGCCACTAAACCAAAAGACGTGCTTAAGAGTATGCAGTACAAAACTGTGAGACAGCTGTCACCCTCGTGTCGGTTGCCAGAGCAACTGGAAATGTTCGAAGCTGTCGCGTAGCTCCGTTTCCGCGTGCTGATCTTTATTGAATAGAATCCGACTGGGGACGGGAATCAAATGATGTTTAGCCTGAACAAACAGAATAAACTAGATCTAACCAGTTTTCACTGTAAACAGTAATCGCTTTGGAATAACAAATTCTGAAACCTAATAGGTATCTTAGTCACATTAATTCCTTCTTTGTTGTCCTACAGTCATTCATTTTTGGTTTATTATCTTAGATAATAAACCTTTGTAATCGACCAAGACAAAAAGAGAGAATCTCTCCCCCCCCCCACTCAAAATCTGAGGATTTACGTTCCACAAATCGAACAAAAAACCTCTGCAAATGTCAAGACTCTAGCTTATCATCCAAATTAGATTTGTTTAAACAAATAAATATTGTTTGGACAATTTCACAGTCAGGAAACCGAGTGAGTATTGCATTGTCATCCATCCTTGTGTTCGCCGGCAAGTGAGGAGGAAGAAATAATCACGGCAAAGAATGATACACTAGGTAAGGTCTATAATAATAGCGAAACTGAAGCAATAATAACATTCATCTATATACTACCTATGGAATCTAACTGAAACCGAAGCAATAATAACATTTATCTTTATACTATGGAATCTAACACATGTAACACAAGTCCATCTACATTGGCTCGTCCTTCTTGAGATTCTCCGACTCCGATACCACCGCCCGATTCGCCCGGTTTACCTCTCGGAAAGTTTATCCCCCCAAAAAACACTCCGTGTAAAAATCACCCCGCCTCGCAAATATCATTCTTCAGAGGCCGGAAAAAGTTATGATATCCACTTTCCCCGCCCGCCCTTTTCCTCATTAAGGAGCTTAGTATAATGAAAAGCTTAACCACTTCACAAGCACCGTACCCCTTTCGAAATCTCCCCTTGGCGCTATTGCGAGACGTTTTTATTACTTCCACAAGCAACTAATACTTGTATAAAACGTTAACCACCATCAAGTATTAGTTGCTTATGGAAGTCATAAAAAAATCTCGCAATAGCGCCAAGGGGAGATTTCGAAAGGGGTACGGTGCTTGTGAAGTGGCTAAGCTTTTCATTATACTTAGCTCCTTAATGAGGAAAAGGGCGGGCGGGGAAAGTGGATATCATAACTTTTTCCGGCCTCTGAAGAATGATATTTGCGAGGCGGGGTGATTTTTACACGGAGTGTTTTTTGGGGGGATATCACATCTTTTTGTTGTTGAAGTGGGTCATTTTATAAAGAAGGTCTATGCAAAATTTCAAGTCGATTGGTCCGGTTACCCAGGCTGTAGACTCGTCAAAGTTGCCAAAATTAGCCTAAATTTCAGTTTTTTGTTTCTAAAAGTTTTTGGGTTGAGATAATGGGTTAAACCTTTCAAAAGGCACTGTCTGATGTTGAAACGAAGCTCTGTGCAAAATTTCAAGTCAATTCGTGAAGGTGGAAATGCCTAACTGATTAAGGAGAAGAAGAACAGGTAAGGGTGAAAAACCGGGTTTTTGAAGTTATATAACTTGCCTCCCTTTAAAGATATCGACTTGAATCTTTCAAAAGGCACTTGCTACACTTGAAACGAAGCTCCGTGCAAAATTTCAAGTCAATCGGCGAAGGTGGAGAGGCTGTAGCCTTGACCGACTGAAAAAAGTAGAAAAACATGGTAATTGGTTTTTGAAGTTATATAACTCGGCTCCCTTTAGACCTAACGACTTGAAACTTTCAGGGCTTTCTATTATCCACACCAAAAAGATCCATACCAAATTTCAAGTTGATCGGTCTACTAGGAGCCGAGATATGGCCATAATTAGCCTAAATTACCCTAAATTTCAGTTTTTTTGTCCCTAATTTTTTTGGGTTGAGATAATTGCTTATTTCGTTCAAATGACACTGAGCCATGCTATAAAGAAGATATGTAAAAAAATTCAAGTCGATTGGTCCTTTTACCCAGGCTGTAGACTCGTCAAAGTGGACAGAATTTTCCTAAGGTTTCTGTTTTTTTGTTTCTAACACTTTTTTGGGTTGAGATAATGGGTTAAATCTTATATAAGGCTCTGTCTCAAGGTTAAATGCTCTGTGCAAAATTGCAAGTCAATCGGTGAACGAGGAGAGGCTCCAGCCTTGCCTGTCTGAACAAGGAGAAGGAGAAGAACAATCTAAGGCCGAAAAACCGGGTTTTTGAAGTTATGTAGCTCGGCTCCCTTTAGACCTTTCGATTTGAAACTTTCAGGGCTTTCTAATATACACTCAAAGAAGACCCACACCAAATTTCAAGTTGATCGGTCAAATAGGAGCCGAGATATGGATACCTCGAAAACGCGTTTCGTGACGTCCGGTAAACATACACTCGGCAGCGTTCGTTTTCTCAACTTCTTTGCTTGGCGGGGCGGAACGCTACCGCGTTCCTAGATCTAAACCTGAACACGTAACTTTAACTCACGTTTAAACTCACGTTGCACCGTCCCAATTCCGGCTTTTCCACACAGTACAACTCAACTTGGTTTATTCCGACACGTTACTTGTACTCAAGCCCACTCTCGAATGAATCCCCAATCTTTTTCCCAACTCAGCGATTTTTCCCAACTCAGCGGGGCCCGATTTTCGGCGCGACACCGTCAGCGCTTTTTTCGTGGGAACGGAGTCGCGCGGAGCGTTTCGAAGCGGTGAATTGGCGATTGGCCTGTCGACGCGATCTCTTGGTGGCGCTAGGTACTAGGAGATGGGAGTAGTCCCTGGTGGACCGCTCCAACTCGCTGGGCACCCGCAATGCGCCGTTCACAATCCTCAACCCATGTTTAAAATTTCAAAACAAAAGTTTGAAAATTTGTTTAAAACAATTTTACAGTCAGGAAACCGAGTGAATATTATATTGTCATCCATCTGGGAGCCATGTTTAAAATTTCACGTCTCTAGCTCAACATGCTAATTTAAATTGTTTAAACAAATAGGTATTGTTTAAACAATTTTACAGTCGGGCAACCGAGTCATGAATATTGTGACCAATGTTTATAATTTCAAGTCTTTAGCACATCATCCAAATTTAATTTGTTTGAACAAATAGGTAGGTATTGTCAGTTATTGATAATTTTTACGAATTATTTATGATATTATTAATAATTATTGTTAATCAAATCGATATCTGAAAAACATGGGCTATTAGAATTTTGCTATCATCCTCATGTTGACGAATTTTGATTTACTCGAACTTTGAACCCTCATTGTGAACGAACGGATGGTTGTGCACAGCTGCGGATGGTCTTAAAACATTCAAACAAATAAACTCTACCTGTATAAAAATGTAAACTAAAAGCTATGCATTTTCGAAATATGAAATTTTCAAAATTTCAAAATTCGTTTTGCACCCCTTCTCCTTGACCGAATGCTATGAAATGTTTCAAGGATCATTGTGGGGCTGGTCCAAAACCCTAAAAAAAACTCTGCAAATTCTTGACACAACGGTTTATGCAGATCACCCATCTGTCTAGATCACTAAATGATATTAATTATTATTACGAATTATCATTAATTAATCATTATTATTATCAAGTAGTGTAAATTATAAATATTTATTGTTGGTTATTAATAATTTTCATGCTTCATTATTAATAATTATTATCAAATATTATAAATATTAAATATTATTTGTTTTATTGCAAATTAAATTTGGATGATGAGATTTTAAACACGGGTCGAGAATGGATGGCAATGCAATATTCAATCAGTTTCTTGTCTCTAAAATTGTTTAAACATTACCTACCCATTTGTTCAAACAAAATAAGGGTCACAGATAGATGACACTGCAATATTCACTCGGTTTCCTTACTGTAAAATTGTTTAAACAAATTAAATTTGCATGTTGAGCTAGAGACGTGAAATTTTAAACATGGGTCTCAGATGGATGACAATGCAATATTCACTCGGTTTCTTGTCTGTAATATTGTTTAAACAATCGCTATTTGCTTAAACAAATTAACTATGGTTGAACAGCTAGAGTCTTGAAATGTTGAACATGGGTTGAGGATGGAAACCCCATTAGTGCCCGTAATTATTTGTGTTCAAATTTCTTCGTGTAATTTCATTTCCTCACTAATTTTGGCCCGTGGATCACGGGAAAAATATCAAAAAAATTCTATCTGTAGCCAATTTTCCAATATTGGCCGATGCCATATGGCATCGTTGGGCACACAGCGACGTGGAACAGTATTGTGATCCATGATGACCCTAGGCCAATGTAAGTCTCGTTCGCAATCAGAATAGGAAAGTAAAAGGATTTGGATGGTACTAAATTGTGAATAGAAAGTATAATTACAAATTGTAGAATAAAATTACATTGAAAATAGGAAAAAATAGGTATAGTTCACTATGAAATAGAGCAAAACAGTCAATGCACAGGCCAACTTTACGTTTTGAACACATTGTACGGGTTTGGGATGTACAAGAGGTCCCTGCACAGCGTTTTCTGTTTCTTTTCCGGTGTATGAGTTACATAATGATATTCACGATCAAAACGGATATCCTCCAAAACCCTAGCTGATGAAATAAATTTGCCTGATGGGCCAGGACGTCTTCTAGCAACGGCGTACCTCGTCAAGTATGTTTCCGCAATGCCTCTTCTGAATTCAAGTTGCGATATGTTTTTTTATTCAGAATCCAGGCATTTTGGATTACAGCGTCAATGGACCAGGTGAATGGAGACCACCACCACTTCTTCATTCTTATACAAAACCGGTAGTTGTTTTTTCTGATCTATCAGATCCCAATAAGTACGATTTCTAGGTAGCTCAACGTAACCACTCAAAATCAGTATTCCAAAAAAGCATTTCAACTCTTCGGTGGTAATTGGCTCGTCAGTGGAATTTTTTGAACGCATGTAATTTTCCGTTTATTTTTGCAGCATGTCCCATACTTATTCATAAAAAAATGGCTCAAAAACTTCAACAGGTGACCCACTGAACTGTGAATAGTTGATAGAAGGGAAATTCCTCATTTTTGTAGTTACTAGCCACTTTGTCGTCGTCATCTGACAATTCACTTCATCTGACAATTCATCTGGATTGGGAGGTTCGATGAAAATATCAACTGGGGTGACTGTGTCATTATTCATGTCAATGAGCATGTCAAGGGCAACTTGAAGGGAAAAATCCTGGTCTGAAATTAGAAGAAAAATTTAAAATATAATGTAATTACCTCCGTAAAACCACAAGATACGAATGCACGCCATAAGTGCCAAAAAGCGTAGTGGAGAATAACGAATTCCCAAAACTGTCGGTAACTGCCCAACGATGCCGTTTGGCATCGCGCATATGAACACGGTCACCACAGCTGGATATCTTGTTTATTTGATTCGGAAACTTCATACTGTACTCAGAAAACATCTCAAGATTATTGAAAAGTATTCATACTTGGCCGAAATAATAATAAAGTGTACTTACGCCAAAGAATCTCTCAGGTGGTCGAGTTCGAAAATTTGATCCATCTTCTAATGTGTCATAAGTGTACTGCCCGAGGTTATGTTGATCACTGAGGGGAAAAATGAACGGACCAAACCTCCAAGAGAAGTAAACAAGTCGGAACATCAAAGAAAAGTCCAAAGTGCAGTCAGAAAACTCACCTGAGCAACCCCTCCTCCAGCGATGCCGAACGGCACCACTGGGCACTAATGGGTTACAATGCAATATTCACTAGGTTTCTTGTCAGTAAATTGTTTAAACAATACCTATTCTTTTAAATTTAATTTGGATGATAAGCTAGAGTTTTATCTAACAATTCGTTAATTAGATTAGGGTGATCTGCATAAAGAAGATAATAAACCGTTGTGTCAAGAATTTGCAGAGTTTGTACGAAGGGTGAAGGGTGTCACTTGCAAATACATCACACTCTTTCTTTCTGGCATAGAGGCTCTGTTATTAAAGTAGCATTCAACTTACTTTAAGCAGGAGAGGTTCAACCTCTACTGGCTGGCACTTTTTGTTAGCGAAATTCCCGCAGCAGCCGCCGCATTTCGGGATTCTCGTACAGCTGGGAATGTAATAGAGAGATAGCTCTTCAGTTTGTCTCAAGTTGACTGTCGTCAGCTCCGGTTCGCATTCTGCTGGCTTGGGTATAGAATAACCTGAAACAAAGATTCGTTATTGATATAATAAATGGTATCGAGCACCACAATCTTGTCCATGCAGAACCTTAGGTGCACATCAATTTGATAGCGCCATCAGTATCTGCGATAAGTAGAAACACGTAGTGTTAGGTGTGGAGGAGTACATGCGTGTTTGACACAACTATCGAGTAATAATATGTGACTGACTTTCAATTCCCAAGAGCAGAGGTCGGCAACCTGCGGCCCTCCTGGCCAATATTTGCGGCACGCAAAAATTGGAACATTTTGAGGAAAATTAGATTTAAAAAAAAATTATTTTTTTCAAAAAATAATTAAATAATCAAGTAAATTTACCAATAAAATGAAATAGCATACAAACTGACAACTTGGGGATAATTCTGTGTTATGGAGCCCAATGAGCAGATCCGTAGAAGGTAAAGTCTTAACAGGTGAAGGTAAATTCCCTTATTTATATACAGGGTGTTCATTTTAAGGCGGCTCAAATGCATTTCCTGCCTAAACGGTTGATCTGAGCAAAAAAAATGCCAGAGGAATAAGTTGTAGCCCTTGATCCCTTCTGGCGCAATGTCGAAAGTTGGGGTTTACAGATGACTCATATGTTTATGCACTTTTTATTTAAGGGAATAAAAAGACAAAACATATGCAACAAACCGCATTTCGATATTATGAATATTTACCGAGGTTTTGAAATTGCAAAATTTTGAAATTTTATGGCCTGTCTAATAAAAATATTGCCAGCTTTGTAAAGTTGATAGATTCCCCGATAAACACGAAAATAACGTCTTTTCGAATCAATTTGGAATATTTCTTGGTAGGTGCCCCTAGATATAAATCGTTGCCGACTTAGGTAGGTACAAGTAAAAAACCCTGAATTATATAAATACAAATAAAATATGAATTTTTTATGTAATTTATATAAATTATTGTTATTTATTAGAATACTGATGAGACTATCACTGAAATAGTTAAAGCCACCCCCCTTCCCTTCATCGACCCCCAAAGATGACCATCTATTTACTATACCGATATACATCTATGTACATCTATGGTAATATTTACATATACTGATATATGCACTTGATAATTGTTACACAGGCTTCATAACAGCAAAGCGAGGGTTCCGAGGTGAATCATCGTTCGTTGGCAAATCCTGATGAGAAGATGAGCAGTTACTAGAAAATAGAATCCAGACCGGTGCACACCGAAATCAACCGCATTTCAGTGCATAAAGAGTCTTAGTTTGGGGATTTTCCACGAATTGAGTCACATCCATCATCATATCCTTACAGATCGGCAACGGTGACTGAGTTGGTACACATTGTTTGATTAGAACCTATAAGTTTATCAAAATGCATTGATATTTATATTAATAACTAATGAATTTCAACAAGAACAATTTTAGCAAAAGGCCAATACTTAATCAGCCTCAAAAATGATAATCCCATGGTATAATTTGAGAAATGATGTGCTACTGGACTGTAGTATGAGATATAAATACTCATAGATATAAAGATAGTAAACTCTACTGAACTATTCATCTGATCCCATTGGAAATACGTCAGGAGATGCAAATAATGAAAGCGAATAAGCCCTCGTCTCGATCTCACTAATTGTTTCAAATTTACTGTACCAATTTCATTAGTAATGTTAGGAGCGTAGCTCATACGAAATTATTATTGAGTGCATGGTTTTTGTGATTGATAGTTGAAAAGTTGTTGTTGTGTTTCTGTTCTGATGATTTCGGTTCGCTCTTATAAAATACAACTTGTTGATTCGTGATCTCGTAACAATTCGATCAGCGTGTACCACCCGTTTCTTCTTGTTGGGGAGCTGCACCCGGAAGACCACGTCCCTGAGTTGTTTCCGGACTTTCTTCTGGGCCAAACACGCGTCCGGAACGAGTCGTCATAGTGGAGAAGAAGTCGCAAGGAAAGCACTATAAAGTCTCGTCTTGACTTTATCACAGGTACTTACGGCCGTTGAGAGGTGAACAAAAGGACAACAACAACTTTTCAACTATAAATCACTCAGCAAATTCTTGAGACAACGGTTTATTATCTTCTTTGAGCAGATCACCCTAATCCAATTAACGAAATGATAGATGCAACTTTAGCTCAACATCCTAATTTAATTTGTTTAAACAAATAGGTATTGTTTAAACAATTTTACAGTCAGGAAACCGAATGAATATTGCATTTTCATCCATCTGCGACCCATGTTTAAAATTTCAAGTCTGTAGCTCAACATCGAAGTTTAATTTGTTTAAACGATTTTAATGACAAGAAACCGAGTGCATATTGCATTGTCATCCATCTGCGACCCATGTTTAAAATTTCAAGACTCCAGCTCATCATCAAACTTTAATTTGTTTAAACAACAAATAGGTATTGTTTAGACAATTGTAATGAAAAGAAATCGAGTGAAAATTTTCATCCAGTTCTGACTTATACCTATTTCAAAATTTAAAATCCCTACCTCATTGGGAACTTGAAAAACAAGTAGTGAAAATTATTATTAATTAGGTATTGTTAGTTATTAATAATGTTTATAAATTATTTTTAATAATGATTGATAATATTTATTATTTACTATGAATCTACTCGATATCTGAAAACCATGTTCTATTAGAATTTAGACCCGACAGGCTGCCGCATGATTCATCCTAATGTTGACAAATTTTGATTAGCTCGAACTTTGAACCCTCATTGTGAACGAACGGCTGGTCGTACAAAGCTGCGGATGGTCATAAAAAATTCAAAAAAATAAACTCTATCCAAATATAAACTAAAAACTTTGCATTTTTCGAGATATGAAATTTTCAAAATTTGTTTTTAACCCCTTTCCCTTAACCGAATGTTATGAAAAGTTTCAAGGATCATTGTGGGGCTGGTCCGAACCCGTAAAAAAAATTCGTAATTTTTGCTCAACGCTAACTGGGCAAACTGCCGTGGACGGCGGACGGACGGATTTTTTTAAATCGATTTTTGGAATCTACGTATCTTGAAACGGAAACCCCCAAATTTTGAGGGGGGGGGGGGGTAATTTTTTTTTCTTGGTCGATTACCCATGCAGTCAATAATAATTTCGTAGTCAATAATAACAGTATAATTTGTATTCCGGATCTTACCCGGCGTTGTGTGAAGTGGGATGTCATCTTACCGTCGTTGTCGTAATTAATATCCATCTTGACGGTTTCATTGCAAGGTCCTCACCCAATCAGGTGTCATATTGGGAAACGTATGTAAGTATAAAATCCGTGTACACAAATCAATCACTTAAAATTGGTTTGCGATCTGCGATTGACAAAGTTCTGGAAAAACGATATGCCCATCTTGGTCAGGAGACGTATTTTGTTTTCTGTACCTTCTTTATTAAAAGGTTATACTTTAAACAAAGGTTATAGGGAGAGGTGGTTAAGATTTATTGGGGAGGCAATTCAAAAGTTCGCACCTCTTGTTGCAATCGACTCATTTTTGAGGTTTAGTAATGCACCAAACTCCGGGTTTGTCGAAATTCATATTGATCATTTTATGTGAAGCCCAAGTAGGTAGTTATTGTAATCACCCTGAAACCAGTTTATGATACCACACCTAAATGGTTGTACTGAACAAGACGGAACACTTTTGCTCGCTTTTGTGGGTTGTGTTGGGTCATGTTGAACCTTCGCGAAATAATAAACCATTTAGGTCCATTATTCCTCAGAGTTGTATTTAGAAAGAAAGTGGAGATCCTGCCATGCCACAGAATTACAAGCATTTTATGCTTGCTCACGTGCAACACTGGCATAAACCCAATTGCACTGAAAACTGGTTCATAAAAGTCGGTTAATGGTTTCAACGAATGCCGACACGAATTGCTGTGACTTCAATGAAATTATCATGGGACCATCAAGCAGCCCTTATTAATATCCTCCACATTACAACTCGCTTGGATTGTTCTTCTATTAAGGTTGCAGGAATTTCGGTGGTTGCAAGGGAATTCGTGCAGACCGACTCACAGAACCAACATTTCGATGCCAGAAGCGCAAAATGATGGTGGACGATTCTGTAACAACGTTGTTTTGGTTCTTGCAATCAAGACTTGAGTTGTTTGTAAGCTAGCCAAAATATTTATTCATTCCATTTATATGACTTACTACTAGCTCGCTGTAATGCATCGAGAGGGGGCTGTAGTTTACACTTACACTAAAGTACACTTACAAATCGGTATGGAACCTACTTCGCGGACTTTTCTTCCTATATCAGCTGACGATGGACGGATATTAGCTCATACCTGGCCTCTGAATATAGATAATAAGGTCGCGTTCACTCGTTCCCCTCCTCACTTTGTATCAAATAATCGCTAAGGTCGGTAGGTAGTTATTGTGAGTCATTGAATAGCCCTATCTGGGCCATTCGATGTAGCAAGTCTGGTCACCCAGTCACTGCTTCTGACCCTAAGACGGAAATAAAAAGGTTATCAATTGAACGACCAAGGTATCCAACCCATCATTTCTACACTTATCATAAATGTAGCCGATAGCATGCAACAGACGGTTGGTCGCCTCGCGAGAACCAAATGAGGAAATCCGTATTGTGTTGGTGCCGGCAATTACATTTACTTTGTTAGTTGAGGGCCTGATTATACTCATCCTTCGTACCAACACTTCCCCCGCGCTCCCCTCATCTTCAAACCGCTGACGCATGTTGTGGCGAGACCCAATTGCCCTGGCAATCTAAGGCCGGTGAGGTAAGCGGTCGTCGCCATCCAGATCCGTTTTCTTGCGAGAAAACGAAAGAGTTGAATCCATCTTCAAACAAAACAAGCTATTCAGTCACGAGCCATCGAAGGTATTCCCGTTATCGCTCAGCTCTCTTGGTATCTGCCCAATTAGCCTTTAAATAATAACCCTGGACTATTCTGACATGTTGATTCCATTAAATGTGGAATGTAATCAATTGATCAGGGGGATCACAGGTAATCCATACTGAAGATTTGCGATGGAGATATTGAACAATTTTAATTTTGCTGTTTTTACTACATACAGAAGCAGTTGAAACCGATTGGGGTATTTCACCTTGTTTGTTATATTTGTCAAACTGATAGATATCAGAGATTGTTCTACGAAAATAGAGTTGGGATTAAGATAAATAGAAAAAGTTGAGGTTTGAATTCACGTGTTACTCTGTCATCATCCATATAGAGGATGCAATGTTTTTACTAACCAAACTAGAAGGAGGGCATGTAAAATTTTCGATTTTATGTATATTGTTCTGACTCCTATGTTTTCTTGGTTTTATATGTTGAACTCGCTACCTACCGAATTCTCTGGCGCGCTATTCGGGAATAGCCCCCTCAAATGACCTCGCACTGGATTGTGATTGTTTATTGCATCAGTTACGACGCGCTAAAAGTTCCCTTACATAATTGAGACATCGATACGACGCGCATCAGTTGGTAAATCCGCTATGGAGACTCTCGGTAAAGGCACCCACACAGGCGCGCTATACGTTGGTCTCTCTGAGGTTTATATTTCCGAAAAGGATCTACCATCGGTAGGTTTGTTTCACAAGATAAAACCCTACGGATTTTTGGATCTTTGAAGGTTAGAGCAATAGGGTTATGAAGGTAGAGGAATAGATGACAACACTTTGTGGGTTGAACTCATAAAGAGGAGAGAGAGGGTTCCGAACCGTTTGAGAGCTGAGCAAGTAATGAGATTTTTCCTAAGGGATCGGTTTTATATTACCATCTCGTACCTATTACCTTCCCTTCGTCCTGGTTAGAGTAGGGAGAGCGGTCTGAAAGGGCCGCCATATTTGTGGAGTGGGGGGAACTATTCCTACTTGTGCTAAATCCTTTCCCTCTCACGTTTCATATTTATTTAGCTCATTATTATTTGCGTTGATTCTTATAACTAGGATGCTGGAGCATAACATAGTATGTCCTTCGTCAAATCACTTCATATGATCCCAGCAAAACAATGTCATTTCACAGAAAAAATGCTGAAGAACGCCGAATTGTTCATTTGACATATTATTATTATGATATGAAGTGATTTGATTCAATTAGAAATGATTTTGACGTACTCGTGCAGAATGATAAAAGGCACTCCGTAAACTTTGATGACAAAACATTGACCATACAATGAACTACTATTTGTTCAATATAATTAGTTTACCGGACGTCACAAAACACGTTTTTCAGGTATCCATATCCCGCTCCTATTAGACCAATCAACTTGAAATTTGGTGAGGGTCTTCTTGGTGTGGATAATAGAAAACCCTGAAAGCTTCAAGTCGCTAGGTCTAAAGAGAGTCGAGTGATACAACTTTGAACACCCGGTTTTTCGCCCTTATAGATAGACTTTTTCAGAATGAGATAGAGCCTTTTAAAAGATTTAACCTATTATCTCAACCCCAAAAAAGTTTAGAAAAAAAGAAGAAATTTCAGGCTAATATGGGCCACGTTGAAGAGTCTACAGCCTGGCTAACAGGACCAATCGACTTGAAATTTTGTGCATAGGTACCTTTTTTTATAACATAACCCAGTGTGATTTGAAAGATTTAACCATTATTCATATAATAATTAACTCGACGTTATTATTTATTCATAACCTACAGATTTGCAGTGTTCTTCATATATGATATCACAAGATGAACTCACAAAGATTTGTTGCTCATTAGTTTCAATAAACCAGGTTTCTCTCCTTCATCTATAGGTACTGATAAAACTTGTTAAAATATCGGGATGCTGTAGTTGAATAAAATCTTTTCAATAATCATGTCATGAATATTCAATTTAGTGAATTTTCGAAGAAAAGGAAAAGAAATTCAATACCGAAATCCGTTCCAGACCATCCAGGGATGGGGGGAATTATAAATTCCAAAAATTAAACAATAGACAAAATTTGTTATAAAACCAGTCCTATTTAAGATAGAACCAGTTATTTCTTCGAAAATTCGCTCCTGCCGCCATGCTGCATGACTGTGGGGTTTGTTTGTTTTTTTCAGCTTGATAGAGTTCTCCCTGATAGTAGCGGTCAAAAATGAAGAGACCTGCTTAGGGCGCCTCTGAACGTCACCTTGAGGAACCCCACGAGCCTAACGGCTGGCGAACGTTATGAGACCATCATTTTATTTCATGGCTAAAGACAAGTTGAAGGAAGAATGGAGAACCCGTTGCCAGGCTCAGGGCCACAAGAGGGCCATTTTGCCACCCAAGAGACCGACTAGGGCCATGGCATGCACGAATTGAATATACACATGAGTGCTCATGATCATACTCATACATACTCAACTATTTAATAGACCAAACATGTCGTATTTTCGTGCGACGGATGCTTATTCAGGATGGTGTGAAATAGACGAATTATTGATTAGATGTCTAAAATTTCCGAATATCTTAAAAGGGCCAAATCTAACATCCCCGAGTTAGATCCCCAAATCTAACTTCGGTGCGTCTAGGGGGAAAAACTCACGGGAAGATTTATATGCCAATAATCTTCCAAGAAGTACCTATATCCGAAAGTCACAATTAGCACGCGTTATTTTCTTGAAGCTAGTAATTATTTCCAAGTAGATTCCAGGAAACCTTGACCATACACTTTCTATCATAATACATATTATGTCGTGGTATTTATCAATTTCCAGGCATAAACAATTCAAGTGAGGAAAATATCAAGCTTTTCATTAGAAATTCGGTAAAACATAAGAAAAAATGTATCATTTTCTCTCGAAGAACAAGTTAAACTTCAGAACAACAAGTGAACTTCATAAACATGAACCAAACCAACTTCTTCGACATAAATAGGGAAACTCACTAATTTCATATCATATAAAAATATCCATAACTTAGATCTACAATGGGAAGTGGCTTATTCTTACAACTATAGCATTAATGTTCTAAACAATAAAACAAATCACGCTGCATTAAATATCTACGAAATACGTATAAACTGATTCTCCTCTTCAAGGCATTGGCACCGGAGCTGATAGAAGATTTGCAAAACGAAGATCCTACTTTTCAAATCGGAAGCAGTGCGTTGCCGATTCAACACCTTTCGGACTGCCCAAGGTCAGAGTAACCCGTTGTTGACCTCTCCCAGACATCGTAAAGCAGTCTCCCAAACAGTCTGTCTCGATGAATTTTTATAATACTTTACTCCTGCTGTTACTGCGATTTCCCTCGCTGGCGGCTCTCTACTACATTCGTCCGACATTTCATGTCGCTACGTTCATAACGGACTGAGTAAATTTCAAAAAAATTCACTAATCTCTTGTTGTCTTTCAAGTTTTTTTTTTTTAATTCTTTCCAGTTTTTATTTTTCAAAGATTCCTCGCAAACAATGATCAAAATGAATCCTTTTCCTTTTTTGGCTTTGTTAATTAATCTACGTATCCGTTGATTTGCACGGGTAAATATCACCCCCCAAAAAACACTCCGTGTAAAAATCACCCCGCCTCGCAAATATCATTCTTCAGAGGCCGGAAAAAGTTATGATATCCACTTTCCCCGCCAGCCCTTTTCCTCATTAAGGAGCTAAGTATAATGAAAAGCTTAACCACTTCACAAGCACCGTACCCCTATCGAAATCTCCCATTGGCGCTACTGCGAGACGTTTTTATTACTTCCACAAGCAACTAATACTTGATGGTGGTGGTTAGGGGAAGGAGGATCAGGTTTGTAGGTAGTGAAAGTAATAACAATACTACAAATACAAACTTTTTATACAAGTATTAGTTCCTAGTGGAAGTAAAAAAACGTCTCGCAATAGCGCCAAGGGGAGATTTCGAAAGGGGTACGGTGCTTGTGAAGTGGTTAAGCTTTTCATTATACTTAGCTCCTTAATGAGGAAAAGGGCGGGCGGGGAAAGTGGATATCATAACTTTTTCCGGCTTCTGACGAATGATATTTGCGAGGCGGGGTGATTTTTACACGGAGAGTTTTTTGGGGGGATATCACATCTTTTTGTTGTTGAAGTGGGTCATTTTATAAAGAAGGTCTATGCGAAATTCCAAGTCGATTGGTCCTTTTACCCAGGCTGTAGACTCGTCAAAGTTGCCAAAATTAGCCTAAATTTCAGGTTTTTTGTTTCTAAAAGTTTTTTGGGTTGAGATAATGGGTTAAACTTTCAAAAGGCACTGGCTGATGTTGAAACGAAGCTCTGTGCAAAATTTCAAGTCAATCCGTGAAGGTGGAAAGGCCTAACTGATTAAGGAGAAGAAGAACAGGTAAGGGTGAAAAACCGGGTTTTTGAAGTTATATAACTCGGCTCCCTTTAAAGATATCGACTTGAATCTTTCAAAAGGCACTTGCTACACTTGGAACGAAGCTCCGTGCAAAATTTCAAGTCAATCGGCGAAGGTGGAGAGGCTGTAGCCTTGACCGACTGAAAAAAGTAGAAAAACATGGTAATTGGTTTTTGAAGTTATATAACCCGGCTCCCTTCAGACCTCGCGACTTGAAACTTTCAGGGCTTTCTCTTATCCACACCAAAAAGATCCAAACCAAATTTCAAGTTGATCGGTCAACTAGGAGCCGAGATATGGCCAAAATTAGCCTAAATTACCCTAAATTTTAGTGTTTTGTCCCTAATTTTTTTTTTTTTTGGTTGAGATAATGGGTTATTTCGTTCAAATGGCACTGAGACATGCTATAAAGAAGGTATGTAAAAAACTGCAAGTCGATTGGTCCTTTTACCCAGGCTGTAGACTCGTCAAAGTGGACAGAATTTTCCTAAAGTTTCTGGTTTTTTGTTTCTAAAACTTTTTTGGGTTGAGATAATGGGTTAAATTTTATATAAGGCTCTGTCTCAAGGTTGAATGAAGCTCTGTGCAAAATTTGAAGTCAATCGGTGAACTTGGAGAGGCTCCAGCCTTGCCTGTCTGAACAAGGAGAAGAAGGTGAAGGAGAAGGAGAAGGAGAAGAACAATCTAAGGCCGAAAAACCGGGTTTTTGAAGTTATGTAGCTCGGCTCCCTTTAGACCTATCGATTTGAAACTTTCAGGGCTTTCTAATATACACTCAAAGAAGACCCACACTAATTTTCAAGTTGATCGGTCAAATAGGAGCCGAGATATGGATACCTCGAAAACGCGTTTCGTGACGTCCGGTTAACATACACTGGGCAGCGTTCGTTTTCTCAACTTCTTTGCTTGGCGGGGCGGAACGCTACCGCGTTCCTAGATCAGTCACGACCAAAAATTATAGGATGTATAGGATCTATGTTCACAAAAGTATATAATATAAGTATGTACCTACTTCTGCTTGCCTCTTCGTCTTCATCTGAAAAAAAAAAAAAAAATTAAATAAATAAAAAATATCTATTAGGCACAAGATTGGGACAGCAAACCATAGGTATGGCTGTTATAGCTGATTCAATGTGTGGTCAAAGTTCAATACACTATGACAAAGTAGGTGAGCAGGTATAAGCCTATTTATTTTTCAAGATGCGTATAAGCCTATTTATTTTTCAAGATGCGTACCTACAATTAGAGTATCTCCTTCGAAATTAGGCAAGATCGTTTTGGAGATTGACGAGTAAGTACAACCCTCTAAACGTTTTCGTTATTGAAATAATTGTTTATTGAATTGCATATTTCCAAATTTTGGTTGATATTACAGAAATTGTTCATATTTCAAGTTATATTGAAGTTGAACTGGCACTAGTCTTGGCAGTAACCTTTTAACCATATCTCATATGGTTTAAAGATCGATTCACCACCGAGGCCACAAACGTACTTTTACTGGTTCCAACCTTGGGGCAATTTAAATTGAAGTAATACACCGGTGTTATCAGGTGTAGGTACAGAGTATAACGTATACATTGAATTCTCTATACAATATAAGCCCAATCTATTCAAGAGTTCGATTGTACCGGACTATTTTAGATCTTATATAAGGAGCGTTGTGCGTAGGGATGGGTATCGAGTACTCGAGGTTTTAAAGCATTTGATGTTTCTTCTTTAAACATCGATGCTCTTCTTCCGAGGTTTTGACATGTTTTTTCCTTTCTTCCAAAATACCTATAATTACAAGCCTATTTTACGTTTCAGTATATAATCATTTGCATTATTTCTGTGCCTCGTTAGGAACATTACTCATCTACTACAATATTTCTTATTTTACGTGGCCCTTTTGCCTTTTATTGTTCTAGCAGCTGCAATATTTAGGTAGCATATTTTTCAGCAACATAAGTCCGTCATGGTTGACTCAAAATGAGATAGTAGGAATGAAACCAAAACCAAAACCACGGAGAGGCTTTGTTTCAAGCATGTTTACTTTTGAACTCCCTTAGAAATATGTTTTTTTTTGCATGAGGCCAACAATAAATATTCAGAATAAAGTAAATTTTTTGTTAAGTTATCGCTCAATCCATTTTTTATCTTTTTTAACGTAAATAATTAAGTACATTTTTCATGTTTAAGTTTTTTAAATTAGAACAAAAATTGAAAGAAAAAAATTGAGACTTAGGTACTTTACCTACTTGGGTAGGCTACAGTAGGTAAGATATTTTCGGAATAAAATGTTTGCAGTAAGAAAAACATCGATGTGTAACCACCTATGTTTTTCCAACCGATACCCATCTCTAGTTGTACGACCAGCCGTTGATTCACAATAAGGGCTCATGAATTATTGCCAAAGTAGGTAGGTACAATTAAGATAAACCCATGAATTATACAAATACAATTACATAAAAAATCATTTATGTAGGTAAGTAAATTTTACTAGAAATAATTATTTTATAATGTATACAAGTGAATTATTAGGTATTAGGTCAGTACAGAATTGAGTAGGACAATTGGAGAGACCAAAACCGATGTAGTAACTGACTCCCCCATACTCCTCCATCTCGAACGGAGACATACTATTTTAGCTCATAACTCCAATTATTTCGTTTGGTTAAGAAACTCACTACAGAATATTTTATACAGACAAGAGTTATCCGTGCGGAAAATAGACTGCTGTGGAAAGTTTACAGTTTCGTTGTTCATATTCCATATTCGGGTTCTAAGTATCTTAGGAAGTAGGGAACGTTGGGAACCAGCCTACTGTGAGTACGAGCTGGAACTTCGTTTTTCTTGGTCGAATCCAGAGGGTCGTTATTGGAAATAATAAACCAATACGGTTTCTACGTAAGACGGTTTCTGGTAACGATAGAAGATTTCCACTTACAACCACCCCGTTGCTTAGGTTTGTTGTACAGTTTTGTACTCCCTTAGTTTCAACCACCGCCCACAGAAAACCTCTCAATTTATCCTGAAACCTCACGCTGTTTGAAAATGCTTGGAATATACCGCGAAATATAACCTTGTACCCTCTAACAAACACTGTCATTTGATTTTGTGGTTTTAGCGATTTTCATGGTCTTACGTTGTCTCTCGAAGGAATACAATTTTGTTTTTCATTTTTGACGTTGATTGTATGGGCGTTTTTTCAAATTTATTTAAATAATCGATATGTTTATTACATATCAGTAACATAACAACGGAGCTTCAGGCCCACCAAGTTAATTCAATTTCATACAGATGGCAGCCCGCTGATTACTCCAATGCACTTTGTAAGAGAATACTCAGCACTATTCCGTAGGTTTTTTCCTATCAAGCCGCCAGACGACGTTGCTAACAGACGACGCACTTCGGGGTTTAATTGACCATGAAGCCGATGTTCGCGTTTAGTTGCATATTGTTTGATCACTTTACTGACGGTTTCCATTTTGAGGGGCATTTACTATGCCACTTATTACCTTATTCTGGAAAGTTTGTATGATCTTGATGTTCGACTTTTCCGTACAGCCCCAAAGCTAAATACCGTAACAGGTATCAAAACTTGCTTGTACCGCTACCGCCAGTAGTGGCACATGATTCGTGTTCAGAAATTCCAGAGAGAATCATGGAGGAGCGTGATCTAGCTTGAAATAAATTGAGGCAGGTGTTCCCCAAAGTGAGGGAAGTGAGCTTGGGCCACTTTTATACCTCTTGTATACAAATCATTGCAACTAATGAAAAGTTTTCAGCATGATCTTTCTCCCAAATAGAACTCTTTTTTGAACTTCAAGAGACACTACCGCGTATTTATTAAATGGAGCTATTTGGTAATTTTTGACAACGGATATCGAAGGTGATAAGAAGAATTCTATTCAACAGCAAATAGAGTTTCACTGGCCGAAGTGGCACATCAAGACACTTCCGTGCTAGATCCCGATAAAGTATGACGCTCATACAAAGAGAAAACGTGCGCTTTGTTATCAAATTCACACGAGTTACGCTACTGATAGACCGGTGTTATGCAAAACTCGGTCGACCTACTGTATTAACAACAATACCATACTCAATAGTCGAGTTAAACTACTTACTCTGGGAACCACTATTAACTACTTCTTCCATGCAATTCTAGATCTCCGACCTCTCTTTCCTTATTATTGGCTCTCATATTAAACGTCTTTGTACCACACAATTAACGCAAATGAATTTTTCTCCATTACATACCATTTCATCCAATCCCTCGACAATGTTCAGCATCATAGACAAAGCCTGACAGAAAAAGTATGTTTTGCTTAATCGATTTCCCAATTAACATATAATCAACAGTTGAGTTGGTTATCGGTTATAGCGCCATCATTGGTGCTACGAAAACTAAGTGTCAATCAAACCTGTATGCTATAACTTCAGGCTATACAGCTGGTACCTATTCCGAAAATTCTGATCTTCAGACTCGTCCTCACTTTTCTAACGATTGCCATTAACGTACTTGAAGAAGAGTATTTACTTCCGCTCCCTTTGGGCAGCGTGAAAGAATGTTTCTAATTGAACAACCTCCAACTAACCTATTTATTACGACTTTACTAGGTTTTCAAACAGTGAAAAAATTAACTTGAACACTATCCAAAATTTCTTTCAATTATAATAATAGTTCATTGTATACATTTTCAACTTTTCTAGTTTCTGGCGATTTCAAGGAATGTTTCTTCTTTTTTGTTTCATTAAATGCGAGGATTTATTTAGAGGGACTCAAATAAGGGAGTAGCCAGAAATCCGTGGCGTTTGGTGAGTCGCCTACAAGCGATTAGATGGGGAATTTGCCAATTCAATTTTTCTTGCGAATGTACAAGTCAGGAGAATAACGAAAATGATTGTCAGCCCAAAATTCTTCCCAAAAATTTAGGGAATTTATAGAAGCTGGTCGCGTTTGAAAAATACCGTGGGAGCGACTTTCGACGACTGTCGACTTACCCCCCCCCCCCCTCTAAAGTGATGTCAGCGCCCCAACCGGGGATTTTGTCCTGTTTGTGACGTCATACGGTCCATTCGATGTTCGCGGCTTCATTCAATCTGCGCTCGGCGTTTTCCTCAAGTAAATTTTCAATATCGCTGGCAATACACGTTACTCTATGGCGGTAATGTACAAAGGGAGGATGATATTCAGAATCTCATCCCTCTGTATACCCAAATCCGGTAATGTGTCAAATGTGAAGAAGAATTCGTGCATAATAAACAATAACTACAAAATTTTCATTTCTTCTCCCTCTTCTAAACCTGTAAAATGTGCATGTTGATGTTCCCTGTTTCGAATGTCACACTCATCGCCAATTCACCATTTGGAACGGCTCACCATCCTGAAGAATCATTGTGTGGAATCATTGTGGGGGGTTATACGTGCGGGTGAAAATGAAGAAGTAGGCATTAAAAGGAAAAGTGTTCAACCTACGAAGCTCCTTCGTATTCGCCTTGAACAAAAGACGTGGACCCTCACAGAATGAGACAAAAGGTTTTGGACGGGACTGAGAAGGTTGAGGAACTCACCACAGTGAAGTCCTCTACGTTGTAAACACAATCGACATTCCAACCCACGTCTTTCCCCCTCATCACTTGCTCAAATTGTCCATTATATTACTTCATACTACTCTTAGTTACAGTGTCATGTCAGTCAATAAAAATTAAAAGACCCTACCTGTTTCAAGGTACCTAACCTAGTATTAACCTAGTAGTATTAGAGACTGCACCCGTAATCACGACCACAAATCAAACCTGATCACATTGAACAAAATCACAAACTCGGCAGGATCATAATATGTTGTTTTATATTAAAAAACAATTAGCGCTCACTTGACAGACTGTTTCATTTTTGGAATTTATGGGCATCTCCCCCATTAAAACTTCCCTAAACCCCCCTTAGAGTGGCCCAATTCGGCTCATCTACGAACTTACCCTTTGGTTGCCAAGACAGATTGCTTTGTGCAAATTTGAACTTTTTATGTCAACTCTATCGAGAGTTATCGTCTGGAATGACACATACATATATAATACCTTGTATATAATCTCCTATAGGGTGTTTTTTAAGTAGTGGACCACCCTTTCTGACTCCGTTATTTTCAGGAAAATGAAAAAAAAGCTGCCAAAGTAACCCCCCTTCATTTTTTACAATAAATTCAAATAGGTATCTCATTCCCGCACTTTGCGCATGCGCAGAAACATGCACAATTGACACCAACTTCGGTGTTTCAAAGGGGTACAGATTCAGATTCAGATTCTACGTAAAATTTTATGAATATTTGACCCCTCAATCGATGAATTTGACTGCGCAGAACCTGTTCTGCGATCGTGCAAAGTTGTTCAGATGCAAAACATGGCGTCTAGTAATCCCCAAGTGTGGCACATGATTTTTTTTCAACGCTGATTCACATGGTGCTATCCGTTTTCTGATTTGACTCGATTTGAACGAAATAATGGCCAAAAGTCGGTTATTTTGTATGAAAAAAAAAACGTGTTTTGAGGCGTGTGTTTGCACATGAATTACATAATTTGCTATTCCCATCCTCTCTTCCAGTCTCAACAGAAGCGAGAGGATTTTTTTCCACTGCGTCAATTGGGCGCCTGAAGCGCACAAAATTGCTTTGCACAATTTTGATTCCCTGAAACCCTATGAGTGTGGCGCATGATTTTAAGATATTTTTGCACGTATTGAAAACCGGGCTTGGAACCGGCTATGGCGGGATTAAAAATTCATTTTTCTACTTAATAAAACGGAATTTTCCTTTAAAAAAATAAAAATAGAAATAAAATAAAAATGATTGTAAAATAAAATAAGAAATCACACAATCCGTTCAAACTGACGTCCATCTGCCGGGTGGACGAATTTCGATTTTCTTGGCAGTACAAAACGACGTCCAATTCGAAATTGTAACACCGAACTGCTTGAGGTCGACCCATTTTCGGAATCGTTTAATAGTCCGGAGAACTAGACGGTGACCAATTGGAGGTTGATCGGGGTGTAAGGCGTCCTAGATTTCAAATAACATACAACAAACGTGCATAAACGAGGGGACGAGTGAAGATTGTTTTATACTGGGCGGGTATTTTTCATACTCGAGTGTTTGCAATAACGGGTAAAAATGCAACATCATTCCTCATCAATTGTCAAGTAACAAACAGACGCAAACACAACAAATTTCCAAACTCAACGATAAAATCCATAAATAGTTGGTTGTAACAGTGCGGACCAAAAGCAATATCACATAACTTGTTGCATACAAAACGATTGACCATGCATTCCAAGCATTTTAATTTTTGAGGACGTACATGAATGAATAATTTTCTCATACCTATAGTAGGCTCACTAGATGCTGCTTCTATTTCAGTAGATGAGCTAGAAGTGTCTGTTTCTGTATTTAACATTCCGGCCAATGTGCTAGGAATCTACAACAATAATCTACGTGCTAGTATTCAATAGTGACAAGAGCAAAATGCAGGCAATTTTCATTCCTTCAATTCAATAATTCTAAAAAGACTATAAGGATTGTTGAAATGTTCAACTCATAGTTATGAATCGATCGACTCATCCAAGTGAAGTTTATAAAATTTGAACAGACATATGATTTCTTCTCAGAACGAGTAACAAGCGAGTTGTCAATAGAAATTGATTGTTCATTTATTCATGGCAACATCGAAAATGTGATGTAAGAAAGTAGGCTGATAATGGCACTCTTGCGTGTGCGTAACAGTTAAAAAGAAACCTCTACCGCCAGGACATGAGACGAGAGGGTAACTATGTGCGAAATAATAGTCCAATTAAAGCGGGTAGTTTCAATTTCCCGCTTCTTTTCTTCTATTTTCAAAAGCGCCGGCGTGGGTGATCCTGATGACTAATATAGCCAGAGGTAAATGTCTTTTTTGCACTTTCCACCGCAGTGAGTCAACAGCATTTCGATGAGAGAGAATCATGGAGAACCCAAGACAGGCGTCTTCGAAGAGACCGGCCGTTTTAAAACCATTGAATAATTATTATAATAATGCTTAAGAATTATAATGCTTAATTATATGCTTATAATGATTATAATCGTCGGATCTTAAGGATCTTAAGCATTGAAATTTCAATACAGATTATTACTAGACTTTCTCGAACATTTACCTATAACATTTAGTTTAGTAATGATTGGTGTCTTCAGGCCAGAGCAAGTATATATAACAAACCATACTGACTCTGAGTAGACAGATTTTCACCAGGTTATGCTTATTTGGCTGAAACGATAGGATGTGTTTATCACATGAACTTTTTTTGATATTTTATGAGAAAAATCGATTAGTACGACAAAATAGCAAATATTTGCTTGGCTTCCAAAGTAAAGTTTGTTAACAGTCGAAAAAAACGTATTTTGACAATTTCAACTCCTATTTTGCAACCCTCCTTACCGAAAATTGAAAAAATATATATCTAAGAGTCGTAGCAGGACAAATAATAAAGACCGGTTATCAGAAGACGCTTGACTTCAAGCAAATTCTTGGGCGGTTCCGTCTCGTTTGAAGTAGCAGATTCATATCGTGATTCACGCAACAGTGCTTCGACAAATCGAATAATCGACAAAAAAAGCTGCTTTCGTTGTCTTCGGCAATTTATCTGACAGAGGAACCAGATCGTTGTAACACCTTTCGCCTTATTCATCAACTATTCGTCATATTTCCGTATGACATTATAAGGAATGCCTACTCAATGCCATATCCAGAGTTAGATGATGTAGCTCAAAGTTGAACATACGTAATCAATGGGGTGAGATTGGTGCAGTGATCCGCAAATAATCAAGAAAGAGGAAGGACGATTGTGGTGACATTGGAAAAGTGAGATCTTCAACTTTCGAGTTCAAGACTTGAATTATTCAAGCCGGATTTCGTCACCGGCGAGGGGCGGCGCCTGGAGAGAAGGGACTACGAACAGGTAGGTATCCCCAGTGTAAGCTCGACGGAGCCAGAAGTTAGTCACCGGCGGTTCCCTTGATTGCAGGCCGAATTCCGATTATGAGGATGTGCGAATGAGTCATCGGGCAACGGCGCTACCTCCTGTGAAGAACCAGTGACTGGAGGGGAACTTGAAACTGGATTGTAGCCGGTGATTGAACGGCCTTGGGTCCGACTGTGTCAATGGGAAAAGAACATCAAAGCTCAAATGCCCTCCGTGCTATAACGGTCGAGGACACGACCAACTGCTGTATACATACTGCCTGGGCTCCCACACTGCCCGAACTGAATGTGGATACCAGAAAACCTGCTGCCCACCACAGGACATCCGGCTTTTTAACAAGTGTCTTGCCTCTACGTCTCTGTGCGCTTGGGAACGTTTCATAGTTCCGAACTTTGGGGTTCGATAGTTTTTTCAGCACGAACTTTCTCATGCGATGAAACCCCGGAAACCCATTTCAAGTGATAAACGGAAACGTAATTGAAACGTTGAGTATATCCATTAAAACCCAAATCATCGTCAGAATTAAACAATAACTACCAGTCCTCAGGAGTGCGGTGAGAAAAAGTGAAGGGAGACGTCTATTGTGATTGGCTGTTGAAGTGAAAGGGAGGAGCCAAAGTCCATCCAGGGAAGAACCAAGCAGCTAAAAAATATTCAGTTGGTTGCGATTTCGTAGCGTGTGAGTATTATCCGTGAATAAATACAGCGTGATTGAAGAGCAGCAACCAAACCTATCAATAGATCTCGAAAAGATCAAACAACACAGTGTTGAGGTAAGAATTTCTCACAAATTGTTGCATAAAGCCCATTGAATTTCAAACCAGACATTCGGAATTGATCTTATCAGCTGACGGTAGAGATTGATGCTCTTTCACTATGTAAATTGATTCGATAGTTGAGTCCTTTTGTATGATTATTATTCGATTACAGCCATCTTCTGGATCGCCTCTTTCGAGCCATTAACTTGACCACACAGGCAACCACTGACCGCATTGGATAAATAAAGGGGCTTCAAAATTGTGTGCCATCTATCAATTCGTGTCAATATTCGAGTGCTTTAATACACGTTTTCCGATGGATTCTTCGACGATGGGTTGGGCAAAGTGTGGAAGCTTCGGGATTTGTCTGTCTCCCCAGCGCCCAACCTTAGATAGTTTAGCTTTCTCGGGTACCCAAACATTGATTAATTGGTTTTATCACAAATTGAAAACGAAAGTAATACATTTTTAAAGGAACGCCCTCGCCAGAAAAAATACACAGCGTTCAAAAATTATACAGCGAGTTACACAAAGAGTTGAAAAGAGGTAATGTTGGTTAGGTCAAGTTTCAACTGCCTCAGTAGTATGTTTATTATGGTAGTTTATCAATGATAAACACAGTTATGAATATGACACCAATGATAATTTATCATATTTATAACTGTCTGTGTCAGTCGCGCTTGAACCTTCGAGCTGTACACATCTCTGTCGCTCTGTGATATTCATCGCTTATCTCCGATCCACTCCTATCGCCGATCGGTGAGTCATCTCTTATCTCCACAAACATCCCATTGTCCGCATAATCAATACATTATGGGGGACAACGATGACGAGGACGATGCAATTATTAAATCGTCTTCGCGATCTCCAGCTGCCAAGAATGAGTTTAAAGTAGCCCCAAAACGGCACACCACTAAAAAAATTCATCCAGCGCCATACCAAGTCAATAAACCAGTAATTCCCACTTCCAACTCTTTCAATCTTCTACAAAATGTCTCGAATGACACAGATAATAACACCAATTCGCAAAACGAAAAAATGGACGATGAAAGTAATGCTAATAACTGTACCAATGAAAATAATACTAATAAAAACAGTGGTACCGCTACAAAACTTGGATTGTCGATTACTGTGACTTACAATGGATTGGAAAATCCAGTGCAATTCATTCACTACGTCCATTCCATTGACGACAAAGCAATAATCCGAACCTTGTCTCGTAACACTTACAGGGTCATACCTACTTCACAGGATATGTACCGAAGTTTCATTTCTGAATTTTCTAAAAACACAGCTTTGGAGTATCATACGTATTTACCTAAATCACAAAGACCCATTCGCGTTGTACTTCGGGGACTCCCGTCTGGAATGGAACCAGATTACATCGCTCAGCAACTATTTAATGAATATAGCATTCATTGTAAGAATGTTTACAATGCAAAACACACTACTGGAGATAACAAGGGGTCACTTATGCCAATCTACTACCTAGATGTCGATCCAACCGAGGACTTTAACGTATTATATTCCGTAACTCATTTGGCATATATCACATGTAAGATTGAAGAGTTCAAAACACTGATTGGCCCAATTCATTGTAAGCGGTGCCAACAGTGGAATCATGCTCGGGGGCAATGTTCCCGTCCAGTACGTTGTGGTGTCTGTGCTGGGCATCATGACACATCACAACATCCAAAAGAAGCCACCTCACGTAAATGTGTGAATTGCAATGGTGATCACGCCTCTAGCTGGCGCGGGTGTGATACTTACAAAAAGTTAGTAGGTAATTCAAAGGCTCCTAAGGAAGATAAACGCAAATTTCGAAACAGTCTCCCTGACAACAAATCACAAGAACAGAGAGTTAACCAACCCTCCCATACTACCCAATGGCCATCACATCCAACCCCCGCACCTGCTTCTCAACATCCTGCACCAAAACCAAGGGAAAGAGAGGAACCAACCTCTTCTAACCTAAGTGAAATCATTCACAATGTCATACAAACTGTGATTCAAAAAGTCATGTCTACGATAGTAAAGGAAATCACAAGTGCTATTAGTTCCCTCAATGTAGCAAATTTCATATTGCCATGAACACCTTCCGAGATATCAATATTATGACATGGAACACTTGTTCTATTAGAGGAAAATACGATGAAATACTGCATCACCTAATCACACACAACATTGACGTAGCCATGTTCTCTGAGGTTAAACTTCCTATAGGGAGCAGATGGACAATCCCAGGTTATAAATCCTACATAGCACATGAACCAGAGGGAAGGGGATGTGCAGGGGCCGTTCTCTTGGTTCGTTCTGAGCTTAATCAATCTGAGCTGCTTCCAATTAGTGAGTACGATGTGCAAATCGCCAGGTGTATCATACATGTCAAAGGACTGGATGTGCAACTGGGGGCAGTGTATGTTCCTCCGGAATGTAGAAGTAGAAATCGGATGCTGTCGATGGCAACTCTGGTTGGGATTCTTCATGAATTAGGACCAACGTTCGTCATTGGAGGCGATTTCAACGCCAAGCATCAAAGTTGGAACTCTTTGCGAGGAAATAGGTACGGTTCTTTGATATCCGAGTGGCGCAGGAGATTCAATCTCCACATTGAACACACTGGCGTGCCTACTCGCTATGACTCAAGACCTCACGTGAGACCAAGCCATCTTGATTGGTTTGTAACAAAAGGATTAACCAATAAGTTGTCAGACACTCATGTGGTACATGGACTCGGATCTGACCATTTGGCAGTACACAGTGTCTTCCACCAAAAACCAACATTATCAATTAACCGTCCAACCCTCATCTGCCATCCTATGAACTGGTCCGTTTACAAGAAACAAGCTGCTGACCAACTTCCTGACCTCACTCCGCTGCTAAGTGAAAGAGACATCGATCATGCTGTTGACATTGTTACAACAGTCATCACATCTGCAGCGAAAGCAGCATCGCCCACGCGACCTGCTATCCGTAGAGGTCAATTCAAGTTTCCTCCGAGTGTCAATGGCATATGGATAGCAAGAAAAACGGCTCGTCGTATGTTTCTGAGGACTAAAAACCCAGCTCAAAAACAACTTGCTCATCAATTGGGCAATGCTTTAAGAAACGAGGTCCAGAACCTTAGACACGAACAGGAGCGTCACGAAGTGGAGAACCTAGAAGCTCAAGATGGATCACTGTATAGGAAAACCAAAATTTTTACTAAAACCCATAAGGCAATTCCTCAACTTCGAGATGGGCCACACTGGTTGTCAACACCTTCTGAAAAGGCTGATGCGTTTGCCAACACATTAGAGCAGAGATTTACCCCATTTCCCATTAACAATTTGTCCTTGGGTGAAACCCAGTACATTGCACCATTTCCTTCTCCAGCTATTTTCTTCTCTCCCAATGAAGTCAAACGGGTCATCAGGAACATAGGAACTCGCAAATCTCCTGGTCCAGACCTGATTGTGAAATCTCTTCTCGTCAACTCGCCACGTAAGCTCATTGCCTTTCTCACCCATCTCTATACAGCTGCTGTACGTCTGGGATATTTTCCTAAGGCATGGAGACATGCCCATATTGTGATGATTTTGAAACCTGGCAAGCCAGAAAATGAAGTAGCATCATACCGCCCAATAAGTCTGCTTTCCACACTTTCCAAAATATTTGAAAGATTGGTCTTATCTCATCTGTTGACTTATACTGAGCATTTGTTGCCTGATGTACAATTTGGGTTTCGAGAGAGCCTTTCCTGCCCACTTCAACTTCAGCGAATTACGTCGTATATTAAACAAGCATACCACAACAAGGAGGTATGTCGAGCAGCATTTTTTGACATGGAGCAAGCCTTTGACAGAGTCTGGCATCCAGGCCTCCTGTCAAAGATCCGACCGCACATTCCTAACAATCTTTATGACCTACTTTCTAGCTACTTGAGTGAGCGAAAGTTTCAGGTGACCGTTCAGAACCAGCTGTCGATTAGGAAGCCAATTAATGCCGGTGTACCACAGGGCAGTGTCTTGGGTCCCTTCCTGTACATATTCTATTGCCATGATATGCCCTTGCCAAGTGAACCTGCCTTCTCTGGACTATTCGCAGATGATTTGGTCTATGCCACTTGTAATCCCCTCTCCGATGTTGCAGCCCTTCAATTGCAGACTTTCATCGAGGAACTTGGACATTGGTGCAATCGATGGAAACTCAAAATCAATGCTGCTAAATCTTGTAGCGTAACATTTACTTACAAGAGGTCATATACTGACGTTCCGCTGATGTATGCAGGAGTAGATATCCCTGTAGCAGATTCATACAAGTACCTTGGCGTTATATTAGACAAGCGTCTCACTTTTCGTGAACATGTTGCTGATCTCAAGAAACGTCTCAACGTGAGAACTACGCAACTGAAGTACTTCCTCAACAATCCCTCCATGTCTCTAGAGAACAAGCTATTGGTATATAAGGTTTTCATTCTACCAATATGGACCTACGCACTTCCAGTCTACGGTACATGCTCCAAGTCGGTCTTTCGCCAATTGGAACAGCACCAGAACCGGACTTTGCAACAAAAAGTCCTCCATACGCCTCCTTACGTTCGGAACGCCACAATTTATGACGACTTCGGCCTTCCCAATCCGTCAGACACGCTTCAAGAATCTATGAGAAGATTTGCTGTTACACATATGAACCACAACAATAGTGCTGCCAAAGAGGGATTCAACTCACCCGTGAACAGGCGACTCCGTACTCCAAGACATATTTTGGACTTTTTAGACCTGTAATTAATCAGACAGTAGCAGCCAAATACACTTAGCCATTAAATACGGACCCACCCATGTGCGGGGATGTAGTGTATGCATATTGATAAATAGACAGTGTGAGAAATCATCACGAAGGTATATTACTGTTGTAATGGTCTTTAATGAATAAAAAAAAAAAAAAAAAAAAAAAAAAAAAAAAAAAAAAAAACTGTTTGTGTAGGTAAGGGAGGGAAACAAGGGGAAGATGAAGGACCTTCTTCCAACCCTCCATGTCAATAGGCATTATGTTCACTATTTCTATTTTTTATTTCATTGCTATTCATGATGATTTAATTAAAATTAGTTGTTAATATGACATATTTGTCTTGAGTGCGGCCTCTATGTGCTCAAGTGACTTTAACGAAGAATGGATCCGCTAGAAATATCTCCCACTTCTCCCGTCTTATTGATGAGCTCATAACCAAACTTTCATAGAACCTTAACACACATATTTAATTGATGGCAATAATAATGCTAAGGTTGGTACTGGCTCAATTTAATTTCAAACGTACTGGAATTAGTCGACATAATCTGTGTTATTAAAAAGTCAACAAATCATATTTATTAACAAATATTTGATTTCTCGGTTGTTTAATAATTAAAGTGTGCCCAAAAAGCGAGGAATCAACAATTTGTATTATTGCACGTCAAAAAAACAAAAAAAAATTACAAGCTTTTGCTGGCAAAAACTGCTTTTTTTTTCTTTCTTCTTTTTTTTCTTCACCGTATTTGGTTTTTGGCAGAAACAACGTTTCATTTCATTCACCCTTTCAGCACGTTAAGAGTAGGGTTATAAGGATACGGCATTGATGATTGGAACAACGAACTGAATATTCCGTCGTGATGAATATTTTCTTCAGTTGCCCTTGAATAAATGCAAATATGGAGTACAATCAGTCCAACATTTTACAAACAGACGTTGTTCGCCGGTTGTGTAATGTTTACAGTTTTCAGAAATGCGACGTCAATGGTTTTTCTGGCTGTGACGATTATTTTTATTGTGGGAGGCCGCAAATCGAGTATTGAATGGTTCTGATGACGACAGTTCGATCGAACAACTTTCCTTGTATGGACGGTTTCTTCGTCTTTGAAAACACTCAGTTGAAAAGTTTCAGAAAATAGTAGCTGGGCAAGCGGATGCTCATTGTTGGAAAACGTGTAGTCTGTACCTATCAGTGTGGGAAGCCTTTCGAGATGAAGCTCTCGGAGCAACTTGAAACGGCAGGTTCTCTACATGATTCATCCAACGGATAGAAAAAGCAATGTACAAAGGCACTGAAAGTCGAAGTATTTCTCGGAACAACGGTGACGATTCCTGTTTCACAACTACCTGATCATGATGAAAGGCTATTTTTCTTCCCACATGGTGAAGAACAACATCAATTTGAGGTTCATCGTACGAAGGTAATGAATTAATGTATCTACCATGAAATGTATGACCAATATGGGAGGAAATTTGTCTGTAAAAATACCTCCGCCCAACAGTATGACCAAGGAAGCTATCGAACCGCTTACCCAGTGAGTGGGTGGTGAAAGGCTACCAAGGATCTACGAGTACACTGCCGATGGCCACTCAGTGCAGCAACGTGGACTTCCTACATCCGTGGAATTCCGCCTTTGCTAATGTATAATTCAAGCATTTCTAGGGTGTCTTTTTCGTCGTAAATGTCGCCAATTCCAAAGGTTCACTATTGAATCAAGAGAACAAAGTTGCGACGGAACTAGTTGCCCGTTGTTTCGATATCCACTCGCAAATAACAATAATTGAAAACCCACCTCTTATTAAGAATACTGTACCATATCAACTGAATACGGATAAGGAAAGTTGTTCATTGGTTCGGACCTTATGCATTCGTTTCATCATAAATGTATGATAGTTATATAGTTTGTTAAACATTCATTTTATTTTCTGATATTGACTTCCTTTCTTCAGTTTTCCTTGAAACTTTCCCCAGCTATTAACAGTTCTTTTCCTTTCGGATTTTGTATTCCAAATTCCAGTATTTATGAATGGCACTCCTACAACCCACGAAAATAAATGTATGCCTAACTCCTATATATGGGGATTAGTTCACCCCTTTGTTTAATCCTAATCTCTTGGAAGTTGTCGAAGTCAGAGGAACGAAAAGAACAGTGGCTAAAGAGAATCACGAGGAATGCTTCGTTCTTCAAAGCGATGCTTCGTTCAGCATGAATCAATACTCTTCCTATTCAGCTTACCCTCATTAAAATGCTACTGACTTCATTAAAATAGTTGACAGTTTCTGAATTTCACTTGCATATTGATTTGGCGGTCACTCCTTGTTGTTGGGTATTCTCTTGGGTATTGTTCTTGCTTGGGGAAGATTCATTCTCCCTCTAGCCAATAGGATCCGGTGATGAGTTCTGATCTGGCTGAATGAAAGCTCAAAATCGCAAGTAAAAATTTCACTAATATTTTTATTAGGTATTTAATACTAGCTGTCGGGCCCGTCGCTGACGGGCAGAACTCGGGGTGTGTCCATCTACCTCTGTTACCTGTCCCGGACGGGCAGAACTCGGGATGGATCCATCTGCCACTCTTACCTGTCGCTTTACGGATTATACCTGTTACATGTCCCTTTAAAAACTCTTATAATCTTAAATTCCAAAAATAATATTCATCTGTCTTACGGGAAGGAAGAATTTAAGATTTTTATATTTCGGCTTCCCTATAAACCCTCACCCCTATGCATCGGATCCGGCAGCTATGTCCTTCCCCGGTCACAGAAACATTTAAATACGGGAGAAACGTTCGATCCATTGAGCCGTTTTCGAGAATTTAAAATTTTTATAGTTTGGCTTCCCTATAAACCCCCACCCCTATGCATCGTTTTTGCATGATTGATGGATAGACAAACATACAGACAGACAGACACCAAATTCAAAATCGGTATGGTTCGACTCCATTTCACGCGATTTTATTCATTCATTCATAACTAGTTTGTAAGTCACCATTTATACTTAACCATAATAACTCTCCCATATTTCTGTTTTGTAGGATGCATGATTAGGATCTTGTTCCAAGATTGAAACGTTGCAATAAACCAAATGATAACAACGACTAGTGTTGGTCATCCTCACCCGCAAACTGCTCTACTGTTTCCTAGTCAAAAAAACCTCCACTATTTAATTATATATATCTATACTATTATTATTTAATCACCTTCACCCTTGATTCTCATTTTAAGTACCTCACCAAGGTGGTGAGTATGCAAGACCATCGGCTGCCCAAAATAGTTGCAAGAGAAATTGTTCGGAGGGGTATCTCTTGGGCCAAGGAGTACCAGATCATGGCTGAGAAATATGGCGTGCCAAACTCCCTGTACACATTCGATGGGACGAATCTTAGGCGAGAGGCTAGTGAGATTCTTGAGGGCTTTCGTCAAGAAAAGCGTTCGTTTGTTTATTTGAATTATTGTATTTCTTTTCCTGATTTTAATGAAAATAAACTTCTTTCTTCTTCTTCTTCTTCTTATTATTATTTAATCAATTGAATAATCTTATTAGATTTTACCAAGAACAATTCAAATGATTCAATTCTATCACTGAAAAGTAGATTTCTATACGTCATCCGTGTCGCATTCTCGCTATGTGGTCTCATATGACGACAAATGTTGAGCCTAGTATCGACAGTGCGAGGCATGTGTCTTGAGGCATGCGGAGCGAGCTGCCGCGCACTGTCGATACGTGTAACCACGAATGCTCAATGCGACGACGAACGGCGAATGCCGAGCCCCCTTGAAGCACTGCCATTTTACCGACAAGCTCGTAGCTCGCCCCACACTGTGCGTCGCGAGGCATTCGAAGCGAGGAAACCTGGTATCGACAGTCCGAGCGTGCGCCTTGGGGCATTCGACATATGCCTCGCACTGTCGATACGCACCTTTAGGCATCGAAATGACATTGAAGAGAAAGTGCATACCTACCTGTCTGCTTGGAGGGGTTAAGCACACTACACTGGCATTAGATGTTGTTAGCTTTTACATATATAGGTGCCTTACAATACTTGAACACAGTGAATTAGGAGACGAAAACTCAAGGAGTGAATGTCATTTTTTCAATTTGTCTCGAGCGAATTTCCACAATATTCCAATATCAGTGACGGGTGTAAATTGTATTGATGTATTGATTTGGGTAATTCTGCACTGAATGATTCATTTTCGACAGTTAAGAATTGACACTGACGACTAAGCGACTTACAAAATGCGATTACGAAATTCGCTACCAGGTAATAACTAAAACCAATGTGGGATCCGTAGTGTTTTTCTAGCGACAACCCGTCACGTAGATATGACGATGATTGCCTTGGTGATGACGACCTGCAACTGGCCTTATCGGATGCCAACAATACCCAACGCCGAAGGTATTTCTCACATTCAAGGGCAACGGTATTGAGCAGTCCAATCTCACCTTCTTTTTTTCACTCGAGCCTAAGAAATTACATTGTTCAGAAGCTTTTTATCACATTCCATGAGTCATCGAAAATATTTACGAGATCTCGTAACTTTTAGCCCGAACTCTCGGTTACCTCACGTAAAATGTAGGTTTTTTTTTATACTAACGGGTTTATGGGTGTTTTTCAGCTGATAAAAGTGACTCCTAACATAAATGTTATTGGCCGCAAAAATCTCGATTTTCAAGAGATCTATCACGATAAATCTCTATTATTACGGTAATTGAGATGGGTGGTTTTGCTCAACTGCTCATTGTGCACCAGGTTATCTAATTTCATACAGAAATTCAGGAATACATTGCAGCATACTCTGATTTTTTCCTGATGACAGTCATGACATAATTGTTGTTAATATCCATGAACTGCACCAATATCGATGTAAATATTCAATCTATTAAGTGGGATGTGCTCTCAAAGTATCTCTGACATCAATAGAGCACAGATCCGAATGGGCATAGCCTAAATGTGTTTGGGATTGGAACCGGTTAGTATTGTAGAGTTTAACAGAATGAATCATTCCTACTGAATGCTACCCTACGGCTAGGTTTGAGCGGTGGTGGCTGGACAATAACAGGATATGCAGCATTGGTCACAGGTGGTTACAAGTTCTCCGAACCGGTCATCCATTGTGGAGTAGCGACCATCTGCCTGCGTTCCCAGCTTTCTACCATACCTTGAGGCGGACTGTTCCAAATTACAATTTCGTCTATATGACCAACATCGTTTTTCAGCCACTATTGTCTATACCCAGTAAAGTATTTTACTCATGCGGAAACAGACAAGGATTTTCAATTCCAAACCCGATTCTCAAACGCTTAGTCTGTCTCTAGGCAGTAATGAATATCATGTAACCACCATAACGCTTCTTGCACTTGGAAGAACTGAAATCCGTTGGGTAGATGAACCTACAGTTCCATATGAATCTCGCACCTAATATTGGACTCAGAACTTATTTTCCAGAAATTACAGTAGGAAGGATGGTTCCCCCTTTTTCCGTGTCTTCATCGAGATCAAATGGCTCTTAATTATTAAAATTGAATCAGCATACATTCCATACAAATCTTCCCCATTCTTACGAAGGTTATTAGTCAATCACCGAAGTGAACAATAACCACTCTGGAGGGTAATAAAATACTAATCGGAGTCACACCATCATGACCCAAGAATCCATAGTAGACATTACGAAGTTCCAAATCGGACAATCGGAAAATGGTCATCAGAAGAGACGGAACGCCGCAGGAACTGAGACAGTGGTAAAATTAACCCCAATCTCACTCAGGACTTAGTCCGAACTAAATCACTCGCGACGAAATTGTGAAAACCCATGTTAAGGAAAACAAGAGTATTTGAAAAAATCGTCTATTTCCTCATCTCATAGCCTGCATACGGGTGATTCTGTACAGAATCACCCGTATGCAGGCTATGAGACGAGGAAAAGGAAACCGTAGGCAACATAATCTTGAGCTGAAAGGATCTTTCACAAAGTCGATTCTATTCGCACCTCCACGGAAGGAATATTTCTAATCATCTGGTTAACCGATAACTAAGCCTTATCAAGGAACTCGGACACCTCCAATAGAATTATTTTTCACCACGGATGGCACAATAAGCTCAAATCTGCAGAACCTGAGTCCATTGAACCCCTTTCCCTTGGAACGGTAATCTCACTAGACCTACGCCCGATTTACGAAATTCTCCCTTCTTCGGTTTCAGTCTTCCATCATTGGACCGGGTATTTTATTTTACGTTAGGTATAGTTAGTTTTTATACGAGTGTGGGTGTTGAAATGACTGTTAAGACTGTAGTACGAGTATATCAGTGTAATATACACAGGGTGGATTCAAAAAAGGGGGGGGGGGGGGGTCATTATAGTACGAGTAGTTGCCTGGGCGTAGCCAAGCCTTATTGCCCTATGGCCACAAACTTTTTGGCACGATATTGTCAGTGATTCCCTTAACCGCTCTATATGCACTAGAAAGAATTAACTTTGTCAGCAAATTCAATCCATATAAGTAAGTTTAGGTTATGAAAACCCATTCTGCGTTATCAGAGGTTAATATAGAGGAAATCGAGTCAAAATAAGAAGAGAGGTTCCGAGGGAGGTTTCGAGTAATTTGAAGCGTCCCTGCTACGTTGCGTAGAATAATGAACCAACATCCTAAAATACACAGATTTACGAAATTGTACGCAACATTCAAAAAGCCGAGTTTAGGCGGATAATACGAGTAGGTATTCAGGGTGAGTTCCAGAATTATTTTCTCGATGATATTTTTTTTTATTTGTAAGGTCTGAAGTAGGTGTGCAACATCGGAACCAAATAATAGATTAGGTATAACATAAAATGATTCATCGCTAGCTAACAATCGATGAGACCAATTAATCGGTATTGAATAATCGATTTCCGATTAATCAAAAGCGGATAGCCGATTTTTTTTAGTACTTATTTCAAACGAATAACTATTTGCTTTTTTACTATCTGAAACTCCGTTGGTTTTCTTCATATGTAGGTGAAGACCTATTGTTAAATTTTAAGGATATTGAAGATAAGGGAATGCCGAAACAAATAAAATTGCATAAAGTAGTTTTAAGATGGGCATATGTCTGGGGTTATTCCAAAAATGGCGTCGTAAAAATTTGCGTGACACCAAAAGTAATATCAAGTGTGAAAGTAAAAGACAAATGACAAAGAAAAGGTTGAAGACTAATAATTAACCATTATTGTCGTTATTATTGTTCATTAATTAGATTATTTGCCCAGTTAGCGTTGAGCTAAAATTACGAAATTTTGTTTACGGGTTCGGACCAACCCCACAATGACCCTCCTAACTTTTCATAACCCAAGGTCAATGTTAAGGTCAAGGGAAGGGGTTCAAAACTAATTCTGAAGTTTTGAAAAATTCATAACTCCAAATAATCTTTGCTCACATTTAAATAGGGTTTAATTTGAAAACATTGTTAAGACCATCCGGAAGTTTGTACGACCAGCCGTTCATTCACAATGAGGGCTCAAAGGTGGAGCAGATCAAAAGTGGACAACATGAGGGTGAATTGTGAGGCAGCCTGTCGGTTTAATGTTCATTTGCAGAGTTTTTACTAGGATAGAGCTATTAGAACCTAAGAAGACGCTTCTGACGAAGGAGAAGAGGTCATGTAATAGGCAAAGTTACATCGCTTTGTCCACCGATTCTAAAAGTTTTTATATGTAGTACGAAGTAAAGAAAATGATAACATAAGTCCTCCTTGGCAAAAAATAGTATTACTATTTTTGTTCACTCATCTTGATCCATTTAGTTATCAATTAATACCTACAACCGTTCAAATACATACTGTTATTCATAAATGAATAACAGTATGTATTTGAACGTTATAATTTGCTGTTATAACTTGAGCAAGTTATAACTTGCTGCCAACATTTTTACATTACGAGTTTAATTTGTCACCTCACGGCAATAAATAGTGCGATGGGGAATAATTCATGGTTATTGTATCCACATTCTCCTCACTTATTGTTGAAATGGAAGCATACAGGAAAATCAAACATCTACTAATTTCCGAAAACATCAAAGTTGAACGGTGGTCAGAAAAATTATCGTAGAGTTGCACCTGTTTGAGGGTCGATAGGAAATGAGTGTGAAATGAAATGAAATGTGGATATGAAATGGCTTTCGAATGAGTGTAACACAATTTGTCACTTTTCCCAACGGTTCTCGAGTTATTCGCGGCTTTTGGTAAAAAATCGTAGGTTTTATGTTCTGCAAACTTTCTCTAATTCTCTTCCACACCAATAATTTGGTACAGTGATTTGGTACAGCGATACTTTCTTAATATGATGATGGTTCGAAAATTAAAAACATCAAAACATTCAAAAGAGTTTTGAATTAAAAAAAAAAACTTTGAATTAAAAAAAAAAATTTAAGTAAATTAAAAATACAAAAGAATTTTGTTGTTGAAAATTTGTTGAATTTTTCCTTTTGAATCATGCACATTTTTTTTAAATTCAAAGTTTTTTTTTTAATTCGAAACTCTTTTGAATGTTTTGATATTTTGAATTTTCGAACCATCATCATATTGAACCACCATCATATTAAGAAAGTATCACTGTACCAAGGCAAAAAGATGTGGTGTCCCCCCAAAAACAACTCCGTTGTAAAAACTGGCCCTCCAAAAAACCTTCTCAGCCGCAAAAAGGAATGATATCCATTTTGCCCAACAGCTACGTATATAGGATGCTCGGTGCGTCGCAAGAAGCGAAAAGCTCCCTGCAGGTGCAACAGAGGAGGGTGAAACGGGGGTCGTGGGAAGAAGACGAGGAAGAGGAAAACATTGGTGGTGGTGGTTAGGGGTAGGAGGATCAGGTTTCTGTATGCACACTAAACAGCGAGGTGCGACGCACCGAGCATCCTATATACGTGGCTGGCGGGCAAAATTGATATCATTCCTTTTTGCGGCTGAAGTTTTTTGGCGGGCCAGTTTTTACAACGGAATTGTTTTTGGGGGGATTATATTAGCTGATAATCTATACCTGAATAATCTAAACCATCGAAAAACCTAATCATCACAGCTGGACCAAGCATTCCCCTCACAAGCAATTATCTGTAGATAGATCCGACACGGTTCTTTCTTATCACAGAGACAGCTTACAAGGGGTTTGGATCTACGAAAAGATTGTGCAACCATTTGAACTGAATTATGACTCAAGAGCGGTAGGATAACCGTAACAAAACACAAGGAGTAATTTATAATGGTAATTCGTGGATAAAACTCTTATGGTAGTTAGTCAGTCAACATGACATTGCTGATCGTGTGACACCAAAAATAGTATGAAATTGTGAGTTTGGCCGAAATTCTTTTCCAAGACTGCAAAAAAACAAATTACCAGAATTTCAGTTTTCCAATGTGAAAAATGCTACAAATCGGAGGAAAAAATTTAATTAAGATGAACAAAACTAGAGACAACAGTGAATTCAAGAACCATTCGGATGCCAAACAAATTAATCTTAGTACATATCCCTGAACATTTGCTAACGAGTTCACGCCTGCGCACAGTGTGTCACGAATCTAGCTGGACAAAATTATTTATCGTCCATTTTACATCTGTATCGACCAATTACGAAATGTAATTATAAAATAAAACAATTTTATTAATTAAAAATTTAATCAAAGGGAATAAGTGGAAAACTTGAAAACCCAGGCCTATTCTTCTGAATAAAATTTATTCATTCATATACATTTTATTCAGAAAATCTCGTATATTCACTATCATGTTACACATTAATCTAATTTTTGATTGTTAGAGCATCTCGTTAGTTGCTTTGATTTCCACGGGAACCCATTTATCACAAATTTTGGAGTCATAGTTAGCCAACTTCATTTTGATTTTCCTTTCAGTCACCGGTAAGGTTTTAAAATTAAATTTAGACGGAGGGAACTTAGAGAGAAAAGAGTTGTTACAGTCTTCCTTTGGGTGCTTCAACCATTCTTCAAAAAAGTCCCTCCTCGAAAAAAAGAAAAAAATTGTACGCGAGTGTGCTCAATGGGAAAGGTGCAGCTATTATACATTATGTATATAGAAAAATTAGCTATTATACATTATGTATATAGAAAAATTAGCTCGGGTACAAGTCATTACTGTCCCTTTAAAGTTATAAAACAAGGAACAAAATCATCCGTTCATCTTGAAAACTTTTTTTTAAATATTGTTAGATTGAATGGCAAAAATTAGATTTTAATACCATTAATAATATTCATCTTCAACAATTAGGAACACTTCGATTGGTGTGTTAGAAATGATACTCACAAGGTGGACTGTTTCAGACGTAAACAAAGGCAATGTTTTGCAATGATTTAGAGTATTGTTTACATCATTCCAATACCAAGTTTTCGAATTCTGAACATGACTTTTGTCCACCTAGCTTGTACAATCGACACACTGTGCGGTAGTCTGAAAATGTTTGTCTTTCCATGAATATTTTATTTTCTCATCGTTCAGTAAACTAATATCAAGTCTGCTTTTTGGAATTCATTACTTATTGTGGGCTAGCTGAATAACCCATGCGTTGCACACGGTAATAATAGTTGAGGTTGTATTGATCACACAAAGAAACTAGGACATGCAGCCATAATTCACAGACAAATTTTGATGAATGAAGCTGTTCGAGATAGTTTATTATCTGTGTGTATTTATGTACACAAACCTTTGCGGCACCCATAACTACCCGAAACTTGTCAAAATGAGCCTAAATTTAGATGGATTTGGGGTGATTTGCAGACCCAATTTTTATTGAAATTCGATAGTACTCGGAAGTGGGAAGGTAAACTATACAGGTCCCATATGAGATTCATCAAAATCGCAGAGTGGCTTTCGTCTGCACAAGCGCAAACTTGATATTTACATTTTGGTAAACGCTTTTGATTAAACAGTTAGAAAGAGCTGAATTAAAAACAGTTGGAAAGAGCTGAAACTGTCAAGGTATGTTAATTGTCCCAGATAACTCACTCTCATTTACAAAATTAGATTTTAACGTACCTCGTTTGGCGAGGTGCAAACATTAAATTTTAATAATGTTACTAATGTTACATAAAGTAGTAGAATGAAGTAGAATAAAATAAATTTTATTCTACGAAACTCTCGTCTCCGCACGGAAGAATGACTTTGGTAAATAGAAACCTATGTTCAATTCTGGTATTTATTTGACTGATATCAACTGTAACATTCGTGTACGTGGTTCGTGACTAGCCTTGCGTAACATTAGTAACATCGGTGTGACAATCATTTCAGAAACTACTGTTCTTCCGAGGTACATATACAGAATGTAGATTGGAGAGGGCTGGTCATATATTATTAGCAACCAAACTCTTGGATTACCCCAGACTACGAATTTTCGTAAGCCATTCCAATGGCTCACTCATCCCTCACAACATTTAATGTTTTAAAGTTTCAATTTCAAATTTTAAAGTTCCATTCGAATCAGCAGGTACCTACTCTCACTCCCTCCAGGTCCGATTATGTAAACTCCGATGATTACACCAAGAAGGGCTTCCTTCGGTATTTACTAGTGATGGGTATCGGTAGGAAAAACATCGATGTTATTTTTACTGCAAACCTCGATGCCTAATAAAAAACATAGTATAAAAACATCGATGTTTTGAAACATTGTATAAAAAACATCGATGTTTTTTCCGAAGTACAAGTACCTACCTACGTAGCTGTACATTTTTTTGGTAATCCTTGTCCTATAGGACAAGGAAATTATAATTTAAAAAACCTAAACATGAAAGATGTAGGTACTAATTTTGTTTAAAAAAACTCTGCAAATTCTTGACACAACGGTTCATTATCTTCTTTGTACAGATCACCCTTCTGTCTAGATCACTAGGTCTAAATGTCTAGATCCTAAATGTTAGATTAATTATTATTGTCAATTATCACTAATTATTAACAATTTTATCAAGTACCTACTGAAAATTATTAAGTATAATTTATTGTTAGGTATTGATAATTCGTATTTATTATTAATAATAATTATTATTAATTATGATTAATTAATACGATATAATTCTGGGGTTTTATATCGTTTGGCGAGGTGCAAACATTGATAAAAGAAGTACCTACCAACAAACATTCGAAATTACCTTCATTTCCGTAGCACAAAACGCACCTCAGAACAGCAAACTCGACATCACTTAAGCCATATGATGTTCCAAAGAGCTTGTTAGTATGAAAATGGACCTGTATTTCAACAGTTTGATTCACGATCGGGTTGTGAGGCACAATCTTTGAGCCGTCATTGTGAACGAACGGCTGGTCGTACAAAGCTGCGGATGGTCTTAAAAAGTTCTACGGAACAAACTCTATCTAAATATGAAATAAAAAACATACCGTTTGATGGGAATTTTTCGAGATATGGAATTTTCAAAATTTCAAAATTCGTTTTGAACCCCTTCCCCTTGACCTAGGGTTATGAAAAGTTTCGTGGATCATTGTGGGGCTGGTCCAAACCCAGAAACCAAATTTCGTAATTTTAACTCAACGCTAACTGGGCAAAGTGCCTCGGACGGCGGACATTACGAAATTTTTTTTATGGGTTTCGACCAACCCCACAATGGTCCTCGAAACTTTTCATAACCCTAGGTCAAGGGGAAGGGGTTCAAAACGAATTTTGAAAATTTGAAAATCTCATATCTCGAAAAATTCATATAGAACGGTATGTTTTTTATTTCATATTTAGATAGAGTTTGTTCCGTAGAATTTTTTAAGACCATCTGCAGCTGTGTACGACCAACCGTTCGTTCACAATGACGGCTCAAAGATTGTGCCTCACAACACGATCGTTAATCAAACTGTTGAAATACAGGTCCATTTTCATACTAACAAGCTCTTTGGAACATCATATGGCTTAAGTGATGTCGAGTTTGTTCATAGAAAAATTATTACCGCCGTAGTATTAAAAACCCCATAATTATATCGTATTAATTAATCATAATTAATAATAATTATTATTAATAATAAATACGAATTATTAATACCTAACAATAAATCATAATAATTTTCACTAGGTACTTGATAAAATTGTTAATAATTAGTGATAATTGACAATAATAATTAATCTAACATTTAGGATCTAGACATTTAGACCTAGTGATCTAGACTGAAGGGTGATCTGTACAAAGAAGATAATGAACCGTTGTGTCAAGAATTTGCAGAGTTTTTTTAATTCGATTTTCTGAATCTACGTATCTTGAAACGTAAACCAACAAATTTTGAGGGGGGGTTAAAATTTTTTTTTCTTTGGGCGATTCCAATGGTTCATTATCGAAGATAATAAACCAAAAATGGGTTGAGTGACAACTTAACAAAAAATTTACTTTATTCCGAATATTTATTGTTGGCCTCAAGCAAAAAAAAAAAAGAGAAAAAAAAAGCAGTTTTCAGCCATATCTTCAAAGAGGCGATTTTTAAGAGGGTTAAAAATTAAACCCGTCTGAGAAAATAGCCGCTTCGCGGGACAGAGGAGGCGATTGAAGGTACTCATTTTAATACTACACCATGAAGGTTAGGACATGTATCCTTCATTCAAATCCGAAATGCCAAGAGTTTCGTTGATGTTTTTTGACTGGAGAGGTCAAATGTAGATGAAGTTCATCAGGGATTGACGCGTCTTCATTTGACACTTTTCGGTATCGGCAAACGATAAACGTGAACGTTAACCTAAACGTTATAGGGTTAATCTAGACGTGGTGGTGGTAAAATAGGTTTGTAATTATGGGTATTTTGTAAAAATAGAAAAACATCGAATGCGTGAAAACATCGATGTTTAAAGAAAAACATTGAATGTTTTAAAACATCGAGTATTCGATACCCATCAACCGTCGCCCCTACCCTAGTATTTCCTCAACAACCTTCTAATTCCATTGATTCTAGTGACTGTGGGGTGCAATCAAGCTCAGACTCACCCGATTAACTACACCTGTGATTGACACCTTAAATCCACTTACTATTTGACACTTGAAATATGACCAGGTCGCGTAAGATTTAAGTGAAAGTTTCATCAATTTTGACCAAATAGGTTCGTGGAAAAAATGCGAACAAGGAACTAAGGACCCCGGATGGAAGGAAAATGCATTCAAATTTTTGGATTCTACTCGGGTACCTTGAAACGCTGAATAATAATTTTAGTGAGCAATTAGGAAAGTAATATTATTGCGATAATGGAACAAACCCCACCCCAAAACATCTATCATCCCTCTCGCAAAATGTAAGCTTAGCCTACCAACTATCTGCATGGTTTGACGGCCATAGCGGCTGTTGGGAACAACGGAGCGCTCCCAACACTCAATAAATTCGTCAAGAACGCAAAAAATATAAATTTGTCGGAATATTAGATTTGAAGTGTAATATCATTCACTGCAATTGGAAAACAAGATAAAAATGCAGGGTTCTACATACAGAAAAGGACAGCAGGATGGTTTTGGTTGAGTAAATTTGAAATGAAGTTTCTTCATAGTGAAGATTGAGTAGTATTTAGATTCAGTTAAGTATTTTCTTATTTTGAATTGATTACCGATTAAAAGTGGCCCACCAAGTACTTATTAGTGGTTTAGTACAGACCACAACACACAAAAACGAAAATGTTGATGAACAACATGCCAAGTGTCCAGCAATGGACGTACAGGGATTTCTCAGTACTTGGCTACATATAACGAAGAGACTACCATGTCTTACCTCTGTCATCCAGGACGTGGTAGTGTCTTCAGAAGTGGCCGCAAATGATAAAAAAAGTTCGGTCAACAGAACACACAAGACGCGAAGACACACGGCCATCGCGAGCAACAGGTCGTCACTGACTGACACCGAACTGCTTGACACGAACCTCCGTCAAAAACACGTCTCGTCTCCTGCTACCTGTCTCCCTACTCCACCGTATCGTATCCCCCCCCCCCCCATCAATGGATCCGACAACCTTTTAAACGAACCAAGGATACTATAAACATATGGATGTTCATACCTACATCGTACCTACTCAAGTACACACCGAACAGGTGCGTCGACCTTATCTCCATCGTTTTCAAAGTATTCGCAAATCTGAGGATACCGTTGGAAAGAGCGTTAAATTTCCCATCTACTCAGTCTCTAACAATAATTTTTTAAAGGGACCTAAAGGGAAATGTCATTAAATGCGTTGCTAGGGAAGGCTTGGTATGTCGCCATTCGATTCAGCGTGAAAATGTGCCTGTGAATATACACGTTTTTTCGCATACAAACTCAATTTTCTCTCGCATACTTAAAAATTAAAAATCTAATTATACCGTTGGAAAGCCGAGGCTTTTGCGCATTTTTTAGCCTTACAGGCTATAATGTATCACTACAATTATGGGGAACTAATGATCCTTTAAAATAAGGGTTTTTTCGAGAGTTGACAAAATTTACTTTTCGGGCTCATGTTAAGTCCCTTTAGAACATTATTGTTAGAGACTGAGTAAATGGGAAATTTAACGCTCTTTCCAACGGTATCCTCAGATTTGCGAATAGTTAAAAAACGAAGGAGTTAGGACCTTTTTTAGGAGAAAAGGTCGAAAACACGGAAAAAAAAAAATCTTAAAAGTTGAAGAACTCGATAACGAAGCCTCTAAAAAAACTCTAGGAGGCACTTTTTGTCGCAAATTAGTTGTAGAACACGTGGGTGTAGTTTTTCGGATCATAATCCGGACTCCTTGTATATGTGTCATCCCAAAAGATAACTCTCAATAGAATTGAGATAAAAATTTCAAATTTGCAACAAAAATCTGTCCCGGCAATTGAAAGGCTAAGTTCCTAGATGGGCAGAATCGAATGAAGAGAGGTGTTTAGGGGAATTTCAAGGGGTTAAAAATTTCCCATAACATCCAAAAATGAAAACTCTGCAAATTCTTGACACAACGGTTCATTATCTTCTTTGTACAGATCACCCTTCTGTCTAGATCACTAGGTCTAAATGTCTAGATCCTAAATGTTAGATTAATTATTATTAACAATTATCACTAATTATTAATAATTTTATCAAGTACCTAGTGAAAATTATTATAATTTATTGTTAGGTATTAATAATTCGTATTTATTAATAATAATAATTATTATTAATTATGATCAATTAATACGATATAATTCTGGGGTTTGTATTTATTAATAATAATAATTATTATAGATTAATTATTATTATCAATTATCACTAATTACTAACAATTTTGTCAAGTACGTAGTGAAAATTATTATAATTTATTGTTAGGTATTAATAATTCGTATTTATTATTAATAATAATTATTATTAATTATGATCAATTAATACGATATAATTCTGGGGTTCTTAATACTACGTCGGTAATAATTTTTCTATAAAAGAAGTACCTACCAACAAACATTCGAAATTACCTTCATTTCCGTAGCACGAAACGCACATCAGAACAACAAACTCGACATCACTTAAGCCATATGATGTTCCAAAGAGCTTGTTAGTATGAAAATGGACCTGTATTTCAACAGTTTGAGTCACGATCGTGTTGTGAGGCACAATCTTTGAGCCGTCATTGTGAACGAACGGCTGGTCGTACAAAGCTGCGGATGGTCTTAAAAAATTCTACGGAACAAACTCTATCTAAATATGAAATAAAAAACATACCGTTCTATATGAATTTTTCGAGATATGAGATTTTCAAATTTTCAAAATTCGTTTTGAACCCCTTCCCCTTGACCTAGGGTTATGAAAAGTTTCGAGGACCATTGTGGGGTTGGTCGAAACCCATAAAAAAAATTTCGTAATTTTAACTCAACGCTAACTGGGCAAAGTGGCGCGGACGGCGTACGGCGGACGGACGGATTTTTTTTTATTCGATTTTCTGAATCTACGTATCTTGAAACGTAAACCAACAAATTTTGAGGGGGGGTTAAAAAAATTTTTTCTTTGGGCGATTCCAATGGTTCATTATCGAAGATAATAAACCAAAAGTCTGATAATTGATACCTCATTTTAAAGGTTTTTTTTTTTTTTTTTAGGCTGAACACGATGGTGAAGTCAGGATTGCGATATTTTATTCCGTTCTCAAACTGGAGCACTTTGCCTGCCTATTTTTTAGAAAGTTTTCGATGGGTGTGTTCAAATTTTAATTTATCGCCGGAAACGGGTGGAACGCATTTCGGCCGAGACCGGGGGAGTATGGAGGATGAGGAAACATACACCTACCAAACAAATTTGGTAAGGAGGTCCCCGTTAAATCGGTCGAATTTGGTCTGGCATTATCGTGAAAAACTCTGCAAATTCTTGACACAACGGTTTATTATATTCTATGGGCAGATCACCCTTCTGTCTAGATGATAGATTATTTATCATTATTCATTAATTATAATTAGATAATAATTTGTATGATTATTCAACTCGATATCTGACAACCATGTGATGTTCGAATCAGCTGGGCCAGTATGAACATTGACCCGACTGGCTGCCGTATGATTCACCATCATGATGTCAACTTTTGATCTGCTCCAACTTTCGTTACTCAACTTCCACTGGCTGTTTGAACAGCAGCTATTTGGGGACTTATTGAATCTGTGAATGCTGGAACTTGCCTCCTCACAGCGAGTACTCTTTGGCATGTCGTCTGTTCTTGACGGAAACTTGTGCAGGTGATGGAGAAACTGATTGCTTCCTCAGAGATCCCGACTTTACCACCGATCCATAATGGAACGGAGTAAATAAATAATTAATAAACGGACTATACTACTGTGGAAAAATGCAGGGTGTTCGAGAAGCTTCCAGCAGAGAGAAGGGAGAAGCAGTTCCCGGTATTGAACGTACACCGCAACTACTCTGAAATTTCTGGGAAAAAGCACAGAAAGACACCAGTCTAGTCCCGGCCGCTCGCCACACTATCAACTTTTGTTATCTGTATTCATTGTTATTTTATTTTATTTTTTCATTTTCAGTTTTTTTGTTGTTTTGTTTGTTAAATGCATTTATTAATCATAATCTCACATGAAGCCAATTTTCATAATTACAATAAATGATAACTTGTACAAAATAAAACAAGTAAAATGGATTTAAAATGGATGTAAAATGGATTTTTTTACTTGGTTTTTTACTGTAAAATGGATTTTTGAGTTTTCAATTGTATTTTATTTACTCTATATTTATTTTTGTAAGAATGTATTAATTGTTCTCAAAGTCGCCGCGGGGCCCCCTAGTTAGGATCCGCAGACCAGTTTGGGAAGCCCTGAGTTGGAGAATATACCTACCAGGTGGCACTCCTCGTTTTCAGTTTTGACAATTCTTGCTATATAGAAGTGGCGATTCACCACTGCGAAACGCTGCAGCAGTAGCAGCCGAGGACGGATTTAACCCATTAGTGACCGTAACTATTTTTTTTCGAATTTTTTTGTGAAACTTTGGATTATTGCTCTTAATGGTCTCTAGTTTCATGGAAAAATATTAAAAAAATTCTATTTCCCCCCCAACTTAGTGAAATTGGGTGTGCCCAAACGGTACCGGTGGACACCATGTAGGTTTTTCGCTACCCCATTATTGAGATTCGTCGCCGTAGAGTAGCCGAGTTCATTTGATGTTCGTTCCTCGTTTGCAGTCTCTTCGTTTCTGCTCATCTTTCATTTGCGGCGGTTCCTGAGTTTTTGGTTGAACCACTCCGCTGAAACGGACCGTTATAGTTTCCCCTCGGGAGCCATTCTTGAGAGTCCACCGTCATATTCTTCGCCTTGTGAGGAGGCGGTAGACTGCTGTATGGGCGGCTAGTTTACTCTCTCCACCCTTGCATATTCTAGTTTCATTTTTTATTCATTTTCCCTTTTTTTGTATGGAATTGTCAGAGAACATGTAAGAAAGGCTCTGCACATGCGTAGTTCTCTGCAGTCAAGAAATTGACAGTTATTTTGGAAGTGTAAACAGTTGGAATACTTGCCATCGTCAGCGAGGCAGTAACATCTACTGCCCTCCTCGTTATCCTTAACACCTCTCAATAGAAATGAAGGCACCCACCGCCACAGCACTCACAGAAATGAACTAAGTTGCTGCCGTGTCTCAATCCATTGATTGTTTCGTGCGCACCCTTGGCGCCCCTCTATACTCCTGTTTGCACAGACCTACTTACAGTTGGACCTCGATTAACCAGGGTAATGGTGGGGAGAAGGGCCACAAATAAGAGAGATCACGGTTAAGCCGCTGATTAAAAAACCCGGCAAATTCTTAACACAACGGTTTATTACCGTTTTTGTGTATTATCTTCTAGTACCACCTTCTGTATAGATCACTAAATGATTGAATAAATCAAGTACCTACCTAGTGTTAATTGTATTAATTATGATTAATTATTATTAATTAATTATTGAATATAATAAACCGAAAGAAGCTGAAATTCATAATTTAGTGAAAGAAACCTTGGTTTAATAGGTAGACATTGTTTTTACTGAATAGCAGATGGCCTAAAGAATTCGGTCATCGTTGTTTGCCATTTTGCGCCTCTTTCTTTCCTCAATACAAATCTGTACTGCGAGTGTTTTTGTTCGTATTAGATACGTAGTACGCTAAACTAATTTGCCATCATCAAGAGTTAAAAGAGTACAATTCGTTACGTTAATCAAAACATAAATCAAACCACAAAACTCCTGTCTAATAAAGGGAAAAAAACTCTGCAAATTCTTGACACAACGGTTCATTATCTTTTTTGTACAGATCACCCTTCTGTCTAGATCACTAGGTCTAAATGTCTAGATCCTAAATGTTAGATTAATTATTATTATCAATTATCACTAATTATTAATAATTTTATCAAGTACCTAGTGAAAATTATTATAATTTATTGTTAGGTATTAATAATTCGTATTTACTATTAATAATAATTATTATTAATTATGATTAATTAATACGATATAATTCTGGGGTTTTTAATACTACGTCGGTAATAATTTTTCTATAAAAGAAGTACCTACCAACAAACATTCGAAATTACCTTCATTTCCGTAGCACAAAACGCACCTCAGAACAACAAACTCGACATCACTTAAGGAACATATGATGTTCCAAAGAGCTTGTTAGTATGAAAATGGACCTGTATTTCAACAGTTTGATTCACGATCGTGTTGTGAGGCACAATCTTTGAGCCGTCATTGTAAACGAACGGCTGGTCGTACAAAGCTGCGGATGGTCTTAAAAAATTCTACGGAACAAACTCTATCTAAATATGAAATAAAAAACATACCGTTCTATATGAATATTTCGAGATATGAGATTTTCAAATTTTCAAAATTCGTTTTGAACCCCTTCCCCTTGGCCTAGGGTTATGAAAAGTTTCGAGGACCATTGTGGGGTTGGTCGAAACCCATAAAAAAATTTCAACTCAAAATTTTAACTCAACGCTAACTGGGCAAAGTGCCGCGGACCAAAATGAAGTACGAGGTACGCGGTGTGGGTGTGGGAGGGGGCGCAGAAACATAAAAGGTCTCGTCGTATGACGCACTAGTTGGCCTCCTGCCAGCCGTATTACGTCATACGCTCGTGCGTCATAGGCTCTGACGTATTGTTGGCCTCCTGCCAGCCGTCTTACGTCATACGCTCGTGCGTCATAGGCTCTGACGCACTAGTTGGTCTCCTGCCAGCCGTCTTACGTCATATGCTCGTGCGTCATAGGCAATGACGTACTTGTTGGCCTCCTGCCAGCCGTCTTACGTCATACGCTCGTGCGTCATAGGCTCTGACGTACTTGTTGGCCTCCTGCTAGCCGTCTTACGTCATACGCTCGTGCGTCATAGGCTCTGACGGACTAGTTGGTCACCTGCCAGCCGTCTTACGTCATACGCTCGTGCGTCATAGGCTCTGACGTAATGGCCCGCCGGTCGCTTGTGTTCTGACGTGATCTGAGGGAAAGGGTGAATCAGGGGAACAAATTTTTCCCGTTTCAGTTTAAGTGCCAAAGCAAAGACATGAAAATGTCAAAAAAATATGTAAATAGGTACCTAAGCCCAACTGTAATGTCAATTTTCTGACAATGAGTTTTCGACTATAGTTTTCATACCTTTTTACTTAAGTACTTATTGCAATTTGAGACTGATAATGAGCTGTTTGCAAATAAAAAGTCTGATAACTACTTTATTACATCTTATTAATCTATTTTCAAGTTCCGATTCACAGTTGAATGTATTTTATTTAGATGTCGTAAAATTCGAAAACGATGGAATGACGAAACCTGTCGACTACTGACTCAAGTGATACTGTCGACTTCTAACACATGTAGGTCGACTACTAGTGCAAAACCATGTCGACTACTGAAGAAAATGTTGGTCACTGGTATCGACTACTACCTAGAGCATTGGGATTTTTTACAAAACTTGTTTTTCCCTTTTCAAACCATGTTGAATAATATTTGCCGCTGCCAGGTCTTTTAGGGAAGGATCTTGGGTACACAATGAACAGGTTTGCAATGAGAAAAAAACCGAGTGAATATTGAAATGTCATCCATTTCTGACCTATATTTAAAATTTCAAGTATCTAGCTCATCATCAAAATGTAATTTGTTTAAACAAAGGGGTATTATTTAAACAATTTTACAGACAAGAAACCGAGTGAATATTGCATTGTGATCCAGTTCTGACCTATTTTTAAAATTTCAAGTCAATAGCTCAGCATCAAAATTTAATTGGTACTATTATTACAAAAAGGTATTATTTAAACAATTTTACAGATGAGAAACCGAGTGAATATTGCAATGTGGTCTATCCCCGACTGACGGTTAAAATTTCTAGACTGTAGTTTACCTGGAAGATGAAAAAAGGCAGTTTTATTCTGGGCGGCTACCCAGGACCCACCTAACGGCCGTTTTCGACGCGAAGTTTAGTGTTTTTCCTAAACCTTTGCGCGCTCACTGTGAACGAACGGCTGGTCGCACAAAAATCCAATTGGTCTTAAAAGATTCGTAATTTTTCAGGTCATTCAAAAGTGAACTACAAATTAAACCATTGCTTGAGAATTTTTAGAGATATGACATTGTCGAAATTTCAAAGTTCGTTTTGAACCCCTTCCCCTTGACCTAGGGTTATGAACAGTTTCGAGGATCATTGTGGGGCTGGTCCAAACCCAGAAACCAAATTTCGTAATTTTAGCTCAACGCTAACTGGGCAAAGTGGCGCGGACGACGGACGGCGTACGGGGGACGGCGGACGGACGGATTTTTTTTAATTCGATTTTCTGAATCTACATGTCTTGAAACGTAAACCAACAAATTTTGAGGGGGGGGGGGTTAAAAAATTTTTTTCTTTGGGGGATTCCAATGGTTCATTATCGAAGATAATAAATCAAAAATCGTCGGACGACCCACGACTAATTCGCTTCCTGGTTAACCATCCCACAGTTTATTGAGGTTACACTGTACTTCGTCCATTGCCACGTTGCTACCGAAAAAAAGGTCCAGTTTCACACGAATATGCCTTTCATATAGATTTTCTGCCTTGATGGAATTAGAACCCCTGGCGGGTCTGTTGAGCGGATTTTGTTGATGACCTACTACAAACTCTCTTTACTGCGGTTTTCCGTTCTACTCATACGGGTTCGTCCGTTAATGTTTTTAAAACATATATACCTGAAGTACGAGCTGTTGTTGTAATAAATGCGAAAAGATTATTCACAAATATTATAGACGCACTCCTTTCCAAAATTTTGTGCTTCAAAAAATAGGGTGCATAGGGGATTTGATGTAAAACACGATGTCTTCATTTTCGAAAAAAGTTGGTTTCCAGGCCTTTGTCCGTTGCCCCCCCCCCCCCCTCCCCCAGTAGAGCTATAGCTGATGTAGAATTTGGAGCTATTCAGAAGATAGTGACGATTGATAGTTTTAAATAATGATCTTGTATTATGGGTATTTTTTTTTTTAGTATCTATTTTTGGATTTTTTTGGCACTTGAAAATAAAGTACATTTGATGTCTAAAAAAAACCAAAGTTACGAAAGAACAAAATTGAGTAGGTACGTCTTGGTTTCAATGGTAGGTATGTTAGATTCAATGGTAGATGGTAGATTCAATGGTATGTTAGAATCGAAGTTATATGACAACATTTAGTTATACAAAGGTAGGTATCGATAATTTGTATAGAATAATTATAAAAGTATATGAATGATGAACAAGTTGAAATTCATTTGTATCAATATAACTTCTATCAAACCATGTTAGACGATGTTAGACGATTCATTACATGAAGTCGAAGCCATCTTTGTAATGGCCAGCAGGGTTATTGGTGGCTGACGAGCAGCTTGATCTCTATCAAGGAGACTACGAGGCTGAGATTAGACAGAGGAAATACATATTATTGTTAGGGGCAGATTTGACCTCCCAAATATCATCCAGAGCTCAAAAAGGGGACTCTACCTAAACGCGGAGAAAATCACTTTTTTGCGATTTTGAAACTACAAAAATTCCACTTTACATGCATTCAAATACTGACCTACTGTAGTATGCACTGAATGAGGTAAACACACAATCACTTATGCACCCTCAAGGACATTGAAAGGCATTGTATGATTGAGGGTAGAAAATATCTATCTAAATAGAACTGGTAGGTGCTATTTAGTTTGGTGAAGCATGAATCAAAATTCACACAGCCGCCGTTTGATTCACGCTCAGATTTATTTATTGGCTCTACCTCATTGTGAACGAACGGCAAGTCATACCACGCTCACGATGGTCTTAAAAAATTGTCTGAACCTAACTCTATTCAAAAACTAAATTTTACTGTTCAGTTCGAAATTTTCAAGATATGCTGTTTTGAAAATTTCAAAATTAATTGTCAACCCCTTCCTATTGACATAGGGTTTTTTTTGTGATTTAGTTATTGCAATTGAATATTTTGATGCATTCGACCTAGCAATATTTTATCTCATAATAATTAATCTCTGTCCAAAACCTAGACCGGTGTTTGCAATGGGATCACTATTATATAGCCTTTTCACGTCACATTGGAGGTTTTCCATTTCAAATTGGAGGTTTTACACATCAATTTGGAGGTTTTACACATCGATTTGGAGGTTTTACACATCTATTTGGAGGTTTTACATTTCAAATTGGAGGTTGACGGAAATGGTTCGTTTCACATTAGTTTTAAACGCCGCAACGCTCGCCCGCGTAGAAAGCGGAAACACCTGGTGATTCTGAAAATACCTACTCCGTGCAACACAACATGACAAAGACATTCCATCCGTCCCTTCCAAATGCCATTCTTTTGATTCGCCTCATTCTAAAGTCTCCAATTGCCGCCGTTAGTTACGACTTGCTTTATTTTTGTGACATGAGTTCGGACGACGAAGAAATGAGACCGCGTTTCGTTCGCCGATCGAACCATGCGGTAAGAAGTAGTGAGAGTGACGAAGATACTGAAAATGAGGGGATTCCTTCGACTACCCGACGACGTCGAGGACACTACGGTAGGTACACTATAGAACAATGAAAAAGGTTTCATAGAATGTACGAAGAAGGACATACTACTAAACATGCGGCTTCTATTATAATAATCGGCATCAAAGACAGTACGGCTTACACGTTGTTGAAAAAGTATAAGGAAAACGAAAATGAGCTTGTTAGCCGAAGCAGAGGAGGAAAACGGCGTGAAAAGCTTACCACTGAGGTTTTGGAAGCGATTGAGGCTGCAGTGGAAGAAAATCCTGGCAGGACGCTGAAGGAGATAGAACGTGTTCTTTTCGAGAAAAACATTGACTTGGCTGTTGACAAAGGTTTGCGTCTTTTGAAAATAACCTTGAAATTAGCTAACAAAGAGCTGGATCGGATGAATTCTGTAGAAACGAAAGAGAGAAGAAAAATTTACGCAGCGGAATTCAGAACATGGGCGCCAGAAAACCGTGAAAATATGGTATTCATTGACGGATCTGGTTTTAATTTGCACCTTCGAAGAAGTCATGCGTGATCCAGGAGGAATACACGAGCTGTTTCCACAGTACCCACGGTAAGAGGAAGAAATGTTTCCCTCGTCCTAGCCGTAAACACTCGAGGACCTCGAGTCGAGGTGTTGTTCATTATAAGATAATGTTACGAGGCAACTGCAATGGAGAGACGTTTAAGGAATTTATCGCAGAGCTGCACGAAAAAGTGGCGAACCCAACTATCATGTACCTGATAACGCAGCGATTCACCGAGCTGGACAAGTTACCAGTAGAATGATCGAATTGGGGTGTAACGTGAAATATCTGCCCCCCTACTCACCCAACTTGAATCCAGTGGAGCACTGCTTTTCAAAAATCAAGTTGTCAGCAAGACAAATCCTCAATGAGCCCCAAACAAACCACGACCTGTGTGACACGATAACCCGAAGCGTTGAAACTGTCACCACATCGGACTGCACAAATTATGTTATGAGAATGATGATAGACCTGACAGCCGCTGCTGCAGGGAGAGACTTACGTTGAAAAATGTTTTCATTCTTTTCCATTCATTATGTTCATTCTTACTTGTTGAATGTTAGTTTCACTCGCAAATTTGTTGTTATTGCTTTCCCAGAATTAAATCACGTACTTCCGTCAATATCCAAATTGATATTAGGTATGAAATTCAGCCTTATCGTTGATAAGAGGCCCCCCCCCCCTAGGGATCCGCCCCTTCCACCTTTGGGAACGCCCCTGGAGTCGACTATCCGCAGTGTAGTATCCATGGCTGCTGTCATCTACAGTATCCACATTGAAACTGGGTGCATCCTTGCCATTCGACATGGATGTTAAAACAATGATGGATATTCATGGATGTAAGTAATATTATATCCATGACACAATCACAACTTCGTTAGGCTTCGGCTAGCAATAACCGTCTTATCAACATTGTGTTGTGATGTTTAAACCAGAAGTGTCCAGTGATATTGCTAGTCTTTCTGTCTTGTAGATCTAGTGCGGATCTTGCGTTTATATTTATTTATTCATTTATATTTGTTTTGCCTTGAAGTGTGATTATTTGATCTCGACATGGCAGCTAATAACAACCTTCTCCTCAAGTGTTGGCGGACACTCATGCCAATTGTGAATCGCGTCTTGGAACTGAGTTTTCACCAATGATTTGTTATGGATTGTAATTCAAACATGAAATCATTGGCCTGTTATTTGAAATGGAGATAGTATTCCCTTGGGTGTGGATGGTGCTTACATTCCTTGCAAACTGTACAATCAGATCGTCCGCTCATATCAATGCCACCAGCAACAATCAGTCTTCGGTCAACCTTTGTGGTGATCAAAAACCTCCACGAGACGTTAAAATAACATTTTCCAGCCGGATTGTAAAAAATGGTACGTAGTTATAACTAATAATGTATTTCTTGTCTCTCTGTCGTTCGTTTCTCGGGAGCTTTGCGTAATATACGCTTGTTTTGTAGAGTACATCGTTACGTTCAATGGATACTACAAACGGAAACTCAGGGAGATGTTTATAGCCACAGCTTTAAACCAAAGTGATGTGAGATGGCATATAGTACAACGGAATAATCCAGCTAGCGATTACCCGAGTGATTTCGATGTTGTAGTGGTAAGTCTATTTGTTGATTGTTTGCTGCGATCTGAACCACCTGTGGGTTCACATTACCTAGGAAATAACACAATTATGAAAAAAGAGATAGACTGGAGATTACCGATATTTTGATCATTGAGAATTCCTCATTGGTAAAAGTTCACCAATTGCAGTTGTTATTGTTTTACACTTGACCAAAACAATGGAAGTAAATATTGACCGTACATCCACTGGCGGTTGAAGACGTTTACTGCGGTTCTTTATAAGTGGCTACTCAAGCGAATTTGAATAATTCGTCACGTTTGCTCCCTGGCGGCCGATCCAGGAATGCATCTTTCGTTTGTGCCATAGATATTTCCCCATCAACGGGAAGTGTTAAGCGTTATAGGTATATTATATGATTCCGTGGAGTCAGCGCAACCCTCCACAAAGTTAATTTAATTTTTTAGGTGTTTAGGCATTTGCATAATTTGCGTTGGTGTTATGTTTAAGCTTCCTAAATCCCACTGGTAGGTATGTCGTGCTGTCACTCGAACCTCACTCAGCTTTTGCAGTTGGAGCTGAGTGAGAAATGTCTATTTTTGCTACTCAAGTTGGAGCACTTGGTGCTAGTGTGCTGGTCCGTGTTGGCCACAGAGCTTGCTCGTTCCATTACCTCGAAAGTTGGGTTGCAAAAACGTACCAGGGGTATCTAGGCACTTGCAACATTGTGATCACCGGAAAGAGCATTTTTAGGTCATCAATAGCCTGTTTGTTGTCCTGATCAAGTCACAAGTTTACTTCTGGTTTGGACTAGCCTTCACCTCTGTGATTACCTATTTGGATATCGGGCCGTGGGTTTACTTACAAAACAAAGGATGGGTTCAAATACGGTCAATTTCGGAAAATATGAGCTTTTTCTCCCTCAGAAATTACCCACGTGTTTGGTATCGTTCTTCACTTTCGAAATGCTGAATCAATTTTTGAACATCATAAAATAGGTTAAATTGGCTGTGGTATCACCATTCGCCAAGTGTTTGGTATTGTAGGGTACAGTTTTGGATGTTTCCTAATTGGTGCCAACGAGCTTCTCAATTCCGCATTGCACAATTGAAATCGTTGTTGTCATATTAGCATCTCGTAAACGTCAATCTTACAGGTTGAGGAAGGTGCTACTGGAACTGGTATTGGAAAACTGAAACAGCACCCCTCTGTGAAAAGAGTGACACCTCAAAGATTGGTGGTCCGGAATTTAAGCTATGTCAACAGTACGGAGTATGAGCCATACGATGCTCCTAGACCTTTTAAGAAGGTATGTTTCTTCATTTATAATTATTGAAATAAGTTGGTGTAATATGCACTTTTAGGGTTTAAATCAGCAATGTATCACAATTACTGGGTGATTCCAGGACAGTTCTATATGGGAAACAACGAGTTGTGATTCAAGGACTCGAGATTTGCTTTGGAAAAAAGCTAGTAGTTATTTGGAACGTTGATGTTTTATTTTTAATTTATAAGTATTTGCGCGTATCATTTATGATCTCCAATGCCATTGATACGCGCAAATATTTATGAAGCAATAATCTCTAAAACTCTTGAATGAAAACGACCTCTTGTTGTAGTTCATTCACAATTTTGTTGTCACCAATCTTGGGAAGCCCAAATCCTTATTTGAGTAGGTGTAATTAATACCTGTTCTGTACTGCATTACTTCAATGTTTATATCTATTGCAGTTTTGGGAGAACAAAGGAAGACGTATTGGCAGAAATCTTCTACGAGCCGCACACAATAAGCAAATTACATCAATTTTACAGGCAGACACACTATGGGGAATGGGCATAACTGGTAGGTTCTCAACAAAATGATATCTTGGCCATTCTACACCAGTCTGGAGTTTCCTTTGTTTTTAACTAAGCTTTGAAATAAATTAATAGGTCATTCATGTGGGTACTATTTTTGACCAATTTTCGTGAAAAATTATTTGCTTATTAAATCAGTTTGTAGATGGCCTATTATTTGAACCCTTCTATCCCTGTTCGGGGTCTGAGGGTGCTGAATACTCGAGGATGATCTCTGATAAAATCTCGTTCCCCTCCCATCGGAATTCTACTTGTTATTTCTCACTCAAAAAATGTGAAACATCACGTTTTAATTTACCTTGGCAAAACAAGTATTCTGATAGATCAATCACGTGGGGTGGCAAGGAAATTGAACAAATCTCTTTTGGCCAGTGTGTGGGTACTGTATTATGGGCACATAATACTAAGTTTCGTTTCTAGAACAATTTGCATGATTTCAAGTGAGGGAGGGAATACTCTTTCATCTCCACAGTAGACTGTAGTGTTCTATTATCATATGCGATATGTAAGACTGATGGTGGAAATATGACCGGCATATTTGCTAAATGTATTTGTTGCATTTTAGGTTCTGGAATTAAAGTTGCGGTATTTGACACTGGCCTCTCCAAAGGTCACCCTCATTTCAAAAGGGTCGAAGAACGATCTGATTGGACTCATGAAAAAAGCTTGGAAGATGGGCTAGGTCATGGTACATTCGTTGCTGGTGTCATTGCCAGCAGTAAGGAGTGTTTAGGATTAGCACCAGATGCTCAACTGCATATTTTTAGAGTTTTTACAAACAGTCAGGTTGGTACTTGGATAGCATCATAGCTTATAATTTTTCCATCAATCCAAAAGTATTGCATAATGTTATGGTGAGAAGTTCTCTAAGTGTGAATTGTTGTTTTAGGTTTCATACACTTCTTGGTTTTTGGATGCTTTCAATTATGCCATCCTCAAGAAAATCAACGTCCTCAATCTCAGTATTGGTGGCCCCGACTTCATGGATCACCCTTTTGTTGATAAAGTGTGGGAATTGACTGCCAACCGAGTGATTATGGTATCAGCAATTGGCAATGATGGACCGCTCTATGGGTATGTATTTAGAGCTAATGTCGCCAGGAAAACCTATAGGCAGAGTAAATAGTTCTCAAAATCAATACGACCAGCAATTACCTAACTACTTTAGCAGAAAACGGCTCATCGTTGATTTTGTTGCTCAATTCACACATGTATTCATTTCATTTATCCCTAAAATTTCGTTATATTCCTGATGTCACAAAACCAGCGCAACACATTTCATAGCAGTCATTTTTTTCCTATCAAAAACCTCTTCAATATCCATTCCAAGCTCACCATCATCAAAATCTGATTTTCCAAGTTTTTATCAAAATAATTCACTCATATTCATGTGAAATTCTCATCATGCAGACACCAACATAAGACCCATACCTATTGCATTTATCCATCCTTTCAGTAACCTTCCTCTTTTCAATTTCTATTACGCTTGCAAGTTATAGATGTTCTCTTCTCATTTTGATTACGTTAACTCTATCTTCGATCTTAGTTAAATTGTTCTTTTATATCAATAATATCAAAATCATCATTTTCTAGCACTTTGAATAATCCAGCTGACCAAATGGATGTTATTGGAGTCGGAGGAATAAATTTTGATGATCAGATAGCGAAATTTTCATCTCGAGGAATGACAACCTGGGAGCTTCCATATGGGTAAGAGCACTTGGAATGATTAAAGTTGAATTATGAAGTTACTCGCACTTCACAATTGTGTAGTAAAGTATTGCTGAGAATGGAATGTATAATGATAATTTAAAAATATATGATATAATAACAATACTACAGGGTCCGCCAATGAACTAGTACGTTTTTGAAATGGGTGGTACTCAGATAAGGGACCACTTAGAGGGGTGGGGATGGCGCCATTGTATTCCCAACGAACGGGAGTTTTTTTTTTTTTCATGCAGTAGTAGAGATGGTTTGGACGATTGAGCAACGAGTTTACACGGTGAGTCGGTTTTTAGTGAATAGTGAATCAATAGTTCAAACTCAGAGAGATTTCCGTCGACAATATGGAATTCCTAACCTTGGAGTGATCCCGAACCGCAACCTAATCCTAAAGTGGGTTAACAACTTCAAGGAAACTGGCAGTGTATTGAAAAAAAAACTCTGCAAATTCTTGTCACAACGGTTCATTATCTTCTTTGTACAGATCACCCTTCTGTTTAGATCATTAGGTCTAAATGTCTAGATCCTAAATGTTAGATTAATTATTATTATCAATTATCACTAATTATTAATAATTTTATCAAGTACCTAGTGAAAATGATTATAATTTATTGTTAGGTATTCATCATTTGTATTTATTATTAATAATTATTATTATTAATTATGATTAATTAATACGATATAATTCTGAGGTTTTTAATACTACGTCGGTAATAATTTTTCTATAAAAGAAGTACCTACCAACAAACATTCGAAATTACCTTCATTTCCGTAGCACGAAACGTATTTCAGAACAAAAAACTCGACATCACTTTCAACCGTTTGATTCGTGTTGACAGGCTCAAACTTTGAGCCGTCATTGTGAACGAACGGCTGGTCGTACAAAGCTGCGGATGGTCTTAAAAAATGCTTAGGAATAAACTCTATCTAAATATGAAATAAACAACATACCGTTTGATGGGCATTTTTCGAGATATGGAATTTTCAAAAGTTCAAAATTCGTTTTGAACCCCTTCCCCTTGACCTAGGGTTATGAAAAGTTTCGAGGATCATTGTGGGGCTGGTCCAAACCCAGAAACCAAATTTCGTAATTTTAACTCAACGCTAACTGGGCAAAGTGGCGCGGACGGCGGACGGACGGATTTTTTTTTTATTCGATTTTCTGAATCTACGTATCTTGAAACTGGACTTACAATTTCATCCGAATAAGATGGGTTATGTGTCAGAAATTATTAGCAGGAGATCACAACCAGCAAAAAATGTTTTGTGAGAGGATAAAGTCAGTGTTTGAAGACAACGAGAATGTCATTCTGATCACAAGTGATGAGGCCCATTTTCACTTAAATGGATTTGTCAACAAGCAAAATTTCAGATATTGGGGGCTGGAAAATCCAATAGAAATTCACGAAAGACCTTTAAACTGCCCTCGTGTTACAATGTGGTGTACCTTTGTGGTATTTAAATGTGCAGCATTGTTATGATGCTTTTTCTTTTTAGCTTTATTTTAGGGGAAGTGAAAAAAGATATTATGAGGTTGTATTGCAGATGTTAATAATCTTGGTTTTGCTTAATATCATTATTCAGATTCTTTATCCTAATACTGCATCTCAATTTACAAATTTTCGCTCTGCATTGTTTGTTGTAGGTATGGGAGACTGAAGCCAGATATTGTTACTTATGGTTCGACTGTGAGAGGTTCCAGTATCAAAGGAGGGTGTCGGACTTTATCTGGTACTAGTGTAGCGTCTCCAGTTGTTGCTGGCGCCGTAGCTCTGCTAGCCAGGTATGTAGCATGTAGTAGAATGTGAAAAAACTTTGGCCACTGTTCACAGTTTATCTATGAAACTATGGTTCCTAGATCGGTTATAATTTTGATAATCGATTTCAGAGGTGTCCTTGCATGATCAACCGAACTTGTTTGTGCCGATTCCTTATTGAACTCTTACTGGCTTTGTGGCTCAAGCTCCGTTACTTTTCACATATTGCTCTTGTCGTTTCCATTTGATGATGTGAACATGAGTTACCACTCGAAGCTTTAGGGAAGAGTAGCAGTGCTCATGTAGGTATGTTCAATATTTAACCTGAAAAAACATTGGGAAAACACCGTCTTTGCCCAAAGTAGGTAGGTGAACCAATGTAGCGTGAGGATTAGTACGAAGACGAGTGGCTGGGAGATTAGGTGAACAGCCAAACCTATCTCAACTTCTCATGGCACTCAAAGGTTTGGGAAATGTTCTGACCGACTACACCTCTGTGCACAGATTGAGTCAATGGAATAGGGTAGCTCTTTCACCAATTAAGTTGATTCTAGCTGGCCAAAACAGGCGATCAGCGGCTCATGAGGTAATGCCTGATGAAAGCTCACCCGACGTTCTAGTAAACCGGTGATATTGATACTCTATGATAATTAGTTAAAGATAAATCTTGGACACAGCCCATTAAATCAGCATAAATCACATTGCCATTGTTCCTCCTGAATATTCATTAAGTTGAAGCTGTGGGGTTCGATCAAAATGGAACTGTGAAATCAATAAATCATTTGACACATGTGATACCCCTTCAATTACCCTGAAATTCCAAAAACCCAAAAATACCCTATGTGTTGGTTTCATATATAGTTTCATGTATAGTTGATATATTTGTGATAATGCAGTAGTTTTGTTGTTTCAGCGGTGTTGTTCATCGAGGCAACGCCATAAATCCGGCTAGTATGAAACAAGCTCTCATGGCATCTGCTAGAAGGCTCCCAGGAATAAACATGTTTGAACAAGGGCATGGAAAACTAGACTTACTGAATGCATACCATATTTTGAACAGTTATACGCCTCAAGCCAGTCTTAGTCCAAGGTATTTCTTCTCATGATTGAATTGATATTCCATTATCTAAACAAACTCAAATCAATCCACAAAACAGTATAGTTTCTAAATGTTGTTACAGATGTGATCGATACTTCTTTCCACCATATTATATTTCATAATATGTATTACAAAAAAAGAAGCTGTTAGCTATTAGTAGAATAGGGGAACGTTGAGTGCACGGCATTGCCCCTCGTTCCCTATTATTTCCCTATTCTTTCTTGTTCCAATGGTGGGCAGTATCCTCATGTATAGTTACATGTCGTCCTTACAGTTTAAAAATTTTTTTTTATGAAGAGTAGAGTAGTTTGATATCCAAATCAAAGCTCGAAGAAATGATATTACCCACCTCGAGTCCTTATCATCTGATTTATTATTGAACCCAACTCTCCTCAATAAAATAAATGATGTCCTAGATCCTTTGCTCCAGTCCTGAGTTGGACATCAATTCTAGTTTATTAATCTTCAAAATGTTCATCATACCAGCTGTTTCAATGTATTCACATTTTTTTATTTGTGGAAGAGTATTTTTATTTTGGTACCAACTGTTTTTATTTTCCTTTTTTCTTTCAGTTACGTTGATTTAGGAGAGTGTCAATATATGTGGCCATATTGCACTCAGCCACTTTATTATGGTGCTATTCCAACAATTGTTAATGTAACAGTTCTCAATGGCCTCGGAGTATCTGGTCGAATTATAGAAAAACCTCAATGGTTTCCCTACATCCCCCAAAATGGGCATTATTTGGAGGTAATTGTATATATTTATTTGTTAATAATGCTCTCTCTATGTCAATTATATTGAGATATCATGAGTATAACAACCGTTTTGCGATTTCTAGGTTTCTATAACGTATAGTTCAGTGTTATGGCCATGGTCTGGGTGGCTTGGCGTATCACTTGGTGCAGCAGCTATTGGTGCTGACTATACAGGAACAGCACAGGGCCACATTGAACTCACCATTGAGTCACCATCTGATGATGGTGATTTCACTCCTAAGAGATCGAGTGTTAGACTTCCCATCAGGGCTAATATCATTCCTACACCACCTAAACAGTAAGTTAAATTTACAGATTAATACATACTTATTGACTCATTTCCTACAAGTCTCTATTCATTTTCTACTGTGGTATACAGTATTTATTACTATACCCAAGGAAAATCCGCCCGATTTTTACAAAAATATAGTCAATTCAAAGTTCTTGTGTGATCCTCTCTTCTTTTGGATCAATTGACCACCAGGTGGTTGATTACCTCGTTCACCAGCGAATCCTTTGCTGAGTACAAATTTAAGTTCATAATTTATTTTTATTAATTTATTTATATTAATTTATTTATATTATAAATTTATCCCATGCGAATGCTATTAATTTTTTTGTAATAATTTCCAATCTAGGAAAAGGCTGTTGTGGGATCAGTTCCACAATCTGAGATATCCACCCGGTTATTTTCCCCGTGATAATTTAAGGATGAAAGCTGATCCTCTTGATTGGAATGCTGACCATATTCATACTAATTTCAAGGTGAACACCTTTTACATTGAAGCATATAACTGAATTCTTGCCATACTCATATTTATTATTGGGCCTTATGTTGCTTACAATGTTGTTTAATTTATTCTACTCATGAGTAATTATCATTATTATTATACTTCTCTTCCCTTTCTTTCATGATGTCTCTGTGTGTGTTTTTAGGATATGTATCAACATTTAAGAGCTGCTGGCTATTATGTTGAAGTCCTCGGAGTTCCGTACACTTGCTTTGATGCTTCACAGTACGGTACTCTCATGATAGTAGATCCTGAAGAAGAATTTTTCCCTGAAGAAATAGCTAAATTGAAACGTGATGTGGATGCTGGTTTGTCTGTAGCTGTATTTGCTGACTGGTATAATGTTACAGTCATGAAGAAAGTGAAGTTTTTCGATGAAAATACGAGGTAAATTTGAAAGATTTGATGTTGTTACTGTACCAATGCAGAAGTGCAAAACAAAAAAATGTATGAGTGTTAGGAATCTAACTCTTAGATAATGGTGGTGCTTTTCTAATACATGACCACACACAAAAAATATGGATGCTTCTCAAGTTTGGCATTTTCTCTCTCACAATATTGGTTGATAGTTCAATGTAAGATTATTCAGAATTCAGTTGTTTCATAGAGTGGGTTTGTTGGATACATGTCGCACAGTGAGAATTACAGGGGCAAGTCTCAACAACACTTTTTTCTGGGAAACGCCGGTTAAAGTTTTGGTTTTCTTTGAATCGCCTCTAGGAAACAACCTCCCGTTTCTGCTTTATCCAATTTTAAATTGCCAATAACAAAAAAAACTCGGTTTTCCAAATTTTTCGAGATGTGCCCCTGTAATTCTCACAGTGCGATCGATCGATATATGCTGAATAAAGTGAATTAGATGATCCACAAAAGAAAGTTATTGTTCCAATCATTATCTAGGTTGTAGGGGTTTTCATTAAGTTGTTCTTCCCATTATTGAGTTTTGGCTAAATTTTGGCTCAAAGGGCAACCCTGAAGTCATTATGCTGAATGGTTTATCAGAAGACGTCTGGAATGAAGACTGACAAAATAGTTTTAAGTAAGGTAGTAAGGTCATTACAGTGCAAGGGGTATCTCAGGGGTGAAAAGTAATTTTGGAGGAGCTGGGGTTACACATCCTGCAGCCAATTTGTAGGTTCTGATGTTGAAGGCCCCTTCCCTCTGTTTAACCTAAATGGCTAAATTTTAAGATAATTGGCTTTTTTAAATGAAATAATTGACTCGATGACGATCGATTCAAACCGTGACATATCCGGTTCATGCACCCACTCCGATGAATGGGTATCACCAAGTTGATTCATAGTCAAATGCAATGTGTGAAGAATGTTCAATTTAATGCTCCCTACTTGTTATGTTCTCTCGGGTGTCACTATATTGTTGTGGTGGCAATGTCAAAATCTTGTTTCTTACAGGCAGTGGTGGATGCCTGACACTGGAGGAGCTAACATTCCTGCATTGAACGACCTTCTTTCATCATGGGGTATCGCGCTTGGAGATACTGTATATGATGGAGATTATACTATTGGAAAGCAAACAGTAACTTATGCTTCTGGGACACACATTGCTAGGTTTCCATTGAAGGGTATCGTACTTTCAGCCAAATTGTCGGATCAAGGTATGTAACCTGCTTGTAAACTTCTATGAACAATTTATGTACTTACGAATGAGTGTGTGAATCAAGTTCTGCATTAGGTCTCAAATTTCACCTGTCATTCATTCGAACACCATGCAGATAACCAGAAGTTCTCTTTATAACTAATTGCTTTTTAGGTGCGGAGATGCTTGGGGGAAAATCTCATCGTGATGAAGTGCCAGTACTAGGCCTCCTTCAAACTCAGGACAAAAAATCCAGTGGAAGAATTGTGGTGTATGGAGACTCCAATTGTATAGATAACAGTCACCTTCAAAGAGGTATATATGTCACATTCATTGCATAGGCTAGTAGTGACGTTATAAGTATTTTTTGTTAGAAGTCCTGTCTGTGATTTTGATTTGTTTCTTTCCAAATTCATGTAGCTTTTAATCTATCAGATCAATCAGTTGAGATCGCTTTCATAATATTTGGGAATAACTATTTCAGATTGTTTCTGGCTCCTTGATGCTATTCTTGATTACACTGCTACTGCTCATATTCCGTCTACTTTTCTTCAGCATCAGTACAAATTGAGGAATGAAGTGCGAATGTTACCCCAAAGGATGGAGGGGAATCACTTATATAGGTAATTCAATCTCAATGAAAGATTATTACAATTAGGTACAACTCCCGTATTTGAAATGAGCGTCATTCCGCTCCACGATAACCGGGAGGGCTGGGAGTGGTCTCATTCGAAAGGTGGGGTCTTAAAGTTTTGTTACCTCTCAGTCAGGGGTGATCATGTGGTGGAGCAACGTGCAAAGAGCATTTGTCGTAGAGGCCTATTTATCCAACGGTCGCTCAGTGATCGCAACGCAGCGGGCCTTCCGGAATCATTTTCATCTCGCACCCTTGGCCCCTGTTCCAGACGGCAAATCAATTGTTAGTTGGGCCAACTGTTTTCGTGTAACCGGTAGTGTGGTGAAAAAAAAACCTGTTGGCGCCCGGCTCATCAGATCACCAGAAAACGTCGAGGCTGTGAGATAATCAATTCTCCAATCACCGCAGCGTTCTGCTCGCAAGCATGCAGCGGCCCTTGGATTGTCTGAGCGTTCTGTTAGGCGAATTCTTCACGATGACCTTCATCTTCATCCGTACATGTTGGCCATGGCACAGGAACTTTCAGAACGCGACTTCAATTCTCGAAGAAATGGATGTGAAGCGTTCCTTGAAAACGTCCCTGAGGATGCAATTGTGTTTTTCAGTGATGGAGCTCACTTTCACCTGAGCGGATGTGTCAATAAACAAAACATGCGATACTGGGCTGAGACAAACCCCCGACAACTCCATCAGAGGCCTTGCATTCGCCAAAGGTCACAGTTTGGTGCGCGATTTCCTCAGTTGGGGTTATTGGTCCTTGGTTTTTTGAAGAAGATGAGAGAACAGTTACGGTAAATTCAGACCGTTACTGCAACATGCTTGAAGAGTTTTTTCTTACCCAACTTGATGAAATGGACTTGAGGGACGTATGGTTCCAGCAGGACGGAGCAACGGCTCACACTGCAAGGACGTCGATGGCTTTGTTGAGGGAGCACTTCCAAGGACGACTGATTTCTCTCAGAGGCGATTTGGAGTGGCCGCCACGATCCCCAGATTTAACCCCTTGCGACTTCTTTATGTGGGGTTACCTGAAGTCCCGGGTCTTCAGCAACCGTCCTCGGACTCTTGAAGACCTGAAGACCTGAATTCGAGAGGAAGTGGCCAACATGTCGCTTGTCATGTTGGAAAGGGTGATGCGAAACACCCGTAATCCCTTCGTTCAATGCATAGAAAATGGAGGGCGTCCCTTGAACGATATAATTTTTAAAACCATGTTAAAAAAAAACTTTAAGGTATTTCCTACAACTGAAAAAAATAAATAAACAAATATCTTTAGTACTTTTTTTTTTATTGTGTTACGAAATACGGGAGTTATGTTGCCCCACCCTGTATTTGTAGAGTTGTAGCTATTTGAAGTGCAAGATGGTTGTATCCTTGCGCCTAAAGGAAGAAGCAGTGGTGGATCTACGGGGGGAGGGGCTATAGCCCCCCCCATTGGGTCTCATGTGCTCTCAACTTGCTCTGGATAAAACGGGAAATTTCTGAGAATTTAAAAAATGTAACTTGTAATTTATAGGAATTTGAAATGAACAAACAGATAAGCTGAGGATTACAGACGAGATCCAATGTTTGAACCTAGTTTATATGTCACGTAACCGAAGAAAACAAAATGTAGTTTATTTAAAATAATTGCTAACCTAGAGAAGAGAGCAAGAGCACAGCCGCCATTTCGCACTAGAGTCAGCAAAGAGACCTGACACTGGCGGGAGGGCGGAGACCGGCGCCACGTCTCTTCTGTTTACATTAAATTCATAAAATGAAACAGTCGGACAAGCGACACCTCATTTTAAAGGTTTATTTAAGCTGAATGCGAAGGCGAAGTAAGAATTGCGATTCTTATCTTATTCCGTTCTCGAACTGGAGCACTTTGAAGATGAAAAAACAAGGTTCATTTGCTCTATAGTCCAGTAGTTTGAGGAATTTATGTTGCAATTGTGGTGTAAAAGATTTTATTGTTTTAATTGGTCTATTTGGGACCCAATCACATGAGTTCAAAACTAAAGTTGATAAAATTCCGCGTCGATTGAAAAAAAGTCAGAAATCTTTCAAACAGAAAATGTTTTACGATTGATCAAATAATAGCGAGTTTTACCAATTTTTGTAAAAACTGACACTACTCGATTTTCAACGTGCTGTACTGCTACAACACAAACCCAATCGCCAAAACCTCGCCCTAAAATTCGAAGAGCATCAATCGGAGAGTTCAAAAATCACCAACATTTCAAAATTGGTCAAAGTTTTGGGGACATTTTAGGGAAAACGACCTATCGTCATTGGACGGAAAGTAAACTCGCATCGGATCGACCAGATTTGCCGAGTGTGACTCGTAATACTGGTTTCGATATCGTCAGTGTTTACGAGAATCCGTGAGGGGCATTCATTCCAAATCCGTACGGAGTGTCAAAATTCAATTTGTTGAGCCTCGTGCTTATTTTTTATTATTTTTATACCTCAGTCTTTACTTGAGATGGATGCAGCTGAGTTAATTGATATCGTATGGAGCACGGAGAGTTATATCAATTGAGAAACCCTTTACACAAGGTCAATATTTGGGAAGAGATAGGAAGGAGAATGGACCGTCCCAGTCAGTAAATTCTACCAATACATTCTGGGAATAATGTGTGGTGTTCTCCATTATCTCTTCTGGTCTATTTGATGAACCCAAATGGACGGGTTTCTGGCCAGTTTATGACCATCCTCTTTCTTATTCTGTCAGCAAGCAAGAAACTATTATAGCTTCTTCACTCTCCATAAACGTGATTTTTATAATAACCCAAAGTCAAAACACAGCGACCAGATGCACTGTAAACTCACGTCTGATGAGAGCCCTGGGATCGGTATTTTGTGGAGCTTACGTACCTGTGTGCGCAGTCGTCGAAATGAATTCGATTCCTCCTTCTATCTTAACACTTTTACCCTACTAAAATTTGAAAATTGAAAAAGAAAATCAAACCTTCTTGGGGAAGTTATTTACATTCAAATTGCTGAGAAAGCTGCATTTCATCAAGGGCCTTTTTTATCTGCCGCCAATTCTGAGCCAAACCTATATGAGTTCTATACTTTAATTAAAAGTGTATATTGTCTTTGTTTAGCACCATTAGATAATTATGAAATTCTGAATGTTACAGTCAGATAATTATAACTATCTGATTGTAACATTCAGAGTTTCATAATTTTTTATGTCTCTTTGTTTTTTACGCCTCTTATAATTGCATGGAATCAACATTTTAGCCAGTCATAATAATGAGCAATGATCAATTACCTAAATTGAAACATTGGTTGTTATAAATTTGATCAAAAGCCCAAAAAAGCGATCAAAGGACATTGGGAGTACAACCAAGGTTTTCTTTTCAAAAACACAATTTCGTCCATTACAAGCAGGAGACGCAGGCTCAGATTTGTGGGTTACTAATTCTGTTGATTATTATGATTTTCAAGACGAAATGTTTGAAATAATATTCATTTTTTTCTAGGTATTCGAAAGTGTTGGTTAACCATCTGGAAGACACTGGAAAGCTTATGATTCGTGTTCTCCCAAAGTGTCCTCACATTATATGGTCTCAACCCAATCCACTCAACAAATCAGCTCCAACGTAAGTGCATCTAATTTATCATTTACATTCTCGACTTAACATGTCATTAAAAAAAAAAAAAAAAAAAAAAAAAAAAAAAAAAAACTAATAAAAGCATATAGGTAGAGAAAACATGTTGCTGAATAATTCATTTTGGTACCTAAAATCAACGATGGTATAATTGTGGGCATATCAATGGATACCCAAGATGTTGAGCATGTCATGTGCAGCTGTGATGCTCTGGGTCTAACCAATGAATGATAATTATGAACTCATGGTACAACGTTAGAAAGAATGATACATCGAGGGTCTCACGGCAACTTCCCACGTCGTCATTTGGGCGACTTTTCAGCAGAGCCAAAAAAAGCCATCTGCCAATGACTATGTTTACTGAGTAATTCAGTAAAATAAATCGTGAGATTTAGTGTTACCTAACTTATACTTGGTTAGATCGATCCGCCGGGGGAAGACTCATTTTGGCCAAAAGTGACGATGTGCCGTGAGACCCTCGATATATTGTTGATTAGAGGGGAGGATATGCATGATATACATTGTAGAGGGACATTACACTATTCATGGTCTGAGTTTTAATATTTGGTTGTACTTATATGTTAGAGGGAAATATACTGTCGGCCATCCTATCCTAAACGATGTCACTCTAATTATAAAGTTGATGAATCGAAATGGTCAATCAATAACTTGCACTTTCCAAAATATTGTCATCTGTTTTATTGAACTGAACTCACAAAGCATGTTTTCTTAAATGAATTGGCTTTCAATGAATGTTTTTTGTCTTATCTATTCATGTGCTCTTCAAGACAGGATTAGGTTGAATGTAAGGCAATCGCAATGGGTTCCCTCTACAAATCCAATAGTAAATGGATGGACCTGAGTGTGTGCATTTATTAACAACTATTATTTCGTTTGTTTTAGGAATCTTTACAAGTCTCAAAAGTTACTATCAATCAAGCTTGAAGCAGAAATTCCTCCTTTTTCCAATGAGAACAACATGTGGCTTCCAACTGTTGAATATATGGACAACAATAATCTTGAGACACTACCTTTAGCTGGATTTATAATATTAGCATTAGTTATCCTCTTCATGTTGTATAGATATTTTATATTGAGAACTAGACCCCGAAGAAAACGTGGTAACAGAATAGGTAGAATCATGTCTATCCTAAAAGTGCCAACAGTATAAATCAGTGTTCCCTTAAATAATATATTTTCTCACCTTGGAAACTACTGTTGAAAATGAATTACGTTACATTACTATTCATTGAAAATATTCATTAGCTCACTGCTCCCCAAGTGTTCTGTAAATTACTATTGGTAAAACTATGGGTTTTATATCGTCGAGGAATCATAGATATCGAGAAAAACTTCAGTCAATAAGACCTTGATGGACGAAAAAATCGGTTTTTTCTCTCTCCTGAAAAGTTGTGAAAAACGAGCTTGGTGGTGTTGCTGATTCCTTGACGATATTTACCTCAGGTAAATCCTGATGAAACCATGCAAGTAGCAATTTCTATTTTATATCAAGACCATTCGATGAACGTAGGGATATCCTTCACTTGCCCAGTTGAACAGGGTTCGTGCCGGTCAGGGAAGTCAGGGAAGTCATGGAAAAGTCAGGGAAATATAAATGGGCACTGGAAGTCATGGAAAAGTCAGGGATATTGGATTTTGGTCAGGGAAAAATCTCAAATCGGGAGCAGAATTGCGAAAAATCCATGATACGCGTCGAAAACCCCTTTACCTTTGTAAGGTATGGTTTATGTAAACCACGTACTCAACGCTTTTATGTGTTTTATCTTGTGATTCTATCTCTTACTTTGTTTTAAGTAAACTTCGTTTTTTTATGAATAAAAAAACTTGTTCCTTATATTGTTTTTCTTCATTTGCGCATCTAAAATTTTCGATTCATGCAAAACGTTACTGTTTAAAGGATCCTGAAACGTTGTGAAAAGTCAGGGAAAAATCGAAATTTTTGGTCTGGAAATCAGGGAAAAGTCAGGGAAATTGAAAATTGAAAATCGGCACGAACCCTGTTGAATCATGTTTTGAAAAACTCCCCTATTTCTTTTTCTTGTGATATTTTTCACCCTCATTATACTGATAACCTGATAGTTTGTTAATTTTTCTGTAGCTTAGTAAATTTTGTTTCTAGTATGAGTTAGAGGTGAATTTTATTGAGAAAACACCGTGGTGAGGGTGAAGTAACACTGAGTCCCCTCTCCAGCCACACACACTTTCATAGTTTATCAGTAGTTGATGAGTTGTATATTGGCATTTATGGCTGTTATATTGCATGAAGATGAGCTAATATTTTGAAATTCCAGCATTCAGACCTCATAATTGAACACAATAAATAATTATTATTATGAGTACTAAAATAAACGCACATAAGTGACTTTCTGACATAATTTAGAGTTACATATTGCATAGGCGTTGAAATGGGAATGGTATCCCACCCTTGGATCATTTACAAAGATGCTTGTGATTAGCTCAAATCACTCTACCCCTGAATGCTGTTTCAGTCTACTTGCATCAGTATTGTGTTCTCTATTCTTCCAACTTCTTTAGTGTGAGCCAACTCATGTGGCCTGAATTTGCAATACTCATCAATTTATTCCAAAGATAGTATGTTCAACACTGCCCATTATTTTCAATTCTGATGCCACATTTTATTTAATGATTAGTTGAATTGACTTATTGCAGTCCTATTATTTGTGTTTAGTATACACATTTATGTTATTAGTACAAGGCATTATATTAGTAAACTCAGAAACAAATGGGTGGCTTGACCAAATTTACCACAGATTACCTACATCACTTATAGTCTGTGATCCTGAGAAATGTACTGATTAGCTAATTAAGCAAAGGCTGTTGGATTCCAAAACATAGAGTTATCTAATCGTTTGTTCTTGTTGTTAGATTTGTACTGGGGCTGATAAGTCATAATAATAAACAATCCATTTATATGAGCTATTGGTCATCTCCAATAACTACTGGTCCTAAAGCACGTGTATCTACTTTGTAGTTTTAAAATTGATTTGAATTAGTTTACCTGTTTAGTTTGAACTTCATTAATAGAAACGTTGGATAGTTATTACATTTTGATTTGATTGTATAACTTGTTTAGCCACGTTTTAATAGATCTCCATGAGCTAATGTATTAGGCATAGTTGAGAGTGGTTTCCCACTTCAGGTTAATGTACAAGGTATCAGCAAAACAACAGAAAATTTGAATGGGCATTGTTTGGGTGCACCTACGGTTAGTGTATTGGTGCCTGCTATTTGAAATGGCGCACAAGTTTCAACAGTTGTGGCATATCATGGAATTAACTGGTTGAATAAAACGTGTAGGTACATCTGCTATGCCGTATTTTGTTTAGATGGTTCTGTTTTGATTCTCAATGTACTCCAATGGTCATCCAGGCATCAACTAATACTAGGAGTACATGAGTCTTATCATTTGAATGTCTTCGTGTACTCCTTTTTTTCCAATGATTTTGAGATGTATACGTTATATCCCAAGTATTGTTCTGTACTAGGTACGATCTTCTATCCATGAGCCCAAAAGGGAACAGACATATCTGTCGCCACTGACGATTTCTTCTAAAAATTGTATTCTTTCTTCCCGCTCATCCCTGTGAAACACTAATAGTTTGTAAAATAGGTAACTTGATTAAACCTAAGTATTTTGTAGTTTCTCTTTTCTTTTGTATGAGAGCCATGAATTTGCCGCTCTGTTTTTTCAAATGTTGACATACCTATTATTTTGCCCTGGCACTCTAGTTGTTGTCATCCATACGTTGAGTAATATTGACTAATTATGAAATTAGAGTGCTGAATGTATTAGTGATGATGTCGTATTTGAATTACAAGGTATTACAAAATAATGTTTGTATACCCTTGTTTCCTTAAAAATAAAACATATAGGTACCATGCAAAATATAACTTGCTGAGACTTACGGCTACTATTGAGCTTTATTTTCTACAAGTGACCAGGATTATGGTTGGATTTAATTAGATAACGTTGGTTATGTTGTATAAACGAGAGTAAATCATCAGGTGGGAGGCATCACACTGCTTTCATTATTCACGTCAGTGGCGGCTCCTACTCTGAAACTCAGGGGGTGCACATTAGGGTGGCAATAAAAAATCAAAGCTCGACTTTGATAATTCTCAACCCCCTAAATGGTGCAGTTGGGCTAGAAACTGAATTTGGCAAAGTTTTAGGTCGATCAGACAAGTAGAAATGGCGTCTCATCGCAGTTGAAGTTTGAAGAAACTGCTGTAGTTGGGGAAAATGTTCAGTTTTTCTTTTGTAACTCGATAATTTAATTGCGAACAACTTTTAATTCAACACTATTTTCACTAAACCCAACAGAATCAAGGTTATTAAGAATTCTGTGGGCCAGGTCGTGATACTTTTAAGAAAATGTGACTTTTTACGCATACCCCAAACAACGCCACGACAGTCCATTGAATTGTTCTTTTCGCGTTTCCCAGCATCGTCCAACACTCAATACATGATTATTTGTGGTTTGAAATACATAGCTAGACAAGTTGGGGTTAGTTGAGTGGGGAGGGGAAATTATTTCTGAATTTAACGCGTTTCATAAATTCAAGGTGTATTGTTGTTATTTCAAAAGCTAATAAGTAACTATTACAATTTTGTGATTATTTCTATGATGTCATTTTACCATCATGTTATGTTCAATAAATCCTTATTTAATAAGAGGGCGTAAAGGACGACGTTTCTTCCTCTTCTTGTCTGGTGATGCCCTTTGGTGATCTGTCGCTTGTAAACTATCCTCCATGTCATCTGCGGTCGAATCTTCCTCCTCGGACGTGCTGTCTTCAGAAGTGGATGATTCCAGTTCTATTCCCTCCTCTACCTCTGAAAACGAATTGAAACAAATTTTATACTTGAAAATTTACCTTACGTGTATCTTAGAATTGCTGGAAATCCAAGCAATAAATAAATTGGATTACCCCATTATTTGCCACCATTATTCTAATCTCAATGATAGAAAGGAACCAAACCAACCTACAACAGTGGAATTAGAATTCACCAATCTTGCTGACTGTAGAGCTGCTTGTCTCTTCTTTCTTATCTTTTCATAAACTTCATGTCAACGCCTCCCATGCAGCCAGGACGCCATTTTTCTCTCCGAAGTAATAAGAACTGCTTTTCTTCTTCAAACGTGCTGGCAAGTGCTCACCAAGAATTGATTTGAAAGCGTCTTATTTTGTCTTTTGAGTTACACCTGGTCGGTTGGCGTTCTTGTGAAGTTTTCTCCACTCATCGTGTAGTTTTTCTAGCTTGCTGATGCAGTGCTGGGGTTGCTTAGTTGGTATTCTAGTATTTTCCCAAAACACAAGAAGCTCCAAACATGACGAAAAGATAGGGGAATAACTGACCTGGGTTCGTCGACAACAGGGATTTTGGGATTAAGAGATTGTCAGGCCAGGGTACTTACCAAAACTGCCTCTCATCAAACTATAAACAGAATAACAAAATAAGGATTTGAGAGACATGTCATTGCACACAATGTGTGCATCGTATTTCCAGATAGCAACCACTCCATAAATGTAGGGAAAGGTTTAGAATACTATTTTTTTTTTTTTTTAAATTGCATTTATTGAGAAATAATACATGATTGTTTACAAATAACATAAATCATCAATGCTACTCCCCACTTTAAGCAAAGCTTGTGCTGTGGGGAGGAGTTGCGTTTATCATCAAACTAAGTTAGAGTACATATATTTAATTTAAAGAAGTACATATTTATTGAATTAAAGAAGTGCTTTTGAAAAACTTGTCACAATACCACTCTAGCGAGAACAATTTACATTAAAAGTTGTGGCAGAAAAAAGGAGAGAGAGAGAAAGAAGAAAATAAATAAATAAATAAAAAAGTATTTCACTGAACCGATGCTTCAAAAATAAAAATGTAGCGGACGAAACTGCGAAGATAGATATTAAAATATTTTATAAATCTTGTTTTTGCATATTATAAAAATACCTTCCCAATTTCGTCTTGAAAATCGAATTAGATGTTACAGCGCGAATATGTTCAGGTAATGCGTTATAGAGCTTCCCTCCTCTGTAATCATAGATCAGTTGACACAACTTCAATGGACTGTCGTGGCATTGTTTGGGATATGCGTAAAAAGTCACATTTTCTTAAAAGTACCTGACCGACAGAATTCTTAATAACCTCGATTCTGCTGGGGTTAGCGATAATAGTGTTAGAATAAAAGTTGTTCGCAATTAAATTTCGAATTACAAAAGAAAAACTGAAAATTTTTCCACAAATTTGCAGTTTCTTCAAATGCGATGAGACGCCATTTCTACTTGTCCAGTCAACCTGAAACTTTGCCAAACTCATTTTCTAGCGCAACTGCTCCATTTAGGGGGTTAATAGTTCAAATATGGCGAGAAAAGGTTTTCCCTCTATGCCGATTGCCACCCTAGTGCACATAAGAGGGCTATTGCAAAGGGGTCGGGAGAGGTGATTTTTGCGGCCAAATACAAATTTCAACCATATGCAAATTGCAGTGCAAGTGCAGGAAGCGGCGCTTCCCCACAATAAATGAAGAATGTAGGTAGAAATTGAATGATGAACAAATTTATTGAGAATAACAAAATATTGGGGATGCATATATCCGGGGTATGATATCCTCGCAAATACGCTTGCGACTATTACAAAATACAACTCTGACGCTTGAGCAGGCCCATACACAAGCAAGGGGACTTGAGTTGGCCCAATACAAATACGAAAATTGAAAATTTGAATCGCCTGCTCATTATGCCACAGTTATCTATAGCTGCCTACCTTTGATGGTTACTTTGAATCACAAATCCGATGACTAGCATGGGAAGTCATCTGCCAAGAGGAAGAAGAAGAATTACAAATATCTGATTGCTGTAATCACCTTCCAGTTCAAGGCCACAGGAGAACCGCAAGCTCATAGCGAGTTTCCCTGACAAGGTTTGTGTATTCTAGCGCGCGCATGTGAGTGTGTCTCTTGACTGTTTTACCATCGAGCAGGGCAGCGCAGGTTGGTCGCGGTGACCTTGTAATGCGCAGGCGTTGCTTTCGCTGGAATGCGGAGGCCAGAGAATTATATCCATTGATTGTTAATATTCATGCTGTTGTTTGATTGTTCATAGTTTTTAGTTGTCCAATTAGTTTATCTTCCTAAAATGAACGTTTCGCGAAGTTATAACAAAAAATTCGACAGGTGCCAGATCTCAAGGGCTCGTCACCATGAGTACACATTTTAATGTTGAGAACTACAATAGATACATACCTACCAATGGTTATCAGGGTGCAGTTCAAAAACCCTTTTGTTTCCCATGCAGGGGGGGGGGGGGGGATGGTTGAATTGAGTGCGCCCAGAGCCATGCTATGCTCCTGGACTAAATATATACTTTTACAATAGATATGAAAAATGGTCTCTAATATATCAGTTCTCTATGGACCAGATGCCCAAGCCTCATTTTGATCATCAAAGGACGCACACAAAGCAAAATAATTTGTTACTCACCTCACATCCACAAAGCCTGTCTACTACCTTTTTGTAATGTTCAACGTTGAACACGTCACAAATTTGAAAGATTTTTCATTTTCAATGTTTGCCAAAGTCCAGGAAGTGACGGCAAGGGGCGGCCGACATCAAGAATCTTAGCATTATGGTATTCCACTGACAAACGGGAATAGTTGGGTTTCATTGTCGATAATCAGAAAAAGGGGGATGAGTAGACAAGAAGACCACAGAAACGAAAGTGCAAACAAATACCGGCTGATTTGAGATAAAAGAATCTGTTTCAATATCACCTGATGATGATGCATGAGGAAAGATAACAATGGAAAATAATGCATAGCAGCGCGCCTGGCAGCGGAGCAACAAGTTATTGATGCTCCTCGCGAGAAGTTTTGCACGCTCTGATTGTTCAACCTCACATTTCCGCTTCATCCAAAGCGAAAATCGTCAGGCAGAAATCATGTGGAAATATGTGGCAAGAGAGGTGGACAGGAGCAGATGCTGCAGTCTAGTGCCTGGTGCGGCTCTGATCCAACATTTGCTGTTAGGTTTCCCATTATAATCGGTATTTCTCGTTGGGGATTGACAGCTGTTGGTGACATTCCTGAGGGATGGATTGAATTCTGCTTAATAGTTTTCCTCGGCTGCATTTATTGGTGGTCAGCACGGCATAGCAGGGATATTACTCATTCAAGATTTGAAATGGTCTGTAATCATTTGTTCAGATACCTATTTCCGATCCAATAGCTTCTTTTGGCATGCTTGGATAATTGAATGCCATCGCTATTTTTGTGCACAGCGTCATCGTCAACTTGCTCCGAGAAGAGAAAAGTGCCAAAGATTTCGACAGAAAGAAGATATTAAGAAGTATACTCAGAACTATAGATCAAGAAACGCGAATATTTATATGTTCAGTTATACCCTATTTGAAAGACCAAGAACATTTCCCTCGGAACGAAGTTACTGTTTTTCAACACAAACCAACTATGAGTGTTCAACACAAAACAACAATTGGTGTTCCTCCACCAACTATGAGACTTGGTAAGTAACAGGAGCCTTGACCAGAAAACTACAGTCCTTTGAAAATTCCAGGTTTGTGGAGGCCTGAAGTGATTGAATGAGATGCTGTGGAAAAGTATCAACCAGAAACCTGTGTAAAAAGCGATGGATATGGATAATGGGCACTAAGAAAATAAGAAGGGTCAGTGGAACGTCAGGCTTTTAATATGATCTCTTTAGAGGATTCTTCAACGAGATCACCCAAAAATTAGCTGGAGACGTTCTGTCCAAAAAGAGGCGAGTTGTGCTGGAAAAACATGGCAGCAAGCCAAGGTCCTGGCCATAGATAAGGATGGATGGCTCAATTTCATCGAAGCACATGTCCCTGATGGAGCTAAAGAAAATAAGTCAAGGCGAAAACAATAGAAAGAATGACTACTCTGCAAGCAACGCTCATTGATCTTCTTGGTAATGAAAAATACCTAGACATTCTTTTATATAGCTGATGAGCCTCACGGTCAATATTATTTACTAATAATATTATACCGCGGATGATCCTCCATCAATAGAGTTTGACATCTTCAAAACGCCTTGTTTCGAAATTTTGTGACGGTAGAATTTGGGTTTTGATTTGATAGCCCTCAAACAGCAAACAACAAACGGCAAACTTGGCATATGCGCATGTATCTACGGGTTTTCCATATGTTGTTAGGACCTCTACGGGTAGTACCTATGTACGTAATTCGAGCTAAATTTGCAACCTTGATAACCTAGTGCTAACATTGTGGTGCTCGGAAAACAGCGAAATATTTGCACTAGTTTTAGTTTTTGGCCAAAAAACTACCTAGTTACGCAGCCTCTTAGCGAAAGAAGGTTACACGTCGTTTTTTGAATTATATGAAATTCCCTACAAAAATGGCAATTTTGGTTTATTATCTTCGATAATGAACCATTGGAATCGCCCAAAGAAAAAATTTTTTTAACCCCCCCTCAAAATTTGTTGGTTTACGTTTCAAGATACGTAGATTCAGAAAATCGAATTAAAAAAAATCCGTCCGTCCGCCGTACGCCGTCCGCCGTCCGCGCCACTTTGCCCAGTTAGCGTTGAGTTAAAATTACGAAATTTTTTTTATGGGTTTCGTCCAAGCCCACAATGGTCCTCGAAACTTTTCATAACCCTAGGTCAAGGGGAAGGGGTTCAAAACGAATTTTGAAAATTTGAAAATCTCATATCTCGAAAAATTCATATAGAACGGTATGTTTTTTATTTCATATTTAGATAGAGTTTGTTCCGTAGAATTTTTTAAGACCATCCGCAGCTTTGTACGACCAGCCGTTCGTTCACAATGAGGGCTCAAAGATTGTGCCTCACAACACGATCGTGAATCAAACTGTTGAAATACAGGTCCATCTTCATACTAACAAGCTCTTTGGAACATCATATGGCTTAAGTGATGTCGAGTTTGTTGTTCTGAGGTGCGTTTCGTGCTACGGAAATGAAGGTAATTTCGAATGTTTGTTGGTAGGTACTTACAGGGGCGGCTCGTGGGCTCAGAAACTGGTGGGGCACCAGGGCAATATTTAGGTGCATACCTACCTATTAGGTACTCACTATAGGAACTAAACTCAAACTACCCTTACAGCTAAACTGCTTCATAATTAGTGGTATGCAGCTCTTAGCAAGTCAGGAAACATCATTCTCCAAAGAGTTCTCTTGAGGAGAGGGAAGGTTACTGACCAGTATCCAGGATTACCGACGAGGAGGTGGCTGCAAGGCAATCCCACCTACCCACCCAAATAATTATCTTCAAAATGATAGGAAGAATAAAAGAGAAATTGTGACTGTACGGGTACTATTCAAAGAGTACATTATAAAGGTAGTCAAAAAATTCTATTATTGGAGTAGGTAGGCGTAAATACTGCGGGTATATATATTGGAGAAAGGAAATTTATTTGACTAGGAACGTTGAAGTACCTAATATCTTTGGTATGTATGGATCAAAAGTAAATTGATGACTAGTAAATAATTAAACTGAAAAATATTATGAATTACCTGTATGAGTGATAGGGGGAAGGGTGTTTCATTAGAAAATGGAAGCTCAGAACTTATAAGAGAAATCCATTCGCCTGCTCTTGAGGGAACAAAAATGCTCTGTCACTTTTTTGTTGAAGTCAGGAGTATTCAACACTAGTTCTCTCCCTTCTGCGAGCATGGTGAGAGCATTAAGTCTGTCTTGTGTCATTGTTGATCTAACAAATTATTTTATTCTTTTCAAGGTAGAGAAAGATCGTTCTGCCTCAGCAGTTGTCATTGGCATGGTAACAAGTATAGCCAAGAGTTTGACGACTTCAGAATAAGTAGATTTGAGGTTGTTCTGAAGTATGTACGTCAGTAAAGGTACTGCTTCATTTAAAGATTTGAATTCAGGCCTGGCATAAGCAGTTGTCAGTTCAGTTTTCAACTTCCTAGCTTCTAAGAAAGGGTAGGCCTTGACGGTTGCTTCAAACTCACGAGTAGGAAACAAAGAGCAAAATTCAGTAAATTTGTCAAAACAAAAAAGGTTGGAGCCTGACAAATGGCCGGAGAAAGAGTAACGCATGTTAATTTGAGAAATTATGACGTCACATACCTCTATGGCTGCACCCAGTTTGGTAATGGTAGGCTCAGTTTTCCTCTTTTTCGAAATGTGGTGGGACTGAGCCTTCAAAGAGAGAGAGTGCATCCCTAACTTCAGTGACAGTGGCCTCAAAATTCAACAAGTGCATCTTCACTTGGACAGAATCACACTCCAGAGCTTGAAGTTGATTATATAGAGTGTTAACATGGGGCATAATCTTATAGAAAAAATTCAGCCAGAAACAGAAGGAATCATCTTTCAACTGGGAAAGGAGCCCAGTAGCCTCTCGAATGGTGACATCGCTTGAATCGCTACAGTCACAAATTTTGTCAAGACATTCTTCAAAAATATCACGATATTCATGGACAGTCTCGACTAGACGGGAAGTGTAACACCGACGAATGTTAGAAGGGCGGGGCATCCTGCGGCTACCAGCGATTGAATCAAGTACCCTAGTACGCTGAGGTGAACGAGAGAAAAATGCTGCGAAACCAGTGAGATTGGAAAAAAATCGACGAACTTGTGGATCGCAGGAAGCGGCTGACATCATGGATAGATTCAACTGGTGGGCATAGCAATGAATGTAATGAGCGTTAGGAAAGACCTCAAGCACCTTCTTTTGGACACCAGCATTTTTCCCCCCCATAACAGATGCCCCATCGTAAGTTTGAGCGACTAATTTAAGCTTATGATTCCCGCCTATTTCTTTGGGGATCACTTCCTCTAAATGGTTCAAAATTATTTTTGACAAATGTTCTGCATTAGCTGAATCAGGATTGGCGAATCCATAAAAGCGCTCAACTAAACCTTTGTCAGGCAAAAAATACCTGTAAACAACGACGAACTGCAGCAGATTTGACACATCAGTTGTTTCATCTGCCATGATTGAGATGTAGGTGACACTTGAAATTTCATTCTTGATAACCTCCCGACAAACGTGCAAGATGGAGTCAAGCAATTCGTTTTGGACGCTTTTGGAAGTCCCTTTGAAAACAGTGGCACGCTCTAGATGCTCCCTAAAGACGTCGTCAAGTTTAGAGGTGTAATCGATCAGGCCCAGAAATACACCTTTATTCAAAGAGTCTGCTGTCTCGTCATGTCCCCTCAACGGCAATTCGTGAATCCCACAGAATTTTACGCAGTCAATCAAACGAGAGAGAATGTAGCGATTCTTGTCTACTTGCTCATTGTGGTGCCTGATGGCAATAGCGTGCGCTGAATCGACGGCGGCAGCAATATTTGTTTTACCAAGAAGGTTGAAATCAGTGCTGTTATTAATGTGTATTTTAGTCGATTCGTGAGATCTGATTTTTTCCCCCAAGTGTTTCAGATCAGTTACACCCTTTTCAGTCCATATAGAATCCCCCCCTCCAAATATCAGACAATAATAACAAAAAAACGCATTCCTTTTCGGACAACCGGTAAGCCATTCAGCTTTATGGTAACAATTGCGTTCAGCAAACAATCCTTTCCCCTTACTTACTTTCTGTGTAAGAGTTAATGTAGGTAAGTCTCGACCCAATCGTTTTATCTCTAATCTGTCTAGAAACGGGCGATTTAGTCCTGGGGTTAGCAGCAAAGAGTCAACTCTATTCATCTTAAAAAAATAACTATGCACCTAAGTCGCCGGGAGGTTGGTATCTACCTACTAGAACTAGAGTATCAATCTACAAAAAAAAACTTATCTGAGCAACTTCAGCGAGGGATCGAGTGCAGCTTCAACACCGCCGGAGCCGCCTGAACTCAGGGAAGAAACGCGAAAACGAAAACCGAAACCACGAACGAAAAACAAAGAAAGGAAATTGAAAGAAAAAATCACGGAAAGCAAAAATCACGGGCAATTGCGTCGCAGGCCAAACATCGAGTAGGTTAAATTATACGAAGGTTATGAAGATCACATATCAACAGTTGGGAAGGAACCAAAAAATCGATTGTTTTCGGCGTTCGAGTTGATTCGATATTTTGGCCACCGCCCGGAAGGGCTCCTATCTCGGAACACAGGGTGCCTTCCCCCACCCCAGGAAGCGCCTATACCTTCAACATTGAGACTGGGGCACTTTTGGTCGATCCGATAATCGACTTTTTTAATCGATAAATCGAAACAAAATGCGTTGAGGACGCGACTTTTATCACAGTCACTGTGACACAGTGTACTGCTATCGAAGTCAGACGAAGTCCGCCCGCCTGCAAGAGCTCAGTGGAAGTGGGTAGTCATGGAGGAAGGGAGATCTCCCTTCTTCCATGGTGGGTAGTAGTAGGTAAGATTTTTTTCTCCTTGTTTTTTCTGTTTTCCTTTGCAAATTTTTGGGTGGGGCGAGGGCCAAGGTGGCCTTATGGACGAGCCGCCACTGGGTACTTACTTGTTGGTAGGTGATCTTTTATAGAAAAATTATTACCGACGTAGTATTAAAAACCCCAGAATTATATCGTATTAATTAATCATAATTAATAATAATTATTATTAATAATAAATACGAATTATTAATACCTAACAATAAATTATAATAATTTTCACTAGGTACTTGATAAAATTGTTAATAATTAGTGATAATTGATAATAATAATTAATCTAACATTTAGGATCTAGACATTTAGACCTAGTGATCTAGACAGAAGGGTGATCTGTACAAAGAAGATAATGAACCGTTGTGTCAAGAATTTGCAGAGTTTTTTCCAAAAAGTTCAAATTTTACGTTACAGTCAGTTTTCTAGTTTTGTACCGGCAAAACTACTGGTCGTACAAAAAGTTCGAGAGAGAAGGATTTGAAGATAATTCAATACACTTTAATTTAAGATCAGAATGTTTATTTATTTATTTATTTACAAAATTCAACGGTCAGATGCCCAATTTACAAGAGAAATATAAGTATTAGTAAGTAACAAAGAATGAAAAATAAATATATCCAAGCGTAGGTATTTGAAAAGGTTGCATAGCAAAATATAAATTAATTAAAACATGATAAAAGCCGAAGATCATCAAGGGGGGTTCAGAGCCGCTAGTATCCTGCGACGGAAGGGAAGAAGGGCCGAACCAATCAGGTCCACATCCAATTGGCTGAATTCTCTTTGAATACGGTTCAACGGTGAATTCAGCAAGTAGTTAGTGGCAAAAGTGGGTACATAGAATGTGGGTGTAATGCGGGTTGGATACGGAGGAACACAGAATCCAAGAGCCTAGAGAAAGTGAGGAGCGTCAATCTTGTTCTGGACCAGCTTATATAGGAACAGTGCGTCCATGAGTTTCCTACGGATCTCCAGGAACATCAATGTTGCTTCTAGATCAAATAGTTTTCTCATAAACCAACGAAAACCGAAAAGAGGGAAACCGGTATTCTGGACCCAACTGAATTGAAATGTGCACGGCGTCATGATCATAATATGCTTTACTTTTAGTTTATTATCTTCGATATTGAACCATTGGAATCGACCAAAGAAAACTTTTTAACCCCCCCCCCCCCCCCTTAAAATTTGTTGGTTTACGTTTCAAGATAAGTACGTAGATTCAGAAAATTGAATTTACAAATTAATTAATTATTAATTAAATTATATTAATTAATAAAATTAATTAATAAAATCAATTTTATTTAATTTTAATTATAATCAAGTCCCTTGAATACCCATGTCAGCACGCTAAAAAATTGCCCATGTCAGCACCCGTGTGGTGGCCAAACTGTTGGACCCAATTTAATGTTTTTGGGGTTCATCGACGCAGACTTTAACGCTCCTCAAAAAAGTAAAGCATAATACTATGATGTAAAACCTCTTCATGACGCCGTGCACATTTCAAGTCAGTTGGATCCAGAATACCAGTTTCCCACTCTTCGGTTTTAGTTAGTTTTGAGAAAACTATTCAATCTAGAAGCACCATTCTGATATGAAATAAAGTGTATTAAATTTTCTTCAAATTCTTGCCTCTCGACGTTTTTTGTAGGGCCAGTGGTTTGGCCGGTACGAAACTAGAAAAATGACCGTAACGTGAAAATAGGCACTTTTTAGAAAAAAATGGCCTTTTTTTTGCAGAGCTCTATCTCAGGTTCTATTCGGTCTACGGAGTTCTAATACCACTGAAATTTTAAGGGATTTCGTATACTTTTAAAAAGGTATGAGTACATTGGCAAAGTTAGACGTTTGTTGGCTATGAGTTCAGTTCAGACACCTTTTTAAGACCATCCAGAGCTTTTTACGACCAGCCATTCGTTCCAAAGGACGACTCGAAGGTGGAACCGAGGAAAAATCGTCAACATAAGCGTGAATCAAATGGTGGAACATTAGACCTACGAGTATTTTCAAAATCTGGAACAGTTGGTTCAAATAACACGTGGTTTTATGTTATCGCGCAACTTGTTCTCAGGTACTGATTTGTGTCTAAAGACTGAAGGTATTTTCAAGCAGTTTTTAGTCGGTACTTGTTATAATTTATTTTGGTGTAAGTATATACTATTACTAACCCATCTAACATCATATAAATACAATTTAATTTTTTCATTCAAACGTTACATAATTATTATAGTTTTTTAATTTATAATTCTTATGAATAAATCGTTACTTGGACAGCTCGGAAATATTCTTAGTGTCATATTCATTTTGATAATTCGGTACTGTTCTAGATTCATTTACGTGGTGTTTGTTATGTTGTATGTTTTATTTGTTATTTTCTCCAATTTTTAATCCGTAAAATTGCAACCATTTCCATGCACCTCAACTGTCCAACAAACAAATACCGCGCTATTCAGCAATAAAAAATCCATAAAATTGCAACTTTTTACTGTTGGTAGTAAATTTTAAAGCTACGGAAAATCAATGACAAAAATTAATTTTAAATACATAATTTAAGTTCTGCGAGCAAAAATTGGGGTTTGCAGATTTCAAGAATGCCACCCTTCTCTATAAAAATATCAGGGTTATGAAATATTCAGGTTATGAAAAACTTTTGCATATTATGCACTTCTTATTTATGAAACCTAAATAAATTAACTCATTTGTTATAAAGCACGGTGTAGGTAGGTACAAAATGAGCCTAAAAATGACTATTCCGTCCAAAAATGAAACTTTGTAAAACAACATGCCGAAACAATTAGATAAGTTACTTAGGCAGGTACCTATTTCACATATCGACATCCTTCACATTATTAACTGATTATTGACAAGAATAATGGGAATAAACATTATTGAAAAATAAGAGTACTACAATAAATATCATAAATAGGTCTGGGATCTCTCAAACTAGGTGTGACTCGTCGAAAATCAGTTATGTTGTGGAATAAAAAAGTTCTAAGTCATTACCTTCGAGACGAAATCACATAAAACTCGCGGGTGTCTCTTGGTGACCTTTCCATATCACGTGATCAAAAACACCTGACAGAACGAAGATAGAAATCGGCAGGTTTGAGCACAGATGGTCACGTGGTTGCTTGACACATTCTTAGGTGCGATCTACCGGAAATGTTATTTATTGTTGACTGGAATGTAGCGGCATGGTGTACCCCCCAGAGGGTGCCCGAGGGTTAACGAGCCTAGAGTTGCCATATTGTCACATTTCTTCTACTCACAGTTGACTACTATTTTCCACAAATCATGCGGTATCTCGAATGAATAAACTCAAAATAACTGTGTCAGCGCCATTGTACTCGTATAACTACATAATATGTACCTATCTACCTACTGTCCCGGTGGCAGCACATTTATGAATTACAGACTATCTACATGATATAGCAGCCCTAACATACACAAATATTTCGACAGAACGGCTACAATAGAATTGGTACAACGGCTTGCATCGGTCGTGCATATCAGCGTGAAATTGATGCAGCGGGGAAGGTGGGAAAAGTGAGAGTGAATACTAACGGGCGCTCCAGATGTAGGTCAAACCCGGAACCGACAAGTCGTTCCATCCGTTTATTTATGGACGTAACATTTACGTCGATCTCTCATCGAATAAAGTGGTAATTTCGTACACTTATACATTTCCATGTATTTAACTGGGAGTGCTTGCAGTGACTGCCAGTCCCTGCACCATCTTGCGTCTTTCGAGTTTCCAAAATATGTACCACTAAGTTAACCGCTTACGTAGTTACACGGCCGAGTAAAAAACGTATTTGAGCGTCCATTCATTAATGGCAAAAGATGAGAAGGCGTGCAAGATAATTTCGGATAATGGGAACAGAAAGGGGGTCGTAGAGTGTTCGATTTCACATCGGCTACCCTCGGCCATTCTCGTGGCCAACTTTATTGACAGACCAAGTCCAACTTCTAGTTCACTCATATCAAACCAGATACAACATGGAACAATTTGTCGATATTCATTGTGTTTTATCTTTCTTAAACTCATTTCCATCGACTCTCCTCGTGGGGCGGGGGCTGTAGTTATGGCAATATGTTATTACAGTTTCCGGTCCTCACTCTGCACCCTATTCCCGCCATTGGGGGTGGAAAATCTCCCACACTCTCAGCGGCATACCAGTCAAGTCCCTAATCCCATTCAACCTCATAAACACAATAATTGAAACAATTCACCATCCAAACCTCACGTGATGTTATCCACATTTTTTTGTACGAGGGTGTTGTCGGTATCGCGTCGTTTTTCCGATTTTGCCACTGAAGCCTCCTTTTGACTTCGATTTTCACATAATTATTCATCTGCCATTGATCGGACCTATTCCCGGATTCGAATTGCCTTGCTCCTTTGAATTACCTATGACTTGCAGGAGCGTTGGAAATTTACTTCAATTGGTACGAAATCTCCTCATATCGGTTTCAACTAATTTTTCAAACACCACAAATACATTTTATGCCAACGTATCTGCTTATGTTGTTTCTATAAGATACTTCTTCAGTTTCTGACGTCTTTTTATCTAGGAACGCGCTAGCGTTCCGCCCCGCCAAGCAAAGAAGTTGAGAAAACGAACGGTACCGAGTGTATGTTTACCGGACGTCACGAAACGCGTGTTCGAGGTATCCATATCTCGGCTCCTATTTGACCAATCAACTTGAAAATTAGTGTGGGTCTTCTTTGAGTGGATATTAGCAAGCCCTGAAAGTTTCAAGTCGCTAGGTCTAAATGGAGCTGGGTTACATAACTTCAAAAACCTGGGTTTTCGGCCTTACCTTGTTCTCCTTATCCTTCTCCTTGTTCAGACAGGTAAGGCTGGAGACTCTCCACGTTCACAGATTGACTTGAAATTTTGCACAGAACTTCATTCAACCTTGAGACAGAGCCTTATAAAAGATTTAACCCGTTATCTCAACCCAAAAAAGTTTTAGAAAAAAACACAGAAACTTTGGGCAAATTCTGTCCACTTTGACGAGTCTACAGCCTGGGTAAAAGGACCAATCGACTTGAATTTTTTTACATACCTTCTTTATAGCATGGCTCAGTGCCATTTGAACGAAATAACCCATTATCTCAACCCAAAAAAAAATTAGGAACAAAAAACTGAAATTTAGGTTAATACCATATGCCATATCTCGGCTCCTAGTTGACCGATCAACTTGAAATTTGGTGTGGATCTTTTTGGTGTGGATAATAAAAATCCCTGAAAGTTTCAAGTCGCTAAGTCTAAAGGGAGCCGAGTTATATAACTTCAAAAACCAATTACCATGTTTTTCTACTTTTTTCAGTCGGTCAAGGCTACAGCCTCTCCACCTTCGCCGATTGACGTGAAATTTCGCACAGAGCTTCGTTTCAAATGTAGCAAGTGCCTTTTGAAAGATTTCGAGGGGAGATTTCGAAAGGGGTATGGTGCTTGTGAAGTGGTTAAGCTCTTCATTATACTTAGCTCCTTAATGAGGAAAAGGGCGGGCGGGGAAAGTGGATATCATAACTTTTTCCGGCCTGTGTAGAATGATATTTGCGAGGCGGGGTGATTTTTACACGGAAAATTATTATTATTATTATAACTAGTGTGAATTTATTTTACGGCTTAGAGGAAATTGAGTTGTATGAATATCTTGACGTTATCCATAATGAACGGAATCATCTCCACGCTCGCAAAACTTGCTGGTTGATGTGATCCTCAATCATTATTTTCCTGCTCTTTGTATTATGTCAGTGAGATGCTTGGAAAAGAATCTTAAAGATAGGAACGGTATTAGATTCTACTCTATCATTATTGTAAGTCCACTCTCCGTCACGTCATTCGAAAGGCTTTGAGATTTCATATACTTAGCCTGCAAATAACGAAGCCAAAACAACATCAATCCTTACGGCTTGAAACAGAGCAATCAGGTTTGCAAATCTATAGATATTATTTGAGGGAGTAAAGAAATTGTCGTCAGGACAATAATTATTGGACCGTGTTATGCAATACAAGTGTCAAAAAGCTGATTTTGGGAAACACATATTTAGGAGCTCCTCCACTTTACATAATGCTCTTGTACCCCACTTTTTTGTAAAGTGGAGGTTCTAAATACTATGTGTTTCCCAAAATCAGCTTTTTGGCATTTGGATGGTTATTGCATAATACGGTCCAATTGGCACATCAAATCAATTCCATATCCTTAATTCATATTTGAATGACACTTGGTTTCCCTCACTGGTCGCCCCATGGTCGATCCCCATGGTCGCCCCATGATGTTCAGCCTCATTGTTGGTTTTGATGTTGATGAATAGAAAACAACTGAGATGCTCCTAATCGAAGATACATTCGTGACAGAAGTTCGTTAGTCCCCCACTAGAACTGTGCAAACAATAAAAACAGAGTCCGAGCTATATTAATCGAGCATTGAATTAGTGAGGGCATGTTCATCCTGATTGTTATTCGATTTGTGGTAAGTTGACCTGCCGCAAACACCGCATCAATTGTTACAGAAAAATCAATAGGTAATGCTCAAAAAGAAAGTGATGAAATGAAGGAAAAACCCTTCTGCTCATTAATGTTTTGTAATTGACGGTAGGTTGAAAAGGGGATTATTTAAGAAGAAGATAAGATTATGAAGAGGAGAAAATTTCAGTCTTTTAAAATGCCTCGGCAAATCATTCTAATTTAACAAATAAAGCGAGATAATATTCGGTAGATCTTCAAACTAGTTTTTTCTTGGGTCTTAATCGGAAGGTAGATCGGAGGAACTTGGTTTTGGACTCGTCGGTAATGGTCATCATACAATACCAAAATCAACTCGATTTTCGTATAATACTGAGTGCAAAATAAAATAGATTAATGCAGTTTCACTTGATTTGATATTTATATTAAAATATCTCGAAGCATCTTTTTTAACTTGCATAATATTATTCTCAGAAGAATATAAACCTATGTTGTCCCATATACCATAAAAATAAGATTGGGCATGGTAATTTACAACTACCACTAATTATACAGGGTGTCTCAAAAGTTGTTAACCCCCTGCTAAAATCCTTACGTGACAATGAAAAAAAAATTTTGTTTCTCAGAATATATGTATTTTTTTGTGAGGATCTCAAATATCGTATTTTTCGGATTCTACGTCTAGTTACATGAACTTTTTACTTCGACAACCTTTTTGTTTGGGCACACCTAGGACCGTTGAGAAGCGCCCAAAGTTGGACTAACCGCGTTTGCTCGTAATTTCCATATGACGGAAAACCCCCAGTGTGGCACATGAACCCGGGCTTGGGACCGGCTAAGGCGGGCTTAAAAATAGATTTTGGAAGACAGCGGTCGTCAATTTGCACGACTGTTGTGAAAGAAATGTGTGATGTTTTTTGACATTTTATGTCTTTGCTTTGGCACATTAAAATGAAAACCTGTCACGAAAAACCAACTTTCTTATAACTTAATGCTTGCATACGAGTCTGCAACACATTGGGGCATTTTATGTCAATATTAATAACATCCAATCTTAATAAACCGTTCAGTAACAAATCTATTTTTGATCACATTGATATGGTCGATTAATCACTTTAAAACCAATTACACAAATACACAAATAAAATATGTAAGATTCGGAGCACACATGTATTCACTCTGATGGCTAAATCAAAACTAACAATAACAAAACAACGAATCCCAGTTTCCTATACGACCAACTTTGTCAGGATATAGTATTATTCTGATGAAAAGAGAAATCTAGGTAACCTCAACCTCAAGCAATTGATCACAAAACAAGCGGCAGTGTTCACTTTATCTATTTATAACATAAAAATATATATAAGTCTGACATAAATACCAAGAACAAATAAGCAAGAAATGCGTTATAATTCGAGAGCTTTCGATCGAATGGAGAACGATTTTTGTCCGATGAAAACTACAGAAGTTTCATTTCCCTAGCAACGGCTTGGTTGTAAGAGAAAATTATCGTAAAATTTAGGTAACGCTTTTCGATGACACTTTTTCGTGACAGTTTTTAATTTTAATGTGCCAAAGCAAAGACATAAAATGTCAAAATTTATCTTAATTCTTTCTCTATTAGGTACTTCTTTTTTCATTCCTCCAAAGTTTTTGGCGAGGGAAATTGAATCACATGGCCTAACAAGATACTTCAGATACCTACCCACCTGCCTGAAAACACATCTAACTAAAAGTAAACTGATCAAGAGCCAGGACAAGGTGATTTTTCTTAAAAACGACCATGTTTCAGGCTATAATCCCGGTTTACATAAGTCCAATAAAAAAAAACTGATATCACCAAGTGATTCAGTGTCGAAAAATAATTAAATTTCATGTGCCACACTGGGGGTTTTCCGTCTTATCGAAATTACGAGCGAACGCGTACACGCCCACACAAAAAAGTTGTCGAAGTAAAAAGTTCATGAAATTTGACGTAAAATCCGAATCTGCAATAAACAATGGGGGTTTCCACTTGAAATAAGAAAGTTGGTGCGCATTGCGCATACGTACGTGCACAAAATACGATATTTGAGATCCTCACAAAAAAATACATAGATTCCGACAAGAAAGATTTTTTTTCCCTTGTCACGTAAGGTTTTTCGGCTCTGCTGAAAAGTGGCCGAAATGGCGATGTGGGAAGTTGCCGCATGGCCATCGGTATGTAATTTCGGTCAACGGATTTCAAATGAAAGAATCGAATCCTCCCTTCAATAATTGTCTCTCATGTACTTGGAAGGCTTAGGTATCCCAATCTCAGCAAATGAGTTATTGATATCCTCCGTTATTGATTATTGATATCCTCGTTTGTTATTGATATCCTTCGGTTTTATGAACTGTTTTTTTTTTTTTTTTTTTTTTTTTTTCATCCTACTATTAATTAAGCGTTAGGTTTTCTTTTTTTCTTTTCATTTTTTTTTAATTTTTTTTATTTACCTATTTATTTTTATTTTTAGTAAAACACATTACATTGATCTAATCGCCAACGATAGTAAGGTTTAGATTGGCCTACCTAGTCTAACAAAATTACCATACAAATCAACAGACATTCAGACAATTTTCGAAAATAAATTGGACAAGAATCGAATCCTCCCTTCAATAATTGTCTCTCAAGTACTTGGAAGGCTTAGGTATCCCAATCTCAGCTAATGAGTTATTGATATCCTCCGTTATTGATTATTGATATCCTCGTTTGTTATTGATATCCTTCGGTTTTATGAACTGTTTTTTTTTTTTTTTTTTTTTTTTTTCATCCTACTATTAATTAAGCGTTAGGTTTTCTTTTTTTCTTTTCATTTTTTTTTAATTTTTTTTATTTACCTATTTATTTTTATTTTTAGTAAAACACATTACATTGATCTAATCGCCAACGATAGTAAGGTTTAGATTGGCCTACCTAGTCTAACAAAATTACCATACAAATCAACAGACATTCAGACAATTTTCGAAAATAAATTGGACAAGATATCTGTGACTGCTTATTCGATAAGTCTTGTGTCATCATTTGACTCAGCGAGACAGAGATCGCGAACAAGATCTAACTCATCTAACTCATTTTACGGTAAAAATGTCGATTTTCGCGAAAAATTTTACTTGTCAATTTTTACTGAAATATCCACTGTTTTGGCACGGAAACGAAAATTTTACCCCATGGGTCCACTGTAAACAATTTTTCGACCATGCCGTTGGAAAGCTGAGCTTTTGGGCCAACTTTTAGGGTTATAGTATGCAAGTAACCGGCAGATTCAGTTAGGCTTAAAAACGTTTGAAAAAACTTTCCTATTCGGGCTAATTTTTCAATATCTGAATCTTCTCCAAAAAGTTTTATTTAGCTCTGAGGAGATAGAGAATTTGACGCTCTTTCCAACGGTATTATCACATTTGAATTTTGACTGAAAAATGAGATACTTATGGCCATTTTAGTGACTTAAGGTCGAAAACACGAAAAAAAAAACTTAGAGTAAAAAAGTCGGATTTCAACCAGTATAAAAAAAGGTTATATGACACTTTTCATCAGAAATTAGTTGTAGAATCGATCCCTGGCCGGTGGCATGACCTGTATACATATTAGGAAGGCCTTCTACACCTGCCATGTATAACATGTTTTCGTTGAATTATGGTTCAGGCTTCATATCGCGTGAATCCATTTCATTAATCTTGGGCGCTAAGGCTTCACGAGGGCTCTTTAATCAGGATTTATTCTTTTCTGGAGCGAAGCCGTCATCACGTGCAACTGCCTGGAGGCAGTTTTTAAATTGGGAGGGCCGATGAAATTGTCCAGGTTTATATTTTAACAGACACAGACGGGAGTGGGCGGATAGCAGCAGGCGAGATTGTGCGGCACCCCTCATGGAAATGACCTGGCATTATGAAGCCAACTTCAGAGCCTTATCGCCAGGCTGAAACATTCTCTCTGACCCAGCCACAATGCAAACCAAGGCTTTTATTTCTCAACAATTGGAATAAACACCATTCTCTTCATAGTTTGCGGCTCTCATTAAATTCGTCGGCTCTATTTAAAACGGAGGGGAAAAATGGGATGAATTTCTTGTGTGTTCCTATTTGGTCACCAACTTGTTCCTAAGTGGGGACGCTTTTCTTCCTCACTCTATTGTGGACACTAACCAGTAAAAAAGTTGATAATTGTTTCATTTTCCGACTACGTTTTATAGATGGTTTTGGTAAGACTGATGTTTTGACAGTTTTTTTAGGGAGGCTGCAAATATATTGACGTTTTAATTTCAATAATTACTGCAGTATGAGTAAGGTAATTAAACTGTAAGTTAATGAGTAAACTATATATCAATACCCTCTATCTACAATCGCTTAGCGACTGTCTGGCTGGGGAAAACCGCTCACCTGCCACCAGGCTGCCAAAAAAATCTGTGGCCGCGCTCCCGAAAATCTCACATCTCGCACGACGCTGCAGAAAACCTCTTAAATGGCAATTTCGGGTTTAAAAATCGGCCTGACCTAAGACTTCAAACTTTCAATTCGGTCTCCTGTAAAGTTAGCTCCGAGGGATGTAAGCGGTTTTCCGCAGCGTCGCGCGAGATGTGCGATTTTCGGGAGCGCGGCCGCAGGTAGGTAAGCGGTTCTCGGCAGCCGGAAGGCAGGTGAGCTGTTTTCCCCAGCTTGACAGTCGCTAAGCGATTGTAGATAGAGATTATCGATATGATATTCTTGAGAAACAAAGGAATAATTAAAAAACAAACACATCGTATGATTTAAAATGGTTTATGATGCCCTGATTTAATTCTATATGGTGCCCTGACTTAATTAGGTTAATTGTCTTTCAGTATATTTCTCAGTCTGAATGTTTGACATAAGATGCCATTGATAAACTCAATTACTTCACAATAATATTATTTGGCAAATTCGATTTGTTCCGTGGCGTTTCTTCAGAAAATTTCTCATTTGAGAGAGTTGAAACAACCAATATCCAGCACAGAGGTGGTTTAAAACCTCATCGGAATTTTCAAGGCTCATTGTATCCCACTTCTAATAAGTTACGGCGGTTGTTTCATATCTCAAAATGCGAGTCTTGAAATATACAATCAAAATCCGGGAAAAAGCTACATTGCCAAAAAGTGGCGTAGGTATAGGTTGTTTCAAAAATCATCGATTGAATCAGACTTAAACTGAGTCGGTCCAGAAAAAAATGAGCTTATCCGATGAAAATTGCGAATTACTCATAGCACATTACCTATGATTACCCCTATGATTTGAATAAAATCCGTTCTGTCACTTTCAAGTGTCGTGTATGACCTGCTACCAATAAATTTTGGATTCAGATTCTAATCAACTGTTTTTTACTGAGTCGTTATTTAGCGGATTATCATCGGACCCTGCCTTGGAAACAGGAATATCCTGATTAGGATTGATCCTCCAAGTAAAGTCTTGGGCATTGGGCTAACAACCCACCCTGTGAAAATCCATTTGTTACAAGCTCTCGACTAAGGGAAAGGCGGACTGGTAAACGGAAACGACAATGGCAAGGAAAGAGACGGGCTTTTAGGCTTGCGTCCTGCAATGTGCGAAGTAGATCAAAAATCGAGACAGATGATTGCTTCGAAAGAAGGTTGACTGCTTCACAGAATATCGATCAACTGCGGTGATACCAGGAATCAGTTCGGGCCCGGATTTATGATGTGGAAATCTCTGAGACACGTCATCATGAAATATGACATAATCAATGTTAGGAAGAGCGCGATCTGAATCCAAAGCAAAGAAAATACCCCAAACTCCTCAGCATCCACCCAACTCGTCCCATATGATTTCCTCACAGAAGGGAAAGATGAAAAACAAAAAAGTCTACTGGACCAAGGCCACATCGACCTTTCATTCACTTCAAATGTGAGGATGGTGTTTTGAAGTTTCTATGCTAACGTTAGCAAAGACACGTATGTACTGATGAACTTCCCGCGGACTCAAGCGAGAATGGTTTCAGAACAGTATATTTTGCGAATGAAACACACATGCTTTTCCACTTTATAAGAATATTGATAAAGTAACCTGGTAGTCAGCAGAAAACCACACAGTGATCCATCCAATTTACCGCGTGCTGTCCGATAGCAGGCGCATGACAGATTGCCAAGATGTCCGAAGCTTCCGAAGAGCGGACGTAGATTTTTATATTTCATGGTCAGATGAGCTCAAACAACGTCTAGTTCCAAGGTCCAGGGGCCTATGAAATAATCTTTAGTCATCTTTAATCATTCGTCTACATCAGACCTCCGGAGCCTTTTTTTCCAATTTCAGCTTTGTAGGTCGAATTCTAAAGAAATTAGCTCCAGAGCTCACTCAGCTGTTAGGCAGCCAGTCATTCGTCTTCATCGGTCCCTCGGAGCCTCCTTTTCAAATGAAAGGTTCACGCGTGTTGACTATAGTAATCGAAAACGATATTCTCTGGCAATATCTGAGCGACTGTTGCTGCGGTACTTCCGTGACATTTTTTCGTAACGTATTTTGGATGTTGGGACGCGGCAAAAGCATGTTAAAGCTAGAAAAAACAAAGTTCAATCCGTCTTTTTCTGGAACAAAACCTCAAGTAAATTCTTAATGCGCACTCACACGGAAGCGTCGCGAGTCAAACTAGTTAGAATTTCATAGCTTAGTTCGCGAGAAGGAACGAAGTTATTGTTCATGTAAAAGAAAGATCGTGTCATGTCTCGTACTATGTTTGTACTAAAATCTCCTCTATCATGACACATGCATCAAAAAATTAAAAAAACATATTACAACCAGAGAAATTTCGATTTTTTTAAGACAACTCTTCGCACCAGCAGTCGACCATCAAACAACTTATATTCAACCGTATTGAACAGTGGGTTGTTGGCATCATAGTCGGCATAGGTATTGCATCAGTAGCCGATATTAGTGGCGCCGCCACTGTGGCGGATTAAAGGGGGGGTTAATGACCCCAAATTTCGAAATATTGACCACACTGAGGCTGAGTTCGAACAGGGACGTATTTTCCTGCAAAGAGCGTTTTATGAAAAGACGGAAAAAAAAAAAAAAAAAAAAAAATCGCCCATGTACCTACAAGAAGGAGTTATATAGAAATCCAGTTATTGTCCGTGATTCCCAAAACGCTCTATATATGCCATAGAAAGAATTAACTTTTTCTGTAAAATTCAAGTTAGGTTAAGTTATGAACTAATGAACTAATTCAATGGTTTTTGAGAGATATTTCATCATTCCAATAGAGAGGGCTACTACTAATGATATTTTTAGTGTTTGTGTTGGAAATTCAGCCCGAATAAAAAATACACAAATTAAGAAACGCCTATTGATTAATCGGTATACGTGTAATCTATACCTAATCAATGATTAGTTTGGGGAAAAAATGACAATTATATCATAGATAAATTATGAAAAAAGGTGTATTTAACTTGGGGCCAGAGACGTAAGGAAACCATCCCTAACCTGTTATCGTCTCTAGGTTCCAATCACACGATTCCCACCGTCTGTTACCAATTACATTTTGATCCCCCCCCCCCCCCTCCACACCACAAAAAACACACGCCTCATAAGTAGTCTTTTCATCATGCTTAGCTTCTTAATGAGGAATAGGACGGGCGGGAAAGTGGATGTCATAACTTTTTCCGGCCGCTGTGGAATGATATTTGCGAGATACAAGGATTTACACGGATTGTTTTTTGAGGAGGTATCGCACTTTTTTGCTGTTGAAATTGAAAAGAGCTGTAGAGGCAATATGCAAGAATAATTAGGTAGAATAATCCACAAGTATGAAATAGTATGCTACATATTATGTAGCAAAATAATTAAGCCAGCCAACTGAGGCATTTAGAAAGGTCTGTATCCATGTGCATTTCCAGCTTGTACACCTTCACTCATGCACCCACCAGGCCGATTCACAGAACTACACTGGATAAGGGCCCCCACCACTCCTGGCTTTTCCCCAACAGAACTGTCTCACAAGAATACCACTTATAAAATAATTAATATGACCCATTGCCATTTGAAAGGTATCAGATAGATTGGTCCAGTTACCCACGCTGCGGGCCCTTCAAAGTGGCCAAAATTAGCCTGAATTTCCGTTTTTGTACCCAAACTTTTCTTGGGGTGAGATAATGGGTTAAATATTTCAAATGGCACTGAATCATGTTATAGAAAAGGTTAGCCTTGCCTAACTGAACGAGGAGAAGGAAAAGGAGAAGAGGAACGTGGTAAGGGTGAAAAAACCGGGTTTTTGAAGTTATATAGCTCGGCTCTCTTTAGACCTAGCGACTTGAAACTTTCAGGGCTTTCTATTATCCACACTAAGAAGATCCATACCGAATTTTAAGTTGATCGGTCAAAAAGGAGACGAGATATGGATACAAGTTTCGTGACGTCAGGTAAATATACACTTGGTACCGTTTTTCAACGGTTTGCTTGGCGGGCAGAACTCTACCGCGTTACTAGAAATGTATGAGGGTGTGTATGTGGTGTCGTGAGAATTCAGCAAGATAAGGAGGTAGTCTACTGATACAGGATCGACTGAAGATAAAGTCTAGCTTCCTAAGACTGTCTCCTTGCGTACATGCCAATTTTCTTCATTGAGTCATTTTGAATTCCACATTTTTTACAGCTGAATTGTTGTGCGTGACATACTGATGCCCGGTCCAGCGAACGTCTCAAGAATTATCGCCGATGTATTTCCACATAAGGCGGCCAGTATAATGCATGGAGCGGGAAAACTCCTTCTCTCCCAAGGAACGGTCATCCTCGCTGATTAAAACGTCCGGAACGTTCATCGCGACCATTCCACAAGGCCACAGAAGTTTTTCCGTTCCGCCCAATGACAAATCGGCCGTATTATGAGAGAATATTCGAGATTGTTCAATTAAAACGGTCGGAGGGCATAAGGGGAAACCGTTAGGTTTTTCGTGAAACGGATGATTCAAAGGGGGGTTGAGCTTGCGCAGTGCTGCTTACGACGGACTTGGTGAGCCTCAACGAACCATTGGAGTGTTGGTTGTTGCTAGGATCAAACCGTTGGCCAGTCTCACAGTCCGGGAACGTGTTGTGTTGGAATTGCATGCCACCCTCAATAACCAAACCTAAAATAAATATCAAACGAAAAATAACGAATTTTGTATGTAAATAATACAAAATAAACGCAAAATAAAATAAGCCCGCCTATTCCTTCGTCGATGAGCAAATGACGTAGGAATTTTGATTGTACCGGGCATGCTCAGACTGAGGGACCTCTAACAAACCCTTTGTTACATAGGTAAGTCTATTAGTGCTTGGTAGCAGTTATGTATGAACCTGAAAAGTATGTTACATGGAGAAAATGAAAAAACCGCTTTTAAATCCCCTTCCTCATCCCTTGCGTCGCCCCATTCCCCATCGACCACACGACCCATCCAGTATATTCTAACCCAACTCTCCGCCCTATTGATCTCCATCGATTTTTCACCAGCCATCGAGTCCACTAAAAATCATTTTGTTCCGCCTTTTTCCTTTAGACGCTGTGACCCTTCCCAGCTCTAGGAGGGATGCCTCCAAATACTAATCCTACCTGCCCATGTTTAGCATCGATAACCTAATGTAGCCTTCCGCTCTCTCACGAGAAACCCCAGTGATGCACTCATCTGGGCTCTCATTTTTTTCTGCTCCAACGAAAGAAATACATGGGCTTCCAATCTCTTTCGCATGCTACGCTTAACGCGCTTTCAGTTTAGAACATAACCAATCACAATGCCAATTGATATTTCAAAAGTTGACATCGACCGAAAACAAAGTATAATTTCGTTCGGTCGATGGAATTGAACGAGTTTATGCATTCTCTATCTTCTATATTCTCCATTAACCTTGTCGTTTCTATATTCTGCTCATCAATTATAGTCATTCAAAAATATTGATCCAATTATTTAACCACATGGACATTCGGTCATTGATTAAGCGTAAATATGCATTCATCGAGATGACGGAAGCATTCCAAATTTCTCAAGTTGTACAGCAAGCCTGAATACACATCATTTTTGGGACAATAGGAATGGCATTGTCTTAAGCGTGCGTGAAATTGATTTTACTGCCTTACAACGTACAATCGTATATTGAGAATTTTTGACATGTTCGAGGCTTCATGTTGAGGGTTTTGTGTACATGATTATAATGAGTATACCACACTCTTATCTATCTATCCACATGGTAAGTATCCACATGAGGATGCCTATGTCTACTAATACTACTTCAAATGTGGGTTCTGGGTATTTATTTGAGTGGAAGAATTAGCTGTTAGTTTCAATCGTGAATTTGCATGAAAATGGTCGCTCGCGTATTAATGTGCTGGTAAAAATCACAATTACTTTTCATAATATGGGCTATTCGAATCTAGGTTTCTTCCAGGAAAAGGCAGTAGGAATAACCTCAGGTAACTGAGTAACCTACTGATATAATTATTCAACACGAAGTTTCGTTAAATATCAGGCAATTTAGTTAAAACCCTGAAGTAGATCTGAGTTTCTCGAAAACAGTGTGGCGCCGTAATCGTCACATATCGCCCAAATAATTTGCCAATGCAGGGTTGTGACGTCAGACAGATAGCTTACTTTATCCCTTATTGACTCCTCATCTACCAGAAGCCTTCTAACAATGTTGATCCTGAATAGTTCAGGCACTCAATATGATTGGACCGGGCATGGAATGATTCCTTTCTCACTAAAGCGAGATCTCCAGCATTTTCACAGAAATTAAATATGTCTGTGTTTGAGAATAGCAGATGTTTATATAATAATAAACTAATAAACATGCAGTTTATTAAAAGTTTTACTAATTGTCTCCGCAGTTGGGAATCAACCGAAAAAAAAAACAAAAAAAAAACAATTGGCTGAGGATAGACGATGACACTTTTTATAACCGTCAGTAAAAGGAGTACAAATTAGGGTTCTCACTCCCAAACATTAGATCCACAACAATTCATGGATTACCCCGCTCAACTTAAATTAAGAACGTTCATGAAGTGAACTATACTCATGGGAATTTGCTACAATTTGGATTTAGTAAAATTCGATGGTGCCATCTCCCAAATTTCAGAACTCTTCGATCACTATTGCGGGTAGTTATGGGTAATACAAGTATTTCACGTTAGCGTAATGTCACGTCGGAATTTGAAAAAAACAATTATTATGGGACTATCTGAACACTAGCTTGCACATTTTTCGAATATATTTAGTAGCGAGTGTTGAAGGAATACGAGTCTGTAACTATATGTCCAGATGAAAGTTATTGTCGAATATCACGAAATTCGTATGGGACTATCTTGATACCCCACATACCCACACTGGATATCCGATTTTCAGTGCATTATGACCATTTTCTGGATAGTAGAGGGAGTTTTACGTGGTTGCATAATTCACGGCCACTTCTGAAGGACCGATACCTATACAAATACCTATTTGTTTAAACGTCTCAAATTTGGGCGATGAGCTAGAGTAGGTATTGAATTTTCATACATGGTCGAGGATGGATGGCAATTCAATATTCACTCGGTTTCATCTATAATTCAGTGATCTAGACAGAAGGGTGATCTGCAAATTTTGCAGATTTGTTAGTTTTTTCAAGACTAAATTTAGATGTTATTGGTGATAATCCCCGATACACGGCTGGTCTCATACTGGTGATACCATCAGGTGGTCTGGTGGATCATACTCTGATAAGCAAACCTTCAAATTTTAGGGGAGGCCAACAAAATTTTTCTTTGGTCGATTTCCAATTCATTATTGAAATTTATTCTAATTCATCACATTTTTTATTGCGTTGAAAACTACAAAAATAAAAACTCTGCAAATTTTGTCACAACGGTTCATTATCTTCATTGTACAGATCACCCTTCTGTCTAGATCACTAGCTCTAAATGTCTAGATCCTAAAATGTTAGATTATTTATTATTGTGAATTATCACTAATTATTAATAATTTTATCAAGTACCTAGTGAAAATTATTATAATTTATGGTTAGATATTATTAATTTGTATTTATTATTAATAATAATAATTATTAATTATGATTGATTAATACGATATCCGGCTGTTGGAATCGACTGGGTTCCTTTGTGCAGAACCTGAATGATAGAGATGATGAATTAAGTACAAATAAAATGTACCGATATAATTCTGGGGTTTTTAATACTACGTCGGCAATAATTTTTCTATAAAAGAAGTACCTACCAACAAACATTCGAAATTACCTTCATTTCTGTAGCACGAAACGTACCTCAGAACAAAAAACTCGACATCACTAAAACCATATGATGTTCCAAACAGCTCGTTAGTTTGAAAATTTACCTGTATTTCAACCGTTTGATTTACGATCGTGTTGACAGGCTCAACCTTTGAGCCGCCATTGTGAAAGAACGGCTGGTCGTTCAAAGCTGTGGATGGTCTTAAAAAATTCTAAGGAATAAACTCTATCTAGGTAAATATGAAATAAAAAACATACCGTTTGATGGGAATTTTTCGAGTTTTAGCTCAAAGCTAACTGGGCAAAGTGCCGCGGACGGCGTACGGCGGACGGACGGATTTTTTTTTTTTCGATTTTCTGAATCTACGTATCTTGAAACGTAAAGCAACAAATTTTGAGGGGGGGGGGGGGGGGGGGTTAAAAAAATTTTTCTTTGGGCGATTCCAATGGTTCATTATCGAAGATAATAAACCAAAAAGTTCAAAGATCGGAAATTTTGAAAATATTGGATAGTGGAAATTTGAGTTTTCATTTGGTATTGATACACACACACATTCAACGGTGTATTCAAATATACAAATACATTCATGTAAATAATTTGGAGGGTAGGTATACATTTTACCTTTTCACATTTCATGTTTCCTCAACTATACGAACATGAAATAACCATATTAATCCATATCAATGCCATATACAAATTCTTGATGAAAGCATTTCAAGATGCCATCGCGCCAATGGCGACAGAGCGTTGCATTGCCATCAACCAGGGCTTCAAATGATGAATGATAAGATGAATAATTGATATGAAATATAATCAACTTATTTTTACCTCACTTGCATCATCCTCACATTTTCCGTTATACACCACCGCCTTCATTATCCTGATAGGAGTGGATAATGGGATATCTAAATCATTTCGCAAGGCCGAGCCGTTTGCAGCCCTGGGGCAATAAACTCTTTTGCGTTATGCACGAAACTTCTTATTTAAAATGTAAATAACGTCAAACGGCAGGAAGGGCGAGGAACAAGGAAACGATAGAGGCAGATGCTCGTTACATAAATCTATGATCCGATATGGTAATTGTGACGCTGAGGAATCAAGGTAATTCAAGTGAATGGCACCATGCGATAATTAAAATGAACGACCCGTGCGCTGCATACATCGTGAAGGTTACTTTGATGCATTGATAACATGGCGTATGATAGGATTGTCTCGCCGCATTTCCATCGACATGATTAGTCTCAGAGACTCAGGGTTGGGGGGGGGGGTAGCAAATCGGCACCATACTATATTCTCACTGTACTCATACCATACCATACGAACTCCTTCACATCATACCATACTGTACTATACCAAATCATACCAAACAATAATATAACATACCATACTCATACCATGTCATACAAACCGAGTGAATATTGCATTGTCATCCAGTTCTGACCTATATTTAAAATTTGAAGGCAGTACTTAGCTCATCATCAAAATTTAATTTTTTTAAATTACAAATAGGTTTTATTCACACACTTTTACAGATAAGAAACCGAGTGAATATAGCAATGTGGTCAATCCCCGACTCACGGCTAACATTTCCACCTGGAAGATGAAAAAAAGGTAGTTTAGTGTTTCTCCTAAACCATTGCGCGCTCTCTGTGAACGAACGGCTGGTCGAACAAATATCCAATTGGTCTTAAAAAATTCCTAATTTTTCAGTTCATTCAAAAGTGAACTAAAAATTACACATAAAAATTACACATCAGTTAAATTTTCCGAGATATGACATTGTCGAAATTTCAGAGTTCGTTATGAAAAGTTTCAAGGATCAATTTGGGGCTGGTCCGAACCCGGAAACCAAATTTCGCAATTTTAGCTCAACCCTAACTGGGCAAAACGGCGCGGACGGCGTACGGTTTGTATGACATGGTATGAGTATGGTATGGTATATTATTGTATGTATGATTCGGTATAGTACAGTATGGTATGATAGGAAAGAAATTCGTATGGTATTTTAAATTTAATTTGGATGATGAGCTAGAGTTTAAGCAACAGTTCAGTCTGGTATAGACAGAAGGGTGATCTGCACAAGGATTTTTTATTCGATTTTCTGAATCTACGTATCTTGAATCGTAAACCAACAAATTTTGATGGTTCCAACGGTTCCAATGGTTGATTATCGAAGATAATAAACCAAAATCCGTCCGCCTAGTTAGCGTTGAGCAAAAATTACGAAATTTTTTTTACTATATTCAGATACAGTTTATTGTTTTGAGTTTTTTAAGACCATCCGTTTTTGACCATCCGTTCTATCACAATGAGGGAACCCTTTGAACCTTCAAACTTCGAGCAAATCAAAATTCGTCCACATGAGGGTGAATCATGAGGCAGCCTGTCGGGTCTAGATTCTAATAGAACAAGGTTTTCAGATATTGAGTAAGTTCATATTATATAATAATTATTATCAATCATTATTAAAACTATTTCATAAACATTATTAAATACCAAAATAATAATAATTTTCACTACTGGTTTCTAGTGTTCCCGATGAGCTAGGAATTGGAAATTTTAAATATATGTCAGAACAGGATGAAAATACAATATTCACTCGATTTCTTGTCATTAAAATTGTCTAAACAATACCTATTTGTTCAAACAATTTAAATTTTTGATGATGAGCTGGAGTCTTGAAATTTTAAACATTGATCGCAGAAGGATGACAATGCAATATTCATTCGGTTTCTTGACTGTAAATTTTTTTTAAACAATACCTATTTGTTTAAACAAATTAAATTTGGATGTTGAGCTTAAGTTTTCATTTCGTCAATTAGATTAGGGTGATCTGCTCAAAGCAGATTTTTTATTCGATTTTCGGAATCTACGTATCTTGAAACGTTAACCCTTACATTTTGATGAGGGGTAATTTTTTTTTTTCTTGGTCGATTACAAAGGTTCATTATCGAAGATAATAAACAAAACTCTGCAAATTCTTGACACAACGGTTCATTATCTTCTTTGTACAGATCACCCTTCTGTCTAGATCACTAGGTCTAAATGTCTAGATCCAAAATGTTAGATTATTATTATTATGAATTATCACTAATTATTAATAATTTTATCAAGTACCTAGTGAAAATTATTATAATTTATTGTTAGGTATTAATAATTTGAATTTATTATTAACAATAATTATTATTAATTAAGATTAAATAATACGATATCCGGCTGTTGGAATCGACTGGGTTCCTTTGTGCAGAACCTGAATGATAGAGATGATGAATTAATTACAAATAAAATGTGCCGATATAATTCTGGGGTTTTTAATACTAGGTACGTCGGTAATAATTTTTCTATAAAAGAAGTACCTACCAACAAACATTCGAAATTACCTTCATTTCCGTAGCACGAAACGTACCTCAGAACCAAAAACTCGACATCACTAAAACCATAATTACCTTCGTACGACCAACTGTTCGTTCACAATGAGGGCTCAAAGGTTGAGCCTGTCAACACGATCGAGAATCAAATGGTTGAAAGACAGGTCAATGTTCATACTAAGGAGCTGTTTGAAACATCTTATTATGACCTGGGCTGAGACAGTCGTCAGAGTTCGGCAATTAGCGCTGTCCCCTCGAGGAGTTCAAAACCGATATTTACAGAGTTTAGTGCCAAAAGAATGGGAGCCGACCTGTGTGGGAAGATTCGGAAACAAACCTACATTTCAAGACCTCCAAACAGAATGACAAGACACCACTGGAACTCCTTTGAAACCAGAATCGGATTCCATACACAACCAAATATGACAGGAGACGAAACGATAGATAAATTATAATTTAAGAACTGAATATCATCATGTGGATATTATTTCGCTCGAAATTATGGTTATGTATTATATGAAGGACACTAGTTTTTACCTCGCTGCGGCGGTGTAATTACCTAAGTAACATGACGAGTTCTCTGTGTCCAACTAATCTATCTAGGGACGCGGGAGCGTCCCGCCCGCCAAGAAAACCGAAGCTCTGAAAACCGAAGCGACTGAGACACTGATTACGCGACGAAACAAGTTGGGGTTTTCACCATCCCGTAGCTCGGTCCCCTGAGTGTCTCGAGAGTTGATTTTTTGTAAACCAACTCTCCAGGGGCACGTGAGGACGTAAACCAAATTTCAGCTCTTGGGAAAATCAGGTGTCGGGGGTATAACAGTTTTAAAACCGCTATTTTTCACGTTTTTCGTGTTCTTCTTCTTCTTCTTCTTCTTCTTCTTGTTCATTGACGGGGCTACAGCCCAGCAGACAAATCGGATCGAGCTGAAATTTTGCACACACGTTCGTTATGCTCCAAGGGAGTGCCTTTTGAACCTTTTTTCTCCCTCCCCCCATTTCCCTCCCAATTAGGGGGGGAAATAGTAATTTTTAGGAATTTCAAATGGTCATAACTCCTTCAAAATTGAAGCTTTTTCAGATTTTCTTTTTTAGTTGTATTCAGCTTTAAAAACTGTTTAATTTGAGATCAAAATGAGCTTCCTAAGGGGTAAAATGAAAGAGTTATGGTGATTTTTCTATTTTCAACAATAACTGCCGCCAAAATTGATGAAAATTGGTGCGGTTGATCTTAAAATGTCCGCTAGGTTGTCTGGTATATGCTCAATAATTTTGAACTAAATCTCAATCGATTCGATTAATCTACAGCCAAAAATACGTGAATAAATTCCACATCTACTGATTTGGCTAATTTCCGAAAACATCAAAGTTGAACGGTGGTCAGAAAAATTGTCGTAGAGTGGCGCCTGTTTAAGGATCGATAGGAAATTTTATGGGCTTTCGAATGAGGGTAGCACACTTTGCCACTTTTCCCAACGGTTCTCGGGTTATTCGCGATTGTTGGTATAAAAACGTGCGTTTTACCTTTTGCAAACTTTCTCTTTCCACTTGCTCTTCGACACCAATAATTACAATTATTGTAATGATTCTCAACAACAAAAATGTGCACAATCCCCAAGAAAAAATGCAACAAATTTTCAAAAAATTTCTAATTCAAATTCATTCAAATTTCTAATTCTTTCTATTTTTTTAAATGTAATAATAAGAATAATTGTTTTAAATTTTAATAATTTTTTTCAAATTGTTAATTGTTTTAATTAATCGAAAATTTTAAAACTACTTATTTTTCAAACACATTTCAGATAACAAGCAATAATTTCCAAAAAATAATTATTCTTGTCACAAAAAGAAGAAACAAAAAGGCTAATTAGTAGGCGTACTAATTTTTTACTAAATTTTGACTAGGATAAAACTTCATTTAGGAAAAAATTTACTAGTTACCTCGAAGGTACTTTTGTTAAATTGAAGTACCACTCGAAAACTAGCCATGCAAAAATATATGATATCCCCCCAAAAACAACTCCGTTGTAAAAACTGGCCCGCCAAAAAACCTCAGCCGCAAAAAGGAATGATATCGATTTTGCCCGCCAGCCACATATATAGGATGCTCGATGCTTCGCACCTCGCTGTTGAGTGTGCATATAGAAACCTGATCCTCCTACCCCTAACCTCTACCGTCAATGTTTTCCTGTTCCCTGTCTCCTTCCCACAACCCCCTCTCACCCTTAGTCACCCTCGGTTTCACCTAATATGTTTCCTCCGTTACACCAGCAGGGAGCTTTACGCTTCTTTCAATGCTGTTGGCGGGAGCTTTTTGCCAGATGAACAAGCCTGAATTGAAGCATTACTATATTATAAGTATTACTGGTGGTCACGAGTAATCAGTGGTGGTACAACTATAATGAAGTAATGCTTCAATTCAGGCTTGTTCATCTGGCAAAAAGCTCCCGCCAACAGGATTGAAAGAAGCGTAAAGCTCCCTGCTGGTGTAACAGAGGAAACATATTAGGTGAAACCGAGGGTGACTAAGGGTGAGAGGGGGTTGTGGGAAGGAGACAGGGAACAGGAAAACATTGACGGTAGAGGTTAGGGGTAGGAGGATCAGGTTTCTATATGCACACTCAACAGCGAGGTGCGAAGCATCGAGCATCCTATATATGTGGCTGGCGGGCAAAATCGATATCATTCCTTTTTGCGGCTGAGGTTTTTTGGCGGGCCAGTTTTTACAACGGAGTTGTTTTTGGGGTATTATCTACTAGCTGTGTACCCGCGCTTCGCAACGGTAGAACAAACACCCCTTTTAGGACAGCCCCTCCTAAATTGGCCTGAAACCTTCCCCAATGTTCACTCAACATTTTCCCTAAGTTTCATTCAGATCGGTCAAGTAGTTTTGAAATCCCTGAAACACCCTCCCCCCCCCACCAACTTATTAAAGACTCTCCCTACCCGTTCAGAAACCTTCCCCTATGTTCACACAACACAATTTCAAATTTTCACTCCAATTCGTCAAGTAGTTTTTGGATTACCGGTAGAAACCACACACAACCTGTACCCCCCCTCCTAAATTGGTCAGAAACCTTCCCCAATATTCACTCAACATATTCCCTAAGTTTCATTCAGATCAGTCAAGTAGTTTTGAAATCCCGGTAATACCCCCCCTCCCCCTACACTAACTGCCTTTAACCCCCCCCCCCCCTACTGAATCCAGAGACTACTTACAATCGGATTTACGTTCAACAGATTTAAACGCGGATTTTTCATAAACCTTCCCAGATAAATTCTGCGTCAAATGGCACCCGCCGCAACGTTCTACGTTCAGCCGTTCTCAATTGATGATGAGACAAACAAACAGACACGATTTTATTATATAGTATATATATAGATATAGATATGTAGTAGGTACGTGATCTGTTGTTTGAGGGGTGTTGTTCTATTTTTTGAGATGCGAGCGGCAGCGAGCATCCAGAGTGCTAGGCCTCCGTATAATATATGATTACCGAAATTATGTGTAGTTGCACTAATATTACGGCATTTATGGTGAACTTTGGTGTAGGTAATTCGACTAGAAACCTACGGGGAACTGCGGATAAAATTGATTTCGATTCATACTGATCAACTCATGAAAGGCTCTTCCCCACGAGGCTAACTAATGGGTTTTGGTTTATTATATTCGATAATGAACCATTGGAATCGACCAAAGAAAACAATTGTTTGACCCACGCATAAAATTCGTTGGTTTACGTAGATTCAGAAAGTCGAATCAAAAATACTGCAAATTCTTGACACACCGGTTTATTATCTTCTTTTCATCTTTCGACTTTCATTCCGACATCGCGAACACCCCGAAACTCACGATTCAATTCAAAAGTGGTGGAAGACCTAAAGGAGTTGAATCCGTCGATATCTTGATGCAAAATCATTCGTCCAAATAATAAAAATTGTTGTGATTTTTTTTTCTGAGCATGTACAAGCATGAAATCCTAAGAGCATCGATAATTTCTGTTCTGCTTGTCCGATTTCAATAACATCTTAAGACGTAATGAGGGCTAGCCCGTGCATAGTCCCTACTCAAATCTCATAGGCATTTTCATACGTGCATATGGAAACGTGACATCCTTGTAACATTCATAATTCCGGTTCTATTCAATGGATTAGGATGGAATTTGTCGAGATCATGATCTCTATATATGAATTCTTGTAACCACCATTCTAAAAGATTTTATTTATTTTTTATTTTTTTGGCACGGGTAGGTCAAAAAGTCCGTCCACTAAGTAATTATTATGTACTTCAAATTTACTATTGTTTACATTATGTTTTTGTTCGTTTTGTTTCTTCAAATTCTATCGACTCAAGTCTTAGAGAAAGTTCATCCATATGTACGTTTCAAATTTAGTTCATTTCTCCTACATGCCTACTGCTCCCCATTCGCATGTATAACGAAATTGGAACTATCAGTTAGTTCTTTTAAAGTTCTTTTTAGGTGTCGGTATTACTCTATGACGACCTTCGAAATCGATTTTATACTATTATCAACCGCCTAATACCCCCTGGGTATCGGTGGTTTGGATATGGTGTATCTGAGATTCAATAATGCAGGGCTCAGTTTGGAAATACTGGTATCATTTTGAATACATTCAATCACAATTGTTAGGCCTAGTTTGTATGCGTTCAAGATAATCCCGTTAACCATATTTGCGAAGTTTACTCCACCGCGAGAGGAATGAAAGTGCTGGTGAGGTTTTTGCATTTGAGGCTCTCGATTCAATTTGGTATATAGGTTATAGGGAGGCTGGGAGTGGTGTCACAGGTGCATGGCGTCACGACAATGACGTCACAGCCTGCCCACCTATTGATCGGCCAGCCATCTTCTAGCCGAATATTTCTCTCAGCCGTTAGGCCTAAAATAAGCTCTCCGAAAAGATTGATGCTTGTTTTCCTCCATAGCCCACCGTCAATTGCTATTATCGTTTTATGGATAGAGTGTGAGCAGAGAATACACCTTTGTGATAAGGTTTGACTGGGAAAGAGGACAACAAAATTACTCACCCAATTCTATTTGTACTTTCTTCGCCTGACCCGGAAGAGAAAATGAAGTAAAGTAGAAGAAAAGTATCATAATTGGCCGGAGGAAAATAATCTGGAACAGCGATCCACCCTTTTCTAAACGTTATTAGACGAATGTACTCGTATGATGACCCGCGTACGGCTCTTACGGTTCGTATTAAATTTTAATCTGGTAGTCAATTTATATGCAAAGTGTCCGTTCGATGATCGAGTGGTCAATTAAATTAGAAGATGAATATGAATATGGATTTATTGACGAAGAAAGTATTAACATGTAAAATGGCATAACCTACAAACACAAAAGAAGTGAATTTCCTTCTGCCCACCAACCAAATAAGTTCATTAGAACTTGTGGTGGCTGGTGGAGCAGATCTCAGTCAAAAATATTTCATATCAAACAGTTAGCAACTGCAATGTACCCAAACAGTTCCAAAATTTAATATAATCGTAATATAAATTATTGAATGAAATTCACAAAACTGCTAATATGTCAGGAATAAAGAAACTGTAAAACTTTATAATATGCATTTTCTTTTGCACGTTCGGTTTTATGCTCAGGCAACTGCATAATAGACGACACTGCATTATGTTTATGCTTGAAACAGGCTCTATAGACAGGTTGAATACTAGTTTTATAGACCAGCAAGCACGATTGAAATAAAAAACAACTGTCTTACGTCGAGCACGTCAAACTCATGATGAAGCAGTATAGAAGGGTATCGTGAACTCTTCTGAAGGGCCATCTTAAGTATGATATTTATGTGTAACTTGCAAGGATTTTGTTTTACCTGCACTTCCCTATATAAAATACCGTAGGTACTAAGAAAAAAAAACTCAAAATAAATAGTTCTCAGCCATTCAATAGACGGACAATTTCGGGCTAATTTAAAAACATGAAATAATTTTCTCAGTTTAGAAACCAAAACATCAATATGGAAATTAAATTTTACGTTATGGTCAACTATTACTCCCGAAACGCTGTTTTCACTTGTTATAAGTAAACATATTTTTTCCTTCAATATTGAGCTCAAACATGAAGTTTCAAATCAAATCCCGTTAAAAATGCCTTTGAATAGAGTTCAAATCATGTCTGCCTTCACATGATTTGCGTTTAGGTAGGTACGTACTACATTCTTACTGTACAACAAATTTTGTTTTGGTTTATTATCTTCGATAATGAACCATTGGAATCGCCCAAAGAAAAAAAAATTGGGGCTGGTCCAAACCCAGAAACCGAATTTCGTAATTTTAACTCAACGCTAACTGGGCAAAGTGGCGCGGACGGCGTACGGCGGACGGACGGATTTTTTTTTATTCGATTTTCTGAATCTACGTGTCTTGAAACGTAAACCAACAAATTTTGAGGGGGGGTTAAAATTTTTTTTTCTTTGGGCGATTCCAATGGTTCATTATCGAAGATAATAAACCAAAATCCGTCCATCCGCCGTACGCCGTCCCCCGTCCGCGCCACTTTGCCCAGTTAGCGTTGAGCTAAAATTACGACATTTGGTTTCTGGGTTTGGACCAGCCCCACAATGATCCTCGAAACTTTTCATAACCCTAGGTCAAGGGGAAGGGGTTCAAACGAACTTTAAAATTTCGACAATGTCATATCTCTAAAAATTCTCAAGAAACGGTGTAATTTTTAGTTCACTTTTGAATGACCTGAAAAATTACGAATCTTTTAAGACCAATTGGAGTTTTTTGCGACCAGCCGTTCGTTCACAGTGACCGCGCAAAGGTTTAGGAAAAACACTAAACTTTTGCGTCGAAAACGGCCGTTATGTGACCCAACCCCCAGACGCCCAGAATAAAACTGCCTTTTTTCATCTTCCAGGTAAACTACAGTCTAGAAATTTTAACCGTCAGTCGGGGATAGACCACATTGCAATATTCACTCGGTTTCTCATCTGTAAAATTGTTTAAATAATACCTTTTTGTAATAATACAAATTAAATTTTGATGATGAGCTAGATACTTGAAATTTTAAATATAGGTCAGAAATGGATGACATTTCAATATTCACTCGGTTTTTTTCTCATTGCAAACCTGTTCATTGTGTACCCAAGATCCTTCCCTATAAGACCTGGCAGCGGGAAATATTATTCAACATGGTTTGAAAAGGGAAAAATAAGTTTTGTAAAAAATCCCAATGCTCTAGGTAGTAGTCGATACCAGTGACCAACATTGTCTTCAGTAGTCGACATGGTTTTGCACTAGTAGTCGACCTACATGTGTTAGAAGTCGACAGTATCACTTGAGTCAGTAGTCGACAGGTTTCGTCATTCCATCGTTTTCGAATTTTACGACATCTAAATAAAATACATTCAACTGTGAATCGGAACTTGAAAATAGATTAATAAGATGTAATAAAGTAGTTATCGGACTTTTTATTTGCAAACAGCTCATTATCAGTCTCAAATTGCAATAAGTACTTAAGTAAAAAGGTATGAAAACTATAGTCGAAAACTCATTGTCAGAAAATTGACATTACAGTTGGGCTTAGGTACCTATTTACATATTTTTTTGACATTTTCATGTCTTTGCTTTGGCACATAAACTGAAACGGGGAAAATTTGTTCCCTTGATTCACCCTTTCCCTCAGATCACGTCAGAACACAAGCGACCGGCGGGCCATTACGTCAGAGCCTATGACGCACGAGCGTATGACGTAAGACGGCTGGTAGGAGGCCAACTAGTACGTCAGAGCCTATGACGCACGAGCGTATGACGTAAGATGGCTGGCAGGAGGCCAACAAGTACGTCAGAGCCTATGACGCACGAGCGTATGACGTAAGATGGCTGGCAGGAGGCCAACAAGTACGTCAGAGCCTATGACGCACGAGCGTATGACGTAAGATTGCTGGCAGGAGGCCAACAAGTACGTCAGAGCCTATGACGCACGAGCGTATGACGTAAGACGGCTAGCAGGAGGCCAACAAGTACGTCAGAGCCTATGACGCACGCGCGTATGACGTAAGACGGCTGGCAGGAGGCCAACAAGTACATCAGAGCCTATGACGCACGAGCGTATGACGTAATACGGCTGGCAGGAGGGCAACTAGTGCGTCATACGACGAGACCTTTTATGTCTCTGCGCCCCCTCCCACACCCACACCGCGTACCTCGTACTTCATTTTGGTTTATTATCTTCGATAATGAACCATTGGAATCGCCCAAAGAAAAAAAAATTTTAACCCCCCCTCAAAATTTGTTGGTTTACGTTTCAAGATACGTAGATTCAGAAAATCGAATAAAAAAACTCTGCAAATTCTTGACACAACGGTTCATTATCTTCTTTGTACAGATCACCCTTCTGTCTAGATCACTAGGTCTAAATGTCTAGATTAATTATTATTATCAATTATCACTAATTATTAACAATTTTATTAAGTACCTAGTGAAAATTATTATAATTTATTGTTAGGTATTAATAATTCGTATTTATTATTAATACTAAGTATTATTAATTATGATTAATTAATACGATATAATTCTGGGGTTTTTAATACTACGTCGGTAATAATTTTTCTATAAAAGAAGTACCTACCAACAAACATTCGAAATTACCTTCATTTCCGTAGCACGAAACGCACCTCAGAACAACAAACTCGACATCACTTAAGCCATATGATGTTCAAAAGAGCTTGTTAGTATGAAAATGGACCTGTATTTCAACAGTTTGAGTCACGATCGTGTTGTGAGGCACAATCTTTGAGCCCTCATTGTGAACGAACGGCTGGTCGTACAAGGCTGCGGATGGTCTTAAAAAATTCTACGGAACAAACTCTATCTAAATATGAAATAAAAACCGAGTGAATATTGAAATGTCATCCATTTCTGACCTATATTTAAAATTTCAAGTATCTAGCTCATCATCAAAATTTATTTTGTTTAAACAAATAGGTATTATTTAAACAATTTTACAGACAAGAAACCGAGTGAATCCAGTTCTGTGATCCAGTTCTGGCCTATTTTTAAAATTTCAAGTCAATAGCTCATCATCAAAATTTAATTTGTATTATTACAAAAAGGTATTATTTAAACAATTTTACAGATGAGAAACCGAGTAAATATTGCAATGTGGTCTATCCCCGACTCACGGTTAAAATTTCTAGACTATAGTTTACCGGGAAGATGACAAAAGGTAGTTTTATTCTGGGCGTCTGAGGGTTGGGTCACATAACGGCCGTTTTCGACGCGAAAGATTAGTGTTTTTCCTAAACCTTTGCGCGCTCACTGTGAACGAACGGCTGGTCGCACAAAAATCCAATTGGTGTTAAAAGATTCGTAATTTTTCAGGTCATTTAAAAGTGAACTGAAAATTACACGTTTCAGTCAAATATTTTGAGATATGACATTGTCGAAATTTTAAACTTCGTTTTGAACCCCTTCCCCTTGACCTAGGGTTATGAAAAGTTTCGAGGACCATTTTGGGGCTGGTTCAAACCCAGAAACCGAATTTCGTAATTTTAACTCAACGCTAACTGGGCAAAGTGGCGCGGACGGCGTACGGCGTATGGGGGACGGCGTACGGCGTACGGCGGACGGACGGATTTTTTTTTATTCGATTTTCTGAATCTACGTGTCTTGAAACGTAAACCAGCAAATTTTGAGGGGGGGTTAAAATTTTTTTTTCTTTGGTAGATTCCAATGGTTCATTATCGAAGATAATAAACTAAAAATTCTTGACACAACGGTTTATTATCTTCCTTGTGCAGATCACCCTTCTGTCTATACCAGACTGTGTTGCAAATCGGCACCATACCATATTCTCACCGTACTCATACCATACCATACGAATTTCTTTCCTATCATACCATATTTTACTATACCAAATCATACATACAATAATATACCATACCATATTCATACCATGTCATACAAACCGAGTGAATATTGAAATGTCATCCATTTCTGACCTATATTTAAAATTTAAAAGATCTAGCTCATCATCAAAATTTAATTTGTTTAAACAAATAGGTATTATTTAAACAATTTTACAGACAAGAAACCGAGTGAATATTGCATTGTGATCCAGTTCTGAACTATTTTTAGAATTTCAAGTCAATAGCTCATCATCAATATTTAATTTGTATTATTACAAAAAGGTATTATTTAAACAATTTTACAGATGAGAAACCGAGTGAATATTGCAATGTGGTCTATCCCCGACTCACGGTTAAAATTTCTAGACTGTAGTTTACCGGGAAGATGAAAAAAGGCAGTTTTATTCTGGGCGGCTACCCAGGACCCACCTAACGGCCGTTTTCGACGCGAAAGTTTAGTGTTTTTCCTAAACCTTTGCGCGCTAACTGTGAACAAACGGCTGGTCGCACAAAAATCCAGTTGGTCTTAAAAGATTCGTAATTTTTCAGGTCATTCAAAAGTGAACTAAAACTTACACGGTTCAGTTGAATATTTAGAGATATGACATCGTCGAAATTTTAAATTTCGTTTTGAACCCCTTCCCCTTGACCTAGGGTTATGAAAAGTTTCGAGGATCATTGTGGGGCTGGTCCAAACCCAGAAACCAAATTTTGTAATTTTAGCTCAACGCTAACTGGGCAAAGTGCCACGGACGGCGTACGGCGTACGGCGGACGGACGGATTTTGGTTTATTATCTTCGATAATGAACCATTGGAATCGCCCAAAGAAAAAATTTTTTTAACCCCCCCTCAAAATTTGTTGGTTTACGTTTCAAGATACTTAGATTCAGAAAATCGAATAAAAAAAAAATCCGTCCGTCCGCCGTACGCCGTCCGCGCCACTTTGCCCAGTTAGCGTTGAGTTAAAATTACGAAATTTTTTTTATGGGTTTCGACCAACCCCACAATGGTCCTCGAAACTTTTCATAACCCTAGGTCAAGGGGAAGGGGTTCAAAACGAATTTTGAAAATCTGAAAATCTCATATCTCGAAAAATTCATATAGAACGGTATGTTTTTTATTCCATATTTAGATAGAGTTTGTTCCGTAGAATTTTTTAAGACCATCCGCAGCTGTGTACGACCAGCCGTTCGTTCACAATGACGGCTCAAAGATTGTGCCTCACAACACGATCGTGAATCAAATTGTTGAAATACAGGTCCATTTTCATACTAACAAGCTCTTTGGAACATCATATGGCTTAAGTGATGTCGAGTTTGTTGTTCTGAGGTGCGTTTCGTGCTACGGAAATGAAGGTAATTTCGAATGTTTGTTGGTAGGTACTTCTTTTATAGAAAAATTATTACCGACGTAGTTTTAAAAACCCCAGAATTATATCGTATTAATTAATCATAATTAATAATTATTATTACTAATAATGAATACGAATTATTAATACCTAACAATAAATTATAATAATTTTCACTAGGTACTTGATGAAATTGTTAATAATTAGTGATAATTGACAATAATAATTAATCTAACATTCAGGATCTAGACATTTAGACCTAGTGATCTAGACAGAAGGGTGATCTGTACAAAGAAGATAATGAACCGTTGTGTCAAGAATTTGCAGAGTTTTTTTTATTCGATTTTCTGAATCTACGTATCTTGAAACGTAAACCAAAAAATTTTGAGGGGGGGTTAAAATTTTTTTTTCTTTGGGCGATTCCAATGGTTCATTATCGAAGATAATTTTTTTTTTTTTTTTTTTTTCTTTTCATAATATTCATTGCACCAAGTAATACATCTTATTAGCAACATTTCTTTGACAACGAATAATCGGTGACTGAAACAAGACTGTGATACATAACACATCCTATACATCATTTCAGCTATTTAGTGTCTTCAATGAACACGATTTGCAGGAGCGCACAGCACTACACTCACTGAACAAACTTTCATGAACACATCACTCCCTATTACCACAGGTCGTGAGGTTTTCGTCTTTTCAGTCGTCTGAGCAGATCATCAACGTCCTGCAGCTTCACAACCTCCTCGTTGATATGACCTTGGAGCCTCTGATGATGGGCTATCGCTTGAGTTTTTATTACTTCATTTATTGTGGGAATTTCGAGGTCGTTATGGATATCATTATTGGTCGAGTAGCGGTACGCATCGACGCATGACCGCAGTACTTTGTTCTGGAATCGCTGTATAATATCCCGATTACTTTGAGAAGTGCAGCCCCAGAGCTGTGCACCATATGTCCAGACTGGCTTAAGGACCTGATTGTATAAAGTTAATTTATTTTGGATAGACAATTTTGATCGTCTACCAATCAACCAATACATTTTTCGGAATTTGGTGTCCAATTCTTTTTTTTTATTTTTTACATGCGCTCTCCAGCGGAGCCTTGTATCGAGAGTCATACCCAAATATTTTGCCTCGTTGGCATAAGGGATGACTCTGCCATTCAGATAAATTGGTATAATTTTGATTTGGCGGTTGGTGAAATCAACATGGACTGATTTTGCCTCATTCATCTTGATTCTCCACTTAATTGCCCAATCATGGAGATTCTCGATGGATCTTTCAAGTTTTGAGGTCGATTCTCGATTGTCTTCACCAATGGCAAGAATAGCAGTATCATCTGCAAATGATGCCAGGGTGTTCCCCTCGTGTTCTGGCAAATCGCTGGTGTAAAGGACGTACAGGAGTGGGCCGAGTACACTTCCTTGTGGTACGCCAGCATTAATAATTTTTGCTTCCGAGTAAGCATCATCTTGTTTGATCCGGAAGTATCGATTTGATAGATAAGAGTGAAGCAGTTCAACATATTTCGCTGGAAGCATTAGTCTGAGCTTGTGGTCAAGTCCCTTGTGCCAGACTTTATCGAACGCTTGAGTAACGTCGAGGAAGACAGCTGAGCAGACTTTTTTATCTTCTAGGGCTTGTTCAATAATATGAGTGATACGGTGCACCTGATCTATAGTGGAATGCTTATGGCGGAACCCAAACTGATGTTTGGGGATGAGGTTTCTTTCTTCTACGATTTTAATTAGACGTGCATACAGCAATTTTTCAAAGAGTTTTGACAGTACTGGTAAAAGTGATATTGGTCTATAAGACTTTAGCTCTTCAGGAGGTTTACCTGGCTTCAATATCATAATGACTTCAGCGAGTTTCCACAGTTGAGGAACATAACGTAACTTGAGGGAGGCATTCATGATTTGCGTGATCTTTACAAGTGCTTTTCGTGGTAGGTGTTTGAGAACTTGACCGGTGATCAGATCATATCCAGGTGCCTTCTTTTGATTGATCTTAGTATTGATGGTGTTTTGAACTTCTTTGATCAGTGATCAGTGGGGTGGGATGGGATCAGTGACTTCGTGATCAGTGGGATGTCAATTTCTTGTTCTAGCAAGGGAATTTCTTCAAGGGATTCTTCGTCAGGGCGGCCAGGATCGGGCATGAAAATATCTGCAAGATGACGAGCAAAAGCATCAGCCTTTTCTTGGTTGCTTTTTATCCACTTGCTATTAGTTGTATCTTTAATAGGAGGTGCCTGGATGATAGGTCTCTTCAGATGCTTTGTCGCCTTCCAGAGGGAGTATTCAGTGTCTCGATGATTGGTGAGCGATGTGAGGTAATCTTCTTGGGTTTCTTCTTGTATCTGCTCCATCATTTTCTTCAGTTTGTAGTCGAGTTGGTACCATTCAGTTTTAAGAGCGGGGATACGTAGTTTTTGCCATTTACGCCTGGCTTTTCGTTTTTCTCTGATCATATTTATAACTTCACGTGGATAGTTGAGGCCCTTCAGCTTTTTCTGTTCTTCAGGGGTGTTATTCCATGCCACAGTTTGGATAGAGTGCACGAGTTGAGTCAACTCTCCATCAACTTCAGCTGGAGTTGTTAGTGGCACACTGAGATCTATATATTGATTTATGTTGACTTTAAACTGATCCCAGTCTGTCTTTTTGTTCACCAATACTGGATTATGAGGCTTTAGAATGATGGTTTCACTTAGCGTTAGAAGTATTGGCGAGTGGTCAGAGCTGAGGTCAAAACAGTCCTCAACGAGTGCATAGTTCGCTGAGATATTTTTCATGATAAAGAAATCGATTAGATCAGGCTTCTTCTGGATATCCCCTGGCCAGTACGTTGGTTTCCCAGTTGACAATGGTGGTTCAATGGTTTGATTGAACATATTTAAGGAGTTCTGTACCACGAGGTGTACAAAGTCGTGAACCCCAATGCGTGTGTTTTGCGTTAAAGTCACCGCCGATTATGAATCGATTTCCAAGTAGGGCAAATACTTCAGCAAATTCTTTTTCTTTTATGATGTGCCTTGGAGGAATGTAAATACTGGCAATATTAGCTTCAAAGGATTTCGTACTAATGGTGATTGCACAGCTTTGAAACTTTTCTGTCTCTATTTTGACACATTCATGATGTTTTATATGATCTTTGATCAGTACCGCGCTGCCCCCTCTTGCATTATTGCTGGGATGGAGAGCATGATAGCACTCGAATCCTTTTATCTTAATGCGTGACTCCTTAGTAAAGTGGGTTTCAGAAATTAGACAGATGTCTATTTTGTTTATATTAAGAACCACCTCCAGGTCCAATTTTCGGGACAGGAGTCCATTGGCATTCCAACACATAATTCGTAGGTTGCGCATCATTGGGCTTTCTTTCGTGAATGGCTGCGATCTTTTTCTAGGGCAATTAACCTTTGATTAACGTTAGATAGGGTGTTTTCCATTCGGCTTTGATTTGCAAGTATGTTTTGCAATAATGATTGTATAGTGTTATCAGGCTGCAAGGGTGTTGGCTGAATGACACTGCCACTTACCGCTTGGGCATATGAAGGCTAATGACCGAAATGTTGATTTTTCTCATGTATAGGAGTTTTCGGGATGAAAACTTTCCTAGTTGTATTGATTTTTTTGATTTCTTTCTCGATATTTTGGGAGCCAGCCTTCAGACCTTGAGATCGTTTTTTGTGAATCTCGGCAGCTTCAATAGCCACTGGACATTTGCGGTAGTTTGCTGTATGCGAATCTCCGCAGTTTGCACATTTGGCTGGGGTGTCGCGAGGTTTGGTGCACTTTTCTGTAGCATGGAAGCCAGCACATTTAACACACCTCTCCATTTTCGTGCAGTAGTTTTTGGTGTGTGCCCATGATTGGCATCTCTTGCATTGTGACACAATTTTATTCGGTTTAAGGTTTTCGAATTTTACCTTCGACGAATAAAATTTTGTGATTCCATGGATAGTGTCAGGATTAGTTCCGGGGGCAAAATCAACTATGTACATATCAATAGGTTCTTTTGTTCCCCATTTCAATTTTTGTGTCACAACCAAGACTTGCAGGTGTGGGAATTCGTGGGCAAATGCGTCTTTGAGCTCTTGTGGAGCAAGCCCTCTTGGAATTCCTTTCAATATCACTGTATATGGTCGTTCTTGTTTATTTTGGTAAGTTGTGAACGGGCATTTTTTATTGATGAGCTCCGATCTAATGGCTCGGAATTCATCTGAGGTTTCCGTGTTAATTTTAACTTTACCGTCACCAAGAAGAGTAAGGGTGACATTTGGTACTAACTGTGTTAGCCGTGCTTTAATATTTTTGAAGCCCTCAGCATCTTTAAGTGCTTCGAGCATGAAAGGAGGAGGTTTTGGTTCTTTTTTTGGTTGGGGTTTTTGTACCTGCTTTTGAGATGTAGTATTTTCCCTTTTCTTTCGGACTACCTTCACTGGTTTAAAGTCTATGCCAGAGACATCGTACGAGCGAACCTCATCGTCCCCAACTTCATTGGCAAGATCACTTGAGTCTGTATGAAAAGACATTTCATGTTCTAATTTTTCTAACTTGTCTTGAAGGTTTTGACACTTTTTTCTTTCTGCTATTATATGTGCATTACAGTCAGATAAATAACCACTGAGGGTATCAATTATGGAGTATAACTCACTGAATGAATTTCGGATGGCCTCATCTTGAATCGCTCTGGTATTCGTCTGATGTTGCGCAAGAGAAGCCTTCACTTGCGAAATTATCTCCGCTATCGTCAGCACTCTACCGCTGTCCGAGTTCATCGTGCCGCTAGAAGACCTCGCGGCCCGAGACAAATATTTTCGTTTCACGGAGCTCGATGTTTCTACCTTGAATGTTCGCGAGCTACTATCGAAGATAATAAACCAAAAATAAAAAAAGAGAAAGGGATAAACATAATCCAAGGATAACGGAAAATAAACATCTAATACAAACGCCCAACAGTCCTCCTCAGTTGTGGCAAAGAATCGTTAAACAAATCAAAATCTCCATTCGCTACCACACGGTTGATGGCTCTCTGCGCTCTGAGAATGGGAGAGTTAAACAAATAATTAGTGGTGCGGGATGGTACATAAAATAAATCCGTATTCCTAGTATTGAGCAGGGGAGCGTGAATGCTCATCATTTCTAACAGTTGGGGGCATCCTATTGCGAAACAGACCGAAAATGAACACGCAGTCCGCGATCCGGCGACGACGATCATGAGTATCAATAGCACAAAGCCTAAGGATACTTCCATAATCAAAATCGAGCCAATCGATACCCTGCTTAAAAGCAACGTACCGGGCAAACCTATGCTGAACACGCTCGATCCGCTCACTCGCATTGGCATAGTAGGGGGACCAGACAATCGACCCATACTCCAAGACAGACCGCACAAATGCATTGTACAGAACGACAAGGCCCCGACGTCAGTGAAGTCACTTGTGTGACGTTTCAAAAACCCCAGGGACCTCATCGCCCTCGCACAGACACTATCAATGTGGGAAGCGAATGTCATGCGCCTTTCGAAGATGATACCGAGGTCTTTAATTTCATCTACACGGTTCAACAGCGCGCCATTAAAGGTGTAGTTAAAGAGCAATTGAGTGGGCGATCGACCAAAGGTAATAACCGCACACTTATCGACATTCATAAACAAATTATTCTTTACGCACCACACAGACAATGCATCAAACACATCATGTACAGTCAAACAATCGGACTCCGACCCCACCATAGAATAAATTTTTAAATCGTCGGCTCGGTGGGATACCATCTGGACCCATGCCCTTATTGGCGTCCAGGGCAGCGATTTTTTTTCCGGGGGGCGGATTTTGCGGGTAAGAGATCCAAAATGAAATGTAGAAAAAGACAACTCATCATCAAGAACAATATCAGAGGGTGGATCAAAAACAGAGGAAAAGTGTTCTGCAAACAAATTTACAATTTCATCCTGCCTAGATGCCGACTTGGAACCATAAGGCATAACGTTGGGTATAGCGGAGCCGGCATGCAAATAATTAAAGTAATTCCAGAAACTCTTCACATTTGACCTCAAAGTAGATTGAACTCCACCAACCCAAATCTTAAACAGAGCACAAGACCTCATTTTACATTTTCTTCTAAGATCCGAGTATAAATTGTAGTCTAGTATTAGGTAAGAGGATTTGTATCTGGCATGAGCGAAATTTTTATCCTTGACCATCCTTATCAGGTCCCTGTCAAACCATTTCGGAAATGAACTGACTATTTCCCTAGTTGGTGGTACATATAATGATACTGCGGTTTCAAGGGAACTTGCGGGATTTATTTATTTATTTATTTATTTATTTATTGATACGGCCGAAGCCATTTTACAAAGAAGGAAAATAATTCGAGATTTCACCCGTAAGAAAGAAACTTAAGATAAATAGTACAAATGAGATACTGGTGCACAAAGAAAAGTAATAATATTAACATAATATGTGATAAAATGACAATGAAGAAAAGGAAACTTGAGTTTCCGCAAATCCCGCCAGTTCCCGCAAAATCCCGCAAATCTCGCAAGTTCCCGCAAAATCCCGCAAGTTTCCGCAAATCCCGCAAGTTCCCGCAAAATCCGGCATAAACCGTTGTGTCAAGAATTTGCAGAGTTTTTTATAACTGAACACGATGGCAAAGTCAGAATAATTGCGATATCTCATTCTGTTATCAGATTAGAGCAGACTTAACATGAAGATTATATCAAGTATCAACCAAATCTTCAAAATGGTCCAGTTTGGGAACGGAATAAGATTTAAAGTTGAATGAATATATATAGTTGAATTGTTCAAATCAAAACCCAACATTGAATCGTGGGTCGGTTGTAAAACATAAAACCCCTAAAATAATAATATCTTAGCTCTGGTTGTGGATCGTTCAAGTTTCATATTCGTGTTGCTGCTGTTCTCTAGGGATGAGTCAGCAACTCTTTAGTCGATTTCGCCTACTTTGCAGAAGCCATTAAAAACCTTTAAAATAACAGGTCACTTGACAGACTGTTTCATTTTAGAAATTGATAGGCAATTTTTCCCCCTAAAAATCCCAAAACCTCCCGTTGGAGTGGCCCGTTTGCAGAACGTAAAACCCACGATTTTTGACCACAAATCGCGAATAACTCGAGAACCGTTGGGAAAAGTGACAAAGTGTGTTTGTTACACTCATTTGAAAGCCCATTACATTTCGTATCGATCCCTAAATAAGCACCACTCTACGACAAGGTTTCTGACCACCGTTCAACTTTGATACTTTCGGAAATTAGTAGATGTTGGATTTATTCACGTATTTTTGGCTGTGGATTAGCCAAATAAATTGAGATTTAGTTCAAAATCAAAGTTCGTAACGGCCGTTTTAGGACCAACCGCACCAATTTCGATTAATCGATATTTACATGTATATTGTACAATTTCAATATATTTAGTGTCCCGGATTTCTGTCGCCCTTGGTTTGGCAACCCAATCCCTAAATCGGTGTGAATCTGATGATCAGCTGTGACACAAATTCATGTCGATACATGTCGAATAAACTGACCATTTTGAAGACTTAATTAATATTCGCGTGTTTTCATGGATAATTCGGTCGGATCGGTGAAGGATCACTCAGAGGTTTTTGGGTCAGAGAGAGCGATTGCTCGATGGTGACACCTCCTTCTCCCCCCCCCCCCCCCCGTCCACCCGAAACTATTTTCCCCCTCGACCACGAAGGCACCCACCACTAGGGATGGGACATCGATATCGATAACATCTAAATAACGATGTTTGTTGTCGATTTCGATGTTTTAGCATCGATGTTTCACGTTCGATAACATCGAAATATATCGATGCTATGCTTGATTAAAAAAAAAAAAAAAAAGGTTCATAGGAAAAATGAAAGTTTGCAATTAAATTAAAAATAAAAACTTTTCGTCAAGAGAATGGAGAGAACCAGTTTTTTCAACTTTTCCCCCTTTATCCTGTTTCTAGTATCTGTTAATTTTTTTTTTTTTTTTTTTAAATATAAATTTATTCATTTATTTAGATAGGTGTTACAATAAAAAAGGGACATAAATCAGGAAATGAAAGAAAGAAAGAAAGAAAGAAAGAAAGAAAGAAAGAAATTCTATTTGTTGTTTCGAGGCAACAATGGCCTATTACAACAAAGTGGATCGCAGACCCAATATACAATATTAACAAAAATCAGACAAAAGCAGCACCTTCATAGCCGATAAACTAAACATAATTTTCTACATTTGATGCATGCAAGCATAATAGTAAAGTTATGGACGTAAACAATTTATCCCCAGTATTTTAAAGTAATACAAATCAAACAGATAGAGATTTAGTCAGTATTAAAGTAATACAAATCAAACAAATAGAATTTAGTCAGTATTAAAGTTATACAAATCAAACAAATCAAAAATTCAAAAATTAGAGATTTAGTCAGACAGACCAGCGTCATTCATGAGCTCTTCCACAAACGTTCTATACTTCAGAAAGCAAATGGTGAAATTAAATAGCATGTACACATTTTCTTTGCAGACAGCCCCGAATAACAAATTGTTCACAAAGTCCATAGTGACCCTAGACGAGGCAAAATTCTGCATTCTTGTAGTATATATATATATATATATTTTTTTTTTAAATGCATTTATTGACAAAAACAAAAATAGGTATTTACACTCTTTGAAAATAAATCATAAATGCTACAACCCCTGTAAGAAAACTTGTGTAGGGGTTGGAGTAGAGTAACAGAAAATAAATAATCATAACTTGCAGAAAAATAAATAAATAATTAAATTACAAAATCCAAGACCACGTAATGGAATAAACATAATTTCCATTGTTACCATTGATAAAACGATTATCAAGTTTATTCGTTGATCCCTATTACACTCTCACTTTTCTTTTTAATGTAGCTTTAAACCTCTGCAAACTCATTTGTGGGACCTGGTCTGCAAATCCTTGACTATTAAACTTGGTTGCGCCCCAATAGTCAAAACTTCTCTGACCTGCTGTAGTCAACCGTCTAGGAATTTCAACTTGTATTTTATCCGTCGCTCGGGTAATACTTTTATTTCTTTTAAGTTTTCCTGTTTGTATTAGTTTGTAGATGATGGCTAGGGTAGTTTTTTCTAATAGGTTTTTGAATGTTAATATTTGAGATTCCTTGAATAATTGATTTGATGGGTATCTGTGCGGTTTGTTGAATAAAATTTTTATTAATAATTTTTGTGTGGTAAGTAAATTTTTTATTTTATTTGAGTGAGCATTCCCCCACGCAACTATTCCATAATTTAACTGTGATTGCACCAGAGCATTGTAGATCATTAATTTAGTTTTATTGTTTTATATGTTCAATGGTTTCAGGTTTCTTGTCATTGCACAAAAAACATATTTTGCTATGGTCGATGGAGTAAAAGGAGCCTCTATAGAAGATACGGAGTTGCTTACTATTCTTCAAACGCAACTGGGCCACTACTCTTTTTACGTCAATAGGAATAGCCCACGTGAAATAGCCCTCCAGGGATGAGTAGCCCTGGATATACTCTTGGTAGTCAGTGCTATAGGTTGAACATATTATTCTCTCGTAGTCTTCGTAAGCACATTTTGTCGTAAAACTATTTAGTATGCATCGTTTAAATTTTTTTACTTCACCAGCATTTTGCCCCTTCCAAAGGTCCTTATAGCCCAAATCCCATAGGATAGTCTTTAGTTGAGATGCCCAGTTGTATTTGTGCCCATCTACCCCTCTATCAATTGTGGTTAAGAGCTGCTCGTAACAAATACGCGGGTATCTATGTTTCGGCATACGCAGGACAGCTTCCCACCAACCTAAGGCCCTATCTAGAATCAATACCCCCAATTTGGCCCTACCTGTCTCTGCTCGGAGCATGTAACGAGGCGTACTGTAAGGCAATGTTAAGAGACTTTTGATTATTTTTGACTGAACCATTTCCATGTCTTCAAAGTACCGCAGACCCCATATCTCCGAGCCATAAAGCAGCACTGAACAAACCATCGAATCGATAAGTCTGTTCAGGACTCTGAACACCTAGCACTAGGTTTATTTATACAACATGTTAGTCTTCAGATAATATAATCCTGCCGGGACTTGTGAGTGGCGTGATCTAGACAATTCGCGAGTGATTGGTGGAAATCGGGAAGTGGGGTCGTGACGTTACCCACCCGTCGTCGTCATCAAGTGGTAGGATCGTCATTCTCTACTCAATCCTCTCGTAATACACCTTAACATCTTAAAGATTCGGGTCATCAGAATCCCACCTGACAAACTGATTATTTCATTATCCGCTCGAGGGTATCATCTACGGGTCACCAGAATCCCGAACACCGCCTTTTGTCTGACGACGTCTGGATCCAGCTCAGCCGTGGTCCAGCCGTATTCCGGACTTGTGGAAACTCGAGAACGCCACGTTTCGTCTTCTCCGGAGCTCGTCGGTTACGACTCAATCTTCCGACTCGCAATTCTACGTTCGAATCCCGGTCAGAACTTTCCTTTATACCTATCTTTTCATCGAACCTGATTATTTTTAATAATAATTATTACCTCGTAATTATTTACGAAAGCCGCTATTTATGTTCATCATTTTCAAGGAGCTCCTTCTAGGGATCATAATTTTTTTTCCGCAATTTCATTTATTTCGATTCTTCCTTTTTTAGTTTATTACACTCAGCACAGTTTGAGATCAGTGTTTTATTATTTAACCCTTACTCAAACGCACATTATTTGGTAGCAGAGCGTGGTTGTTTATTATCTTATTAATCAACCAAATTTTAATTCAATTTAAATTCAAATTTATTTCTAAAACCTGAAGTTCAAGGTTTCCAATTTGAAAGGACTTTCAAATTATAATTATTCACATATGCGATTTTGCATCAAGTTGACCTATTTAATCGATCTATAGGCAACTTCTATCAACTTATATTAATTTGATAAATTCTTGTTAGTTTCTAAGAATTTTTCCATTTCACATTTTTTGTGTATGTGTATATTTAGGACAATTCTCTTTTCATTGTCATTAATCCTGGGTCCAACGTTCCATTCCCAATTTCCTTTCGTTACAAATTACCAACAACCTTTCAATTTTGAACTTTGCAATTTATCCTTTCACTTCCAATAATGGCCTTATCATTTGACGATGTCGTCCGCTCGTTGAAGAAACGTTGGGAAGCTGCGAGTCACGAGGTAATTACCATTGATACTCTAGGCCAAAATGCTCTTCAGGACAAAAATAAAATGGTCATGTTTAAAGGCGTCTTTCGTACTCTGGAAAAATATTACTCTAAAACCGAGGAGTTATGGGATAAACTTCAAGAAACGTACGATTCAAATTCTACATCTGCTGATTTTCCTTCACAATCCGAAAGGGATGAATGGAAACGAATTAGGAATTGCTATCGTCAGGCTCAAATAAATTTCGTTAAAATTGAACAGATTGAACGAAATGAAACTTCCGCACTTAATCCTGTCTCTCAATCCAGTACGATGCCAGCCAATATTACGCTTAGTGACTCTCGTACGTCGTCGCATTTACCTACAATAACGATTCCTAAATTTGATGGTACGTTTTCTCACTGGCCAAAATTTCGTGATACCTTTTCCTCGATTGTTGATCGCGATGAACATTTATCGGACATGGAAAAGTTTCATTACTTAACATCTTCACTCAGTGGTAATGCAGCATCGATAATCAGCTCGTTTTCTCTCGAAGAACAAAATTATAAATCAGCTTGGAAGGCCTTGACTGATGTCTACGAAAATAAAAGATTGTTAGCAAATTCATATTTGACTCAGCTGCTACAATTCAAACCTCATCAAGGGAAAGCAAACGTTGGATCTCTAATGCAATTTTTATCAAAAATTGCTGACACCATTTCATCACTCAAATTATTACAAATTCCTAATCTCGAAGAATTTGTGCTATTCTATTTAGCTTTCAGATGTTTGGACTCGCACACTAAAGAACAGTTCGAACTTTCAAACAAGGGTGTTTCATTTCCCACATTTGACGATTTAATTAAATATGTTCGAAACAAATGTACTGCTTTGCAATTGTCTGAAGGTAGTTTCGATTTTCAAAATACCGAACCTTCTTGCAAATCATCTTCAGATAATAAAGGAAGGTTTTCAAATTCAATAAACAAATCGAATAATAATCGAAGTAAACCTGTCCTTATGGCAAATGAAACGAAGGGAAATGTAAAAAACTCCACTAATAATAAACAGGACTTGAAGTGTTATCTCTGTTCGCAGCCGCATTCCTTACGAGATTGTTCTGTTTTTAATTCGCTCAGGCCAGAAGATCGTGTTTATAGATTGAAATATTACAAAGGTTGTAAAAACTGTTTAAACTCAAACCATACAACTCTGAATTGTCGTTCCAAATGGCATTGCCGATTTTGTCCGAATAGACATAATTCTATGCTACATTTGCATTCTAACTCAGGCCAAACTAATACAACTTCTGTACCTACTACTTCCAAATCTACTTCAGAGAATTCAGAGTCTGTTGTAGGTCATACCTCAACAAGTTATGACGATCAAATCCAAACTGTTCTTGGTACAGCACTTGTACAATTTATGGATAGTAGGGGCCAATATCAGACATTCCGAGCTGTTATTGATAGCGGAAGTCAACATTCGTTTATGACAACCAGATGTATCAATAAACTTGGTTTGAGTATGCAAAGGTACACTAAGAAGATTTCTTCGATTGGCGGTTCCTTATTTGAAGGTGCAAAAGGCAAAGCATATTGCACTTTGTGTTCTGCTGACGGTTCATCCAAATTTTCGACTGATGCTATAGTTGTGAAAAATATCACAAACTATTTACCTATTTCACCCGTGCCGTACGATATCTGGCGATACTATGTGAATTTCTCACTCGCCGACCCTAAATTTTGGGAGCCTGCTCCCATAGACTTTCTTCTCGGAGTCGATCTCTACGGAGACGTTATGTTGGGGAGTATCGAAACGGTTCGAGATGATTTTCCAAAACTTTTTGCATCAGTGTTTGGCCATGTAGTGATGGGCAAATTTGTCGAACCTTCAACTAACCTGTTCAGCACTTGTATATTTTCACCATCTGCAGCAGAACCGGATGCTTCATTCCAACTTTCTAAATTTTGGGAACTAGAAGAGGTTCCATCACTTCCAAAAACCCTCGAACCCGAGGATGCTAAAGCAGAGGAGTTTTTTCAAAATTCTCATTATCGTACTAATGAGGGTAGGTACGTAGTTCGATTACCTTTCAAAGAGCCAAATTTAGAGTTTCCCTCTTCCTATTTCATCGCAAAGCATCGTTTGGTAAATCTTGAAACCAAACTGAAGAAAACTCCTCAACTCTCTGCTCAGTATCATGATTTCATGGCAGAATATTTGAGTCTCGGTCATATGCAACCCGCGGTTGAAGATTCAAAGTTTATGATACCGCATCATTGCGTTTCTAAGGAGGATCGCGGTGAAATTAAAATACGTGTAGTATTTGACGGGTCTGTTAAAACTTCTCAAGGATCACTAAATGATCATTTACTAGTAGGTCCAGCTCTACAAAATGACCTCCGAGATCTACTATTGAATTTTCGAGCACATGAAATTGTTTTTGTTGCTGATGCAGTCAAAATGTATCGGCAAATACTTATAGATCCTCAGGACTGGCCATACCAGCAAATATTATGGCGGTTTGATGAGGCAGAAGCAATTCAGCGTTACAATCTATGTACTGTTACATATGGTCTTTCGTGTGCCCCATTTCTCGCTCTTCGTACCCTTCAGCAGCTCCGACATGACGAAGGCGATAAATTTCCTAAAGCATCTCAGGTTCTGCTTCGTGATATTTACATCGACGATTTCGTTACTGGAGCATCTACAATTGAAGACGCTCTAATATTACAGCGTCAAGTTATTGATTTAATGCATAAAGGAGGCTTCGATTTAGGAAAATGGGCATCGAACCGTCCTGAACTTTTACAATCAGTTCAGAGTCCATCCCGTTCGACTTCAGATATTTCCTGGGACAACAAAGATGATCCCTCTATCAAAGTTTTGGGTCTTAAATGGGATCCTTCAACTGACTGTTTTCTCTACAATGTACATCCTCCTCCAACAGTTCTTTCAAAACGAGGTATTCTCTCTACAGCTGCTCGAGTATTTGATCCTCTAGGCTTCATATCACCTTCCGTGTTTTTAATGAAGTCTTTCATTCAACAATTATGGAAATTAGGCCTCGACTGGGATGATGATATCCCTCCATCACTTGCAAATGAATGGGAGCAACTTCTTCAAGAGTTGGAATGGCTCAGTAAAATTAAAATTCCTCGCTTTGTCGTTTCAAAACCTCCCTTCCAATATCAAATAGTCGGCTTCTGTGACGCATCAATGAAAGGTTATTGTGGAGTGTTGTACATCAGAACCATCACTGAAACTGGAATTATGACTCAACTTCTTAGCGCTAAAACCAAACTTGCTCCGGTGAAATCTATATCAATTCCTCGATTGGAACTGTGTGGGGCCTATTTACTCGCAAAGCTTTATGCATCAATCAAAGGTTTTTTATCCCTCCTGCCTTCGAGTGATCATCCACCTAGATTTTTTTCCGATTCAACCATCGTTTTAGGTTGGCTCAAAACTCCCACCTATCGACTAAAAACGTTTGTTGGAAACAGAGTTTCTCAGATCGCAGAACTCACGGATTTATCTCGATGGAGCCATGTAGACACTCATAATAACCCAGGCGATTGTGGTTCGAGAGGGTGTCTACCCAAAGATCTGATTCAACACCCGATATGGTGGTCAGGTCCTCCGTGGTTGTGCCAACCGGAACACACATGGTCTTCGACTGATATTTCTCCTCCTCACATCCTTCCGGAGATGAAGTCTGAGGAAATTTCGGTATTAATCAGTGCAAAAACCGGTCTTCAAGAATGCATGAATTGGATGGCTCGCATTTCGTCGTATGAGAAGCTAATTCGCATCGTTGCTATTCTAAATCGAGCTATGGTCAACCGATATCACCAAAAGAAACCTTCATTTCGCTGTATATCTAGCGCTGAATTTAAAGAGGCTGAATTTCTTTGTATAAAGGCGATTCAACGATATTTCTTTTTCGATGGATGTTTCCCTGATATATCCAAGATATCCAATAAATTTTCAAGCCTTAACCCGTTTCTTGATGTCAACGGTATAGTGAGGGTTGGAGGAAGACTCTCAAATTCCAAACTTCCTGAATATAGGAAGCATCAAATATTGTTGCCCTCTCAAGCTCACTTCTCAAGCATACTTGTGGATCATTACCACAAAATATTTCTCCATCCTGGTCCAAATCTTCAGCAAGCATTAATTCAAATGCGCTTTTGGATTCCAGCTGCAAGAAAACTCATTCGACACCGAACATTCATGTGTCTGAAATGTTACAAATCACGAGCAAAGTGTATTTGTCCTATGATGGGTGATCTACCTACGTACAGAGTGGAAGGAGGTCGAGCCTTTCTACATGTAGGTGTGGATTTCGCGGGACCCTTCACAATAAGGGACTCTCACCGTCGTAAAGCTCCCCAAAGTAAAGCCTATCTCTGTTTGTTCATCTGTATGACTACCAAAGCGCTTCATTTGGAAATCGTTTCCAACCAGTCTACGGATGCTTTTCTTGCAGCCTTTTCTCGTCTTATTTCACGTCGAGGCTATCCCACCGATGCATATTCTGACTGTGGGTCCAATTTCAAGGGCGCAGCTAGAGAACTACGAGAATTTGTGCACCTTTTTCGAGAGGAGCGCTCCGAACACGCTCTTGAAATATTTTCTTCTTTAAGGGGTATCAAGTGGCACTTTAATCCACCGTATTCGCCTCATTTTGGCGGGCTCTGGGAGGCCGGTGTCAAAGCTGTGAAAAGGCATTTGTACCTCGCAGCTGGAAATGCGGTGCTCACTTTTGAAGAGCTTGGCACTTTATTTTGTAAAATAGAGTCCATCCTCAACTCCAGACCTTTATGTCCCCTTTCAACGGATCCATCGGAATCCGATTATCTTACACCGGGTCACTTTCTTATCGGATCTCATCTGAGCACCAATCCAGAGCCTTCGTTACTTGACATCCAGGATAATCGTCTCAGCAGATGGCAGTACATCAAGAAAATGTCAGAACAAATATGGCGAAGATGGCACCTCGAGTACTTGGCTACGCTTCAAGCCCGCAATAAATGGAGGAAGCCCACTGACAATGTTCACGTTGGAGACCTTGTTCTCATTAAATCGCCAGATACTCCAGTCTTGCAATGGCCAACTGCTAAAGTACTTGAGGTACACCCAGGACTCGATGGAGCAGTTCGCGTCGTCACCTTGAAGACCGCCAAATCCACATTCAAGAGGACCGTGGCCAATTTAATTCCTTTACTTCCTCTCAATCAACCCCTCCAACCTCTTTCTTCCTAATTCTTATTTTTACAATTTAAACCAAATTTGCTGCGCAAATTTTGGGCCCGAGTATGTTCAGGACTCTGAACACCTAGCACTAGGTTTATTTACACAACATGTTAGTCTTCAGATAATATAATCCTGCCGGGACTTGTGAGTGGCGTGATCTAGACAATTCGCGAGTGATTGGTGGAAATCGGGAAGTGGGGTCGTGACGTTACCCACCCGTCGTCGTCATCAAGTGGTAGGATCGTCATTCTCTACTCAATCCTCTCGTAATACACCTTAACATCTTAAAGATTCGGGTCATCAGAATCCCACCTGACAAACTGATTATTTCATTATCCGCTCGAGGGTATCATCTACGGGTCACCAGAATCCCGAACACCGCCTTTTGTCTGACGACGTCTGGATCCAGCTCAGCCGTGGTCCAGCCGTATTCCGGACTTGTGGAAACTCGAGAACGCCACGTTTCGTCTTCTCCGGAGCTCGTCGGTTACGACTCAATCTTCCGACTCGCAATTCTACGTTCGAATCCCGGTCAGAACTTTCCTTTATACCTATCTTTTCATCGAACCTGATTATTTTTAATAATAATTATTACCTCGTAATTATTTACGAAAGCCGCTATTTATGTTCATCATTTTCAAGGAGCTCCTTCTAGGGATCATAATTTTTTTTCCGTAATTTCATTTATTTCGATTCTTCCTTTTTTAGTTTATTACACTCAGCACAGTTTGAGATCAGTGTTTTATTATTTAACCCTTACTCAAACGCACAAAGTCGGCACGTCGCCTCCCAACTTACACACTTGCCCTTTACCAAAATTTCCCGGACACTGCCCCAGGCTCGCAACCCTTTAGCTTTAAACCGATCTTTGGCTTTGGCATACACCCCTGAAGAGGAAAAATTCTCTCCCAGGTAAGTGTATTCCTTGACGAACTCAATTGGCCCACTTGATAGATGAACAACATTGTCCTGCTTCTTACTTTTACCTTTTTGGAAACATAGCACTTTTGTCTTGTCGGGATTTATGACTAGACCCAATGACCTTGAATATTCATCTAAAGCCTGCATTTTCTTTTCGATATCTCCTTTACTATCTCCAAAAATAACTATATCGTCCGCAAACATAAGCAGCAGAAGGTCATTTCGTCCGTCCACGTTTACACCTCCCAGATCCCGTTCCCTTATATAGTTTTCCAAGCTACTTAAATACAAGGAGAACAAGAGCGGGCTAACGGAATCACCCTGCAAGACTCCTTCCGTTATGCCATGAAAGTTGGTGAATTCATTTTTTACCCCCTTTTCCCCCTTTATCCTGTTTCTAGTATCTGTTAAATTTTTTTTTTTTTTTAAATATAAATTTATGCATTTATTTAGATAGGTGTTACAATAAAAAAGGGACATAAATCAGGAAATGCTCCTCCCCACAATAAACTTGTGCTATGGGGAAATGTTCCCGTACTGAGAAAATAACCGTTCTGACGGTACTGAAGTTGAGATGCTTGCGAGATATTTGAAGGCAATCTTGCTGAGCTCGGGAAACGTATCAGCTGACTGACGCCTGTAGTCAATGGAGTTTCTGCTGACGTTTGCTGATGTATTCAGCAATTTTGAAAAACCGCCACCACTTGCTAGGAGGCATTTTGAGATTTCAACACCAAACAAATTTAAAGAGTACCTAATAAGAATAACTAAGCGTTCGTTCATACACAAGTACTGAAAACAACTGTGTCAAAGAGAACTGTGACTGAATCAATATCATACCAAGCGACAAAGAAAAACTCTGCAAATTCTTGACACAACGGTTTATTATCTTCCTTGTGCAGATCACCCTTCTGTCTATACCAGACTGTGTTGCAAATCGGCACAATACCATATTCTCACCGTACTCATACAATACCATACGAATTTCTTTCCTATCATACCATACTGTACTATACCAAATCATACATACAATAATATACCATACCATACTCATACCATGTCATACAAACCGAGTGAATATTGAAATGTCATCCATTTCTGACCTATATTTAAAATTTCAAGTATCTAGCTCATCATCAAAATTCAATTTGTTTAAACAAATAGGTATTATTTAAACAATTTTACAGACAAGAAACCGAGTGAATATTGCATTGTGATCTAGTTCTGAACTATTTTTAAAATTTCAAGTCAATAGCTCATCATCAAAATTTAATTTGTATTATTACAAAAAGGTATTATTTAAACAATTTTACAGATGAGAAACCGAGTGAATATTGCAATGTGGTCTATCCCCGACTCACGGTTAAAATTTCAAGACTGTAGTTTACCGGGAAGATGAAAAAAGGTAGTTTTATTCTGGGCGTCTGGGGGTTGGGTCACATTGTTGTGGGGTTAAGCCAGTTAGTTATAATCATCTGGAGTTGGTTGCTAGGAAGCAAGTAAACGGACGGGGCATTTTGAATAGTTCACATTGTATCACGGTCATTCATTCAAATTATACAGTTCAATACTTACGCTTACAAGCTATTTCACTTCTACTTTAACGTAGTACATAACATGGTGTCAGAAGTTTCGAACTATGCCTCCTAAGCGGTCAAAAATCCAAAAAGGAGGGAAGGTGTGGAGGGATCGGTCAAGTTCAGAAGACTCGCTATCTCCGAAGTCCCGCGACATGGACCATTTTGTTTTTTCGAAGCCTCCACTGAAAGGTTTTTTCAGCCCGGATAACCGCTTGCCTTGGAACTCCTGGATTCGACGCTTTGAACGTTACCGAATAACGTCAAGATTGGTTCATGCTAGAGACGATGTCCAGGTGAGCACTCTTTTACTTTGTATGGGCGATGAAGCAGAGGACTTATTGGACTCATTCAATCTTAGTACTCCAACGTATGAGCAGGTGACAGAGCACTTCAATAACTTTTTTGCTAAGCAAGTTAATATTATTTATGAACGAGCTCAGTTTAACAAAAGATGCCAGCTCGAGAATGAATCCGCTGAATCATTTATTCTAAATTTATACAAGCTTGTAAAATCGTGCAATTACGGTCCTCTGAAGGATGAACTGTTAAGAGACCGTCTGGTGATAGGCGTTAGGGACCAACGTCTATCGGAAACTCTTCAAATGGATCCCAACTTGACTCTCGCAACGGCTATAACCCAAATTAAAATTCATGAATCAGTCAAAAGCCAACAGCCGTCTCTACGTCGAAATAATTTTAACACACACTTTGAAGGGTTAGCCGTGTCAAAAGGGAATGCCAGACCTCAGTCCAAGCAGCAGTCGTCGTCATTTAAATGTTATCGTTGCGGTGACACAACTCCACATAAGATGGAAAGTTGCAGGGCTCGTTTTTCCAAGTGTAAATTCTGTAATATCCTTGGACACTTCGAATCTTGCTGTAAGAAGAAGAAGATGAAAGCTGTAAATGACATAGCTGAGGTTTCTGATGCTGAAACTGAAGGGGTTGTCCTTGACACTTTAGATTACCATGCCCTTGTGGTGCATAATAAACAGTTCACGCCTCCTTTCATGGTGTCACTGTTAGTTGAAGACCACCCAATCTCGTTTAAAATTGACACCGGGGCTGATATTACCTGCATGCCCACAAAGATTTGGAGGGAGTTAGGCCAACCCCGACTCCAAGCGTTTTCTGGTACAATTGAACACGCTGGCAGGGGATCCCTACACTGTGATGGCTCATTCACTGTCAACTTATCCACATCATCCGGCAGTCAATGCAAAGACTCGATTTTCATTATCCGAAATTTAAAGCAACCTTTGCTTGGTCGATCAGCTACTATTGCATTGTCCTTGCTGTCATACGTTCCACCAACCTCTCCTCTGGCAGTACAACATATCTCCAGGGAAGATAAATACAAATATAGTCCCCGGTTTTCGCATAACCCTGGTAGCCTCAAACGCAAACCGTATGTTATCAAACACAAACAAGATACAGTCCCTTACGCCATAGCTGCTCCTCGAAAGCTACCCGTTCCCGTTAAGCCGAAAGTCCATCGCTCTCTACATCGAGATCCTTTGCTACCAACCCCTTTCCCTAGCTTACCGTGGTCAATGATTGGTTGTGATTTGATGTATGTTCAAAATTCGAACTACCTCGTTATTCAAGACTATTTTTCAAGATTTCTGGAGGTGTTTAAATTGAACTCTACAACATCTGCAGTCATCATATCCCTCTTACAGACAGTTTTCTCTCGCTATGGCGTACCTCATGTTGTTCGGCATGACAATGGATCACAGTTTGATTGTCAGGAATTCCGGAATTTTTCTGAGAAGTGGGGTTTCCAATCTGTGTCAAGCAGCCCTAGCTACCCCCACTCAAATGGTCAAGCGGAATCGGCAGTTCACACGGCCAAACGATTGGTACTAAAGTGTGCTAAGTACAAAGAAGGTCTCATGATGTACAATGCCACTCCATCACACAACGGGTACTCTCCAGCTGAGTTATTGATGGGAAGACGCCTCAGAACTACCTTGCCCGAAGGATTAGAAGAAACCAATCTCATCTGATTCGTCTTCCTTCCACACCAGACCCATCGGAGGACTCACTGGCTCAAGAGGCACAACGAAGACTAAGGAGAGACATTCGAACTCCGGAGCGGCTCAATTTATGAGGGGAGGATGTTGTGGGGTTAAGCCAGTTAGTTATAATCATCTGGAGTTGGTTGCTAGGAAGCAAGTAAACGGACGGGGCATTTTGAATAGTTCACATTGTATCACGGTCATTCATTCAAATTATACAGTTCAATACTTACGCTTACAAGCTATTTCACTTCTACTTTAACGTAGTACATAACACACATAACGGCCGTTTTCGACGCGAAAGTTTAGTGTTTCTCCTAAACCTTTGCGCGCTCACTGTGAACGAACGGCTGGTCGCACAAAAATCCAATTGGTAATTTTTCAGGTCATTCAAAAAGGAACTAAACATTACACGGTTCAGTTGAATATTTTGAGATATGACATCGTCGAACTTTTAAATTTCGTTTTGAACCCCTTCCCCTTGACCTAGGGTTATGAAAAGTTTCGAGGACCATTGTGGGGTTGGTCGAAACCCATAAAAAAAATTTCGTAATTTTAACTCAACGCTAACTGGGCAAAGTGGCGCGGACGGCGTACGGCGTACGGTGGACGGACGGATTTTTTTTTATTCGATTTCCTGAATCTACGTATCTTGAAACGTAAACCAACAAATTTTGAGGGGGGGGGGTTAAAAATTTTTTTTCTTTGGGCGATTCCAATGGTTCATTATCGAAGATAATAAACCAAAAGAGACAAACGGGGCAAAGAGACAGAGCGATTACTTACTTCTGATATGAACATCGATATTGATATAGATATCGATGGTTCCTGAATATCGTCCGATATTATATCGGTATCGATGTTGCCTACCGATGTTTACATCGACATCGAATATCGATGTTTTCTTTCGATGTCCCATCCCTACCCACCACACTATTCCTCCACTCCTCACGACCAGAAGGAACTTGAATTAAAAGGAAAACACCGGCTGATGGTGGTGGTGGAGTGTGTGTGTGTGGTGGGGGGAGGGGGGGGGGGAATTCGAGTGCCGTCGAAGGCGGAGGAGGTCGTCGTCTCGCGCTGTCAGTTGATCAGAATGAGAGGCGGCGGTGGAGGCGGCTGTGGAGGAGGGTGTGGTCTGTGGACGGCGTTTTATCAGACGAGACCACGTGCTCACGCGGTGAAGATGTGGAGTGGAGAACTATAAAGAGGTTGTGCCTCCTGACCACAATCCGCCTCCTTCTGCTCCCTGTCATCCTCTTCCCGTCCCCCTCACCTTCATCCTCCTCGACACACTCCCACGCTACGCCCCTCCACCCTCGTCCCTCCACCCTTCTCCCTCCTCCCACTCACCGTCTTCTCCTTTTTCGCCCAAAACTCCCCTCGGATTGGGGTCAAGGAAAATCGATATTTGCGCACCTCTTGCTCTTCTGTCAACTCATTCAAAACCTTCGTTACCCACATCACGTATTAACCAATTGGGTTCTACGTCATCTTCGATGTCAAATAAAATCTAAAATAAAAAAGTAAAAAAAAAAAAATGTATAATAATAATAATAATAAATTTAAAAAATAAAAATAAACAAATAAAATAAAATGTAAAAAACCCCGATGCGTTGCCGTTGGTGGTGGTGTCTAACCGTCAGTGCTTTGTGTTCATGATGGTATATTTGGGTAATTCTCTCGAAATCGGTACTTTTCAGGATGGAAATGTTGAGTACAATTACTCAATTTTTTTTTGCGGTTTTCCAGTCAGAATCTATTTGTCATAAGACCAATAAAAAGTAGTGAAAATTCTGTTCATAGAAATTTTTGTGTTGGTAGATACGCCATGTTGACCGAAATGTCATTATGAGGGAGGGAGATTGGTGATGAGGGAGAGAGAAACAACCCTGGACAAATTAACGAATTTATTCAGCTGCCAGAACGAGTGAATATTCGTTCAAAAACGAGTGAATAATTACCTTATTAGTCAAATTACAAAATGGCAGTACATGTCTTAAAATAGTCCATTATGATTCCTTCTAGCAGAACTTTTTTTTATGGGCATCAATACGAGCGCGCCGTAGTGGCGCCTGCTACTCCAGTGGATTCCGAAAGAAATATGTAGCTGACATCAACAAGGTCCAAGTTTGGGAAATCCCCGGTAGGTAGAGCTACTTGTATCCCAGTATGGAAATTAGCCCGACTTGCCGCCGTTTGATTCACACTTATGTTGAGGATTTTTTATCAGCCCTACTTTTGAGAATTTATTGTCAACGAACGGCTGGTCGTACGAGCTGATCGTACAACACTACGAATGCTCATTAAAAATTTTCTGAATTGAACTTCATTCAAATTTGTAAGACTTCAATGGAATTTTCCGAGATAAGACGTTTTCAAAATTCGCTTTGAATTATGGTACCCCCCCTTGGGTTCAGGTACGTTATCTTCTCTTAGTCGATTCCAATGGTTCATCATCGAAGATAAAAAACCAACATGGTTTAACTCTCCCAACTCCGGTGGTTTCCCGTTTCCTATCACCCTTTGGATCGGCTAAGGAATGTCAAATCGAACAATCGAATATCCGGTAGAGCTTCAAGAGGCGAGTAAAACATTTTTCGCTGTCGTTTGATCGATACGCCCAAACTATTTCTTCACCGCGGGAGATCGAGTCACCTACGTGAGATGAGTTATACGGGAGCCGAGGTACGATTTATTCCAGTTGCATAGGCCTCCATTCAGCCTTCCGCTGCATTTGTTTCGCCACTTCATTGATTCTGCAGAGCGCAACGGGAGGGAAACGAAGCTCGGAGTTGAAAAAAATCCCAACGCGATTCATAAGAAGGAGACTTGAAAAAACCACCACCAATTTTACCAATATGGTTTATTATTTTCTGTTCAGAATCTGAATCTGATCGTCCTTCTGATTATGTAGCGCAGTGTTCCGTATACAATACCCCCCAAAAACAACTCCGTTGTAAAAACTGGCCCGCCAAAATACCTCAGCCGCAAAAAGGAATGATATCCATTTTGCCCGCCAGCCACATATATAGGATGCTCAGTGCTTCGCACCTCGCTGTTGAGTGTGCGTAAAGAAACCTGATCCTCCTACCCCTAACCTCCACCGTCAATGTTTTCCCGTTCCCTGCCTCCTTCCCACAACCCCCTCTCACCCTTAGTCACCCTCGGTTTCACCTAATATGTTTCCTCTGTTACACCAGCAGGGAGCTTTACGCTTCTTTCAATGCTGTTGGCGGGAGCTTTTTGCCAGATGAACAAGCCTGAATTGAAGCATTACTTCATTACAGTTGTACCACCGCTGATTACTCGTGACCACCAGTAATAGTTATGTTAGCTTGTTCATCTGGCAAAAAGCTCCCGCCAACAGCATTGAAAGAAGCGTAAAGCTCCCTGCTGGTGTAACAGAGGAAACATATTAGGTGAAACCGAGGGTGACTAAGGGTGAGAGGGGGTTGTCGGAAGGAGACAGGGAACAGGAAAACATTGACGGTAGAGGTTAGGGGTAGGAGGATCAGGTTTCTTTATGCACACTCAGAAGCGAGGTGCGAAGCACTGAGCATCCTATATATGTGGCTGGCGGGCAAAATGGATATCATTCCTTTTTGCGGCTGAGGTTTTTTGGCGGGCCAGTTTTTACAACGGAGTTGTTTTTGGGGGGATATCACATCTTTTTGCATGGCTAGTTTTCGAGTGGTACTTATACAATACGGTTCAACAACTTATACAATACAAAAGTACCTACGAGGTAACTAGTAAATGTTTTCCTAAATGAAGTTTTATCCTAGTCAAAATTTAGTAAAAAATTAGTACGCCTACTAATTTGCCTTTTTGTTTCTTGTTTTTGTGACAAGAATAATTATTTTTTGGAAATTATTGTTTGTTATCTGAAATGTGTTTGAAAAATAAGTAGTTTTAAAATTTTTGCGAATTGGTTAAATATTAGTTTTAAAATTTTCGATTAATTAAAACAATCAACAATTTAAAAACAATTATTAAAATTTAATACAATAATTCTTATTATTAAATTTAAAAAAATAGAAAGAATTAGAAATTTGAATAAATTTGAATTAGAAATTTTTTGAAAATTGGTTGCATTTTTTCTTGGGGATTGTGCAAATTTTTGTTGTTGAGAATCATTACAATAATTGTAATTATTGGTGTCGAAGAGAAAGAGGAAAGAGAAAGTTTGCAACTGGTAAAACGCACGTTTTTATACCAAAAATCGCGAATAACTCGAGAACCGTTGAGAAAAGTGCCAAAGTGCGCTACCCTCATTCGAAAGCCCATAAAATTTCCTATCGATCCTTAAACAGGCGCCACTCTACGACAATTTTTCTGACCACCGTTCAACTTTGATGTTTTCGGAAATTAGCCAAATCAGTAGATGTGGAATTTATTCACGTATTTTTGGCTGTGTATTAGTCAAATCGATTGAGATTTAGTTCAAAATTATTGAGCATATTTTAGACAACCTAGCGGACATTTTAAGACCAACCGCACCAATTTTCATCAATATTTGCGGCAGTTGTTGTTGAAAATAGAAAAATCACCATAACTCCTTTATTTTCCCCTTTAAAAAGCATTTATTGATCTCAAATTAAACACTTCGAAAAGCTGAACACAACTAAAAAAGAAAATCTGAGAAAGCTTCAATTTTGAAGGAGTTATGACCATTTGAAATTCCTAAAAAACACTATTTCCCCCCTAATTGGGGGGGGGAAATGGGGGGAGGGAGAAAAAATGGTCAAAAGGCACTCCCTTGGAGCATAACAAACGTGTGTGCAAAATTTCAGCTCGATCCAATTTGTCTGCTGGGCTGTAGCCCCGTCAATGAACAAGAAGAAGAAGAAGAAGAACACGAAAAACGTGAAAAATAGTGGTTTTAAAATTGTTATACCCCCGACACCTGATGTTCCCAAGAGCTGAAATTTGTTTTACGTCCTCACGTGCCCCTGGAGAGTTGGTGTTCAAAAACTCTGCAAATTCTTGACACAACGGTTTATTATCTTCCTTGTGCAGATCACCCTTCTGTCTATACCAGACTGTATTGCAAATCGGCACCATACCATATTCTCACCGTACTCATACCATACCATACGAATTTCTTTCCTATCATACCATACTGTATTATACCAAATCATACATACAATAATATACCATACTCATACCATGTCATACAAACCGAGTGAATAATGAAATGTCATCCATTTCAGACCTATATTTAAAATTTCAAGTATCTAGCTCATCATCAACATTTAATTTGTTTAAACAAATAGGTATTATTTAAACAATTTTACAGACAAGAAACCGAGTGAATATTGCATTGTGATCCAGATCTGACCTATTTTTAAAATTTCAAGTCAATAGCTCATCATCAAAATTTAATTTGTATTATTACAAAAAGGTATTATTTAAACAATTTTACAGATGAGAAACCGAGTAAATATTGCAATGTGGTCTATCCCCGACTCACGGTTAAAATTTCTAGACTGTAGTTTACCGGGAAGATGAAAAAAGGTAGTTTTATTCTGGGTGTCTGGTGGTTGGGTCACATAACGGCCGTTTTCGGCGCGAAAGTTTAGTGTTTTTCCTAAACCTTTGCGCGCTCACTGTGAACGAACAGCTGGTCGCACAAAAATCCAATTGGTCTTAAAAGATTCGTAATTTTTCAGGTCATTCAGAAGTGAACTTTGTACGGCGTACGGCGGACGGACGAATTTTTTGGTTTATTATCTTCGATAATGAACCATTGGAATCGCCCAAAGAAAAAATTTTTTTAACCCCCCCTCAAAATTTGTTGGTTTACGTTTCAAGATACGTAGATTCAGAAAATCGAATAAAAAAACTCTGCAAATTCTTGACACAACGGTTTATCATCTTCCTTGTGCAGATCACCCTTCCGTCTATACCAGACTGTATTGCAAATCGGCACCATACTATATTCTCACCGTACACATACCATACCATACGAATTTCTTTCCTATCATACCATACTGTATTGTACCAAATCATACATACAATAATATACCATACTGTACGGACCCAATTATATCAGTAACTAACCTTTTATATAATGATGTCACACAATTGTAAATACTTCTTACTTTGTTTACTCTCAATAAAAGCATGACCAGAGTTACAGACGAAAACCGTTACCCCCGGCCAGTCACCTTAGGGCTTGGGGAAACCCCACACAAAGCAGCCCCCAAAAGGGTACGCCACTAAGGGAGAGGGAAACCCTATATAAACCCTTCGACAGCCAGGGGTAAGGCAAGTAGCCCGGTAGCTCTGGTCAAGGCATTATCAACCTCACTAGTAGTTCTTATTTATAACCTTCAACCCTCGGCGAATGGTATTGCGATACCGGTGTCCTGAGGTTTCTCCCTTGAATCTTTTAACCTTAGTTGTTAGCAAGTAATCCTAAATAACAATAGGAGAAAGCAAAGAATTGTAGGCTCATCTTCCAACAAGGATTCCGATCCCTACAACTGGTGACCCCAAACTTTGAATTCGCAACATTTTCTTCTAAATTCAAAAAAAAAAAAAAAAAAAAAAAAAAAAAAAAAAAAAAAAAAAAAAAAAATTTTTCCTCACTAAATTCACAAAATTTTTTTTTTTCTACGAACTCTTGACCCCAACCTTTGAATTTGCAAACTTTTTTTCCCAAGATTCAATTTTTTTCTTCTTGCTAAAACTTTGCTCGTCAGATTTTTCCTTTTTTTCAAACATGCCTGACGACTCTGGAGCTGCCGTGGTATCCGCGACTCAAACTAAGTTACCGGAGTTTTCGTTCAGTGAACCGGAGTTGTGGTTTTTCCAAGTGGACGCGGCCTTCGCTTCAGATCGCATCACCTCACAGACCACGAGGTTCTACAAGGTGATAGCTGCCCTACCGCTTGAAGTTGTGAAAGTGGTTACCGATATTTCTGCCGCAGGCCCTGCTCCTTATGATACGCTGCGTCAACGCCTTGTTGATATCTACGGGGAGAGCAACGATGCGCGGATCACCACCCTCCTGGGAGGACAGCAAAACGGTACACAGAAGCCTTCACTCATTTTGGCTACACTCAAGCACCTGGCCCCGCCTTCCATCCCAGTCGATATCCTCCGCATCCTATGGATCAAACGCCTACCACACCGCATCCAAGAGCTTCTAGCTACCATTCAAGACTCCGACCTAGACAAATTGGCTGTTGCAGCAGACAAGATTTTTGAGACCTCCTCGGCCGCCGTCTCTGCGGTTGCTGACCCCCTCGAACAACTCAGCAAACAAGTACGGCTCCTCACGACCCAGGTCGAACAACTTGCAGTACAAAAACCTCCCAGCCGGCCTCCCTCGCCGTTGAACCGCAAAAGGGTGAGCCCTGCTCTAGGGCCATGCTGGTACCACCGGAGGTGGGGGACAGCCGCTACCAAGTGCGTTCAACCTTGCGCGAACCAGGGAAACGCCGAGAAGTAGCGACGACGGCGGCAGTCACTACTACCTCCCCGGCAGACCGCTTATTCATCCGCTGCGACACCTTGGACATACCGTTTCTAATTGATAGTGGAGCTCAGGTTTCTATAATACCAAACTCCATCCTGAAACGACAGGCGTCTCACAGTGGATCGCTTCTTGCCGCCAACAATTCACCCCTCACCACATATGGCACTGCACACGTCACTCTTCACGTAGGGAGCCACCGCTTCCCCTGGGACTTCACAGTTGCGGACATTCCCCAGGCAATCATCGGAGCTGACTTTCTCAGCCACTACAACGTCCTGCCGGATCTCCGTAACAAGCGCCTGCTCTTGCCCGACACATGCGAGACACTTCCAGCACACATGGCTATGATACAAGAGGCGCCTTTGGTACATGACCTCATTGAGAGCTACGACCCCCCGCCTGCATACATTGACCCAGGAGTGTTTCACCACATTGAAACTAAGGGCCCTCCCGTGCATTCCAAGAGCAGACGTCTGCCTCCAGACAAACTACAGAAGGTAAAAGCAGAGTTCAAGACGCTGATTGACGCTGGCATCATCGAACCATCCAAATCTCCATGGTCCAGCCCTCTCCATGTTGTTGTAAAGCCCGACGGGAGTTTACGCCCATGTGGAGACTACCGTCAACTGAATACAAGGACGACGCCCGACAAGTATGCTGTACCCAACATCCGGGATTTTAATACGTTACTACATGGAGCAACTGTATTTACCACCTTGGACATCCAAAAGGCCTTCCACCACATCCCTGTCTACCCGCCAGACATCCCAAAAACGGCTATCATAACCCCTTTTGGACTATACCAATACAAACGCATGGGATTTGGACTTCGCAACGCCGCTCAGACATGGCAACGTTTTATGGACGTCATCCTCCGGGAGCTTCCATTTGTCTTTGCGTACCTTGATGATGTGTTGGTGTACTCATCTTCTGAATCAGAACACAGAGACCACGTCAGGAGAGTGCTAGAGGTGTTCCACAACCACGGGTTGCGTCTCCACAAGGAGAAGTGCCAGGTAGCAAAGCCGACTGTACGTTTCCTGGGCCACTCCATCTCAGCACAAGGTATAGCGCCACTTCCCGAGAGAGTAGACGCCATCACTAAGTACCCTTTACCTGGTACATTTGAACAGCTCCGCCGTTTCCTGGGTATGGTGAATTTTTATCGCCGATGTATGAAAAACGCAGCACATACACAACGACCACTTAACTCATTACTTCATGATACTAAGAAAAAGGATAAACGGCCTGTTCCCTGGACGCCTGAAGCGACCAAAGCGTTTGAGGACACGAAGCAGCTCTTAGCAGAGGCAACTCTCCTGTATCACCCCTCCAGAGACGGACCACTAGTGATACACAGTGATGCAAGCGACACGGGCATTGGGGCGGTCCTGCAACAACAAACCCCGTCTGGGGAGCTACAACCGCTTGGATTTTTTTCCCGAGCCCTGTCACCCTCTCAACAGAACTACGCCACGTTTGACAGAGAGCTACTTGCTGCGTACGAGGCCGTTAAGCACTTTCGTGGGGAGGTTGAAGGTCGAGAACTCCGGATTGTTACTGACCACAAACCCCTAACCCACGCAATGACACAACACCCCAACACTGCGTCGCCCCGTCGGATCCGGCATCTCACCTTCATCAGCCAGTTCACCACTAACATCACGTACCTCAAAGGTGAACAGAATGAAGCAGCTGATGCCCTTTCCCGCATCTCCACCATCGACATGACGGACCTGGCTAAACGGATTGCGGATCAGCAGTCCGCTGACAGGGAACTCGCCAAGTACAGGACCCGAAGGCCCGACACATTACATGAAGTGACGATTTCTGGACAACCCATCTGGTGCACGGCTGACGGTAACAGACCATACCTACCACCTGACCTCAGGCGCCATCTGTTTTTACAGATACACGACCTTGCCCACCCTGGAGTCAGAGCCACCAGGAACCTTGTCAAATCCAAGTACTTTTGGCCTTCTATGAACAAAGACGTCACCAACTGGGCAAGAGAGTGCTCAAAGTGTCAGTCAGTAAAAATATCCCGCTACACAAAAACCCCACTACAGCCTTTCTGTGACGTACTACCGCTGGAGCACCTACACGTGGATATTGTTGGCCCATTACCACCTTCAGGTGGACACACATACTGCATCACAATGATCGACAGAGCAACGTCATGGACGGAATGCATCCCAACCTCCTCTATCACAGCAGATAACGTTGCACGAATCGTCCTTCATCACTGGGTGGCACGCTACGGCACCCCGGCAACAATTACATCAGACCAAGGGACCCAGTTCGAATCTTCGGTCTTTCAAGGGTTGATGAAGGCTCTTGGCACACAGCATATCCGCACGACTGCTTACCATCCTCAGGCAAACGGGAAGGTAGAGAGGTGGCACAGGAGGCTCAAAACTGCCTTAGCTGCATATCCGGACCCCAAAAACTGGTCCACACACCTCCCCATGGTCCTCATGGGGCTCCGATCTACTCCACACCTAGAGGATGGTCTATCCCCAGCTCAACGACTCCTGGGCCACAATATTAGGGTACCAGCGGACCTCACCAATCCTGAGCCAATTTCATTTTCTACGGACGCAGGACCACTTCGGGCCGAACTCAGGAACACAGCCAAGGTATTTATTCCTCCCAATTTTGGTAACGCAGAATACATGTTCCTACTGAATCAGGGTAAGACCGCTGCACTGGAGCCCCACTACAAGGGTCCCTTCAAAGTCCTACACAATTCCCTAAAAACGGTCAAACTGCTCATCAACGGGGAAGCCAAAGTAGTATCCGCTGACCGATGTAAACCTGCTTTCCTACCCCCCACCACTACACACGACACCCTCTTACCTGCACAACAACCCCCACCACCGCGACGATCACCACGCCCCCCACCCAAGGTACGCTTTGCCAACGACGTCACCTATATAAACCCAGGGCGTCCCTTTGAAACAACACTCACCTGTGAAATACGACACCACAATGGTTTTCCTTGGAGAAGACGACATCATCGACCCCTGCACCATGCTCCCCATGCTCGACCCCCATGCTCTCTCGACACACCCCAGGCCGCAAACGGGATTGGCAGCGACGACTCCAGCAACCCCGAAACCCTGGACCGCCCTCATCAACTACCTCAGGCCACCGCCGATGTAGTTGCAGTTCCTCCTGCGGTGGTTACCCAACAAGACAGCCACGAGGAACGGCGCCGCCAGCCGTCCCTGTTCGACGAACCTTACGACCAGGCAGACCGAGCCATACGCCCATCCCGCTCCAGGAAACAGCGGAAGGTCCTCCAGAGGCAACGCAAGAGGCTAGACCTGGGCCTCCTTCGCTTTTAAAACACTGCCGCCTGCACCCTGGTATGCATACCCTTCCCTAGTTTCCAAATCCTTAACCTTTTTTACGTACCTCAAAAAAGTTAAAAAAAAAATAAAAAAAAAAAATAAAAAATAATAAAATAAAAAAAAATATATATACAAAAAATATAACATAAAAAAAATTTACAATAATAATAACAATTTTTTACTACACATTATCTCACAATTATTATTTCTTTCATACTATTGTTATCATTCATTCATCATCTTACTATTACTGTTAATAATCATGATAAGTATCCATTTAATATGATAATTTTTCCATCATCTTATCAGTTAAGTTGTAAAAAAAAAAAAAAAAAAACAAAACTAAAAAAAAAAAAAAAAATGTGTAATAATAATACCACTATTTTTTAATGTATATTCTTATTATTGCCGATTATTATGATTATCCATTTACTATGATAATTCTTTCATCTTAAGTTGTTCATCAGTTAAGTTGTAAAAATATATAATAATAATGTCACTATTTTTAATGTATCTTCTCATTATTGTCGATAATTATAATTATCCATCATCTTATCAGCTATGATTACTGTGAAATAGCACTCAAGCTTTCTTCACACAGATGATTCTGTTCTTTCTAATCGGCCACCTGTGCTTGGCGACCCTCACCGTTTTCGCCACACTATTGTTACGCGGCCAAACGAACGGGTTACTCTTGCACTTTCTAATCCGCCACCTGCACTTGGCATACCTTATCTTCACAAAGGGCCCTCACTCTATTGTTACCCGGCCAACGACCGGATGATCTTGCCCTTCCTAAACCGCCACCTGCGCTTGGCGAACCTAATTGGTTTTCTTCACACAGATGATTCTGTTCTTTCTAATCGGCCACCTGTGCTTGGCGACCCTCACCGTTTTCGCCACACTATTGTTACGCGGCCAAACGAACGGGTTACTCTTGCACTTTCTAATCCGCCACCTGCACTTGGCATACCTTATCTTCACAAAGGGCCCTCACTCTATTGTTACCCGGCCAACGACCGGATGATCTTGCCCTTCCTAAACCGCCACCTGCGCTTGGCGAACCTAATTGGTTTTCTTCACACAGATGATTCTGTTCTTTCTAATCGGCCACCTGTGCTTGGCGACCCTCACCGTTTTCGCCACACTATTGTTACGCGGCCAAACGAACGGGTTACTCTTGCACTTTCTAATCCGCCACCTGCACTTGGCATACCTTATCTTCACAAAGGGCCCTCACTCTATTGTTACCCGGCCAACGACCGGATGATCTTGCCCTTCCTAAACCGCCACCTGCGCTTGGCGAACCTAATTGGTTTTCTTCACACAGATGATTCTGTTCTTTCTAATCTGCCACCTGTGCTTGGCGACCCTCAACGTTTTTGTCACACTATTGTTACGCGGCCAAACGAACGGGTTACTCTTGCACTTTCTAATCCGCCACCTGCACTTGGCATACCTTATCTTCACAAAGGGCCCTCACTCTATTGTTACCCGGCCAACGACCGGATGATCTTGCCCTTCCTAATCCGCCACCTGCGCTTGGCGAACCTAATTGGTTTTCTTCCCACATGACCCTTACAATGTTGTTCCCCGGTTAACTCACCCGGTTATTTTGTCCATGGTGTACCATCATTCTAGGGGGACCTCTGTACGGACCCAATTATATCAGTAACTAACCTTTTATATAATGATGTCACACAATTGTAAATACTTCTTACTTTGTTTACTCTCAATAAAAGCATGACCAGAGTTACAGACGAAAACCGTTACCCCCGGCCAGTCACCTTAGGGCTTGGGGAAACCCCACACAAAGCAGCCCCCAAAAGGGTACGCCACTAAGGGAGAGGGAAACCCTATATAAACCCTTCGACAGCCAGGGGTAAGGCAAGTAGCCCGGTAGCTCTGGTCAAGGCATTATCAACCTCACTAGTAGTTCTTATTTATAACCTTCAACCCTCGGCGAATGGTATTGCGATACCGGTGTCCTGAGGTTTCTCCCTTGAATCTTTTAACCTTAGTTGTTAGCAAGTAATCCTAAATAACAATAGGAGAAAGCAAAGAATTGTAGGCTCATCTTCCAACAAGGATTCCGATCCCTACACATACCATACTCATACCATGTCATACAAACCGAGTGAATATTGAAATGTCATCCATTTCTGACCTATATTTAAAATTTCAAGTATCTAGCTCATCATCAAAATTTAATTTGTTTAAACAAATAGGTATTATTTGAACAATTTTACAGACAAGAAACCGAGTGAATATTGCATTGTGATCCAGTTCTGACCTATTTTTAAAATTTCAAGTCAATAGCTCATCATCAAAATTTAATTTGTATTATTACAAAAAGGTATTATTTAAACAATTTTACAAATGAGAAACCGAGTGAATATTGCAATGTGGTCTATCCCCGACTCACGGTTAAAATTTCTAGACTGTAGTTTACCGGGAAGATGAAAAAAGGTAGTTTTATTCTGGGCGTCTGGGGGTTGGGTCACATAACGGCCGTTTTCGACGCGAAAGTTTAGTGTTTTTCCTAAACCTTTGCGCGGTCACTGTGAACGAACGGCTGGTCGCAAAAAAATCCAATTGGTCTTAAAAGATTCGTAATTTTTCAGGTCATTCAAAAGTGAACTAAAAATTACACGGTTCAGTTAAATATTTGGAGATATGACATTGTCGAAATTTTAAATTTCGTTTTGAACCCCTTCCCCTTGACCTAGGGTTATGAAAAGTTTCGAGGATCATTGTGGGGCTGGTCCAAACCCAGAAACCAAATTTCGTAATTTTAGCTCAACGCTAACTGGGCAAAGTGCCACGGACGGCGGACGGCGGACGGGGGACGGCGGACGGGGGACGGCGGACGGCGTACGGCGTACGGCGTACGGCGGACGGACGGATTTTTTTTTATTCGATTTTCTGAATCTACGTGTCTTGAAACGTAAACCAACAAATTTTGAGGGGGGGTTTTTTCTTTGGGCGATTCCAATGGTTCATTATCGAAGATAATAAACCAAAATCCGTCCGTCCGCCGTACGCCGTACGCCGTCCGTGGCACTTTGCCCAGTTAGCGTTGAGCTAAAATTACGAAATTTGGTTTCTGGGTTTGGACCAGCCCCACAATGATCCTCGAAACTTTTCATAACCCTAGGTCAAGGGGATGGGGTTCAAAACGAAATTTAAAATTTCGACGATGTCATATCTCAAAATATTCAACTGAACCGTGTACTTTTTAGTTCACTTTTGAATGACCTGATAAATTACGAATCTTTTAAGACCAATTGGATTTTTGTGCGACCAGCCGTTCGTTCACAGTTAGCGCGCAAAGGTTTAGGAAAAACACTAAACTTTCGCGTCGAAAACGGTCGTCATGTGGGTCAACCGCCAGACGCCCAGAATAAAACTACCTTTTTTCATCTTCCCGGTAAACTACAGTCTAGAAATTTTAACCGTGAGTCGGGGATAGACCACATTGCAATATTCACTCGGTTTCTCATCTGTAAAATTGTTTAAATAATACCTTTTTGTAATAATACAAATTAAATTTTGATGATGAGCTATTGACTTGAAATTTTAAAAATAGTTCAGAACTGGATCACAATGCAATATTCACTCGGTTTCTAGTCTGTAAAATTGTTTAAATAATACCTATTTGTTTAAACAAATTAAATTTTGATGATGAGCTAGATACTTGAAATTTTAAATATAGGTCAGAAATGGATGACATTTCATTATTCACTCGGTTTGTATGACATGGTATGAATATGGTATGGCATATTATTGTATGTATGATTTGGTATAGTACAATATGGTATGATAGGAAAGAAATTCGTATGGTATGGTATGAGTACGGTGAGAATATGGTATGGTGCCGATTTGCAACACAGTCTGGTATAGACAGAAGGGTGATCTGCACAAGGAAGATAATAAACCGTTGTTTTTTATTCGATTTTCTGAATCTACGTATCTTGAAACGTAAACCAACAAATTTTGAGGGGGGGTTAAAAAATTTTTTTCTTTGGGCGATTCCAATGGTTCATTATCGAAGATAATAAACCAAAAATTTGCCCAGTTAGCGTTGAGTTAAAATTACGAAATTTTTTTTATGGGTTTCGACCAAAACCCTCGAAGTCCTCGAAACTTCTCATAACCCTAGGTCAAGGGGAAGGGGTTCAAAACGAATTTTGGTACGACATGGTATGAGTATGGTATGAGTATGAGTCTTGTTCTGACCAAATCTTCGCTCTCCATACCATTGCATGCCATACGATGCTCAAGAAGAAGCACCCTTTACTCACAATTATGGTCGACCTTTCCCGCGCGTTTGACTCTGTAGAGCACGAGCTACTCTGGGCCAAGTTGAGACTGTTGGGAGTGAGCTCTCGGTTCATTAAGATGATGGAATCATTCTATGGAGGAGCCTGTTTCAAGATTCAGCCACTGGTGGGCGTGGAGTTCAGCCAGGATATAACGGCGGGGGTGCTTCAGGGAGATTCACTCAGCCCCCTGTTATTCATCATTTTCATGTCTGACTGTGTCAATTTTATGAGGGAGAGGGGCTGCCATGGTATTCCGATGGGTGGGCGGGAGCTACTGCTGTTGGCCTTTGCTGATGATTTGGGGCTTCTGGCGGACTCGCCTCCAGACGCCCAGCGGAAGATGAATGCTTTTAAGGAATACTGTGATGTGAACAAGCTAACCATTAATCATAAAAAAACCAAAGTTATGGTCTTCTGCCGTGGAAGAATGAGAAGGATGAGACCCATAATCTGTGGAGGGGTCTCCTTGGAATATGTGCGTCAATTCCAGTACTTGGGAGTTACCCTCTCAAGCTCAGGTCAGTTCAAAGTGCAGGCGAAGCGGGCAATATCCAAGAGCAAAATGGCGATGGGCTGTACTAGAGAAATCTTCTGGAGGGGCAGAGTACTGTCATGGGATGCCAAGACTAAACTTTTTGAGACCATGGTCGAGTCGGTCCTGCTGTATGCGGCGGAGGTCTGGGGTATATGGTGCGGAGAAGAAGTTGAAGTTGTCCAGTCAGCTTTCCTAAAATCCCAATTGGGCTTGCCGAGAAACACCCCGGGACACTACCTTAGGCTTGAGTGCGGACAAGTTCGTCTTGGCGCCCACATTTTTTCACGTGCGCTCAAATACCTAGCTAAGATCTTGAGGATGAGCGGTGGGAGGTGGCCGAGGGTCTGCTTGGAGGAGTTGATGAGGTCGGATGCCGATGGCTCAAATAATGATCCAAGGTACAATTGGTTCACCAAAATAAAAGCCTCACTGTTAGCGATTGGAGCGGCGGATCTCTTGGAGGACATGACCTCTGACAGGCTGGGTGTGGAACTGAATGGCTTACTGCAGCGGTACATCAACCATTGTTGGTCCCTTGATATTCAGAGGACTTGCGATTCTGCATTCAATCCGCTCTACAGGCGGATAGTCGAGTTTGGAAGAAGACAGCACTATTTGGGGAACCACAGGAACATCCATGTGGAAAGGCTCTTGGCACAGTTGCGCCTTGCGTCGAAGGATATTGCCCGCTTTTACCATAAGAGAGTGGCGTACACAATAGATGGCACGATGCCATGTATGCATTGCAATTTGCGAGCTGTAGAGAATGCCATACATTGGGTCCTGCTATGCCCGCTGTATGAACCGTATCGGCGCCACTACCTTTCGTTTTACATAAAACCGGGGAAACCCCTTGGAAGCATGAGTACCAGCGAGCTGGAATCGGTTCTTTGTGATGTCCTGGACGTGGGTGAAGACGGTGCGAAGGCTTTCGCAGTCTACAACTTCGTGGCCCAATCTCTGATGCTGCGTGCCTTCTCTGCAAACGAATGAATTGCTTTGCCACCAATAGACTGTCGATTTATACAGTTATGATATTATGTGCTGTAATGAAGTATTTATTATAAATTTTCTTTTTTCATATATTTATTTAATATAATGCCAGTATAGGTACACTTATTTTGTTCACGGAAGTTTTTTGAACGAACTCTTGTAACGGTCAATGACCTCTACAAATAAACATTATATCTATCTATATCTATATGAGTATGGTATGGTATATTATTGTATGTATGATTTATTATAGTACAGTACGGTATGATAGGAAAGAAATGGTATGAGTACGGTGAGAATATGGTATGGTGCCGATTTGCAACACAGTCTGGTATAGACAGAAGGGTGATCTGCACGAGGAAGATAATAAACCGTTGTGTCAAGAATTTGCAGAGTTTTTTTATTCGATTTTCTGAATCTACGTGTCTTGAAACGTAAACCAACAAATTTTGAGGGGGGGTTAAAAAAGTTTTTTCTTTGGGCGATTCCAATGGTTCATTATCGAAGATAATAAACCAAAACAACTCTCGAGACACTCAGGGGACCGAGCTATGGTAGGGTGAAAACCCCAACTTGTTCCGTCGCGTAATCAGTGTCTCAGTCGCTTCGGTTTTCAGGGCTTCGGTTTTCTTGGCGGGCGGGACGCTCCCGCGTCCCTAGATCCCTGTGAGTCCCATAACTACGAGTATATGAAATCATAGGAGTAATAAGATGAAATATTGTATCTAACTACCTCAGTGATGGTCTCTTCAGTTTTTCCAACTAAATTCCGAGCTGACCTGATGATAATTTATTTATATATATTTTGTATAATAATTAATTATAGAATTCAAATGATGAATTTTGTATAATAATTAATTATAGAATTCAAATGATGAATTTTGTATAATAATTAATTATAGAATTCAAATGATGAATTTTGTATAATAATTAATTATAGAATTCAAATGATGAATTTTATAATTATCTGTAATTCATTGTTATTGGTAGGTACAATTAAATTTATTAAAACTTCTGACACAAAAAGTATGTAAAAAAAAGAAACTCGATATCACAAAACCATGTGTTGCATGAACTCGTGTACTCCCCTGCCACTCAAGTCTTTTTTGAAGTACTTGGGTGTCATTATTCACCACCAACTCAAGTTTGATCTCCATATTTCAGCTCTCATAACGAAATTAAGAAAACTGTTTTATATTTTTAAATAGCTCCGATTTATTTTGTTAAATTTAAATCCCCTTTGAGGTCGACTAACTTACTCATTAATCAAGTATGGAGGACTCGCATGGGGAACGGCTAGTAAGTCACAAGTTGCAAGAGTTCAAGTCGTTCAAAACACGCTTCTAAAAATAATTTTGAATAAATAGCCTAGGTTTTCGACAGCTGCGCTTTATAAAGAATTTGATGTTTTCTCAGTTAATAAGATTTTGATGTTTAATTTTTGTTATACTCGTATATTAGCCATGTATGATTATACAAATTCCAATTTGGCTGTTGTTGGGTGCTTAGCGCCAAAAGCTGAACTGACATTAGTCTGAATTAGCTTACTTCAGTCCTGAGGGTTTTTTGATAGACGAAAATTTAAAGTGTCTGGACTCGTCCGTTGTGAAGTTTCGTATAAGAACATAATAAAACTTGCTTTGATACATTATGATATCTTCACACAGGGAATTCGAATTTGACTGAATCATCATTTTCTAAAATTGATTTCTTCGAACTCATCCTGTTGAACTTACCAACGTTTTGGGTAAATCAAGAATTTTTTACATTTACCCACGGACAGATATACGAGTCTGGAACGACACTACTTACACCGTACTTTTAATTTTTATTCGGTGTATAATGTTAATACGTGTAACATGTAGAAGTAGGTAGAACTACTGTGCCTCTATTACAAGTTCGTATTCATTTACCATTTACATCGACCACGCGTGTTTTTTTCCTTTCAGTATTGATTGGGTGATTGGGGCAATGTGGAGCGTCAATATGTAGCTGCTCCTGTATCCATTAAGTGGGTACCTCCCAAGAATGTAAATATTTGATTTGACATTAGTCATTAACTTATTCCTACGATATGCCCACGACACATGTAGCTTCATTAGCTCAAGACAAAATTGATGTCAATAAACGAAGTTGATTCGATTTAGGGACGCGGGAGCGTCCCTCCCGCCAAGAAAACCGAAGCCCTGAAAACCGGATCAACTGAGACACTGATTACGCGATGAAACAAGTTGGGTTTTTCACCCCCCTGAAGCCCGGCCCCTGGGTGTCTCGGGAGTTGATTTTTTGTACACCAACTCTCCAGACGCACTTGAGGACGTAAACCAAATCCCCCCAAAAACAACTCCGTTGTAAAAACTGGCCCGCCAAAAAACCTCAGCCGCAAAAAGGAATGATATCCATTTTGCCCGCCAGCCACATATAAAGGATGCTCGGTGCTTCGCACCTCGCTGTTGAGTATGCATATAGAAACCTGATCCTCCTACCCCTAACCTCCACCGTCAATGTTTTCCTGTTCCCTGTCTCCTTCCCACAACCCCCTCTCACCCTTAGTCACCCTCGGTTTCACCTAATATGTTTCCTCTGTTACACCAGCAGGGAGCTTTACGCTTCTTTCAATGCTGTTGGCGGGAGCTTTTTGTCACATAAACAAGCCTGAATTGAAGCATTACTATATTATAAGTATTAATGGTGGTCACAAGTAATCAGTAGTGGTACACCTATAATGAAGTAATGCTTCAATTCAGGCTTGTTTATGTGACAAAAAGCTCCCGCCAACAGCATTGAAAGAAGCGTAAAGCTCCCTGCTGGTGTAACAGAGGAAACATATTAGGTGAAACCGAGCATCCGTGACTAAGGGTGAGAGGGGGTTGTGGGAAGGAGACAGGGAACAGGAAAACATTGACGATGGAGGTTAGGGGTAGGAGGATCAGGTTTCTATATGCATACTCAACAGCGAGGTGCGAAGCACCGAGCATCCTTTATATGTGGCTGGCGGGCAAAATGGATATCATTCCTTTTTGCGGCTGAGGTTTTTTGGCGGGCCAGTTTTTACAACGGAGTTGTTTTTGGGGGGATATCACATCTTTTTGCATGGCTAGTTTTCGAGTGGTACTTATACAATACACCTGAGGTTCCCATGAGCTGAATTTTGGTTTACGTCCTCACGTGCCCCTGGAGGGTTGGTGTACAAAAAACTCTGCAAATTCTTGACCCAACGGTTTATTATCTTCCTTGTGCAGATCACCCTTCTGTCTATACCAGACTGTGTTGCAAATCGGCATCATACCATATTCTCACCGTACTATTACCATACCATACGAATTTCTTTCCTATCATACCATACTGTACTATATCAAATCATACATACCATAATATACCATACCATACAATGTCATACAAACCGAGTGAATATTGAAATGTCATCCATTTCTGACCTATATTTAAAATTTCAAGTCCCTAGCTCATCATCAAAATATCATTTGTTTAAACAAATAGGTATTATTTAAACAATTTTACAGATGAGAAACCGAGTGAATATTGCAATGTGGTCTATCCCCGACTCACGGTTAAAATGTCTTGACTGTAGTTTACCGGGAAGATGAAAAAAGGTAGTTTTATTCTGGGCGTCTGGGCGGTTGGCCCACGTAGCGGCCGTTTTCGACGCGAAAGTTTAGTGTTTTTCCTAAACCTTGGCGCGCTCACTGTGAACGAACGGCTGGTCGCACAAAAATCCAATTGGTCTTAAAAGATTCGTAATTTTTCAGGTCATTCAAAAGTTAACTAAAAATTACACCGTTTCATGAGAATTACTATTTCCCCCCTAATTGGGGGGGAAATGGGGGGAGGGAGAAAAAATGGTCAAAAGGTTCTCCCTTGGAGCATAACAAACGTGTGTGCAAAATTTCAGCTCGATCCGATTTGTCTGCTGGTCTGTAGCCCCGTCAATGAACAACAACGACAACAACAAGAACACGAAAAACGTGAAAAATAGTGGTTTTAAAATTGTTATACCCCCGACACCTGATGTTCCCGAGAGCTGAAATTTGGATTACGTCCTCACGTGCCCCTGGAGAGTTGGTGTACAAAAAATCAACTCTCGAGACACTCAGGGGACCGAGCTACGGGATGGTGAAAACCCGAACTTGTTCCGTCGCGTAATCAGTGTCTCAGTCGCTTCGGTTTTCAGGGCTTCGGTTTTCTTGCCGGGCGGGACGCTCCCGCGTCCCTAGATTTAAACTCTCGGGACCATCGGGTGTCGGGGGTATAACAGTTTTAAAATTGCTATTTTTCACGTTTTTCATGTCCTCCTTCTCGTTGTTGTTGTTGTTCATTGACGGGGCTAGCCCAGCAGACAAAACGGATCGAGCTGAAATGTTGCACACACACGTTTGTTTCCATCCGAGGGAGTTTCTTTTGTACATTTTGACCCATAACTCCCAAGGAAAAATTCAACAAATTAAAAAAAAAAATTCAAATTCAACTTTTTTTGAATTTAAAACATTTTTGAAGTATTTGATGTTTTGAATTTTTGAACCATCATAATATTGAACCACCATCATATTAAGAAAGACGTTGATAGTTAGTGCAAAAAAAAAACCCTCGAGGGTTGGTCAGCTTTTGGACATTTCAACGCTGAACACGACGGTGATGTCAGAATTGCGATATCGCTGTCCGTCATCAGATTAGAGCAGACTAACCATGAAGAACATATTCTTCATCTTCAAAGTACTCAAGTTTGAAAACGGAATAAGCTATCGCAATTCTTCATCTTATTCAGAGTGTAAAAACCTTTATAATGAGGTGTCACTTGACAGACGGGAGCTTTTTGCCAGATGAACAAGCCTGATTTGGAGCATAACTTCACCGTAGTTGTACCACCACTGATTACTCGTGATCACCAGTAGTACTTGTACAATTCATAGACGCCTTGCTTTTGCGGGTTTTCATTATTTTTTTTACGCTGAATCACGTTGCAAAGTCCGTTCTCTGATTTTCATGCATTTTGATCAAATTTTCAACCAAAAATCAACTTTAAAAAAAAATGCATTTTTTAAGGGGCAAAACCAACGTGTCTACATGGAAACCTCTTCAGTAAATTACTGAAGCTAATGCGACCTTTTGTCCTTACCAGGAGTTCGGCCGGTACAAACAAAGAGCAGATGACTGTTTACCTTCTCCTCAATCTCTAATTTCTCGTAGACGAAAACATCCAATGGAAGACCCATTATCTTGGAAAGAGGTTTCCAAGTGAACACGCTGGTTTTGCCCTTAAAAAATACATTTTCCCTTTTAAAATATTGATTTTTCGTTGAAAATTTGATCAAAATGCATGAAAATCATCAGAGAACGGACTTAACCACGTGATTCAGCGTAAAAAAATAATAAAAAAATCATGTGCCACACTTGGGTATTTTGAACATCTGCAACCGTGGGGTTGCGCATCTTTGAGCGCTCGTTGAGCGGGTTGCGCGCAATAAAAGAAAAAGTTGTCGAAGTAAAAAGTTCATGAAATTTGAAGTAGAATCCGAATCTGAAATAAAAAATTGGAGTTCCCATTTAAAATAAGAAAGTTAGTGTCACTTGCGCATGGTTGCGCAGTTGCGTGGGGTGCGCAAATATGATATTTGAGATCCTTGCAAAAAAAATATGAAGATTCAAAAAAAGGAGGGGGGGGGGGGGGGACAACTCGTGGGACACCCTGTATACGTGACTGGTGGGCTAAAAGGAAAATCTCATTTCCGTCCTTGAAATACAGATACCTACTACATACCTGCTTCAATCATCACGTGCAGCACTAACATAATATCATGACTTCTTCAGACGTGAAAGTAGAGTTTCTGGTGTGAATCACCGTGGTGACAAAAAGGAGTTGATAGCTCCATTCTCACGAGAATCCATTCCCACGGGCCAGCAAACTGGTGTAGTATGTATAAACGAATGGTATTTTCGTTGTTCATCTATCAAATCGCGACGCCGTCTTGGTATTTGACCGCTAGCTGCTTGGATTTGTCTCGACTGGCTTTCAAAGGCCACGCCGCCTTTATTTGATTGAACGAGCGGAGACAACTCTTAACGCCTGACCTATCGATTCCCTCTGATCTCCTGAGATTCCCTTAGAAAACGGTGGAATCATCGTTCTGAGTGGGGCAGGAAGAAAGTGAAAACATTTACTCTGAACGTTGACGAACCTTAAGGTGACAATCTGAACAGAATAAAAATCACTTTGTCGATGTGAAAAACGAACGGTACTTGTAAACACCATTAGGATGCGGAGAGTTTGACAAGTTTTCGTTACGTTCCAAGCTTTGAACAGACGTGGCTAGAAACTGGCGGCTGTTCAGATGTTCATAAGCCCACCACACAAAATACCTGACATCAGATCAAACCTGACAATGGTTTATTTGTCAATAGCCATCCCATCTATCTGTACCTCAATAGTTCTCCTATCAATTGCAATGAGTTGCATTCATGTTATTCACCGGTTTAATCAGAAAGGGAAGGTGATGATAGTGATGAAACTTTTTCCGCTGTATGTACATTTTGAATTCGAATTCGAAGGGTCCAGGGAGAAAGGGGTGATATCCATCTTTTATAATTTCGAGGTAAACGAATCTGAAAGTTTGAAACTTTAGCAAAATTAATATGTATCTCTTGTATGTCTGCTGAACGTTCCAGTGGGTTCCTAAAGTAGTAGTTCATGCATATGAATCATCAGGAATTAAAAACAGAATACTTACCATCAATTAAAGCCTTTAATTCAACCAAAACCCCAACTTAACAGGGAACAAAGGGTGATTTCCATCAAAACACTGAGGAAAGGGGGGCAATAATTTGACTAACACCATCACGACATAAAAAAATAAACGGGAAAACTTGACCTAATGACCATTCTTGTTTATATTGCTGATTGTTTCTTCTTCTCCTTCTTGCTATCATTTACTCGTTCTTTCTTTTTTCTTGTTATGCCCTCGTAATACTGCCTTGCCTTCGTTGAGCTAAAAACTGTTTAAGGTGATCGAGGTCTCTATACTTCTCGTTTGATATTGAGCACAACTTTTTGTCCAGTTTTGATGGCAATATGAACTGACGGAAAGGTGTGAAAACGTGCGATCCCTTTCCTCCCAGTTCCAATGGACATAGCTCCTTTCTCCCCAGTATATCGACGGTCCCACAGCAACGCCCCCATATCATCATTTTCGCAACTTTTCTGGAGAGCTGGAAAACCGCCTTCCAATGAGTTTCTCCTCCCATATTTTGGTTTATTATCTTCTATAATGAACCATTGCAATCGCCCAACGAAAACATTTTTTAACCCCCCCTCAAAATTAGTTGGTTTACGTTTCAAGATACGTAGATTCAGAAAATCGAACAAAAAAACTCTGCAAATTCTTGACACAACGGTTCATTATCTTCTTTGTACAGATCACCCTTCTGTCTAGATCACTAGGTCTAAATGTCTAGATCCTAAATGTTAGATTAATTATTATTATCAATTATCACTAATTATTAACAATTTTATCAAGTACCTAGTGAAAATTATTATAATTTATTGTTAGTTATTAATAATTTGTATTTATTATTAATAATAATTATTATTAATTATGATTAATTAATACGATATAATTCTGGGGTATTTAATACTACGTCGGTAATAATTTTTCTATAAAAGAACTCCCTACAAACAAACATTCGAAATTACCTTCATTTCCGTAGCACGAAACGCACCTCAGAACAACAAACTCATCTCTTAAGCCATATGATGTTCCAAAGAGCTTGTTAGTATGAAAATGGACCTGTATTTCAACAGTTTGAGTCACAATCGTGTTGTGAGGCACAATCTTTGAGCCGTCATTGTGAACGAACGGCTGGTCGTACAAAGCTGCGGATGGTCTTAAAAAATTCTACGGAACAAACTCTATCTAAATATGAAATAAAAAACATACCGTTCTATATGAATTTTTCGAGATATGAGATTTTCAAATTTTCAAAATTCGTTTTGAACCCCTTCCCCTTGACCTAGGGTTATGAAAAGTTTCGAGGACCATTGTGGGGTTGGTCGAAACCCATAAAAAAAATTTCGTAATTTTAACTTAACGCTAACTGGGCAAAGTGGCGCGGACGGCGGACGGCGTACGCCGCGGCGTACGGCGGACGGACGGATTTTTTTTTATTCGATTTTCTGAATCTACGTATCTTGAAACGTAAACCAACAAATTTTGAAATTTCGACAATGTCATATCTCTAAAAATACACATGAAACGGTATAATTTTTAGTTCACTTTTGAATGACCTGAAAAATTACGAATCTTTTAAGACCAATTGGATTTTTTTGCGACCAGCCGTTCGTTCACAGTGACCGCGCAAATGTTTAGGAAAAACACTAAACTTTCGCGTCGAAAACGGCCGTTATGTGACCCAACCCCCAGACGCCCAGAATAAAACTACCTTTTTTCATCTTCCCGGTAAACTACAGTCTAGAAATTTTAACCGTGAGTCGGGGATAGACCACATTGCAATATTCACTCGGTTTCTCATCTGTAAAATTGTTTAAATAATACCTTTTTGTAATAATACAAATTAAATTTTGATGATGAGCTATTGACTTGAAATTTTAAAAATAGGTCAGAACTGGATCACAATGCAATATTCACTCGGTATCTTGTCTGTAAAATTGTTTAAATAATACCTATTTGTTTAAACAAATTAAATTTTGATGATGAGCTAGATACTTGAAATTTTAAATATAGGTCAGAAATGGATGACATTTCAATATTCACTCGGTTTGTATGACATGGTATGAGTATGGTATGGTATATTATTGTATGTATGATTTGGTATAATACAGTATGGTATGATAGGAAAGAAATTCGTATGGTATGGTATGAGTACGGTGAGAATATGGTATGGTGCCGATTTGCAATACAGTCTGGTATAGACAGAAGGGTGATCTGCACAAGGAAGATAATAAACCGTTGTGTCAAGAATTTGCAGAGTTTCTTTCAATTGTGATGCTTTTCACATAATAATGCCCACCTTTATGAGCTTAATGAAAGAAATTTCAGAAAAAATCATTATTCTCAAAAAAGTGATGATGTGGGGTGTTGACCCTCATAGCGGTGACAATGTGGGGAATTTTCTAAAATGAAGCATGGTTCCTTCTTTAATAATTGCACGCTATAATAATTGCTGAACTTGTTTTATATGCATATTATATACTATCTTACTCCTTCAGCGTATTAATAATTAATACGCTGAAAAGGGAGTAAGATAGTATATTGAGAGTTGGGTTTCTCTGGATAGGAGCTGAATAAAAATAAAACTTCTTCGTGTAAACGAACTTTTTTTCAGTTTCAAAAGGCCAAGAAAATATCAACGAAATAACGAGGTACAAAATCAGTAACTTGAACAGTTTATCCTAAGATTCATCTTAGGTTATTACTAACTCACAGGCAGGGTTATACATACTTAGTTGAAAAATGTAAATTGCTGTTTCATACCTAATAGGATCTAATCACAGAATTTCACTCTTTGGGCATAATAACGACTAGGTTCCTAGGCAGTCTTCTAAGTTTTGTTGGTAAGTCGTGAGTCTTGAAAGAATCAGCGTTTCTTCTTTTTTGAAACCATTCTCTTCTCAGACTCTTAAGTTTTATTATACCTTCTTCTGGCCTCCGTTTGTGAGGCGAGATCATGGGGTAAATCATCGTAGAAAGCGTGAACATGTTTGGGTAACATTGGTTTCAATCTTTGCAAATCTCTGTAGGTACTTATCCAAAGTTATTTCGAGGGTTTTTGAACAATGCGGGAAAGGAAGCAACTGCGTTAACTTGTCGAGGGCAACTGATGGTATGGGGTATTCTGTGAGGGGTTGACGATACGGGGTGTTCACCCAAAGTCGATTATCGCGCTCCCTAAGGATTTCTAGTAAAATCTACTTGGTTAGTTCGATGCACAACGAGATCCATCGATATGCATGCATATGCATAACTCATTTTCGTCAAAAACGATGATATGGGGTGTTGCTGTGAGACCGTCGATATGATGTTTTCAAACCCTAATTTCTCTGTGAGATTCCTTATTTCTTTCCTGTTTTGATAACTCGTGTGCAACTACTCTTTGACGGCTACATGTTGCCAACCTTAACTCAAAACCGAAAAAAAATTGATGTCACCCCTTTTATGGATTTCTCCCCTGGACCCTTCATTTCTTATATCTCGATCACCGTCGATATATTCTTCAATCATAATAGCAATGTATTTTTCAGTTCAGAGTCAATAGGGCTCTGGTGGTCTCACAGTCTTAACTAATCAAATAGGGATTGTTTGTTTAAAATCATAACCTTCCCTGCAAGTCATCATTATTTCAATTTCATACAAATGCTAAATTGTTCTATGACCACAGATAACATAGAAGTGATTAGAGAACTACTTAGTCGCTGCTTTCCCAAAATATCAAGTCTTTTTCATCTTGTCCTGTTTGTTCTGTTATAATCTAAATAAAGTTCTCGGGGAAAATACTTTCTTAGTTATTTGAAAAGGACGACAGGGGGGCGACGTTAGTGGTACTGCAGCATCCGCTTTTTAGACCAGAATCCTTCTAAGAGGAGGGACGGCAACGGATAGACTTGTTCAGTTCAGCCTTTGAAAGTTTGCCTTTAGGATGAATAAAACAGGAACGCGAACACTGTGGTTTGGGTGTTCTACCTTCCTGTCCGTTAGTGAAATCCCGTCTTTGTGAGTGAGACGGAAAATACACTGTGAAACCTTTGCTTGCGAGCCGGGTCTCATTTCAAAGGAATATTGAATGAAACTTGGTGTCTGAAGTTAGTTGCTTAGTGTTTATACGGAGGGTCTGATGGAATGAAAGTCCCAAAATATTACTTATCAGATTCAATGCAGTTGCCGAGTTTGTTGAAGCACGCGTAACACGGTTTCGAAACGTCCGTACCTTATTGAGGACTTTTGAAACAAACATGTTATTTCAATTCACGAAAATTGTTTTCGATACGAATTCACTTCGGAAAATTCTAAATCCACCCTCAGATTTCAACAATACGTGAGGTGGCAGTGACGTTGCCTGACAATTGGGCAGTATAAGCTCCTCACATTCTATAAAATGGATGTATGCTGCTCAGTGATTCATCCAAGATTAGCAGTGTCATATTTTAATTGCAGGAAGATAATTGAATCAAAGAATATAATTATAAGTGGATTGAATTTATGAGAGTCAATCCTCTCATCATGGAAGTTTGCAAGCTACCGGATCAGAAGTACAGATTATTTGTAATATTTCTCCGGATTTTACGGTTGGGAATGCGCAGGCGCTTCTGTTGTTTTAATTAAAGTGGAATTTATTGGGAGCGGTCGTTTCACCATTCTCCAAACATCATGGAAATATTAAACTGTCAGTATTGATTGGTTGGTCAACTAGTTCGTATGTTTTCATCTCTGCTGCTTTTGTGTCCTTTAAAACATCCTTTTTTACACCAAGTTTAGAACTTATTAGCAATTTGGTTTTGATCTTATTTACTACGTGTAACAATCGAAACAAGATACAGAACTTGTTAATTGTTGAGTCAGATGACTGTTGAACTATTATTCGTTACTTCACATTCACTGTGTTATTTCGCGAGGCTTTCTTCTTTTCAATCTTCTCAGAAGGTCACTTACATCCAGCAAATGGACAGCTTCGATGTTGACGTGACCCCTTAGTCGCTCTTGGTGGGCGATAGCAATTTTGGTTTATTATCTTCGATAATGAACCATTGGAATCGCCCAAAGAAAAAAGTTTTTTAACCCCCCTCAAAATTTGTTGGTTTACGTTTCAAGACACGTAGATTCAGAAAATCGAATTAAAAAAAAAAAAATCCGTCCGTCCGCCGTACGCCGTCCGCGGCACTTTGCCCAGTTAGCGAATTACGAAATTTGTTTTATGGGTTCCGACCAACCCCACAATGGTCCTCGAAACTTCTCATAACCCTAGGTCAAGGGGAAGGGGTTCAAAACGAAATTTAAAATGTCGACAATGTCATATCTCAAAACATTTAACTGAACCGTCTAATTTTTAGTTCACTTTTGAATGACCTGAAAAATTACGAATCTTTTAAGACCAATTGGATTTTTGTGCGAAAACGGCCGTTAGGTGGGTCAACCCCCAGCCGCCCAAAATAAAACTCCCTTTTTTCATCTTCCCGGTAAACTACAGTCTAGAAATTTTAACCGTGAGTCGAGGATAGACCACATTGCAATATTCACTCGGTTTCTCATCTGTAAAATTGTTTAAATAATACCTACCTTTTTGTAATAATTTTGTAATAATAAGCTATTGACTTGACATTTTAAAAATGGGTCAGAACTGGATGACAATGCAATATTCTCTCGGTTTGTATGACATGGTATATTATTGTATGTATGATTTGGTATAGTACAGTATGGTATGATATGAAAGAAATTCGTATGGTATTTTAAATTTAATTTGGATGATGAGCTAGAGTTTCACCTAACAGTTCGTTAATCGGATTAGGGTGATCTGCTCAGAGAAGATAATAAACCGTTGTGTCAAGAAATCGCAGAGTTTTTTTAGTTAGTTTGATTTTGTTTTAATGATGATTTGATCGGCTAGAGTGAGGACACTTCTCCTTACCTCGGGCATTGCCCACATAGGGGGTTAGTTTCCGGATCAGAAGTGTTTGTTATTTTATATTATTTTGTGATTTAGCCAATGTTATATCTTATTGTATTTTCTAAGTATGAAGGGAAAAACTTAATAATAATCTTTATTATTAATTTACAATACTTGATAATAATTATGAATAATCAACAATAATTCATAATAATAATTACATAATAAATTATTTAGTGATCTAGACAGAAGGGTGATCTGCAAAAAAAAGATAATAAACAGTTGTGTCTAGATTTAGCAGAGGTTTTTTCTTTTAGATTTTATTAACGTTGGTGAAAACAAGTCGACGTGTTCAAAACGTGTTAAGAAAACTCTAGATGCCAACTAACTTATTCCAACAGATCTTCTAACAGATGCTGAGAGTAGAGATGATGAAAATAAAGCAGATTGTTTATGAATTTTCATGTATCTGTACATAATGTCGTAGATTACAAAATACGACGAACAGTGAGTAAGTATATAATACTCGTAACTGAATCCCGTAACATCAACCAGTATGCACTTGTGTTGGCTAGTATTTCCCCTCAGCCTCGAAATTGATGTGAATGTCCAGTGCATTGTTCTCAATGCTCGATTCAATTTGATAGCTTCAATCAATCACGACGATTTGGGCCTAGCTTTATGATTTCGTTATTAGTCAACATGGGTCAAAACCAATCTCTGGAGTCGAAAGTTGGTACATTTGTAATAATTACAAATGTACCAACTTTCAACAATGCAGACAAAATTTTGTCTGCATTGTTCTGTAACGATTTCCGTCATTAATTATTGAAGTCAACTGGTTTCGGACCTTAATGGCTTTCTGGACGTCATCAATCATTCAAATTTTCCAGTCAGGTATTGTATGATCCTACAATTGAATTAAACCAATCAAACGACGAAATCACTTTATTTTGTCACAAATAAAATAAAAAAACAATGTTAGCCATTGGAGCGAGCGTCGGCGGTATAAATCAAACTAGTTTGTAAATCTACCCGAAGAGTAAGACCGCCATCGCGTTGACGCCCGCGGAGGTCATGTGAAATTTCGAACGTTATTCATTGGTCCATCGCTAAAGTATTTTCAATGGTTTTAAGTGGACTGATAAAGCAGTCGATGATATCATCCCACTGGCTTGATGAAGTCCGTTGACAGTACCAATATTATCGTTTTTTCTTCAGGCTTATCACCAATAACTGCATGATGAGTTATTGAGTCTGGATTTTCTATCGTTCTGTAACACCGTGAGATCACCTGCTGTGAACTGATATATGACATGTGTTGGTATTCGATTACGAATGTCACCTTGACAGCAAGACACAGATACGCCGATATTTATGATGTAAAACAGATGTACACCCTCTGACCATTTCCATTCATAGTTCGGCAAGCTGTATTACAACATGAAATGCGGAGGAGGTAAGGGTCGGTGATGGGGGTTTTCAGTGTGCTGAATCCCAATCTGAACCCCGTTTTTGATATCAGGTCTAATTTTCCATTCTTAGTTCATATACCTACCTCTTTTCTAGCTAAATTCAAGTGTTAAAAATATCACTGCGAAAAATCCCAGTTAATTCTTCATTTTCAACCACTTATAAAGGGTCATGATGGAGGAAGTGAAACTCTCATTTTGTTGTAATCCAAAGGTATCAGTTCAGAGTCATCACAAACGTTAAATAGATGGATCAGTTTTAATTATTGCATGATGCTGATGTGCCATTACTGGTACATACCAACAAAAGTGGAGTTCTCATCCTCAATCAGGTTTGGAATGGAGAATTATGAGTCAAATTACGTCAATCAGACTTCAGGATCGAATGAGTTGAGTCAAATGAGTAGGAATAGACCAGCAAACAACTCACTTTCTCTGGAACCAGTGAGTGTTAACCCCAAAAAAACAACTCCGTTGTAAAAACTGGCCCACCAAAAAACCTCCTCAACCGCAAAAAGGAATGATATCTGTAGGGCATCAACCATACCCCCAAATAGTATGGATGGATTACTACTATGTTACTATATTAGGTACTTACCCAAATCTTAAAACATTAAAACTATTCAAGATCGTAGTTTGAATAACCATCTGATTGTGCTCATCGGGTGATTTGAAGCTCTGAGCAGGCTGGCAGCTTTGACATTAGGGTCCAGTTCTCGGTATAGAGTATATGTATTGGAAGTCTCTGCCACAGTCTCGCTTCGGCGGTACATATACTAAAACGATACAGTGTGAGTTATGTATGGATAAATGGTACCTTTTCCAGAAGAATAATGTTTTTCTAAAAGCCTGAGCTTGAAAGAAACAGTTCAGAAGTCGGTAAAATTTTATCTGTGGGATCTACCGTATTGCCGCAATATTGTTGGGAGTGATTCACTGACTGATGTTGGTACTTGCAAAGGAATCCAGTGACGTAAAATATGAGTATAATCTTCGGTTGAACCTCAACGTACGATATCTAAATCTTACACATGGATTTTAATGTTAACAATTGAAACGAAAATTGAACGAATCCTGCTAACGCAAATGGAGCACACACTCCAACATGGACTCATGAAAGCTCGTCAACTTCTCGTTCCGTCCGGAATTCACTGGTAATTCGTAATTTTACTCATTAAGTGGTGAAGAATCGTTATCCGCGAGTTGGGTGGTTACGAGCTATTGATAGATTGGTTAGGGGATGGAGGATTGATTGGCAGGGGGGGGGGGGCGTAGACGTAAACAAATCTCCAACTTAAGATCTATCAAAATATTTTCATAACAAACCTAATCGAACAGCTACAGCCAGGAAAATGGGCTCTCTAGCGAATGCAGTAAATGTTCACTGTTCCATTCCCAATTGGATACGTTCCAATCCCAGTACGGGCCCAATCGCTTGGTAACCACTGTATCGCAACTGATAATGAAAGGGGCTTTGTCTCGCAGTTAAGAAGTATAGGAGTGAACGTGTTTTCATCTAATATTTCCTTGATTGCAGTAAGTGTAAGGTGGATTACCATTCAAAGAGTTTTTGAAATACCATTTTTTATTGGTTTATTATCTTCGATAATGAACCATTGGAATCGCCCAAAGAAAAAATTTTTTTAACCCCCCCTCAAATTTTGTTGGTTTACGTTTCAAGATACGTAGATTCAGAAAATCGAATAAAAAAAAATCCGTCCGTCCGCCGTACGCCGTACGCCGTCCGCGCCACTTTGACCAGTTAACGTTGAGCTAAAATTACGAAATTTGGTTTCTGGGTTTGAACCAGCCCCACAATGATCCTCGAAACTTTTCATAACCCTAGGTCAAGGGGAAGGGGTTCAAAACGAATTTTGAAAATTTGAAAATCTCATATCTCAAAAAATTCATATAGAACGGTATGTTTTTTATTTCATATTTAGATAGAGTTTGTTCCGTAGAATCTTTTAAGACCATCCGCAGCTTTGTACGACCAGCCGTTCGTTCACAATGACGGCTCAAAGATTGTGCCTCACAACACGATCGTGACTCAAACTGTTGAAATACAGGTCCATTTTCATACTAACAACCTCTTTGGAACATCATATGGCTTAAGTGATGTCGAGTTTGTTGTTCTGAGGTGCGTTTCGTGCTACGGAAATGAAGGTAATATCGAATGTTTGTTGGTAGGTACTTCTTTTATAGAAAAATAATTTTTATTACCGACGTAGTATTAAAAATCCCAGAATTTTATCGTATTAATTAATCATAATTAATAATAATTATTATTATTAATAAATACGAATTATTAATACCTAACAATAAATTATAATAATTTTCACTAGGTACTTGATAAAATTGTTAATAATTAGTGATAATTGATAATAATAATTAATCTAACATTTAGGATCTAGACATTTAGACCTAGTGAAATAGACAGAAGGGTGATCTGTACAAAGAAGATAATGAACCGTTGTGTCAAGAATTTGCAGAGTTTTTTATTGTATTCTTCTTCTTTCGCCTTAATACTGGTGAAACGACTAACGCTCAACTAACGACTATGGAAAGTATTGTGTAATGAGATGGATCCCCTTCGAGCGCTTGCATCCTCCTGAGATGAATGTGGTGGACGACGGCTGGAGTTGGAGGAGCGTGGTACCTTCATAAATCAGTCCCTTCGTGGAGTGATCTATGGTCCCATGTCTTCCTACTATGCCTCCTGTCCCCATGCTATTCATCACTTCTCTCGTATCAGACTGCTTTGCTGCGGTGGAAACCAACATCGCCCATATGACATACATCGGGTACAGTCAATTGTCGAAGAAACACCCTCCGCCATTTGGACCCTTACGGTATAAGAATTCGTATGCTACACTGTTACATTGTTGTTACAACAAGCTGGATGCTCAGCTGGATGTTTCAGTGTAACTCAGTGTATGTTTCAGTGGATGTTTCAGTGTAACTCAGCATTCTGACACATCTGAAACAACTAATTAATTTAAATGACAGTAGTTGCAGATAAAACCAACATAAGGTATATCGGAATCAGTGCCAATGTCCCTATAAGAATGAAGAACATTGTGGTACAGGTACACCGATCTTCAAATGATAGCATAAAAAGAAATATCGAGATGTTTGATTCTGATGAATGTTAGGGCAGGCAACATTGTAATTGATATTGACCTAATTGACGCCCAGCTATGGCATTTAAAAAGAGTCACCGCCTCAAGTTTCACCTTTTTGTATCTACCTATGGTTATAAATAGTTGGCCCAATCGGAGATCACATGCCGAATTTCAAAGTTTCGGCGGACGGACTGATTTATTTTACTCCAATATTTGACTCCTACGTATCTTGAATCGTAAATTAACGAATATTGAGGAGGCTTCGCGAAGAGGGGGGTTTGTGTTAGCTTGGTCGACACCAATGGTACCTACCGTAATCATTTAGTAACAAATCAATGAGTACTGGGGTTCAGATTATTAGTTCACTCGATACATCTGTTGCAGTCTTTGCGTTTCTTCAGTGCTACTGGAATATCTTCTAAGTTTCTTGACAAGGATCCGGAACTATGGAGTGCAGATGTTGACTATCTGCATGGTCTGAACATTGCGACTCATTTTAAAATGGTCAACGACTGAACGAATGATGAACGAGGCATAGCGTTGATCATTACATTCCTGAAAGGGAATAAGTTAACTCAAGATGAGGAACAGCGGCAGTTACTTACCTATGTTAGTTGTAGCTGAGGACAGAAAGAAAAATAAGTTAAGCTAGTTGACAATGTTCTGTACAAGATCAAGTCCTTGTACTACAGAACAGTATAATACAGAATAATATGTCACTGGAATTCGAAAGCAAAACCCCTAATTCCCACAAAAAAACTGTAATTTGAAAGAAAAACCCGTAATTTTAACAAAACAGATTATTAAAAAAAAAAAAAATGTACATTGACTAAAAGTAATGCACTTACCATTCTCATGTTTTCGCCCCTGAGAGGCAACACAGAGGCAACATTTTTCAAAATTTCAGATTTTGACTGCTCCAACATTTTTTTTACACTAAATGGACCATTCCCGACAACTTTTGATCAATGCACAAAGTCTCTCATGTCGATACTTACCGCATAAGTAATTGAGTACTGTGAGGTACGGTATCGGAGTCCTGAGGGGAAAAAACCAGTCATACAGCATGGCTGTAAAAGCGAATTTTCGAAGAAATAACTGGTTTTATGTAACATGTCCCCATTTTACCGGTTTTATAACAAAGGTTGTCTCCATTTTTGCCAAGTCACACTTCAGTTTATAGATTTTTCAACGCTGAACACGATGGTGAAGTCAGAATATCGATATTTCATCCTGTTATCAAATTAGAACAGATGACCCATGAAGAACACCTCAAGTAACAACCACGTTTCTTCACTTAAAAGTGCTCCAGTTTGAGAATGGTATAAGATATTTGTCCCCTTAAAATTCCCCTAAACCCCTTAGAGTGGCCCGATTCTGCCCATCTACGAACTTAGCGACGGATTTTTTTTTTTGTTGCAAATTTAAACTTGATATCTCAATTCTTCCGGGAGTTATCATCCGGAATGACACACACATGGATAAATATATATAAGTAGTGGAGGTTTATTGACAAGGAGTAGAGTAGATTGCGGGTGAGGAATGACCAACACTAGTGGTTTAATTTTGGTTTAATGCAACGTTTCGATCTTGGATCAAGATCCTAATCATGCATGTAGATCATAATAATTATCCGATTGGCACAAATCTGGTTTACATAATATGTAAACCGATATGTCGGATCAACCAGGTTAGCAGGCGGCTGATTCAAGAGAACACCTGCCCCCCTCGCCATCCGCCGATGCTCCCTAGACGAATGAGAACAGCAGGCATCCGGGGATAGGGTCATAAAGAGCAGTTAATTTTATTTGATTGGCCGACCTCGACGTCTCATTGAGGATGAGGTTCACTCCATCGTACAAGCACGGAACTTCCAGGTTGGATGGATGTAAGGAGGGACGTAGTTATCACGTAGTCACGCGTACAGCGGCAATGAAAACAAATTCTCACAGTTGTACAGGGCTTAAAAAGCTGTGAAAATCAATCGCATCCCGAACGGGGGCGAGTTTGGTGTGGCCGGGAAGCTTTACTTCGAACTTTTAGAATGGACATCCACTCTCAGGCAGCTGCCGAGGAACTCCATATGGCTTGTGCACTTGGCCGCCTACAATGAACATTGTCTCATCTGGCGAAGCAAGTCATCAATGGGCCGGGTCATCGCACAGTGCAGTTAGCGGAGAAAGTTTGATCTAGCCTTTGGCAATTGGATAAAGCCATAGATGCCGGCATCTCGCTGGTGTGCTGAGGGGGTGCATGCTTAAGAAGGGTGAAGGATAAGGTCCTTGGGTGAATGAATGTGGTAGGTCCGATCTCATGGACGATAAATTGAGAATGGCAAACTGATCAGACGATGAAGTGGATGTAAGTGGCAACAATAATGTAAATGAATCAACAAATAACAAAATAAACAACTAACATGTCCAAAATGTAACTTGGAAGAAAAATGTATGCAGCTCATTGAGTTATGGTAACACTCTGGTGCTGAACCAAAATCTTTTGCTCAGGTTTACCGGATAAAAAACCAGCCTAAAAAGATGAATTTTGCAAATCCCGGAAATTTGCAGTTTTTTTTAATCGCCTGTAAAACCTACAAATCCTACTTGAAAGTTTTGTCTGTTACTGCAAAAGTTGGCCAAAAAGCTCAGCTTTCAAACAGAATCCTCAAATTTTAAATTTGCATAGAAAAATAAGTAAGTAAATGTCGATTCCCCGTCGGAAAACGCGTGTTTTTTTTTTGTTTTTTTTTTCACGCGAAATTGAGGGGTGTGGAAAAAGTGAAAAAGTACTACCTTACGGCGGAAATTTTTTTTCTCGCTAGGAGACGATATCTGCGCAAGTTCATCGCAAGCTTCTGCATGGATTTGAAAGGTGATACTCTTCTAAGCAACTCAGACTGTTGATGTTAGAGTGGAGCGGGTGTTCCTCACTGGGAATGGCCTTTTGGATTCGATAAGTCGAAACAATGTAATCAATATTGTATCGTTTGCTGAGTTCATGTCACTGACTCAACGACAAACAAAGGGTCATAGTAGCGAGTTCATATCAACAGTTGGATTGGGCGTCAGTGTTTCACCTATAATAGGTCAATAATTGATCTTTGTGATGGCAACTGTTTCAAGTGCTGAATGGTATTGGTCTATGATTCTGGTCTATGGTTGGTGAGAAAAAAATTCCCGTCGTGAGGTACCTAGTCATTTCACCCCACAACCCTCAATTTCGTGTGAACAAAAAAACCGCGTGTTCCGACGGGGAAACGACATTTTCCCCCTTATTTCCCTACGTAAATTCAAATTTGAGTATACCGTTAGAAAGCTGAGCGTTTTGCCAACTTTTGCAGTTACAGTACGACACTTTCAAGTAGGAGTAGTAGGTAAGTTTTACAGGCGTTTGAAAAACTGGACATTACCGGGATTTGACAAATTTTCCTTTTTAGGCTGAGTTTTCACCCAGTAAACCTGAGCAAAAGATTTTTGTTTGGCACCAGAAAGATAGGAAATTTAATGCTCTTTCTGACGATATCCTCAGATTTGAGATTACCTGGAAAATGAGGAAATTTGAGGGAAAATGAGGGAAATGAGGGAATTCAAAAGGAATTTTTAGTCCCAAATTAGTTGTAGAATTCACCCCAGGCGAGAGGTCCGCCCTTGCGTGGGACACTCTGTATATCATTTTGTAGTGCAGTCGATATGTATCTAAACATCGGTAAGAAAAGGAAGAAAAGGAAGAAACGGGTCAGGAGAGACAAATCTGCCTTGCCAAGAACGTTTTACACTGAGCTTAACAATCAGCTTGACGTTTCAAGTTGACAATTTTTAACTATCCTAACGCATGTCCTTCTCCCCGTAGGCACCGATAGTGGGGATGAGTATCTAGAAATCGCGGAATGCGCATTCGCTTAGAGTAGTAAAGAATAGGAATTAGAAATATTTCGAGGGAGGGGGGGAATTGAACCATGGTTTTAATTGTTCACATTGTAACCTGCGGGAATATCCCGCAGTAGCTCAGTGATATAACGCAATTACATTTAAACTTGGGAAACTAGTTTGAAGTGCGAAGTGGCAAAAATACCTAAAATAAATTATGGTTCCAGATATTTGAGCATTATTATAATTGTTTGGGTAAAATAATTCTCATTATAATTATAATTATAATGAAACGATTATTATAATTGTCTGGGGCATTGGGAGTCAAGTAAAGCGTGAACATCACTCAGATTTACAAGAAATAACGAGCGTCCCCGAAGTTGTATGGGGTAAAATTTAATTTGCAAACAAATAGTTTGTTATGGTTTCTTCACGAAATGCCACACAATCAAACGTAGTTTTGTGAAAATGTAATTTTTGTAAGATCACGCTAACATCTCACGTTGTCATATAAAAAATTTTTGGAACCCTAATTTTTTTGTACTAATTGGTACATTTAATATCCGAGGAGTCCCCGAAGGATTGTGGATATTTCAACCGTAGTCAAGATGTCCCTGTGAAGTGGACCATTGTCTAGTAATGTTAATATGATACGATTTTCAGTTAAATCGGCAAAACTGAGGAATGACTCCTTTCGAGGCAACTCTGTTAGTGACGTCACTTGGTGGGGTCACATGCCTGGAATGACGTCACCACCTGATCTCCAGGTGCAACGCCTTCCTCACCTACACCACTCTAGCCCCAGCCGCCCCTCACAACGCACTCCCTCTCCCATTCTATTACGCGGAGCTAAGGAACTCTTCTTCTTTAATAGTTCCAACTTATGACGGATCGTTTAATTAATCTTTCAATAGAAAGTAGATAACTCTTTCTTTTTCGGGCGGGAGGTTTCAAATGACAGGGCGTGGAATGCCGATGTCAAGACCTTTATGGCGCAGTCTCCGGTTCTATTGATCCACACCATGCTTACTCTCCACTTACAACTAACTGGCGGTCTATTAAAAGTACTACAATTTTTATATTTAAGTGTTCTCAGTCCTTTCAGAGTCTTTATTCCCAAAATTGCCCCCATCGTGACTCAATAGCCTGGATTTGATGTTCTCATCTTGCAAAGTTCACCTGCCAGTTCCACTTTTCGCTCCTTCGTCTACTTCCAACATTCATTACTGTCAATTCAGTACATCTCAATGTACCGGAGTACACGAGTTCACCCGTGTGATGTCGCCCAAGTACGAATGAAAACTGTATCGATCGTGCAAGGCCGTCAGAGCCGGCTGACCTACAAATAAAGAGTCGCGTTCAAACGATACCAAAACCAAAACTCCTCCTTGCATATCGAGGGTCTCACGGCAACTTCCCACATCGTCATTTGGCGACTTTTCAGCAAAGCCAACAAACCATCTGCCAATGACTATTTTTACTGACTAATTCAGTAAAATAAATCGTGAGATTTAGAGTTAAAATAAATCGTGAGACTTTGGTACCAAACTTCTACTTAGTTAGATTGATCCGCCGAGAAGACGCTTTAAGACGCATACCATAGGTAGGTAACTCATTTTGGCCAAAAGTGGCGATGTGGGAATTTGCCGTGAGACCCTCGATATTCATATTAAAAGACTGCAAAATCATTTGTATCAAGTTCATATTCGCCAATAGTTGGTGAAATGTGAAATTATTCACATTTCACATTCCACATTTTTTTAATTTTTTATTTCACCAATTCACATTTCTACTCTCCCAACGTATACTCTGATAATTATTGAGTATTCAAGGCGTAGATTAACTACATAATATATAACTTAATAAAAGAGCCTCGAGGTTCAATCATATATTATACGATTGAACCTCGAGGCTCTTTTATTAAGTTTACATTGATTACTCATGTAGCAGGTAGATTCATGAAAATATGTGAGGGGAGGAGAGGGCGGTATACAAAAAACGTTCTAGTCATCCAGGATGACTTAATGGGCAAATTTTCCAAGCTACTTACATCTTCCTCATACCATTCAATCTACTTTAGGAAACATCTTCCACCGTATTGGATTTCCTTTCGTTCGACAATATTAACGATTTTTCTCACGCACGTTGCACATCACTTTTCAATCTCTACAAATGTCGACTGCACACTCACTGAAATTACTTATCGTATTAGTGCACATCCCTCTTAGTCGTTAATATTGATCCATAGGCTGTCTAGAAACGAAGGAAGCTCTATTGTAAATACGCACTCTAAGCACAGCTCATAGTTTATGCGTTCAGTCCTTGTACTGTTCCCATGTAGTCAATGTGGGAAATTCTTCCTAGACGTGGTATTTTTTAGTAAGTTCGTCCCGTAAAGTGGTTCAATTTTCGATTTACAATCCCTGATCTAGGGATCTGCCAGGTGCCCACCTGTAATACCTCAGAGCTTTTCTCTCAAGCACATTTGAACTTATCATATTAGATGCAGATGCTGCACGCCAGACCTTAACCGCATAGTTGAGACGGGACCGAGTCACCGTCTTAGTTAGTCTTGGAGCAATAAGGATGCGACCACCTACCACTTTCTCATTGTTGGAGCCACTTGACGAACGTGAGCATCCCAGTTCAGGGTTTCTCTAATGGTCAAGCCAAAGTAAGGGTATTCTACCTCACGATTCTGAAATACTGGCATGCCCGAAGTCCACTAACAAGCACATGCAACTGTGAGCCATGACCGTATTTCCTTTACATTCTTTCTTGGAGATTGGCAGCCTACAATCACAGTATTCGTGGCATTCAACAATAACCTCCTCTGGACACTCAGTCAACACTTCGCCGTAAGAGTCTCCCCATCCCCTGTGGTCATCTTACTGTGATTATAAGGGGGGGGGGGGGGTAGAATTTGGAGTGGTTTTGCCCAAAAGCGTAGTTATAAGTTAGTGGCCTCTCATGTTTCTCAAGTTTCTAACATCGATGACATGTTCGCTGATATTTTGCCATTCCTTTTGATTGGAATAATTTTTTTGGCTACGTTTTTAAACTTTTTTTTATAGCCGCGTATTTTGTACTTGGTGATTAAAATTTGTGGCCGAAACGTGCGTGGATTGGTAATGTAGTTGGTACTGATTGGGCGGGATCTATTAGTTAAGAGGTCAATGCTGAGTTTATGTGCTTATAATCGAGTGCATATACCTAATGATGAAGTAAATCTTCGAAAAGTCGGAAAATATCTTTATTCTTTTTTATTCTTTTCAACCTGACCGTGCCTCGATAAGAAAAAACTACCCATATATACCTACCTACTTATATATATATGAACTTGAATGAATGTACAGGAGGATGACATTTATAGCAAACACTTACGTAAATTTAGAAAAACTTGATGAAAGTGGAAAATTTTCTCGTTACAGCGTCGTCAGCCCGGGAAGAAATCTAGAAATATATATATATGCATAGATACCTCATATATTCCTAATAATATACCTTACAATATGTGTATATTGACTGACGAGATCTATTATGTGGAGCTATACGAGCAGGACTAATAGGAACGCGCATGCATTGGTTGAGATCCCCCACCTCCCCCATAAACAGGTCTAACCACACCACCAGTTTAAGGGGATCAGGGTATGACCTATCTTGGAACAACCGTTTCATAATTTCACCAGCAACCTCTCCACAGCCCCTTGTAGCCACTTTGATACTATGAGTCACCTTCCTCAGCCTCGTTACAAGCTCCTTCACTCTTACAGGTGTTACCTCCCCCCAACTCAAATTCATTACCCACATCATTTCCATCCTCAACCACCTCCTCCCCCCTCATTCTCAAAGTCATGTAACCCCCATTACACGATGTCTTTCAAATGGCGGGTGAAATTATGTATAACTACTGGTTTTTTAAAACTTTCAATTAAGTATATCATCATATACATTCCGTTTCACCACCATTCCCAGCATCACACTTTTCTCTTTCTGTATACATCCATCATCCTCCTTCTAATTCTCATTCACCACTCTTCTTCTTCCTAGTTTTGGTTTATTATCTTCAATAATGAATCATTGGAATCGACCAAAGAAAAATGTTTTTACCCCCCCCCCCCCCCCCTCAAAATAAGTAAGTACGTGGATTCAAAAAATCGAATTAAAAAAAAAAACCGTCCGTCCGCCAGATAAAAATATTTTTAAAGAAATTTAAGAGCCTCCAAAACATTCTATATACCGACATGTACAAAGAAAGTGCATAAGTCCTGAAAACAGGTTTCTTTTGTACAGGAAATACAAACACCTCCAACAACGTCGACATGAAATAAGTCGATTTTAAGTTTTTCAGCTTCCATTAGGTTTCAACGTGTATATTTTTTTCAACACATGATGGTTCGATTAACTAAGTTGGGTATTCGAGAGTCGAAAACTAATTTTAGAATATTCAATTCCGAACATTCATTTTGGGGTTTTTTTGAACACGTCCCACCACGGTGCGCCGTACGCCGTCCGCGGCACTTTGCCCAATTAGCGTTGAGCTAAAATTACGAAATTTGGTTTACGGGTACGGACCAACCCCACAATAATCCTGGAAACTTTTCATAACCGTTATATAGATATAAAATATGCGCACTTTAAATACTGATAATCAATCTACCATTTAGTGATGTAGACAGAAGGATAAACTGCACAAAGAAGATAATAAGCTGTTGTGTCAAGAATTCGCAGAGTTTTTCTGTTGACCTCATTCGTCATCTCTTCGGATATTCGTCTCTTCGGTATCCTGCAGTTGTTTGACTTTTCCTAAGCCTTATCTCAACAATTTCATATTTTTTCCCAGAGCTATCATGACTAATACCATCGTGCCATCCACCTTTCACCTTTAGACAGCCTCTAGTGCTCTAATGGCCCACACCGCGCCTTCTATCCTCCAACGGCTCTTCCTATAAACAACACATCACGATGTTAATCCTAACTACTTCTGAAGTAGTGTTTTAGAAATGTATTTGTTCTAAATTGTCATTTCTACTTTTCTTTCTAGAGAGAAAGAACTATTACATGGATACATCGAACACTTAAACTATAAATGTACACACGATCTAAATTTGTTTTTTTGGTTCGACTTTGATCAAATTGTTTGTATGGTAACTAATGCCATTTCACATTATAGATTTGCTTGAACATGTTTTGTGCCCCTCATTAGTGAGTAGGAAAATTACTATATTCCTTCCCCGGTCACCCACTGTGTCTCACTACGGCCATACTGGACATACTTTGAAAATGATGATGCTCCGAAATTCAAGTTCAACAAATCGAACCAGTCATCCCCATTCAGACTTGCAAATACCCCTGGCGTGGACTTTGGAAGGCGCAAAATGCAAACGAAGTGAAACAATTTAAGCAGTACATAATGAATAGTTTAACAAAGAAGTCTGCTTACGAAGACTTTGAGCGAGCAATATGTTCATAGGCCTACCAGGAGTATAATATACTATCCAGGGCTACTCCTCGCTGGAAGTGTATGTTAGGTGGGCCATCCCTATAGATGTTGAAAGAGTAGTGGCCCAGTTGTGGCTGACAAACGAGAAGCAGCTGAACGACACGAGAATAAAAATGTGTGAGTTGTATAGGCCATTGATGCCTCCAGACTGCAAATGAATACATTTCTTTCTTCCACGCACCGTTCATATCGCAAGGGCCGGCGACAGTTAGCTTCGCGAGGGCCTAAGTTAGCACGCTCGTTCGGAATACGAGTGATTGACCTTGGGAACAATACTCGAATGATTATTAAATCTCGATCTAAGAGCTCCCAATATCACCCTGATGACGTTTCAATTGACTCTAATACTACATTGATGCTGATATCTCTTTCTACGGTTTAAACGCATAATCCGTCAGATCCACGAGGTAGTGTTTTATGCTTTTCCCTCAAGGCTGGAGGAGCAATCCTCCCATCTGTCTTCATGGCTCGACAAGCTGCAGCTGATTGTGAAGTTTTAGGCGACAGGCAGGACTATGATTGCTATCACATCACTGACACCAAATGTTCCTCATTCTAATGGAAACCCTACTAAGAGCTCAAATCTCCCCAGGCTCCTAATAAATGAATATCGTACCTTGATAGAACGTTTCGTGTAAGCAGGCAATCGCTTGTCGGAGACTTGGGAATGTATGTTGTAATGATTATAAGTTACGTTGCCCGAGATCAACGTAATGACTAAAAATATCTTCAGAGTTATTTAATTGCTTAAATAAGACGAGATATGTTGGAACAAATTACGAGTTGTAAAGTAAGTAAGCGGTACTGGAGGTTTCCATCATGGCTTACTTCCGGCGTTGCGGATCTGTCTTCTCAGGTGATCATTTCGCTCAAGGGATCCCAGTCTCTCACAACCCTTGGTTGGGAGAGGTGTGCTGGGATATGAACAGGCGACCTCAGCAACTATTCTAGTCCTAATCACCTACAGACCGAGAGCTAAGACGGACTCAGGTACCCAATTTAAGGAGTAGATCTCACAAATCCATGTCCTGCGTCAATGCGATTTCAAAGGGAACCGGCATTGCATCGTTAATGCGTCTGTATAGGTCCACGATAGGGTATGCAGAACAACATTAAATGGTAACCTGTTGAATCTTGAATATTAAAGATCGTACTGAACCAAATTATAGTACCTTCTCGTAGTTATTATTTCATTGTGAAAGTTCATCCCAGATGGAGGGCGTTGTGGACCTTATACACCACCGCACGACCCCTGTTGAGTGAAATTATTCATTTATTCAACGGTTATCATCTGGCAGGCCGAAACAGTATTGCACCGTTCCAGTGTCCATAATATATTCGCATGAATATACTCTATGGTAAGCGTTCCCCTATCTGAAGATATCTACATAGGTTCATGTTCGGCAATCGATGCCTTAGGTTATTCTAACAGTTGGTATAATGGGCATGGATAGAAATCCGAATTTCATTCAAGACAATAATTGTCTTGACATTCCAAGTAAACAAACCAGTGAACATCGTCCCGCAGCCGAATATTCTGTTTTTTTCGCCCACTATCATCAGGTGTTTCTTTTAAATCCACCAGTATTTGGTTTTCTCATTTTGATTTCATGATGTCATCCGTTTCCTATTTAGATGACTTCCATATGGGTGTCGCAGCCGAGGTTGAGAAGTTGTCTCATTTAAGTCTTGCCTTTGCTCTTGACGAGGTACCCAATTATGTTAACATCATATACGTTAACATCATATATCCACTTTCCCCTCCACCCCTTTTCCTTCCAACTAAGGAGAACCACTTCACAAGCACCCTATCCGTTTCGAAATATCCCCTTGGTGCCATGGCGAGACGTTTTTATTACCATATTATATAGATAGTGAAGAACCCTGTTTTTGAAGTTACATAACTCGACTCACTTTATACCTAGCGACACAAACCTTTTAAAAGGTAATGAATAAAGATATAACGAAACTCTGCCAAATTTCAATTCAATCGGTGAAGGTGGAGAGGCTGAAGCCTTGACCGCCTGGATAAGAAGAAAAACATGGTAAGGGAATTTCGAAGTCATGTCGGCTCCTTTTATACCCACCGACTTGAAACGTTCAGAGGTTTTTCTATTATCCAAACCAAGAGGATCCATACCAAATTTTGAGTTGATCGGCCATGGACCCGTCAAAGTAGCCTGTCGTGGACAGTGTTTACAGTCACTGGACACACATGGCCGTCTGGATAAAGCATCAGCGTTAAGGTGCTTTCTGCCTGCCCTGTGCTCCACCTTGAAATTGTAGGCATCCAGCCGCTGCAGCCATCTTGCTAGCTGACCATCAGGCTCACGGAAGGTTTTTAGCCATTGTAATGCTGCATGGTCAGTCCGCACTAAAAATTGTTCACCACTGTCCAGCCCATAAGAATGAAAATGGCTCAAGGCACTAACCAATGACAGCAATTCCCTTCGAGTAGCACAGTAATTTCGCTCAGGTCGGGACATACATCTACTGTAGTATGAAATTACCACTTCCTTTCCTGCCTGCACTTGTGAGAGCACAGCACCCAGAGCTTTGCTACTGGCGTCTGTGTCCAAGATGAACATTGCCCCACGGATTGGATGCCCTAGTATTGGAGGTTTAGTTAATGCCCTTTTAATATTGGCAAAGGCCAATGCACACTCTGAGGTCCAATTGAAACTACCTCCATTCTTACTTTGGGTTGCGTACAGGGGAAATGCTCTTTGTGCGAAGTCCTTTATGAAGCACCTGTAGTATGAGCAAAGTCCCAAAATGGTTTCAACATCCTTCGCGCTAGTTGGGGTTGGCCACTCTTCAACAGTCTTAGTTTTTTCTGGGTTTGGCGCTATTCCATTTCCAGACACTGTGAATCCCAAGTACGATACCTTTCTGGTGAACAAATTGCACTTCTTTGGATTAAGCCTCACGTTGCCCTGCCGGAAGACGGTGAAAACGTCTCGCAACCAATGGAGATGGGACGCAAACGCTGGAGTGTCCACTAGAACGTCGTCAAGATACACTTTAACTCGTCCCTTCCGAATTGCTCCATGCAAGAGAGCCGTCATCGCTCGTTGGAATGTGGCTGGTGCATTGCACAACCCGAATGGCATGACTTTGAACTGCCAGAGGCCTCCTGGGGTGCAAAATGCCGTTTTCTCCTTGTCATTTTTTTCCATTGGGATTTGCCAATACCCAGACTGAAGATCAAGGGTTGAGAACCATTCACTCCCTGCGAGGGACCCCACCAATTCATCAATCTTGGGCAATAGATGAGAGTCTCTTATCGTCACAGCATTCAATTTCCGGTAGTCAATACAGAACCGCGTGGAACCATCTTTTTTGGGGACTAAGACTATTGGGCTTGCCCACGGGCTCTTTGACGGCTCTATGATTCTGTTGTCCTCCATCTCCTGAACCAACTTGTCAACTTCTTCCAACCGATGAGGGGCTACTCGACGAGGGGACTGGCGAATTGGTGAGGAATTTCCAATTTTAATAGAATGCGTACAACCAACAATCTTCCCCATGTCAGTGCTGCTCCTGGCGAATACATCAGCGAATTCCAATAAGAGCTGTTCAGTTTCAGTACGTTGAAGTGGTGTCAGCCCTTTAAGTGATCGTTCTGCAAGGGTACGAATGTGTATGGGCAGTTTATCATCTTGCATAGGTTCTGCCGACTCTGCTTCAAATGCCACTAATTCCTGAAATTCCTCTGCCATCTCTTCAAACTCTCCCAAAAGTACCGCTTCAGAGTCACCCAGACGCATTCCCTCAAGCAGAACAGCCTGATTTGCTGGATCAATGAGGCATTTGAATCGTGCAAGAAAATCTAAGCCCAAGACATAGTCCTCGTGAATAGCCGCTACCAACGCCACGTGTGACCTTCTATTCCCATCTCCTAGGTTGAACTGCAAATCCGCCTGTCCCTGGATTGGCATCATCTCGCCAGAAATGGATCGTATGGCTCCCCTGGCGTGTTCTATTTGTGCGCCAGCTTTTACCATGATCCTGCTGTTAACAATGGTCTTGGTAGCTCCTGTATCAACCACAAGTTCACAAGGGACGTCATTGACCATACCTCACAGCACAAGAGACTGACAAAGTGTGACACGGTACACTAACGCATCCGTCCAGGACGCTTGTGTTGCTACCGAGTCGTTAGCAATGGGCGTTTGTGTCCTGGTTGGCTTATGCCCCTCTACTCCAACTGGCGTTCGTTTCCCGACTCTGTTGGCCTGTCTGAGAGAGCTGGTTGGGCTGAAGCGTGAACAGGTGGGTGGGGGCAGTTTCTTGCTACATGCCCAACAGCATCACATCTCCAACATCGTACTCGAGAAGGACGCGAACCATGTTGTACCTGGGGCCCAGTTGAACCAGTTTTGTGCCAAGTAGTTGTCGCCCTAGCTGCCTGGCAACTCTCTACCTCTACTGCTTCTCCTACCCTGACAAACGCTGGCCGGGTCAGCCTACTTACCGCCTCTAACCTAAGTGTAGAATCAAGGGCTTCCTCTATTGTACGTGCACCAGTACTCATGACCTTGTCTCGGAGGTTCGGGTCCCTTATTCCACGCATGAAATGGAATACAATCACGTCCTCGATTGCCCCTATTCGATCATTGGCTGGCCAAGCCCGCCGAGCAAGACACTGAATAGCTTGATGATAGGCCTGTAGGTCCTCAGTAGGCTGCTGAACTCGAGCGTGGAGCAGGGTTAAGTACCTTTGGGCCTGATGGCGTGTGCCGAATCTCTTTGCAAGAGCTGTGGTCAAAGCGAGATAAGATTGAGGATTTTGCACATCAGTTAACACCTCAAGAGCTGGGCCCATCAACAAAGAACATAGAGATGTTGCTTTGGTAAATCTGTCCCACCCATTGTGTTCGGCAATTATTTCAAATTGCCGGTAGTAACTTTCCCATTCAGCACTCCCATCGAATCGTGCAGGTTTCAATTTGGAGAACTTAACAATGGGCTGGTCTACTTCTGTTGTCCGCGGCAACAAAGGGGATCGAGGCTCTCTATCCTGACGTATGACTTCTTGCACCACCTGCTTCATTTTCGTTATGCATGATGTACGCTCGGATTCCCAGAATACTTGCATCTGTTCTACTACACTGTTAAGTATCTGGTCAACATTGGACAAAGCAGTAGACGGTTCTGGCTGTCCTAGAACAGAAATCGGATCTCCCCTTGCTACACCAACCTCCTGCTGTGGTTCTCCAACCACCGAGCCGTGGTCGGATATCCCGGCCTCATCTTCAGGATCGTTAGCTCCGTCACGACGTGTCGAGCGTGTATTCATGTTGAATCTATCGAACAGATATCCCACCGCTGTCACCAGTGTTATGTAACCCCAAAATAGGAATAATAATTCAAGGGCACCAAATTCGGTCGATAGCAAAACACGAACAACCTTTTTATTGGCAACTCATAATTATAGATCAACATCAGAACAGGTGTTGGTAACCAACCATGGATTCAGGGATTCTCTACAATACATTATGGGGTCGATTTTAGACCCCATGTTTATAGAAAGTTTTTGTTCAGCATAAAATTTCCTAAAAGAATCCGTATTCAGAAAATTTTGCTCGCATAAAATCGGGTTTCCGACGATTGTGCGTCGCCAGAAAGCCAGAGAAGAAAGACAGCGCATGGCCTCCGAACTTCGCAGCGAGCCAAGTTAGAGCGTTTAAAGCAATAGTTCCAATATTTCCAATATTAGGCCTCGGAAATATTTCCAATTTTTCTGGAAATATTTCCGATTTTTCAGTACTCTAGTACCGACCTATTGGCTCCAGATGAAAGGGACCCAACCAACGAAAGGACGGTGACCATGGTTTGAAAATGGCCCGCCTAGAGCATCAGGGTCGTCACCGGAGTAACATAAATCTCATCGAGGGACGGCGTACAATTGGTACAATCGTATTGTGTGGAAACAACATGGAAGCAGGCCTAAGCGATGAGTCCTGAGGAGGGGCACAGCCTGCTGGCCTTGACCGCAAACAGCGGCTTCGCATTTACATAGACAAACCCGAATCCCTTCACTCCCCGGCGTGATGATAACCTCAGAATTGAGCGGATTTTGCAATCCCTAACGATGTCATTTCGAGTTCAGGTTGCCGACATTGAAATCTGTTAATACTTGCCAAGGAAATCCTTATACACTTTCTACCACTTGATAAATTGGCTCCCCGTGGCGCGCGTTCGACCGGCTCTAATAGATTACCCCCCAAAAACAATTTGTGTAAAAATCACCCAGCGTCGCAAATATCATTCTACAGCAGCCGGAAAAAGTTATATTAATTCCCCCCCCCCCACTTTTTCCTTCCAACTAAAGAGATGACCTAACCACTTCAGAAGCACCCTACCCGTTTCGAAATCTCCCCTTGGCACCATGGAGAGACGTTTTTATTACTACACATCTATGAATTATTTTATTAGTTGCTTGTGAAAGTTAGGTACTTGTGAAGTGGTTAGGACATGCCTTTATGGCGGGCGTGGAAAGTGATATTTGCTGTAGAATGATATTTGCAAGGCGGGGTCATTTTCAAACGGAGTTTTTTTTTGGGAATATAATTAATACATACGTATTCATGTGAGTGTTTTTGGGAGATATTCAACTTACAACGAGAAAACTCCGAAATATAGTAGTCCCCGCTTATATCGATCGAGTTGAAAATAAGAGGTTTTAATCGATATAATCGAGGAAAAATGTTGGAAAAATTAATTTTTTCCACATAAGAGCAGTCAGTTGTCGTACAACCAAACAAATCAACTTCAAAAAACTCAAATTTTATCAGATTTGAAAAAGCGATCCATTTTTTATTGATGTTTGCCATTTTTCAACATATTGCTAATAAAATGTTTTTGGCGGTACTGTAGGGTGAAGTTCTCATCATGGAGTTGAACGCTAGCTCTCAGTATACTCTCAGTGTACGAGGTATACCTCGTAGGTATCCATCATATCCTTCATGTTCACCGTCAGCGTTTTCGGAACCGGTAGCGGTTTCAGCGCGTTTCATAAGCGTGCAATTTCCAATGTCAAACGACGATCCATTCCGTTCTGAGCATTTTGTTCGATATAAACGGGTGATACTCGTATGTTTGTATTGCCCCACATCAATAATTGTATTACAATTATAGTAACACCGTAGAATTTTATATATTTCAATACTGAATTAGTGTATTAAAAAAACATCTTTTAGAGCTCCACCACGTATGTGAAGATCCAACTAGTTAACTAGTGTTGCAGAGAAGGGTAGTCGATAGATACAAAACCAATTTATACCGTAGAAAGGTGAATATAATTTTGAAAAATAAAAAGTATAATAAATAATAATGAAAATAAATTGAATAAAAAAATGTTTTTTAATAAACCGCGTTTTTAAAACGGACTAAAAAGTATGAAATATTTTTTCATGACCCTTCCACAACTTTAAAGGACAATCGTTAGTGGCTAACCAAGTCTATAAAATACATTCTGAGGGCCCTAAGAGAATTATCTCAAGTTTAAAAACTTATCCGTTTGGGTCTTTTCTGTTGTCAGGTATCTTTCGAAAAAAAAAAAAAAAAAAAAAAAAAAAAAAAAAATCAACTCTCTTGTTATGTTTCAAAATTGCCATGCATACATTTAATTTGTTGTTAGAAACCAGGTATGGGTTCAAAATGCGTGGATATGTATTCAAAAATAATAATGAATAAGCAGGTGTAGGGATGGCAAAAAAAATGAAAACATCGATGTATCGATGCATCGATGCATCGACAGGCCGGCATCGATGCTCCAAAAACATCGGACCCCAAAAACATCGATGGAAAAAAACATCGATGTTTAAAAAAAACATCGATGTATCGATGGTTTTCAATCAATTTTTTATTTTATTTCTATTCTTTTTTTTCATGGAAGACAGAAAGAAAAAATGATAAGCTCTGAAAAAGAACAGTAATTTTATTTTCAATTTTATTTTATTTGTTACCATTATAATTCAGTTTCAAGAAACATATTACTCGTATTATGTAACTATATGTCATATTATGTAACTTTAGGCACGCGGAGTCATAAACACTCAAAGACGCCTTAAAACAGAAGTTTTTACAGCTGGTGGAGCCTCGTTCAATCAGCCAAGTGAAAACCTTCTTTTTGTACATCGAACGTGAAAATTGGCTGGTGATTTCACATCTTCAGAAAGGGATCGGAATGTGTGACGGTATGTTGAAGTGTAAATGTCTAGTTGTTTTTATTCTGACCGAATTCTCTTGTTTCCACGTCTTATTTACTGCTGGTGGTTCACGAAAAATATCCACCAGACGACAAAAAACAAACGAAAACCACTGTGAACCACAGTGTTGCTGTAAATGAAAACGGTGGGTACAGCTTTCGTACAAGTACGCAACCACGAGGGACATTTTATTCTTTGCGCCCCCTCCCACACCCACACCACGAACCTCGTACTTCAATAATGATTACACACATGTATTTAAACAATCACGTTCATACCGCAGCTTGTCGGCCACGTACTCCGCAGTGGTTAACGTAATATGGTTAGGTAAATAAAGAGCTATCCAACGAGTGGTGAACGATTTTTGTACGATGATAACTGGCGAAGTTAAAGTTCCGTAGCAACGAATCGGTTGTACGTGAAAATCATTAGACATTTTTCATAACGCTTTCTTCGTCACACCGTAATGTCACACTTTTTGAGTTATGTGCCATAGTAAAGACATAAAATGTTAAAATGTAGAGCACAGTTTTAATTTCAAGAAAAGTATTGTCAAGTACTAGAGAAATACTTTGCATGATTCATTACACACTAGCTGCACTTGCATAAATCACATTACGAAATAAATAAAATCACAAGATAAATGTTTAATTAAAATCACAAGTTGGTAACTTATTATTGCAAAAATGAACATAATCACTTGGCAAAATGTATCTCCTGTCCTCATCGTTGTCTTCCCCAATCAATACAGGGTTTAATTTATCTGTACCATCTTTCACAAAACACAGCTGGGAATCTTCTACTTTGGCCTTGAAAGTAGTGGCCCAACAGCTCATTATCAGTCTCAAATTGCAATAAGTACTTAAGTAAAAAGGTATGAAAACTATAGTCGAAAACTCATTGTCAGAAAATTGACATTACAGTTGGGCTTAGGTACCTATTTACATAGTTTTTGACATTTTCATGTCTTTGCTTTGGCACCTAAACTGAAACGGGAAAAATTTGTTCCCTTGATTCACCCTTTCCCTCAGATCACGTCAGAACACAAGCGACCGGCGGGCCACTACGTCAGAGGCTATGACGCACGAGCGTATGACGTCAGACGGCTGGCAGGAGGCCAACTAGTACGTCAGAGTCACCGTCAGCGTTTTCGGAACCGGTAGCGGTTTCAGCGCGTTTCATAAGCGTGCAATTTCCAATGTCAAACGACGATCCATTCCGTTCTGAGCATTTTGTTCGATATAAACGGGTGATACTCGTATGTTTGTATTGCCCCACATCAATAATTGTATTACAATTATAGTAACACCGTAGAATTTTATATATTTCAATACTGAATTAGTGTATTAAAAAAACATCTTTTAGAGCTCCACCACGTATGTGAAGATCCAACTAGTTAACTAGTGTTGCAGAGAAGGGTAGTCGATAGATACAAAACCAATTTATACCGTAGAAAGGTGAATATAATTTTGAAAAATAAAAAGTATAATAAATAATAATGAAAATAAATTGAATAAAAAAATGTTTTTTAATAAACCGCGTTTTTAAAACGGACTAAAAAGTATGAAATATTTTTTCATGACCCTTCCACAACTTTAAAGGACAATCGTTAGTGGCTAACCAAGTCTATAAAATACATTCTGAGGGCCCTAAGAGAATTATCTCAAGTTTAAAAACTTATCCGTTTGGGTCTTTTCTGTTGTCAGGTATCTTTCGAAAAAAAAAAAAAAAAAAAAAAAAAAAAAAAAAAAATCAACTCTCTTGTTATGTTTCAAAATTGCCATGCATACATTTAATTTGTTGTTAGAAACCAGGTATGGGTTCAAAATGCGTGGATATGTATTCAAAAATAATAATGAATAAGCAGGTGTAGGGATGGCAAAAAAAATGAAAACATCGATGTATCGATGCATCGATGCATCGACAGGCCGGCATCGATGCTCCAAAAACATCGGACCCCAAAAACATCGATGGAAAAAAACATCGATGTTTAAAAAAAACATCGATGTATCGATGGTTTTCAATCAATTTTTTATTTTATTTCTATTCTTTTTTTTCATGGAAGACAGAAAGAAAAAATGATAAGCTCTGAAAAAGAACAGTAATTTTATTTTCAATTTTATTTTATTTGTTACCATTATAATTCAGTTTCAAGAAACATATTACTCGTATTATGTAACTATATGTCATATTATGTAACTTTAGGCACGCGGAGTCATAAACACTCAAAGACGCCTTAAAACAGAAGTTTTTACAGCTGGTGGAGCCTCGTTCAATCAGCCAAGTGAAAACCTTCTTTTTGTACATCGAACGTGAAAATTGGCTGGTGATTTCACATCTTCAGAAAGGGATCGGAATGTGTGACGGTATGTTGAAGTGTAAATGTCTAGTTGTTTTTATTCTGACCGAATTCTCTTGTTTCCACGTCTTATTTACTGCTGGTGGTTCACGAAAAATATCCACCAGACGACAAAAAACAAACGAAAACCACTGTGAACCACAGTGTTGCTGTAAATGAAAACGGTGGGTACAGCTTTCGTACAAGTACGCAACCACGAGGGACATTTTATTCTTTGCGCCCCCTCCCACACCCACACCACGAACCTCGTACTTCAATAATGATTACACACATGTATTTAAACAATCACGTTCATACCGCAGCTTGTCGGCCACGTACTCCGCAGTGGTTAACGTAATATGGTTAGGTAAATAAAGAGCTATCCAACGAGTGGTGAACGATTTTTGTACGATGATAACTGGCGAAGTTAAAGTTCCGTAGCAACGAATCGGTTGTACGTGAAAATCATTAGACATTTTTCATAACGCTTTCTTCGTCACACCGTAATGTCACACTTTTTGAGTTATGTGCCATAGTAAAGACATAAAATGTTAAAATGTAGAGCACAGTTTTAATTTCAAGAAAAGTATTGTCAAGTACTAGAGAAATACTTTGCATGATTCATTACACACTAGCTGCACTTGCATAAATCACATTACGAAATAAATAAAATCACAAGATAAATGTTTAATTAAAATCACAAGTTGGTAACTTATTATTGCAAAAATGAACATAATCACTTGGCAAAATGTATCTCCTGTCCTCATCGTTGTCTTCCCCAATCAATACAGGGTTTAATTTATCTGTACCATCTTTCACAAAACACAGCTGGGAATCTTCTACTTTGGCCTTGAAAGTAGTGGCCCAACAGCTCATTATCAGTCTCAAATTGCAATAAGTACTTAAGTAAAAAGGTATGAAAACTATAGTCGAAAACTCATTGTCAGAAAATTGACATTACAGTTGGGCTTAGGTACCTATTTACATAGTTTTTGACATTTTCATGTCTTTGCTTTGGCACCTAAACTGAAACGGGAAAAATTTGTTCCCTTGATTCACCCTTTCCCTCAGATCACGTCAGAACACAAGCGACCGGCGGGCCACTACGTCAGAGGCTATGACGCACGAGCGTATGACGTCAGACGGCTGGCAGGAGGCCAACTAGTACGTCAGAGTCTATGGCGTATGACGTGAGAGGGCTGGCAGGAGGCCAACTAGTACGTCAGAGCCAATGACGCACGAGCGTATGACGTCAGACGGCTGGCAGGAGGCCAACTAGTACGTCAGAGCCTATGATCGGGTGGTAGCGAAGGGAGGTGGTGATGACTTCAGAGGGGCCAGAGAGAGGCAGATACAGAAGGGAGGCACAAAACACAGCTGAGAATCTTCTACTTTGGCCTTGGCGAATTTCATATTGTTGAAAACTTCCAATCTGAATATGATTTGTGATAGATAGCTTCGGAAGTCAGTTATGGAATGTCTTGGACATCTCCCAAAAAACTCTTCTAAAGACAATGTATGAGTTGTATTTTATTCGAATGTTTTGATTTATTAACGTTGCAAATCTTTGTTGTTTAGATTAGCTAAACTCATCATTGAAGAACCACCGCACTAGGAGTATCCTCAACGCACAAGCGCTGTATTCGTACGTGTCCTCCGCCTGGTGATGTCATGTTGTGAGCGCACGTCTCTCTATGTACGTGGTTACAATGTCAATGTCCGTAAAACAAACGATCTCAACATACAGATAAACCAAATGTTGCGCAAATGATAGTCTCAATGTTAAGGAGGAGGCAGAAGATAGATGATGTCATAAGGAGCAAGACCCACAAAGCGAATTGCTCGTTTGAGCAATCGTATTCAGTAAGGAGAAACAGTCACATTTCTCTCCGGAACAAGCTTCGTTTGTCTAACGCGAATGTAAGATCGATGCTCCTTTATGGCTGTGAGAAGTAGAAGGTGAACGTGGCCCTGACACAGAAAGTGCGGTCCTCCGTTAACGGTTGCTTGAGACGGATTCTTGGCGTTTGGTGACCCGAAGTGATTACTTATGAATCGCTTTGGGCAAGGACCGAAATCAATCGCCATAGAAATTAGCGAATGTGAGTGGAGATAATGGACGAATCGGTCACACATATGAAGGAGAAGGAGGAAGAAGTGGAACGTTAGGCCCTGGAACATTGGGCCCTCAATGCTCAATGTCCACCAAACATGTTCTCTGGAACATGTTATTCAACATATTCCATCGTTATCAAAATTATTTGTTCAACTATTTGTGGGTTCACGTTTAATACGTAGAATCAGCAAATCAACTTAAAAAACTCCGCGCCACTTTTCCGAAGTAGAATTGTCCTGAAATTATAGAATTCGGATAGCGGGCAGCCCGACGATAATCCTTGAAAGTTTCCATAACCATTTGGAAGGGGTTCAAAATGGTTGGAATAGTATTATGTTGCCATTTCAATAGACCATTCCGAACCGGCAACCAGCCGGTCATTCGTAATGAGGGCTCAAGGGTAGAGCTTATAAAAAATGTCAACATGAGCATGAGTCAAACTGTAGAGCTCCGATACAGTGTTTAAATGGGGGAGAAGCTGATTCAAACATCACATGGTTTTGAGATATCGAGTTTCTTGTTCTGAGATACTTTTCGTGTGTCCGTACAGACGTAAAGTTGCTTTAAATATTTGTTGGCGAATAATGTACTTACAAGCAAAAACCCCAAAATTGTATAAATGAAAGGAAATTATAAAGAATTTATGATCCCCCCATTCGAAAAATGTTTTTGCTCATTATTAAATTTATACCTTACAGTTATGGGATTCACTAGGTTATTGTTACAGAACATTTATCTAGATCTTGTTATTGTAGTAATGGTTCATTGTACGAGTATAACTGATTCAATTGTATGACCACCTTCCACAATTTGGTTGATTCTTTTGAGAATATTTCAAGGTAGACTGGCACAGTAACCTCAATATTTTTTATAAAGTTGGAAAATCGATTCATAGAAGAGAACGGTACCAAAAACGAATATCATTCCTGGCACCGTGTACTCAGTTTTACGTGAACACACTCAAATTTTCCAGTCTTTAAAGTGTTAAAATCTTGAGACAGATTTGTTATCGTTCATGGGGAATCATCAGAGAGTTTCAGTTTTTTGGGATGTATTTGAAGCGGAAACAAACTCACGTAGGTCTTTCTTCTTTAGTTTGTATACATGAGCAGTTATCGTCCATTTATCAACAGGTACATGATACAATTTTGTTATTATTTAGGGATGATTTCAGAATCCGCAAAACCGGATTTGAGCTGGAAATAGTTTGGAATATTAATGTTCATGTTACCAAAATTGTGTCGCTAGTGCATAAGCCTAATTTTTTTCTCTCAAACATTCCCTAAGATCTACATTAAAGATCATTAATGTAGATAGCAGTGGAAAAGAGTATTTCTAAAAATTCGGTGACTGCCCAAGTTTGAAGGGTCATTACTGAACGCGCACAGTTTGTCGTGAGATCCGCTAGTTTTAGGAATGTAATACAATAATTGTTGGAGTTGGAATATGAATGAATACAATAATACAATAATTATTGGAGTTGGAATATGAATGAAATCGCTTTCTTTCTGTTGACACGAAAAGTACCACATGATTAGGAACACGATATCATAAAACAATTTTTCATTTGAATCGGCCGTCCCCGAGTATGAAATTGGCCTGCATTTCAATCGATCGATTCGCGCTCAAGTGAACGAACAGTATTGTGAACGACCATTGGTCTCCAAAAATACTCTGATAACACAAAATCATTTCAACCATTTCCTTCCTATTGATCGATAGTTGTGAAAAGTTTCAAGAATAATAAGGCCGCCTGCAAAATTCGAAAGGTCTATTTCGATTGGCGAAGTGCTGTGGTCGGTGGGCAGGAAGAATGGTTTTTAAATTGTTGTTTTAGTTAGCTTGAGACGTAAACCCACAAATTATTTGTGGTGGTGGGAGGGGGGGGGGTGTTGAGGATATCCGTGAACAAACATACAAAGGATACAATTGATTAGTGGCCTACTGGGTGGACAGAAACATCTGTTTATAAAATAACTTTACGGTGCCCGTAGCTTGTAACAATACGTCCGTGGCCGAGATACTTGGGCAAGGCCGGGCATGATGACCCAGAAAAGTTGAATGTTGAGCCTGTTGAGGCGACTTGAACCGCTGGTGTTGAATTGCCATCATATATTGCGGCTCCCTTATGTCTTCACGTTTCATTGTAAACTCAGTGCTCTGCCTCATAGTTGCTGTGCTGTATACGTGGTGTTTTATTGAGTTTATATCGTTGAAACTTTACTTTGCTGTGGACTTTGATCAGAAAGAACGTTGTAACTGTAACGTTGCGACAGTTTCGGGAATTTGGATTTATATATATATACGTACGATTTCTGATTTGCGACTGTATCGATTTATTGAAAACCCGTAGATAGGTTAGGTAGAGGGTTGAAGAGGGGATAGGAGTGGGAATGAGAAAAGGCGGGAAGGATTTTACACTGACGTCACCAGATTAGTTACCTTCAACCACAGGACTATGACAGTAACAAAAACAGCAATGAATTCTATAACTTTTCTGAACCGCATACATTCCGCATAACCGCATAAGTTCCGTTACATTCCGGTCAAACTAGATCTCCAGGAGACAATAGGTTACGACTCAAGATACGTAGATTCAGAAAATCGAATTGCTAAAATGTACTGGCCCACCTGATTCAAATAGTACATTTTGAAATATCGAGTTATTAAATAATAATAATGATTAACAATAATTAATCGATAGGTAATGATTTATTGTAATTTATGATAAATAATATTAATTTTCAATAACTAACAATAAATATTGATAATTACTAAATTTTCCTAATAATCATAGTTCCCCTAAGCCCAATTTTGCCCATCTACGGATTAGGCCTTTCGATTTACATTTAAATTCAGTGTAAATTTTAACTTTATCGTCTTGAATGACACATACATATATATATATCGGAATACAGAAGTGAGGGTAGAGTATACAGAAGTGTACGCTGGCGGGTCCCCTCACAACGTTTCGTAAAAGGGTTTGTACCTGCCAAGTACACAGGGGATTGGTGCCCGTCGTACGCGCAGACCACATCATACGTGGATGCGTTCTGATTGGTTGTCTAGGTCTTTGTGTATTTTCCTCGAGAAGCTCGGAGGGCAGTGGGGGAAAGCTAGCCTCAGTTCATATTTGTGTCCGCTCTCGAATTGTACCGCTCGTGCAAATAAACTGTTTTCTGTCTTTGAGCGATCAAATCCTAGTTTTATTCTACCCTCACTTCTGTATTCCGATATATAAATGCATATGATTTTTTGGGTATTTTGACAGTAAATTCACGATGGTCTGTTAAAATTAACAGACCATCGTGCATTTATTATGTTAAAATTAACACAACAAGATAATAAGATAATAAATGAAAAAGTACACGGGAGCTATTAAACGAAATTAAAGGGGGAAGAGGCCATCAGCTTTCTGAGAGAGGGGAGGGAGTGGTGACTTTAGACTGGAATCCGCAGGGTTGCAGAAAGCGGCCCCCACGTATGACTTGGAGAAGATCTGTGGAGACTGAGGCTGGCCGAGTTGGAAAGTCATGGCAGGAGGTCAAGGCGTTGGCAGGAAACAGAGCGGGATGGGGAAACTTCGTTGAGGCCCTATGCTCCTCTCAGGAGTGACAGGAGATAAGTCAAGTAGCTTCATAACCAATTCGTTGTACTTATCAAGTTTGAAGATCGATTTGATACTGATCGTGTACTGCTTTCTCAATACTCGAGTGAAGCCCTCTTGCATAAAGTAGAAAAAAACTGAACACCTCGGTATGTTGTGACATATAGATATAGATTTCTTCGAGAATCCTCTACTTTGTCGTAAAATGTGCGCTACAAGGAAATCGTGATGGGATTTTTGTTGTTCTGCTTTTCATAACTCGCTTTGAACACTACACTACACGTTTCACCCGCGTTCCTTTTCACCACCTTTTGAAAATGTATTTACGTCATGAAAGTGAATACGATTGCTGCGAGGGGAATTTCTCCTAGATTTTAAGAGTCAATCTATGAGATCTCATGTGGTCAAAGATTCCAGATGGGAAGCGTGAAAGACTTACAAGTGCCAACTCGACCAGATTCTACAGTCGGCCGGGAGTTGCCCACGTTACTCCGCGTGTGAAAAATGGTGGACAGTTTACACCCGCAATATTTGAGGTCACCTTTCTCCGCAGGCCATTTTACTCCGGTTAGGAAACTACCCGACGGACAATTTACTCCCTAGCATATTCTCCCGTGTTCCCAAGGAAAACGGACAAAAACTGCAGTTAACTGGATGAAAAAATAATTTAATGAAAAGCTCAAAGAAATATGTTTTTTTTTTTTGCCAAATATCGGTGCCTACAGACTAAATCAAGTACTTAAATGTTGATGCGACGAGCATAATAGTCAAGAAAATTAATTTAAAGAAAAAATCAGTCGTCTTCTATACGAGGACGATAATTCCCCGAAACCCGTTTCATGAACGTAAAAAGAGAGATTGTTCTGGCATCATATTTTTCAATAGTTTTGGACAACCAGCCGGTTTTTCTATAAGGCCCTATGGTTTTAATATAAGCCTTACACCGCCACTTCTTTTGGTCCGCACAGTACCATCGTTTCACTCCTCCCGCTAAGTATTTATGAAAGGCGAACTTATCATTATCGCGGAAAACGACGCACCTCCCTTTTTCGCTACCACCTTCGACAAAAACAGTCTTAACATCCGACATGTCCGGGTACAACACATAAACTGAGGCTCACTGCCTTGATGTCAGTGAAAGGCTCTTCATTTGTTATCGGGGGTCAAAAGTCTACCCGTGATCACCGCTCGCAACTTCTTATCGTCCTATATTAGGGGAGTAACGTGGGCAATCCCCGATACTTCTTATCGGAGTAACGTGTCCCCCTCGCCCGAGCGAAGGGTCCACATTTTCCTCGTCAGGGAGTAACGTAGGTGTCACCCAGTCGGCCACTTGGTGGAATGGATCCGATGATGAATACATCTGTAGTACCCAAGCTTTGCTCATCTTGCGGGAACATAAGTATCTTTTAGGACCAAACAAAATGAGACACAGTTGTTTTCAAGTTCAAACCTTTCACTGATAGGTACTCAGGTTATTCGTTGTGTTCCTTCCCAACAATGAAGACTTGGTGACATTTTAGAGTAACGCGTAATCCAATTATCATAATGATTCAAGCTCCCACGTTTCAAGCTCTCCACAGGCACCTTCGCTCATCACTCTATCTCAGGGTGTTCGTCTGACTCTCTCTTCCAAATGTCCACCCCAGCTCACTCTCCTCCAATTCTTACCCAGATGGCTTTCATAGCTGAGTTGCCCTCCCCAGCTGAGTGCAGATTACTGCTCCCAGGAAGCTTCCTTAGCTGACAATACTGACTCGTACCCACCATAGCTGACGTAAAGGACACCAAATGACAAATTGAAATTATGGTATAAACTCTGGCTATCCTTAGTTACAGACACGCGGGGTGATTTTTTTGGAAGGTCGTGAGTTTATTTGGGAATAGCTCCCGCGGGCGGGTTTCCGGCGTACAATTCAAAGTAGAGCTGTTTTATTGAAAATTGTGGAATTGGAAACGTTTCACAGGACTGCGCGAACTAAGTATCTTGGTATGAGAACTAAGCAGCGTCACTACTCGACCCTTGTTTACTCTCGAAACGCTTTTTTGAACGACTCAAGTCCCTCCGCCTCATTCGTGCTGATCTATATTATTTTATTTTATCAGGGTGATCTCTCAATTGGTAACATGTTGATCCTTAAATTCAAGTAATTCCTCTCCTTTCACGCCATCCTTGGTCATCCCAGTTGAAAGTCCTTGAGGAACCGGGGACCTTGCCAGAAATGTATGACCCCGTTTCCCTGGTATCAGCCATGCTGATATGTTGTAACTTCCTTCGCCTCTGAAGCTATTGTGTCAGGTAATTGGGTAAAAACGAATGGTGAGGATGAGAAGCCTCCTTGCCCCCATTTAGTGTTCGTTGGTGGCTCAGTGATAACCAATGCATTGTATTAGTGATGCCATGACTCTTAACATGACAATGTGCAAATAGTTGAGCAGAAATTTGAAATGTTTACCTTCGAATTCCTAATACCGTGATTGCTCTTGAATGTCCACAAGTAAGATGGTTGCACCACTTTGAAGTCCGTAGGAGGTATGTGGCCTCCTTATTGTATCTACTTATCAAAGCTGATTTCTGCAGATCATTTTTTAAAGTTCTTTGCGGTTCTTAAGAAACAGTGAACAATTTATTCACCTTGATAAAGTCGTTATACTTCCCATCATTGGAAAATAAGCAAAAATGTACGATTTCTGAGGAGTTTTTTCTCTATAGAGAATTATAACACATAATAATTATTATAATTGTAACTGTTGTGTACTTCATCCATGTACCGTCTTCAGCCTCTCATCCATCCACGCCTTTGCTCTATGGCTAACATCCATGTAACCTTATCATTAACATTATCCATGTAACTTTATCTTTTTACACATTATATCATATCATGCTGCCACGCCGGCCTTATCATTCATTTTCCTTTTATTCTATTTCATTACCATAGTTTTCTATAAAACATAACACTGGCGACGAGTATTAACCGTAATAGTGAAGTTTGCAAAGTTCCGCGATTGTGTGAAGTTCCAAGTTACATCGACAAGTGCCACCGTCAAGATAGTAACCCCCCCCCCCCCTTCCATCTACGTGCCTACGATCGCCTGTAACCCTATTTTTCAAGAAGCTACGCGTCCAACTATCATTACACAATGAATCAAGAGCAATTTGCAGAATTCATGACAAAAGTTTTTGCTGAACAGGCGAGAATATCGCTTCAACTTGATACAAGTGTCAAGGCACTTACTTCAATGATCCAGAGTAGGGGTGAAGGACGGACCGAGGTAAACAACCTCACAAACGTAAGTCTTTTTGAAAATTTCGATACGAAAAATGAAAAATTCTCATGCTACGTACAGCGTTTTGAGAACTATTGTTCCATGAAGAATCTTGTTGACTGCACTAAGAAGGCTCAACTTTTGTGTGGCTCTATTGGCAGTTCACATTACAATGCCCTGTCTGACTATTTGGGGCCTGAAAAACCAATTACTGGTCTTGAATATAACACCTTGGTTTCAAATTTCAGTACCATGCTTACTCCAAAGCGTAGTGTGATAGTGTCCCAACATTATTTTTTAAACATTGTTCAGAAGGACAACCAGTCAATTGCCGAGTTTGTTGCTGCCTTACAGCGAGATATAACAGATTGCGATTTCAAGGTCGAGTGCACTGCAGATGCATGTAAAATTTCTAAAACTGTTGTTTCTGTTAATGATATGTTCCTCAGAGCTCAATTCATACGGGGTTTACGTGATAATTGGATACGAGAACAGTTATTACAGTCTGACTATACAACCTTTGACAAAATTCTAGAAAAAGCCATTGCACTTGAAGCGGCACGTATTGAGAGTGCTGAACTCTCTAAAAACTCATGTTCTGATTCTAATGCTTATACTAGTGATACCAATCGCTTATCAGGGACTTCTCAACACTCACGTCAAGGTTCTCAATCACAAGGCAAGCCACAGAACCACTCAAACAATTTTTACAAACAACGTTCTGGGTCTCCAGGTGAATTCAAATCCCAAGGTATTAGTAATCGCTCACACAGTAGGGGTCGCATCGACTATAAGGCTTTGGGCATCCAGGACCTTTGTACACGTTGTGGCCGTAATAACCACCAGGTGGCTGATTGTCGGGTGGATTACAACAAGGTCCGCTGTAATAGTTGTGGCCGCCAAGGACATGTTGCACGAGTTTGCATTACTACCCTTACACGAAATCTCAAGTCAGGCAGTACAAATGGTGCGGCCATCACCTATCTTGAGGCTGATCACACTTATGGCATTTCCTCCCTTGAAACACAAATTGTTGACTTGTTTGAGGCCTCCCCAGAACCTGATAAATACATGGTCACTGTACTCATCAATGGCCGCCCCCAGCGCATGGAAGTTGATTCTGGTGCCAGATTTTCCCTTCTCAATGAGGATGATTTTCACAACTTAAACTTCAGTGAGTTACTTCTACCTGCACACACTGTTTTCAGGTCTTACTCAGGAAACATAATCAAGCCAAAGGGGAAAATCAATGTCACTGTGGGGTACAAGGGCAGAGAAATTACAGCTGATCTGTTCATTGTTCCTACTGGGCACACCGCATTGCTTGGCCGACAGTGGATAAGAGGCCTTGAGATTGAACTCAGAGAGGTTGACCTTGGAATGAAGTCCTCTGAGCTTCACCAGCTACCAGTGCATTCAGTAAGCATGTCAGACAATATTATTGCAGAATTCCCTCAAGTATTCACTGAGAAGATTGGGTGTGTGCCTAATTATGAAGTTGTGTTACAGCTCAGGGAGGGGGCAAAACCAAGTTTTACCAGAGAGCGCCACTTACCATATGCCCTACGGGAACGAGTGGAAAAAGAACTGGATACCCTTGAAGCTGCTGGGATCATCTCACCTGTTACAACCAGTGATTGGGGGTCCCCCTTGGTAGTGATTCCAAAAGCAGATGGTGGTGTGCGACTATGTGTCGATTACAAGTCTGGAGTCAATGAAAGGCTTGTTTCAGCCAACTTTCCAATACGTAGGATTGATGATGTCCTCCATAGCTTGCGAGGTTCCCGCTACTTTTGCAAGATTGACCTATTCAAGGCATACTTGCATTTGAAGGTTTGCTCAGAAAGTGCCATTATTCAAACCATAGCTACACACCGTGGTATGTATAAAATGAATCGCCTCAGTTTTGGTATAAAAACTGCCCCGGCTGAATTCAATAGGATAATTTCACAGGTTCTCCATGGATTACCAAAGACAGAGGCTTATTTTGATGACATAATTTGTCATGGAGCGTCACTAAGTGAATGTACTGCAAATTTGCATGCCTGTCTCAAGCGCCTTGAAGAAAATGACCTACACGTCAACCGCAACAAATGTTCCTTTTTTGAACAGAAGATTGAATTCCTTGGGCATGTAATAGAACACAACCAAATTAAGAAGTCTCCTGAAAAAATCAGAGCTGTAAACGATTTGCCACGCCCTACTGATACAGATGGAGTTCGCCGGTTTTTGGGCCTCCTGACTTATTACTCAAGATTCATCCCACAGTTCTCATCCTTGTCTGCACCACTTCGCAATCTACTGAAGACAAATCAAAAATTCCTATGGAGTACCACTTGTGAAGCTGTTTTTATGAAACTCAAAGCTGAACTCTGTAGTGACCGCGTCCTGATGCCTTTTGACCCCAAGCTACCAGTCATTCTCACGTGTGATGCCAGTCCAGATGGCATTGCAGCAGTCTTAAGCCACACAATTGATGACGCTGAACGGCCAATTGCATATGCTTCTCGTTCCCTTACAGCATCAGAAGCCAACTATAGCCAGTTGGACAGAGAGGCTCTTGCAATTGTGTTTGGAGTGAATCACTTTTATGATTACCTGTTTGGTCGAGGGTTTACCCTTATTACAGATAACCAACCCCTAACACGCATTTTTCAGCATAACAAAAACTTGCCCCAGATGACCAGTGCCCGGTTGTTACGCTATGCGTCATTTCTCTCCGGTTTTGACTATAAAGTCAAGTTCAAGTCTGGCGAAGAAAACAAAAATGTTGATTGCCTCTCTCGAGCACCAATCCACCAGGTCTACACTTCAACTGATATGGGAATAGGAGAAGAGGTTAACCACATTTTTGCGGAGCAAATTTCTCAAATTTCGAGCTGCAAGGTGACCTTTGAATCCATTCAGCAGGAAACCACCAAGGATCCAGAACTCATGAAGATTATTGCCTCACTCAGGAACAAGAGCATTGACTCAGAATTTACATTGCATGAAGGGGCATTGTTCCGCCAGGACCGTGTTGTCATTCCCAATTCACTCCGTGATCAGGTTCTATCAGAACTACATGAGACACATTTAGGCATAATCAAAATGAAACAGCTTGCACGGAAGTATGTTTACTGGCCTGGCATTGATGGACAAATTGAGCATCTAGTAAAGGGTTGTGAGCAGTGCGCCCTTACAAGATCAGACCCGCCAAAAGCAACAATTCATCCGTGGGACGAACCATCAGAAAATTGGGAGCGTATACATATAGATTACGCTGGCCCTTTCCAAGGCCACCATTTTCTGGTGTGTGTTGATGCCAAGTCCAAATGGGCTGAAATTGAGCCAATCACAGATGCACCTACCACTACTTCAACTATCCAACTCCTCAACAAGATTTTCACCACACATGGATTTCCGTCACATCTTGTATCGGATAATGCAACGATTTTTCAAAGTGAGGCATTCCACCAATATTGCCACTCTCATGGAATTTTCCAGAAATTCATAGCACCAGGGCACCCCGCTACCAATGGCCTTGCTGAGCGCAATGTACAAACATTGAAGAATAAGCTACGAGCTGCCTCAGATGAAGATCTTCCCATGCGCAACAAGCTGGCTAAGATCTTGCTCCGCTACAGGGCTACCCCACTTGCCTGTGGGTCATCGCCGGCTGAACTATACCTAAAGCGAAGGTTCCGCATCCGCTTAGATGCTCTTCTCCCTGTCACACCACACATTGATCAGCCATCACATCACATTGCCAAGAGGTTCTTTTGTGTTGGGGAGAGAGTTCAAATCCGCACTTTCAAACAAAATAAACCAACATGGGAGTTTGGTAGAGTGCTGCGGAGGTTTGGACAACAGCATTACCTGGTCCAATTGGATGAATCAAAGAGAGAACTGAAGCGACACATCAACCAGCTGCGTAGCACACTTGTCCAGCCTAAAAAGTCTGTGTCTTTTGGTCCTGTGCAGTCCTTTGGGATTCCTGGAATCACAATGCAGCAAGCTGCACCACTCCAACCAAGTCCGTCACCGCAGCTCCACTCACAGTCACCACCCAGGCAACCTCCTCATGCACCGTTTACCACTCCACAAAGCCCTGCCATGAGACCTGCTCGACCAAGGAGACTACCAGAGAGATACCGTGATTCTAATGTAGTACTATACAGGATAGACGACTTGTGATTTCCCAAACTTACTGTAAAGTCCAGAAACGTCTCCCATAATGATATAGATTTCCATTCAGTTACATGTACTCTTTTGTTAGTGGGGGAGACTGTTGTGTACTTCATCCATGTACCGTCTTCAGCCTCTCATCCATCCACGCCTTTGCTCTATGGCTAACATCCATGTAACCTTATCATTAACATTATCCATGTAACTTTATCTTTTTACACATTATATCATATCATGCTGCCACGCCGGCCTTATCATTCATTTTCCTTTTATTCTATTTCATTACCATAGTTTTCTATAAAACATAACAGTAACATTATAATGTTAGAAATATGGGAATTTTTTTTTGGTTGATGGCCAAAAAAACCGTTTGCTAAAATACGTTTTGACCCACCCTGGTGCATTTTATCTAGCGGTTATTGGTGAAAAAATTATCCTATCGTTCACTCTGGTTGGCTGATTTTACGAGCAACGACGGTGGGGGGTCCTTGAAATAATTCCAATTAAGACTGGTTAACCATCCTAAAGTTGTATTAAGGGGTTGAAAATTAATTGTGACTTCGTGGTTCACCTTCATGAAACTCCTCAAAGACGACGTATGCTAATGCTATTTCGGTAACAGATTGATTCACTCCAACGTCTCGGGTGTAATGATGACTCTAAGAGAAATCAGAAAGACATGTGAGAGGTGGTTGTATTGTTACATAGACACATTGATTTTCCTTGTCAATGATTGCCCTGTCTGGAATGTCTGACAGAAGATTCTGACTAAGTGATATTTTTCTAACAAATATTTATTGGGATTGTACTAGAACTGGGCCCTGGGCCTAGTGACCTCGCAGTTCCAAAACACATAAGTTTATTGAAATTTGGTTTTGTTGCCGTTCACTAGTTTATGTGCGTGATACGAAATTCAAAAAACAATACCTTCCTTTTTCCGAAAATTCGCTAAAAGTGTAAAAGTAAAGAGTGGAATTCCAACTGCAAAAGCGGATCGTTGTCTTCCCATACATGAATTAGAATTCATCGACTCGTATAGTGTAGAAACAACAGAGAAACAATTGGACTGATTCCGATGAAATTTTCAGAGATTATCAAATCGTATCGTATCTTCACAGTTTCATTTCGTTTTATAATTAATGAATTCGTTACTTCCTGAATTAAATATTAAGCAAACTGATTTTGAACACACCAAAAACGAATTGTGTAAGCCCATGGTAAGTTGAAGGGGATGTGTTGAAAGTTATTGAATGGGGGTCAGAGAGAGTGCGACGTTTCTCAGTTGGCGCTATCCGATTTAGTTTTGTTACAGTTGTTGAGCACATCCTGTGACGGTTCTGAATGTTCGGTTATGCCAATCTGGACCCATTTGATAATTGAGAGCAGTCCATTGATTCTACTTGCGAAAGATACTCACTTCCCCCGATTAATTTACTCGCCCTTCCCTAAACCGGGTCACCAATGCCATGTAACTTTCTGCTAAGTTACTTGTATCATTTGATAGCAAAACTGAGTCTTGGTAAGCAATCGTTCCAGTGCTACTCCAGTTTTCGTAAGCACACTCCTCGTCATCAGTGTCTTTGCAATTTCTTGTGACTGAATAATGATACTTCTTACAATGATTATGCTCCTCAAACTCATGATGGTATGGGAGGCCTTCTACGCTCTCTGTCGGTCTCGAATTGAGTGTCATTCTTCATCTCACACATGCCTACAAACGCTGGATTACTTGGTTAGCGGGACTCTCTTAGTGAATTAATTAATTAATATTAAGTTATTCACGCATATTTCTAATTGCTCGCCCAACTCGAAATGTAATGAAAAGTATTGGAATCACCCTAAAAATATTAATTGCAGAACTCCTGCAGAATATGTGTCTTGGCGCAAATTAATACACTATCGTTATGTATCAAACAGACATATGGACGTATTTGTAACCGACAAGATTGTGTTCTTCACAAAGATTTAAACAGCATCAGCGTTAAAGGTCAATCATTAGTCATCTAACTCACAAATATAGGCCAACAATTGTTAACAATTGAGTTAACTCTGGTAAAATTGTTGAAGTTACGTGAAAAGCTCATAATAAGTTTGTAGTGACTCCTAATATGTTAATTCCTACGAATTGAATCAAAATTAATGAACCCTTTTCAAAGGAATATCGAAAAATTAATTAAAAACTCGTCTCTTCATATTCCTTTCCCAACCAGGGTCTTAGAATTCGCTCGTAAAGATTGGGCGAAGCAAATAAAAAGCTCAATTCTCAGTTCTCAATTTATTTTGGTTTATTACCTTCGATAATGAACTCTTTAAATCGCCCAAAGTACAACACGTAAGTAAACTACGTTTCAAGATATGTACTTATGTTCCGAGGATCAAATTGAAGAAGAAGAAGAAGAAGAAAAACGTTTATTTCAGCTTTTAAAATAACATCACATACTTCTCATTGAACTAAAACATTACGGCATGGTAAACATTTTACCGTCCGCCAGAGTTACAGGCACGTACGAGTAGAAAAGAGGAAAAAAGAAATTAACGAAAATTTGATGGAGAAGAGAAAAAATAAAAATGAAAATCATTAACCCAATCACAAAGGTGGAAAAAAGTGAACAAAATAATTTATACCCCATTGAACAAGAAAATAGCTGAAAGGGGTTTGGCAGTCACGTCCTAAAAGTTGAATTCCCCCACTAGAAATGACCTGTATTTCCATGCTAGCCTACAAAACATGACCAGGGGGTTCCAGTCCGGACCATTAATAAAGCTGAGTGCTGTATCAGGAGACAGCGTACCCTCACCAAAGACTGAGCAGCGGAACTCTGACAGGGCGGGGCACCTGCAGATAAAATGGAAAACATCTTCCCTCTCACGTCGATTGCAGAGTGAACACTCCTCTCGCCGACCAGTCTCAAGCGGTTTGGCGTTAAGGGAAAGCGACTCCGTCCGAACTCTGAACATCCATCTGGCGACAAACAGCGGCACATCAGGTACATTCCGCGCCAAGCTGGCGCATTTAATCCCCTCATCCAATTCTCGATACAGTGTGAATCGCGAAGATGCATCCTATACCTATCCTGCACACTATACCTAGCCGCCATGTGCGAAAAACTTTCTGCCCACTAGACGCCGGCACTGACGATCTCCATTGGAAGGCGAGCATCAGGCATCCTGGCGACCTTAAGCAGGTATCCAAAGTGCAGGCGCAGCGTGAAAGAAAAGATGGGAGCAAGCTCTGTCTCTAGGTATATGAGGTAATTTGGAGTGTAACTAGGGAGCCAGAATAGTCTCTTCACAAATGCCATCAGCACCTGTCAGCTTTTGTACTCCTGGAAGCCCCACACCTGCCCAGCGTAGCACAGTATTGCTCGCATAACCGCATTGAATACTTCCACTTTAGCTGACAGAGGGAGTAAGGGATTTGAAATGGCGACACTCCAAGCGCTGCTCATCGCTAATTTAGCAGATTGCGATTTATGTCCCAGATGCCTTGCAAAAGAGATTCTTGGAGTCAGAGTGACTCCCAAATAGGTATAGTGGTTAACGATCTCTATTGTCTGCTCTCCAAAGTGTCACTGCTCTGTACGTCGTCGCCTGCCCCCATTCTGGAATATCATTATCTTGGACTTTCCTAAATTCACATCAAGCCCCACTGTCTGCAATATCCCCCTAATGCATCAATATTTTCCTGTAGATTAAGTGGATCATCAGCCAATATGACGAGGTCGTCTGCATACAACAGTCGTCACCAAGCCGCAGACCATGCACCATCCAATCAACGAGGTCATTCAAAAACAAGGCAAACAAATGAAGGTATTTTCGAATGTTTGTTGGTAGGTATGTACTTCTTTTATAGAAAAATTATTACCGACGTAGTATTAAAACCCCCAGAATTATATCGTATTCATTAATCATAATTATTAATAATAATTATTAATAATAAATACAAATGAATAATACCTAACAATAAATTATAATAATTTTCACTAGGTACTTGATACAATTATTAATAACTAGTGATAATTCATAATAATAATTAATCTAACATTAAGGATCTAGACATTTAGACCTAGTGATCTAGACAGAAGGGTGACCTGTACAAAGAAGATAATGAACCGTTGTGTCAAGAATTTGCAGAGTTTTTTTATTCGATCTTCTGAATCTACGTATCTTGAAACGTAAACCAACAAATTTTGAGGGGGGGGTTAAAAAATTTTTTTCTTTGGGCGATTCCAAAGGTTCATTATCGAACCCGAAGTAACCACACCGTACACCAACAGGGAATGCACCAAATTATGCAGCATTGATTTTATAGTTAGGAGGCTGAGGTAAACAGAGCTCTCCCAATCAATGTAAATAATGGCCCAAGGAGAAAAAGATAATACAGTAAATCTATACTATATAATAAAATCGTGTCTGTCTGTCTGTTTGTCTGTCTGTTTGGCTCATCATCAATTGAGAACGGCTGAACGTAGAAAGTTGCGACTGGTACCATTTGACGCAGAATTTATCTGGGAAGGTTTATGAAAAATCCGCGTTTAAATCTGTTCATCCGTTGAAACGATATGAATGAAATACTAAAAAACCCCAGTCATGCAGCATGACTATAAGAGCGAATTTTCAAAGAAAAAACTGGTTTTATGTGAAACTTCTTCATTAATGAACATGATGTCCGTGAAGTATCAACCACGAGCTCCAGTTTGAGAACGGAATGAGATATCGCAATTCTGTCTTCACCATCGTGTTCAGCATAAGAAAAAAAACTTTAAAATGAGGTGTCACATGTCTGACTGTTTCATTTTGGGAATTTATGGGTGATCCCCCCCCCCCCCCTCATACCTAAAATTCCAAAAAAACCCACCATCGTGTTCAGCATGGTCATACTGTTTCATTTTGGGAATTGATGGGTAGGTAATGCCCCTCCTCCCCCCCCCATAACTCCCCAAAACCCCCCCTCAGGGTATAGCTTTTTCAAAACTGAACACGATGATGAAGTCAGAATTGTGATATCTCTTTCCGGTATCAGATTAGAGCAGATGAACCGCGAAAAGCATCTCAAGTAAAACCACGTTTCTTCATCTTCAAAATGCTTCAGTTTTGAAATGAAACGAGATATCGCAATTCTGACTTCACCATCGTGTTCAGCATGAAAAAACCGTTAAAATGAGGTGTCACATGTCAGACTGTTTCAAATTTGGACTTCATGGGTAATTTTCCCCCCCTTAAAACTCCCCTACACCCCCCTTAGAGTGGCCCGCTTCTGCCCATCATCGAACTTAGCCTGTCGATTGCCAAGACAGATTTTGTGTGAAAATTTGAACTTTTTATCTCAATTCTATCGAGAGTTATCGTCTGGAATGACACATACATAAATACATAAATATATAAATACAAATTCTTCTCGGGCTGACGACGCTATACAGCGAAAATGTCCACTTTTTCCAAATGTAGTAAGTGTTTTCTATAATTTTCTATAATTTTCATCCTCCTGTTCGTGCATTCAAGTTCATAAATACATAAATATATACATATGATTTTTTGTGTCTTTTGGCAGTGAATTCAGGATGGTCTGAAACGGATTTTGGTATAAAAATTTTGCGGAATTTCGAGTTTTAAAAATTTTGGACCGAGAACAATAGCTTCCTTTTCTTCGAAAATTCGCTAAAAACGTGTTATAATCACTTCCATGAGGACGTTTATGCTTATAACTTTTGAACGGTTCAACGTAAATCCGATTGTAAGTAGTCTCTGGATTCAGCTCGACGAGTACTTTCAAGTGGTACTTCAATCAGGATGTTAGTGGGAGGGGGCGGGGTGCAGGTTATGAGAGGGGAGTGCAACTGTGCAACATTGAGAAATGTTTCTAAACAGGTAGGGTGGGTCAATCGTATGGGGGGGGGGGGGGTTAAAGGCAGTTAGGGTAGGGGGAGGGTATTACCGGGATTTCAAAACTACTTGACCGATCTGAATGAAATTTCGGGAATATGTTGAGTGAACATTGGGGAAGGTTTCTGACCAATTTAGGAGGGGGGGGGGGGGTACAGGTTGTGTGTGGGTGGTGGGGGGGGGGGGATTACCGGCAATCCAAAAACTACTTGACGAATTGGTGTGAAACTTTGAAATTGTGTTGTGTGAACATTGGAGAAGGTTTCTGACCAGGTGGGGAGAGTCCTTAGTTAGTTGGGGGGGGGGGGGGGGGTTCAGGGATTTCAAAACTACTTGACCGATCTGAATGAAACTCAGGGAAAATGTTGAGTGAACATTGGGGAAGGTTTCTGACCAATTTAGGAGGGGGGGGGGGATACGGGTGTCTGTTCTACAGTTGCGACGCGCGGGTACACAGCTAGTAATAAATAATATCGAGCGAGGTAGATTTTGTGCCGTGGCTGTTCGGGAAGGTGGTAGGTGGTTCGGGCCACGTTGTCTGCTCGCCCGAGTTTTCGTCGTCTAGAACAAAGTTGATGGGAAAATCGGCGAAAATCGCCATCAACTGTGAAGAAGAGCATGGAGTTGACATGAGGCTGCTGATGAGACTGATGGTGGACTTAAAAACGTACCCGTTTATATGTGAGGAGGTTATACCTGGGACAGGTTGGATTTCGCGGGTTATTGACCTGCGTTTGTGATGTCCGGGTTTGGGATCGTGGTAATACTAAAGCTGTCTTGCATCTATCTATGGAAACATTGTATGGTTTTCCATTTGGGGTTATTATCTTCGATAGTGAACCATTGGTGTCGTCCAAAGAAAAAGAATTTTAACACCCCCTCAAAATTTGTTGGTTTACGTTTCAAGATAGGTAGGTAGATTCAGAAAATCGAATGAAAAATATCCGTCCGTCCGCCGTACGCCGCACTGTGGTGGAAAATAATCATTTTTGTTCAAAAACCTGTAAATAAAGCTATTTGCAATCACTTCGTTAAAAAACCACAGGAACTAGTTGAGGAGAGGTAAAAATGAACAATTCAGGTCAATCAAAATTCAGGTCTTCTAAATAGTTTATTTAAATAATAACCAAATAACCAAAGTTGGTTGCTTACATTGCTGTTGTATTGAAATTAAAAATTGCTGTGAGTTGATTCATCAAATTTGAATTTAAAAAAAAAGATAACTCCAAACAAGAAAAGAAATTATATTAGAGCAAAACATCTAGGGACGCGGGAGCGTCCCGCCAGCCAAGAAAACCGAAGCCCTGAAAACCGAAGCGACTGAGACACTGATTACACGACGGAACAAGTTGGGGTTTTCACCATCCCGTAGCTCGGTCCCCTGAGTGTCTCGAGAGTTGATTTTTTGTACACCAACTCTCCAGGGGCACGTGAGGACGTAAAACAAATTTCAGCTCTTGGGAACATCAGGTGTCGGGGGTATAACAATTTTAAAACCGCTATTTTTCACGTTTTTCGTGTTCTTCTTCTTCTTCTTCTTCTTCTTGTTGTTCATTGACGGGGCTACAGCCCAGCAGACAAATGGGATCGAGCTGAAATTTTGCACACACGTTTGTTATGCTCCAAGGGAGTGCCTTTTGACCATTTTTTCTCCCTCCCCCCATTTCCCCCCCAATTAAAAACCCATTTCAGATAGGTCGGTAACAAACAATAATTGCCAAAAAATAATTATTCTTGTCACAAAAACAAGAAACAAAAAGGCAAATTAGTAGGCGTACTAATTTTTTACTAAATTTTGACTAGGATAAAACTTCATTTAGGAAAACATTTACTAGTTACCTCGTAGGTACTTTTGTATTGTATAAGTTGTTGAACCGTATTGTATAAGTACCACTCGAAAACTAGCCATGCAAAAAGATGTGATATCCCCCCAAAAACAACTCCGTTGTAAAAACTGGCCCGCCAAAAAACCTCAGCCGCAAAAAGGAATGATATCCATTTTGCCCGCCAGCCACATATATAGGATGCTCAGTGCTTCGCACCTCGCTGTTGAGTGTGCATATAGAAACCTGATCCTCCTACCCCTAACCCCCATCGTCAATGTTTTCCTGTTCCCTGTCTCCTTCCCACAACCCCCTCTCGCCCTTAGTCACCCTCGGTTTCACCTAACCCTTTCAGTACCGCATTAATTTCCACTGGCCTGAAAATTTTGAAACTTTCAGGTACTGTTGTATGACGTCTCAGGAAGTTACCTGATTTTTTTCAGATTTTTGGAATTAATAGTTTCGGAGATATAAAATGTCCTCCGGAGAGGACGATATGACTACAGTGGGTATTTCGAAGGTAGAATTTTGAATCAATATAAATGAGTAAAGAGGTCAGTTTTATTACTTTTTAGCAATAAAAGTAGAAAAAAACACATTTTAAATCATGAAAAACTTATGGTAATTTGGTAATGAAAAGAAAACTGAGCAATTGTATACAAGATATTCACTAAATAATAAATTATTCCCAACTATTTTTTTCCGTGATAGAGTAAAAAACAATTGTTTCTCCCATTCAAGCACAAGTGGATATCACATTTCGTGCACTTCCAGTGTGACTTATACGGACACCTTTCCATTTTACATCGTGTTGTATTTGGTTTATCATCAAATGTTGGGAAATGGTCATACAAGTCATGTCGGACTTCTTCATTTTCACGGGTTTCACGGGGGGAGGAGGATGTACTCGGCGTTGGAGATGATGCGGTTTCTACAGAAGGTCGTCGTCCTCTTGGGCGTTTTCTGGCCAACCCAGGCTTATTGGTTCTTATTAGAACTTCAGCCACGTGAATCCTGAAATGTAGGAGGTCCAATCTTTCTCGCTTGGGGGTTTTCATAAGCTCTTGGTCCCTTACGTACTCGAGCCAGCTATTTGTAATGGCCAAATCCAAGGAATGTGCGAACATTTTCACAGGCCACTTTCGAGTTCTGGTGTTTGTTCTGTAGAGAGCAATGAGAAAATCCGTCTTGTCAACACCTCCCTTTGAGGCGTTGTAGTCGGATATTATTTGGGGTCGATCAATTTCTTTATAAACCTTCGCCTCAGAGCACCATCTGTTTACTTTGGATACATCACCTTTTCCGATATAATTTGACGCCATATTTACCACCCTACTGTCCAACCATTTCACTATTTTTACACCTTCCTGACTTTGTCTTTCCTCAATGTAGCCGCGCTCCTTTTTTTTGAAAAGCGAATCCGGTAAGTCTCGTTTAGCATTGGTGAACCTGTCCTGCCTCATTGTGCCACCTGCTTGAATTTCCATGCATTTGAGTGCCTCCAAAAGGTTGTAAGTGTTGAAAAAATTGTCAAAAAACAATTGCTGGCCTCGAGAAAGCCTTTGTGCCAAATGTAGAACCACTGCTGCACCGTGACCATATTTTTTGGACAAAATAGGATCAATTTCTGTTGATTTCCCCTGGTAGAGAACGAAGTCATAAGTTATCCCACTTTGACCGCATAGCAAAAAATTCTTCACGCCCCATTTATTTGGTTTGTTCATCATGTATTGTAGGCAGTGAACCTTTCCCTTGAATGGTATCATTTGTTCATCCACACACACCTTTTTCTCGAGTTCAAGTTGAAGACACCTGTCTCGTATTGCATTGAAGTAAGGGCGAGCTTTGTAGAACTTGTCTTGAACGTCTGGTGTTATATCCAGGTTGTTTACTACGTGCACGTTCGTTCGCAGTTTGAAAAATCTATTCAATGCCATAGAACGCTGGAAGATCGGGATTCCCAAAGCACCATCCCAGTACATCCGAACTCGAGGATATTGAAGACATCCCGTTAGCAGATGTAGCCCGATAAATGTTGTTATCTCATCTAAGGTCGTGGGTTTGAAGGAGACTTTTTCATTTTGTAGGGCATATATGTTTGTGTAGGTCACCATGTCATCAAGGAGTTCGTCAGTAAAATACCTTCTAAAATACTGTGTTGGAGTCTGAATTTCATCTGGCCTTGTGAATATCTCTTCAAATTCAGGTCCAAACGATTCGTGGGTAACTTCATTTTCCCAAGCAATACCTTTTTTATTTGTCCGGATTGGTAGAGATACAGCATAGCTTGGAAATGTCTCAGGTCCATGACTCCCTTCAATTCCGAAATCGCCACCATCTCCAGCTCCAGAATCATCAACAGGTAGGTCATCATCAGAGTTCAACATGGGTTCAATTTCACCCATTTCCACATTGGCTCTACCACTCATCGAACGAGTTGTAACACCATTCAAGATGTGTTGATATGGGATATCATCGTCCCTTTCTGAATCAGAGGAAGCAGCTGAATTTGAGTGAAGGACAGCAGAAGCAGATTCAACCACGTGATCTATTTCATCAGGTTCCTCCACCAGCATCCTCTCATATTCTGCTATCCTGTCGAAATCATTCTCATCTTCTTCTTCAACTCCTTCTATATCAGACGTTCCGTCTTCAAGCGCCCTGATTATTTCCTCTGCTGACCAAGCATCAATACCTCTCCTACAGGAGTCCATTCTGAAACACCAGAATGCATTTTTGTTGATAAAATGTATTCTAAATCTGTCGAAACAATGCGAAAGAATCGCGAAAATATAGGGCCACAAGTTACCATTGAGTAACAACGTCCCCTATGGAGGACACTGGTTGAGTACCAACGTCCCCCGCGAGGGACACTGATCTTCATGCACCCATTTCTTTACTAAATAAGTTCGAATTGACTAAACCAACTATTTTATTGTGAAAAGGAGATATTGTTGTACTTACTCAAGTATCTTTTGTGCTGTTTCAAGCAGGAAACCACAACAAAACACGAATATAAAAACAGCTCCACCAAGAGGTTCACAACACAGCAAGCCAAGGTCACACAAAGTCCGAAATAAAATGGAAAGGTTTTGTTTACATCAGTTAAGCTTACTGCCATTCTGTACATGGATACTGGAAGGTGATGTCAACACACTCTGTTGAGGATTTATACTACTAGAGATGTTGGGAGGAGATCACAAAGTTGGTGTCCTCTGTAGAGGACACGGTGACCAAAAGGGCTAATATGTTTCCTCTGTTACACCAGCAGGGAGCTTTACGCTTCTTTCAATGCTGTTGGCGGGAGCTTGTTGTCAGATGAACAAGCTAACATCTAGGAACGCGGTAGCGTTCCGCCCCGCCAAGCAAAGAAGTTGAGAAAACGAACGATGCCGAGTCCATGTTTACCGGATGTCACGAAACGCGTTTTCGAGGTATCCATATCTCGGCTCCTATTTGACCGATCAACTTGAAATTTGGTGTGGGTCTTTTTTGAGTGTATATTAGAAAGCCCTGAAAGTTTCAAATCGATAGGTCTAAAGGGAGCCGAGCTACATAACTTCAAAAACCCGGTTTTACGGCCTTAGATTGTTCTTCTCCTTCTCCTTCTTCTTCTCCTTCTTCTTCTCCTTCTTCTTCTCCTTGTTCAGACAGGCAAGGCTGGAGCCTCTCCACGTTGACCGATTGACTTGAAATTTTGCACAGAGCTTCATTTAACCTTGAGACAGAGCCTTATATAAAATTTAACCCATAATCTCAACCCAAAAAAGTTTTAGAAACAAAAAACCAGAAAATTTAGGAAAATTCTGTCCACTTTGACGAGTCTACAGCCTGGGTAAAAGGACCAATCGACTTGAATTTTTTTACATACCTTCTTCATAGCATGTCTCAGTGCCATTTGAACGAAACAACCCATTATCTCAACCAAAAAAAAAAAAAAAATTAGGGACAAAAAACTAAAATTTAGGGTAATTTATGCTAATTTTGGCCATATCTCGGCTCCTAGTTGACCGATCAACTTGAAATTTGGTTTGGATCTTTTTGGTGTGGATAAGAGAAAGCTCTGACAGTTTCAAGTCGCTACGTCTGAAAGGAGCCGGGTTATATAACTTCAAAAACCAATTACCATGTTTTTCTACTTTTTTCAGTCGGTCAAGGCTACAGCCTCTCCACCTTCGCCGATTGACTTGAAATTTTGCACGGAGCTTCGTTTCAAGTGTAGCAAGTGCCTTTTGAAAGATTCAAGTCGATATCTTCAAAGGGAGCCGAGTTATATAACTTCAAAAACCCGGTTTTTCACCCTTACCTGTTCTTCTTCTTAATCAGTTAGGCCTTTCCACCTTCACGGATTGACTTGAAATTTTGCACAGAGCTTCATTTCAACATCAGCCAGTGCCTTTTGAAAGTTTAACCCATTATGTCAACCCAAAAAACTTTTAGAAACAAAAAACCTGAAATTTAGGCTAATTTTGGCAATTTTGACGAGTCTACAGCCTGGGTAAAAGGACCAATCGACTTGAAATTTCGCATAGACCTTCTTCATAACATGACCCACTTCAACAACAAAAAGATGTGATATCCCCCCAAAAAACACTCCGTGTAAAAATCACCCCGCCTCGCAAATATCATTCTACAGAGGCCGGAAAAAGTTATGATATCCACTTTCCCCGCCCGCCCTTTTCCTCATTAAGGAGCTAAGTATAATGAAAAGCTTAACCACTTCACAAGCACCGTACCCCTTTCGAAATCTCCCCTTGGCGCTATTGCGAGACGTTTTTATTACTTCCACAAGCAACTAATACTTGTATAAAACGTTAACCACCATCAAGTATTAGTTGCTTGTGGAAGTAATAAAAACGTCTCGCAATAGCGCCAAGGGGAGATTTCGAAAGGGGTACGGTGCTTGTGAAGTGGTTAAGCTTTTCATTATACTTAGCTCCCTAATGAGGAAAAGGGCGGGCGGGGAAAGTGGATATCATAACTTTTTCCGGCCTCTGAAGAATGATATTTGCGAGGCGGGGTGATTTTTACACGGAGTGTTTTTTGGGGGGTAAGTATTACTGGTGGTCACGAGTAATCAGCGGTGGTACAACTGTAATGAAGTAATGCTTCAATTCAGGCTTGTTCATCTGGCAAAAAGCTCCCGCCAACAGCATTGAAAGAAGCGTAAAGCTCCCTGCTGGTGTAACAGAGGAAACATATTAGGTGAAACCGAGGGTGACTAAGGGTGAGAGGGGGTTGTGGGAAGGAGACAGGGAACAGGAAAACATTGACGGTGGAGGTTAGGGGTAGGAGGATCAGGTTTCTATATGCACACTCAACAGCGAGGTGCGAAGCACTGAGCATCCTATATATGTGGCTGGCGGGCAAAATGGATATCATTCCTTTTTGCGGCTGAGGTTTTTTGGCGGGCCAGTTTTTACAACGGAGTTGTTTTTGGGGGGATCATTATTTCTTTACTAAAAAAATAAAATAAGTTTTTAAATAATTAGGTACCTATGATAAAATTATTTAAAAAATAATTTTATTATTAAATTTTGTAATAAAATCATTTTTAATAATAATAACGTCAGACTCAATGCAAGAGCCAATTTCTGAAATGGAAGCTAACTCTACCACACATTCAAGCTCCAACCAATCCTTATTTCTTTTCATGAAACTTATTATATTGAACTTCCTTCCTTTTTATTACGAATTTGGCACAAACCTCTTTTTGATTTGTGAATTTTTCATGCATATCGTTGTTGAATTTTCGTTGTTTTTCGAATGGACTTGTATTCAAAACGGAAGTTTGAGGTTATCAATTACCTCAATGTGACTGATAGGCGCTCTTCAGGCGGAAGTGAGCGTCTCCACGGGTTATCATGGTGCGTGATTCTCGGCCGAATCAATTCCATGTTTTAACGTCTGAGTGCATGTTGGACCTATAGTATCTTCGCGAAAGGTTTTTCGAGAAGATTTGATACCAGGGTGACTAAGTGAATGTAGCTTTTCAAAAATTAGGTGGCGCAGATACTGTATGGTTTGTGTGGCGATGGGCTTATGGTCTATTCTGATTTTAATATTACGGCCCTCTATGAGGTCTCTGAAATGGCGGACGGATTTGAAAATATTCAAGAGTTCTAGGTCGTATTTACTGCAAAACATTTACTGATTCGGATGATGAACAGAAAGAGCCCTACGATTTAGATTATACATATTTGATGCGGATCGTTGATGAAGGGAGCAAGTGACACGTTTTGCGTCTAGTTGTGCAAGAAACATAATGAACATCGATGTTCGTTTCATGAGGCGTAAGAGGTCGTAGTGGATGAAACCAAAATTTTCTATTTTACGTTGAACGTTTCATTCTTGGTGAGGTGCGATTGTGTGTTCCCCATTCACTCCAAGTGACAAACGACACAATCGCAATTTAGAGGAAAAACTCTGCAAATTCTTGACACAACGGTTTATTATCTTCTTTGGGCAGATCACCCTAATCTAATGATTGGAAAAATTATTAATTAGATTAATTTGATTAATTATAAACGAAACGATAGATGAAACTCTAGCTCAAAGTCCAAATTTAATTTGTTTAAACAACTAAGTAATGATTAAACAATTTTACCAGTGAACCGAGTGAACATTGTCATCCATCTGCAACCCAAATTTAAAATTTCAAGTCTCTAGCTCAACATCCAAATTTAATTTTTTAATTGAATCGATATCTGAAAACCATGTTCTATTAGCATCTAGACCCGACAGGCTGCCGCATGATTCATCCTCATGTTGACGACTTTGATTTGCTCGAACTTTGTGAACGAACGGGGGTCGGATTTTTTTTAATTCGATTTTTGGAATCTACGTATCTTGAAGCGTAAACCCTCAAATTTTGAGGGGGGGGGGGGTAATTTTTTCTTCTTGGTCGATTACAAAGGTTCATTATCGAGGATAATAAACCAAAATGAATCACTGAACTGATGTTGGTTGAAATCATATCTGAGATCTTCACTCACATATCTCAGTGGTGGCAATATTTCAAACATAAATAACAGGGTCGTGGTTTTCAGGAATAAATTCCTGACATTTTCAGTACAAATTGCGAGGGATAAAGGTTCAATTGAGTGTATAAATTGGAAAATAGAGCAAAGGTATAGCCTGGGATATGATATGCTCACCGGAAAAAATTCGGGGTCTCAAAGAAACGAACATGAGAAATAATGGTAGGTACATACATGAATGAATGATAAATGGTCATTTATCTAGTGGGTCTGTGTTCATGCCTTGCTCGTCCGTGAATGGATTATCTTTCTTCTACGTCTACAAATTTAAAGCATCGTTATATTTGAGGCCCTTGAAGAGGATTACTTCCCCAAAATATCGAGAATTCGCTGCTAGTGTTTATACCAACCTACACTCGACCCGGATGTCTGCTCGGTCTCGACCTAGACCTAAAATCGCGTCTCGCACGTCTACTTCATTATTGCCCCGGAGCTCTGTTTCAAACTTGGCTACGTTCAAGTTTGTGAATATAATTCTGAATCATTATTATGGTTAACGCAAATTTACATTTGCAAACAAGCCATTTGAATTAGTTACAGTTCAACTGGCTTTTAGTGGATTTGTGAAGATAATTGATCAATTGCAATGTTCAATTGCAATACACGGCTCAGAAAAGAAATCGGATACCCCCGTCGATATCTCTACTCACGAACGAATCTCAACTCTTTCGGCGCGTCCAATACCATGGAGTTCTATGGAAAAACCCAACATCACCCTGGCAATATTTCGGCATTCAGGCAATATTTCACTTATATTTTCTTCTTCTTATTTATTTTTTTTTTCTAATCAAATTTGATGCGTAACGCCCAAAATAGAAATATTTCTTCTTCGTTTCGGTCATGACGAAATATCAGCACTCATGTTGATTGAGGACTATCCGCAGCAACGCGAAAACATTTTTCAAAATACGGCTTGTAACGATTTGTATGTGCAAAAACGTTGCGTAACTTGTGGTCAACGCCAAGTATGGCTTCGCATCCAATCGTACGTCGACCCTTCACGAAATCCCTCAAACCAAGTTTGCAAAACGAAAGTCGACTGATGTCGCAAACCTCATGAGTTAACGTTCGATGTAACTAACAAAGTAGGGGGTCGGCCGGCCAATACTGAACATATATCACTTTAAAACTCATACAAAACCGGAGATACAGCAAAAAATGTAAGCAGTAATACCAAATTTGTGTTTTTCTCCCACTGGCATCAGATTGTTTTAATTAATTATGTATGAGTTTTACGACTCACCAGTCAGTATGGACTGGCCGGCTATCGATTCCGACTATTGTGTGGAAGATACGAATGCAAAATACCTACTTTATGTTACTCTTTATAATAATATGAATATTACTGAAATACTAAAATGTTATTCATTCATTCGTTTCACGTTATTTCGAGTTAATGTTTGGACCGTCTGCATCTATCTCCTGGAGACTATGGACGTTGACTTGCCTGGTCAATACCTATAGATAGACCTACCTATCCGTGGAAGATCCTTCTTCCATGCTACCTTCTTTTGATAGTGGGTTTCAATCAAGAATCCATGGCTGAAGCCAAGTCATCCAAGAAAAAGAAGAAGAAGAAGGTAAAGATCCACGATCTGAGTAAGTAAGTAAGACCGGAACCGCTAAATTATTGCAGGGGGTCGTGACGTCACACGTGCATTGTGTGCGTCCGTCTGTGTGTATTCTGGCCGGGCGCGTGAGTGTGTCTTTGACTGTTTACCTTGGAGCTGGTCACCGCACTTTTTTCGCATTTGCCCTTGTTATGCGCAGGTGTCACCTTCGCTGAAATACGGAGGCCAGAGAATGTATAATATCCATTAATTGATAATATCCATGCTATCCTGTTTGTTTTGATGTGTGCTGGTAGGTTTCAGTTGTTCGTTTAGTTTATCTTCCTAAAATAAACGTTTCGCGAAGTTTTACCTAGCAAAAATTCGACAGGTGCCAGATCTCAAGGGCTCGTCACTGTGAGTACTAGACATTTTAATGTTGAGAACTAAAATAGATACCGACCAATGGTTATCAGGGTGTACCTAGTTCAAAAACCTTTTGTTTTCCTCCGAAAAAAACATCATGGTAGTGGCTTTTTATCGAATTTTCAAAGAAAAGGAAGCTATTGTTCCCGGGCCAAAATGTTTTAAACTCGAATTTCCAAAAATTTTGTATACCAAAATCCGTTTCAGAACAAAAGACTGCCAAAAGACACCGAAAATTATAATATAATACATGTTATGCATCCCCAAAATGATCTTATAAGTGCTATAGAGTCATTCTAGATGACATTAAATGTGATCTAGCTATGTCTCTTTTTCTTTTTTAGGGTAAGAGAGTTACGAAGTGTGTGTGTGGTCGGGGGGGGGGGGGGGGTGAAATGGGTGCGGTACCCCCAAGTTCAGAGCAACGCTACGCTCCTGGTGGAATCACCACCCTCAGCGACGACGTCTTAGGGCCCACTTCGTCGATGGCATCACCGCTTTGGTCTGCTTCTACAGTGTACGATACCTACAGGCTGTCTATTGACACTGGGATTTCCGTATCACTGATCTTAAGGCTTTCTAACTTTCTAACAAGATCCAAGACACGAAAAGGTCGATCTTACGGTGACTGAAGTGGGCTGGGAATTGCACGTCTGTGGGTCCTGAAGAATGAGCACAACTCGAGAACCATGTTGTGAGGGATGGTACTGGCCGGAGCTGATTCATCTTGGTAGGAGTTTGCCAAAAGCTGGAGCACTCTAGATGTTCAAGACTGGGACTCAGGAAACTGGTCAGGAAGGCACAGTAATCCAATTCGGCAGTGGATCGTGGGTTGAGAACGAATGAATCGGTCAACGAGGATTAGAAAATTCAACAAGGATTGTATCGAGTGGTATTCAGCATTTTTTCCGATGTATGTCGCAACATTGAGACGCAACCATTAGGCGATGAGCTGCATAAGACAAATATATGGCCGATTTCGTTATGCCCGCTGAATCACCGACACCCAGCAAGTGAATATTAATAGGAAATAGTGGAAAATTTGATTTGTTGATGTTATATCCACTGGCATAATGTTATGGTCATCTATAAGGAATTATAACGTTATTTCATGATCTGTAACGGTATCATGGACTGGCATTGTTCATTTTCTCTAGAATCGATCATAGTTATCAAGCATTATTTAAGTTTTGTAGCCCCACACGCCTTCATCACATCAGAGAGACGAATGGCTGATTGCCTAATTAGCGATATGTATTTATTATGTAATACGCTAGATAATCCTCAGGCTCGACACTGAAAATAAACCATCTCTGAGCGGCTGAAGGGAGAAATCATTCACATTTATCTCCAATTAGGAATAACGGAATGAAGGAAAATAAACGTGGAAAAAACCGATGCGTTGCGGGTGGGGCCTGAGGGTGTTTGGCGGCCAGTGGTTTGCGTCCATAATGGTATATATATTTATTGTAGAATGAAATCTAGGGGACACCCTCAGGCCTCTTGATTATTACAGTTCGGATCAAGGATCAAAGCAAGGAAACATGGAACATGTTTTCGAATAGGTACCTACATAATAACAGAGGAAGAACACTTGACACCCACAAAGACTTGACACTCACAAGTGTACAACGCCTGTCAGGGAACGCAGTACCGTGAGTCTAGAAATTAACTCGATACTGTTGTTTATATAATATAACCCGCTGAATGGCATGACGAAACCATGGGGGCCATTTCGAAAATACGTTATAAGTATGTATGTGCCTTGCGACAACAGACAAACTCGTCATCACACTTGTCTGGAGTTTTTACCTTGTTTTATTTTAACCTCCTTATTTTTTTACTGAAATTGATTAAAACGACCTCAGAATTACAACGAGGATTTCATTTTGCCCTGATATCTTTGAAATTATCAATCCGAATCATATCACTACAACGGCAAACACAAAAAAATTGAAAATCCGTTTGTTAATTTTCTGGTGAGTAGTACCAGGTAAAAATAAACGTTTGTTAATTTTTTGGTACAAAACCTGCTCGTATTTTTGTAGGTGCCTACTGTTTTTCCTCATCCAAACGTGAAGTGAATTTCTCCATCAAATCGATGAGGAATCGCAAAGTTGACAATACCATTAGAGAGTTGATTAAATTATCCAGTTTTCCTGAGATTTGCCAGCTTCCAGCAGGTTTTTTGGAAATTAGTTAATTTGGCACTTAACGTACAAGTATTTCAAAAATTTAATGTTTTTTCAATTAGAGATAAAAAGGTGCGGTTGGTGGCGTTCTACTCCATTTTCAGTCTAGTTTTGCCCAATTTTTTCTTTCACACCAAGTGGCGAACACTCTGTATGATTATAATCATAATCATCACCAATAATTATTGGTGTCTTTTGCCAGTGAATTCAGGAAGGTCTGAAACAGATTTTGGTATAAATTCTTTTAGGAAATTCGAGTTTTACAATTTTTAACCCGAGAACAATACCTTCCTTTTCTTTCGAAAATTTTCTAAAATACGGGACGAGGCAATCCATCATAATAACGGCGATTGACGTGAGTTTCAAAAATTGAAAAAACTGGGTGGTTGACTGCATACCGTTGGCCAATAGCAATTTAGTCTCATCAACCTAACAAGTAGCTGTAGAAATACCTGGTAGAGGTGGCGAAAAAAGAAGAAAATCCCATCATTATTCAAGAACCAATAGAAGGAGAATAGTATTGCTTGTCACCCTCGACTCTTCAATTTCCCCTTGAACCGAATGGTTTGAGTAATGCGGATTTCGCCGACCCCAGTTGTACCACACGCATGCCAAACGGTTAAATTGCCACTTGAAACCCTTCCTGACTCCAAGATCGACATTCTACTTTAGTTGTAAAACTACTCGTAGAAGACTCGTTTGAGGATCTATTGCAGGATCCCTCAAAGAATTCACTGACTAATAGTCATTAAATACGGTCGGTTTAGTTAGTGACTATGAAACAAAGCACTTTTCTCCGACTTATCTAGTATAGCTACCGTATTTAACGTGGAAGGCTTCTTTATATAAATGTCAATATGAATATTTACTTTATTTCTTACGCTTCTACTCTTACATTATCTTCAGTTGTCAAGGTTTTCCTAGTCATTTTGTACGTTTATTTCCGCATAATTCACATTCATGGAGATGAAAAACGACCTTTAATGGGCCTTAAACTGTAATTCCCCCGCATACTCGTAGGAGAGGGAATATTGGTGCCCTGAATATGAATTTCAAGTGGAATTAATTGAATAAACATTCCCTCGCATTATTTTTCTCTCCATTTTAACAAATCAGGGAAGTTACTTGTTCCTCCTTCTTTCTGGGCCATCATCGAATATAAGGTCTCATATTAAGTAACACTACGCGTTTAGTAAGGAGTAATAATAATTTATACAATTAGACTTTACAGACCGGAGTTTAGAGAAGGTGGCACTTAATTCTGGGCTCCACAGAACGTTACTCTATTACGCTATTCAACATTTTGGATCCGCATCCGCTTTGACCATCAGTATCCCTCATCTCCTCATTGGATGGGTCATGCACACAGCGGTGCAATGATTTGATCAGAGTATGAAGTGAATTCCATCCTGTCAACTTGATGAACTCAATATTATTATCACCGAATCGGCAGGCGTATTTGATTGAGTGAAATTTCTGTCTTTTCAATTTTCCCACCACACCAGTCATACATTCCCTCAATAAATTATGAGAGTTCTAAGAAGGAGCAACCCAAATGGGGAACATCCAAATGGTGAACGAATAAAGCAGAAGCTGCATGATGGAGGAAATGAATAGACCTAGAAACTCATCGATTTTTCGACCAATTCATTTTGGTGACATCCAGATGTTGTCGCCATTTTGAGCGATATGTTGTTGGGGTCAGCTGTGATGAACCGTTGGGAAAGTTTTGAGATATGGGTCCGGACATGCCTTGGATGAAACTTTTCATAACCCTACGTCAGTAGGAAAGGCTACAACGTGATTTTCGTACCCCGGAAATTTCAAATGGAGCAGTGTAGTATTCCGTTGACTTCCCAATAGATCTAGGTTCAGAGCATTTTATAAGACTGCTCGGAGCCTTTCATTCACAATGGCTCAACGGCAGAACTGATTGTAAATCATCATAATGAGCGTGAATCAAATGGTGCAACTATATGGACAGAGGTGACTTTGAATTTTGATGGCAGGTATTGTACAAGTAAATACCCCAAGGTTACTTGTATGAAAACCAATTATAAACAAACCAGCAAATTTTGTGGGGAGTCTTTTTTTTCTTGGGCGATTCCAAAGAGACAATCCATGATCAAGTTACCAATTAGGATCCCCTTCTAGAACGGATACACAATATTTGGTTTAGTTATGAGATCCTCACAAGGATATTGTATACAGAACAGTGATCTATACAGAAAGAGGATCTACAAGGTAGATAATAAAACGTTTTGGAAAATTTTCCAGAGTTTATAGTACCTATTAAATTCATTAAACTCTATGTACTAAAGGTGTTATTCGGTTATGTGTTTATGTCAATACTGAGCTATCGAGTTGAATTGCCTGACGAATCCCGTAGCTTTGTTATGCCCTGAAAGTATTTCACCGTTCAAGTTCGAATTTACCGTAGACATAATATATTATATATATAAATATAGTGGAGGTTGTTTTGACTAGGAAACAGTAGAGTAGTTTGCGGGTAAGGATGACCAACACTAGTCGTTGTTATCATTCGGTTTATTACGACGTTTCGATCGTGGAACACGATCCTAATCATGTATCCTACAAAACAAAAATATGGGAGAGTTATTATGTATGAATGGAATAAAGGGTTAAATAGAAATGATGACTTACAAACTAGTTATGAACTTACATGATAATTGTCCGATTGTCCGATCGCGACACAGTAATGTTTGACAAGTAATTGAAAAGTAATGCATGAGGATGATGGATGTTGTTGGGATGGATATTATAAAGTTACGGTGTGGAGGTTTTGGTTTATTATCTTTGATAATGAACCATTGGAATCGCCCAAAGAAAAAAAATTTTTAACCCCCCCTCAAAATTTGTTGGTTTTTATAGGTACTTGTGTTATTGAGAATGGAGGATGATTTGGATTGTGATTGGGATGACTCATTTTAAAAGTCTATGGTATGTTGTGGCTAATCTGTTGACGTAGTTCATGGAGTTATGAGTTTTCAAGGTGTACGCCATTTCTTTGATTTTTCTTTTTTCAAAGTTCTTTTTCAAACCGAATGATAACAACGACTAGTGTTGGTCATCCTTACCCGCAAACTACTATATAAATATGAGTTATATATTATTTTAGATTGGGGAAACAAATAGAACAGATAAAACTCACATATACTCGTCTGAACGTTTCGCACCAAGCGTCGTCGGCAGACTCATTATTAATGAATTTGATTATATAAATATTATCTAACACCTGGAGCCTTTGATGATGGAAAAATTTAAAATGAGGCAGCCTGGGATGAAACCGAGAGGGCCTAAAGGAACGTTCTAATGGGATAGCCGTTATGTATAGTCACTACAGTAGCTAGGTGATTGGATGATACGGGTCACTGGTGTGAAAACTGTCCTCCAGCCCACCGATTGATCTTTACCGTCCCGTCCGTCCCCCGTATCAGCCTCACTATACAACTTACTTGACCTATATTAAACAGCCCTTTTACTTTCACCCTTTTAAGTGAGAAAAAAAGTTGTTCAGACTTACTTACTCCTCCATCTCGGCAGGGTGCCGTTGAACTTGGCGGTGCCTTCATTCAATTTATTCCAGTGATTTATTTCTAGAGTTAAGCGTGTAAAGAGCTGAGACGCCAAGGCTAATTGATTAACCTTGGTTCCACTTACAAGATTTTTTCATCTCAACATTCCCTCCCCTTTACGGTGTCATTTCATCATCACTTCACTTCTCCACAGGGAAAAAGGTTAAACTATGAAGTAACGTCTACTGAGAAAGCGTATCTCAGTCCTAATTACGTGTGCCTGCACCTTTGCGACTGAAAGCACCGAGCAACCAAGCTCCAAGTTTTTGAACGGGTGAAAGTAAAGCTGTGCGAAAGAGAGTACCTACCACCTATATTTATGAAACACTCAGATTATGGGCGATTTATTCGAGTATGTAACCTTTTTTTTTTTCTTTCAAATGATTTATTGCACCAAGTAACAACTTATTAGCAACATATTCTTGACATATATGTGAATTGGTTGTAGTACAACTTAGATACTTAACTAAGCCGCTTATAGTTTTGAAAGTTAGGAGTGCAATTTCGTGCACTTAAACCGATCACTGATTTCACTGAACGGACTTATCGCGAGAACACCTTCACTCACTTCCACAGGTCATGAGGCTTCTTTCTCTTGAGACGTCTGAGTAGGTCGTCAACGTCGAGCAGCTGGGCAGCTTCTTCATTGACGTGTACTTCTAACCGCCTGTGATGGGCTATGGCTTGAACCTTGATGACTTCATTGACAGTTGGTATGCGAAGTTCTTTGTGTAGCCGGACATTTCTGGTGTACCGGTAGGCGTCCACACAACATCTCAGCACATTGTTTTGGAAACGTTGGATAATATCGCGGTTAAAATAGGTAACCTAGGAACCGTAAAGGTTTTAGTACATAGACTCACATTGGAAATCTCGTTCTTCCCTTCGCTCTTCAGCCAACGCCAACTTCTACTTCTACTGGTCATAATTTCAAAATTAAAGTGTTCCTAATTATGATTATTATTAATTATGATTATGATTATTCTGATAGCACTGGAGTTGACAAACTTGTCGAAATTCATCTCGGCAACCTAGAAGTTTTAAATTCATGATATTTTTCATTCATTTAATTTTTTTTTTACTTGTTTAGAATGACATGTAATTATATAAAGAATAAAATTGGGCTTGGCCATAAAATATCAATAATCAACAAAAAATAAACAACAACCTCCAAAAAAACCAGGGGCTGACCATTCTTCTACCTCGGTCTAATAATGAGAGCCAATAACAACAGTCTGTTTATCACAGTAATATCACTTTTTGACGAATCTACAGGAATCAGGTATTATGGTGTTACATTGGATAGATTGAGGGTCAGACTGACACGAGTACGTTGAGTATTGGGAGAGTAGTGAAATACTTCCTGAATCACTGTCTTATGATACGCGACTGTTTATCATCTGGCACATTGTGACAGAAATAAAAAATCTCAATGGGAACGTCGTTCAAATATCAACTGTGCGAATGAGATTTGAGTTTGAAGTCACATGCTACATTGTTGCGGGATTAGGTTCAATTCAGAAATAACGAACAGTACAACTCAATGCGCATTCACTAAAATACGAATAGTCACGACAATAACGAAGATGTTCTCAATAAATTCAATGTGCAGTTGAGTTGGATATTCAACTCGGAAAATCAAATTGTTGTCAGTTGATCGGAATGAACGTACCTTTAATACAATTAACATACCTTCGGATAGTACTCGAATTCTAATATACTCTTGACGGCCTGATGATGGTGTCTTTACATCGGACTTGGACGCAAATTAATTTTCGTTAATTTTGAAGTACGACGTGGTGATGGTTCTTGTGACTTGACTTTCAACGTGCTCTCATGGCCGGATTTTTCGAGTATGTTGGCCTGGTGTTTACGATTACTAACTGTGTTGATTCAATGTATTCGCCGAGACCCGAATCAGGCCATACTTATACGTATTATACAACAATGGTGCAATTTTCACGCCCCCCCCCCCCACCCTCCTCACCGTTTATCTTCCTCCTCCGTTCAATTATTGAAATAGCATTGGTAGCATATATAAAGTTGACCACTCTTGAAAAGTACCCCAAGTTTAACCCCAAGGTTAAGTTACGTTCCCAATGTGAATGATGTAAGGGACATAATTGAACGAATATTAAATACAATTCTGAAGTATCATAAAACGGGAGGCTGAGTGAGGCTGAGCCTCAGGGAGCCTCAGTGAGGCTGAGACTCAGGGAGGCTGAGCCTCAGAGAGCTTCAGTGAGGCTTAGCCTCAGGGAGCTTCAGGGAGGCTGAGTAAGGCTGTGCCTCAGGGAGGCTGAGTGAGGCTGAGCCTCAGGGAGGCTGAGTGAGGCTGAGCCTCAGGGAGGCTGAGTGAGGCTGAGCCTCAGGGAGCCTCAGGGAGCTCTGGGAGGCTGAGTGAGGCTGAACCTCAGTGAGCCACAGGGAGCCTCAGTGAGGCTGAGCCACAGGGAGCCTCAGTGAGCCTCAGGGAGCCTCAGAACCAAAGGGAGCTCAGGGAGCCTCAGTGAGGCTGAGCCTCAGGGAGCCTTAGGGAGCCAAAGAGAGTTCAGGCAGGCAGAGTGAGGCTGAGGATCAGGGAGCCTCAGTGAGGCTGAGCCTCAGGGAGCTTAAGTGAGGCTGAGCCTCAGGGAGCTTAAGTGAGGCTGAGCCTCAGGGAGCTTCAGGGAGGCTGACTGAGGCTGAGCCTAAGGGAGCCTCAGTGAGGCTGAGCCTCAGGGAGCCTCAGACGAAAAGTATACAAGAATAATTACTAAATTCGGTGATAAGATTAAGGTGGGTAACAAAGAATAGAAAATTACAACAAGTCCACGTTTTGACGTTGAAAATTGTGTGTACGATCTCCACACTTTCATTTCTGCGCAATATTTCGCCCTTGTTAAATCCATCAATCCCTATCCTCTGAATATTCATTGGGTTTAGGTGGAATTACGTTTCCCATTCACGAGCAAGTGCGGGTAAACGGCGGGAGTAACTATGAAACTCTTAAGGGAGGAGTCCAAGTTTGCCGTTCACCTGTGTGGAGGTGTTCAACAATTATTCAAACGAATATGACGAATCAATACAATTTCACCTTTGCCGTTCACCTGTATGGAAAGTGTATAAGAATAATTCCTAAATTCGGTGATAAGATTAAGGTGGGTAACAAAGAAAAGAAAATTACAAGTCCACGTTTTGACGTTGAAAATAGTGTGTACGATCTCTACACTGTCATTTCTGCGCAATATTTTGCCCTTGTTACGAGTATATCCATCAATCCCTATCCTCTGTATATTCATTGGGTTTAGGTGGGTAGGGAGCTTCAGGGAGGCTGAGTAAGGCTGTGCCTCAGGGAGCCTCAGGGAGGCTGAGTGAGGCTGAGCCTCAGGGACCCTCAGGGAGCTCTGGGAGGCTGAGTGAGGCTGGGCCTCAGTGAGGCTGAGCCTCTGGGAGCCTCAGGGAGCCTGAGCCTCAGGGAGCCTCAGTGAGGCTGAGCCTCAGTGAGGCTGAGCCTAGGGGGCCTTAGGGAGCCACAGAGAGTTCAGGGAGGCAGAGTGAGGCTGAGGATCAGGGAGCCTCAGTGAGGCTGAGTGAGGCTGAGCCTAAGGGGGCCTCAGGGAGGCTGAGTGAGTCTGAGCCTCAGGGAGCCTCAGGGAGCCTCAGTGAGGCTGAGCCTAAGGGAGCCTCAGGCAGCCCCAGTGAGGCTGAGCCTCAGGGAGCCTCAGACGAAAAGTATACAAGAATAATTACTTAATTCGGTGATAAGATTAAGGTGGGTAACAAAGAATGGAAAATTACAAATTACTTTCATTTCTGCGCAATATTTCGCCCTTGTTAAATCCATCAATCCCTATCCTCTGAATATTCATTGGGTTTAGGTGGAATTACGTTTCCCATTCACGAGCAAGTGCGGGTAAACGGCGGGAGTAACTATGAAACTCTTAAGGGAGGAGTCCAAGTTTGCCGTTCACCTGTGTGGAGGTGTTCAACAATTATTCAAACGAATATGACGAATCAATACAATTTCACCTTTGCCGTTCACCTGTATGGAAAGTGTATAAGAATAATTCCTAAATTCGGTGATAAGATTAAGGTGGGTAACAAAGAAAAGAAAATTACAAGTCCACGTTTTGACGTTGAAAATAGTGTGTACGATCTCTACACTTTCATTTCTGCGCAATATTTCGCCCTTGTTATATCCATTGATCCCTATCCTCTGAATATTCATTGGGTTTAGGTGGAATTACGTTTCCCATTCACAAGCAAGTGCGGGTAAACGGCGGGAGTAACTATGACACTCTTAAGGAGGTGTCCAAGTTTGCCGTTCACTTGTGTGGAGGTGTTCAACAATTATTCAAACGAATATGACGAATCAATACAATTTCACCTTTGCCGTTCACCTGTATGGAAAGTGTATAAGAATAATTCCTAAATTCGGTGATAAGATTAAGGTGGGTAACAAAGAAAAGAAAATTACAAGTCCACGTTTTGACGTTCAAAATAGTGTGTACGATCTCTACACTTTCATTTCTTTTCTTTTTTTTTTTTTTTTTTTTTACTTTATGGTAATAAACAATTACATCACAGTTATGCACATAATATTAAACAACAACAATGAAGGGGGATCCTTCGTGGAACATGAGCAGGTCACCATCCATTGACAGTTCCTGCATATATTAGTTTTGGTTTTAACAGTTTTTGGATTGGTAGTCAGGGAGTGTGCAGACCTCGATGAGCCACTTGCGCGTAGCGTTGACCACTAGGAGAGTGGTAGCGGATTGATGATGGTCCTGGGCATTGAAGTAAATATTACAGCAAGTCGGGAGGGCGTTTGCGCTTGAGCCTGCGACGATCCTGTGGAGGGGGTGGATGTTGAGCTAGCTCTACTAGGAGATTGTTGGAGTGATTAAGCATGGCTGAATGTAGCTGCGAGTACATTCTGGGTAGGACCTCAGTTACCTCTGGGATGTGCAGGTCTTTGTGGATGGCAGAGTTGCGCATGTACCAGGGTGCACCCGTAATCATTTGAAGAGCCCTGTTTTGGATTGTTTGGATCCTCTTTATTTGGCTATTGGAGGCTGAGCCCCAAATTTGGCAGCTATAAAGCCATATGGGGCGTATGACCGTGGTGTAAATTAACTTCTTAAGTTTTAGAGACAGTCTAGAGTTTGGTCCTAGGAGAAATTTTAATTGTCGCCGCCTGTGACGTATTCGACCAGTAACCTCGCTGATGTGGTCGTTCCAAGTTAACTTGGCGTCAAGGTGAAGCCCAAGGTACCTTGTCACCTGTTTGTTGGGGACGTTGACTGAGTTCATCGTTAGGGCTGGTGGGGGGAGACTTCTTTTGTATGTAAATTGGACAAGAGTCGATTTGGAGGGGTTCATTACGATGTGCCATTTCCTGCACCATCGGGATACCATGTCTGCAGTAGATTGTAGGGCAAGCAGAGAGTGGTTGAAGGAGCCCCTAGAGAGCAGCGCAACGTCGTCGGCATATTGAGCAGTGACTAATGACCCTCCAGGGAGATCGTTAGTGTATAGGAGGTACAAGAGAGGCCCCAAGACACTTCCCTGCGGCACACCTGCTTCTATTCGTTTGACTGAGGAGAGCGATTGATTTACTTTTACAGAGAAGGAACGGTTATGTAAGTAGGATTGCAGAATTCTGTAAATTGAGTCATTTAGGAGAGGTTTAAGTTTGAAAAGGAGCCCCGGGAGCCAGACTCGATCGAAAGCCTTCTCCGTGTCCAGGAAGAGGGCATGACAGACTTCTTTTTTCTCAAAGGTCTCAAGTATTTCATCAACTACTCGATGAAGTTGTTGAGTGCATGAGTGGGTGGCTCGAAAACCAAACTGAGTGGGAGGAATCGATGGCTCCAGAGCCACGAGTAAATGAGGGAGAATAAGTCGTTCAAAAATCTTAGAAAACAGCGGCAAGAGACTTATTGGCCTGTAGCTATTGGGATCGGTTCGGGGTTTGCCAGGTTTAGGTACCATTGTTATAATAGCGAATTTCCAACTAGTTGGTACGTATCCCAATCTAACCATTGCGTTGAAGATCTGGGTAAGCTGTACCAAAGGTTTGCGTGACATGGCTTGGAGTAAAGGTTGGATGATCATGTCATGCCCCGGGGCTCGCTTAGTAGGGGACTGTCTAATAGTCTCCATTACTTATCCTGGCGTGAAATGCAGGGATAAAGGGGATAAAAGCAATGGTTCTTCTAATTTCCTCTTCACATCACTGTCGAATAGATGATCTTGAGAAGGATTGGGTCGAAATTGCTCCTCTAGGATTGAAGAGAACTCATCAGCCTTTTCCTGGGCCGTACAGAGATATCTATTGTTGAGTGTTATGGGTGGAATAGCCGGGCTTAGTCTAGTCAACATGCGGGTTTTCCTCCACAGGCTTCCATCATTTGGGTCAAGTGACGATAGTCGGGTTGCAGTGACTACACTACGGTGGTTTGTCAATGCAGATTTGAGTTCTCTAGAGGCTCGATTGTAGGATGTTCTATGTTCTGGGAAACGTGTGGTTTCCCATCTTCTTTTACATTGTCTCTTAATGATGTGCAGTGCCTTGATTTGTTCAGAGTAGTGCGCAAACCCTGCCGATTTACTGCGCTTAACTAGGCTGGGGGCGTTTGCAAGTGCTGACGCAGTTTGTATATTCCTAGTCAGGATGGCAACGGCTTGATCGACATCTTTCGGAGTTTTCAGGGGAATTTTGAGATTTGTTAGAAATTCCAGGGTACTAGAGTATATTTCCCAGTTGAATGGTTTCTTAATGAGGGAATTCGTTTCCTTTGTAGGAGGGGAGCAGCTAATTTCAACCACCACTGGCCGGTGATCAGAGGACAAGTCAGCAATAACTGAGGGTTTTGTGCAAAGGTCTGCTATATGTTTCCCCACAAAGAAATCCAGAACATCTGGGATAGAGTTACCACTATCTGAATAGTATGTTGGTTCAGCAGGAAATATTGGTTCGAGGGATAATCTGGAGATCATGTCATGAAGTGTGATACCTCTAGGATTGTTGATGTTGGAATTCCATCGACGGTGCTTACTATTAAAATCACCTCCCACAATGAAATGAGTACCCAACTCATGGAAGAGTCCCAGGAAGTCAGCACTGGTGAGTCGATATTTCGGGGCAGAGTAGAATGACGCGATCTGGAAAGCATGTCCAACGAGTTTAATAATGATCCTTGCTGCTTGCATATGTTCTTCAACTATTGGTAAAAGTTCATCATGTTGAACAGTCCGCCTCACTAGGAGAGCTGCACCTCCCTGACCAGTATTTGAGGGATGGTCTGCTCGGTAGACATGGTAATTAGGAATATACAAAACCTTGTGGGGAGTGAGTTTAGTTTCGGTGAGAAGTAGCAAGTCTAAGTTATGAGTAACTAAGAAGTGGGAAAGCTCGTATTTATTGGAAACGCCGCGGCAATTCCAAGTGCCAATTTTGAGTGCTGGTGTTTGGAGCGTCATTTTGTTTGTAGTAGAGAGGGCATGATTTGGGCTAACATTTGAATCAATGGAGTGAGAATGTTGAGAAGGGAATCGAGTTTTTGTAACACTTGATTCATGACCTGGGATGAACTACTTTCGATAGGAGGTCTTGTCTTGGTTACTGCATCTGCATACGTAAGGTTGGCTTCAGTTCGGCTTGGCGAATTATTTTCGTGTGAGGAAGGAAGTCGTCGGTTCACGAGCGGAAGATTATATATTACTCCAGGAGGGGTTTGTTTTTTACTGAGTTGCGTGTGTTTAGGACAACCTTTATAATTGGCCGTATGTTGGCCATTACAGTTTACACATACAGGAGGTGAATTCGTAGGTTTTCTGCAGTTGTCTGTAGAATGAAGGCCGTCACACCTAACACACCTGGCCGAGCGATGGCAGTAATTTTTGGTGTGACCATAATCCTGGCAGTTGGTGCACTGTAGCACGTTCCTGCGCGGTTTTGGAGGTTCAACCTTAACAACAGCTCCATATAGCCGGTCTAGTTCATAAATTTTTTCATTAAACAGTCCGGGCTTGAGATCAAGGAAAAATAAGGAGATCGGGGTTTTAGTGACGGGGTGGAACACTGGTGTCATTTGCACCGGCTCAAAACCTTTCGATTTTAATTCCTCTATCATAATAGTAGTATCACTTGTATGGTGTAAACCCCTTATGACAACTCGCATTGATCTTTCTGATTTAATTTGAAAACTGTAGTACTCAGCCTTATTCTCATCAAGGAATTTAGTAGCGGTACGATAATCGTCGATAGAATCGAAAATGAATTTCACTTTGTTTTGACCTGCAGTAGAGTGCTTGAAGTTTTTGACTTTCATTTCTGCGCAATATTTCGCCCTTGTTATATCCATCAATCCCTATCCTCTGTATATTCATTGGGTTTAGGTGGAATTAGTGAGGCTGAGCCTCAGGGAGGCTGAGTGAGGCTGAGCCTCAGGGAGCCTCAGGTAGCTCAGGGAGGCTGAGTGAGGCTGAGTGAGGCTGAGCCTCAGAGAGCCTCAGGGAGCCCCAGGGAGTTCAGGGAGGCTGAGTGAGGCTGAGCCACAGGGAGTATCAGTGAGGATGAGCCTCAGTGAGGCTGAGCCTCAGGGAGCCTCAGTGAGCCTCAGTGAGGTTGAGCCTCAGGGAGCCTCAGTGAGGTTGAGCCTCAGGGAGCCTCAGTGAGGCTGAGCCTCAGGGAGCCTCAGTGAGGCTGAGCCTCAGGGAGCCTCAGTGAGGCTGAGCCTCAGGGAGGCTGGGTGAGGCTGAGCCTCAGGGAGCCTCAGTGAGGCTGAGCCTCAGGGAGGCTGGGTTGGGGTACTTTTCAAGAGTGGTCAACTTTATATATGCTACCAATGCTATTTCAATAATTGAACGGAGGAGGAAGATAAACGGTGAGGAGGGTGGGGGGGGGGCGTGAAAATTGCACCATTGTTGTATAATACGTATAAGTATGGCCTGATTCGGGTCTCGGCGAATACATTGAATCAACACAGTTAGTAATCGTAAACACCAGGCCAACATACTCGAAAAATCCGGCCATGAGAGCACGTTGAAAGTCAAGTCACAAGAACCATCACCACGTCGTACTTCAAAATTAATTTGCGTCCAAGTCCGATGTAAAGACACCATCATCAAGAGTATATTAGAATTCGAGTACTATCCGAAGGTATGTTAATTGTATTAAAGGTACGTTCATTCCGATCAACTGACAACAATTTGATTTTCCGAGTTGAATATCCAACTCAACTGCACATTGAATTTATTGAGAACATCTTCGTTATTGTCGTGACTATTCGTATTTTAGTGAATGCGCATTGAGTTGTACTGTTCGTTATTTCTGAATTGAACCTAATCCCGCAACAATGTAGCATGTGACTTCAAACTCAAATCTCATTCGCACAGTTGATATTTGAACGACGTTCCCATTGAGATTTTTTATTTCTGTCACAATGTGCCAGATGATAAACAGTCGCGTATCATAAGACAGTGATTCAGGAAGTATTTCACTACTCTCCCAATACTCAACGTACTCGTGTCAGTCTGACCCTCAATCTATCCAATGTAACACCATAATACCTGATTCCTGTAGATTCGTCAAAAAGTGATATTACTGTGATAAACAGACTGTTGTTATTGGCTCTCATTATTAGACCGAGGTAGAAGAATGGTCAGCCCCTGGTTTTTTTGGAGGTTGTTGTTTATTTTTTGTTGATTATTGATATTTTATGGCCAAGCCCAATTTTATTCTTTATATAATTACATGTCATTCTAAACAAGTAAAAAAAAATTAAATGAATGAAAAATATCATGAATTTAAAACTTCTAGGTTGACGAGATGAATTTCGACAAGTTTGTCAACTCCAGTGCTATCAGAATAATCATAATCATAATTAATAATAATCATAATTAGGAACACATTAATTTTGAAATTATGACCAGTAGAAGTAGAAGTTGGCGTTGGCTGAAGAGCGAAGGGAAGAACGAGATTTCCAATGTGAGTCTATGTACTAAAACCTTTACGGTTCCTAGGTTACCTATTTTAACCGCGATATTATCCAACGTTTCCAAAACAATGTGCTGAGATGTTGTGTGGACGCCTACCGGTACACCAGAAATGTCCGGCTACACAAAGAACTTCGCATACCAACTGTCAATGAAGTCATCAAGGTTCAAGCCATAGCCCATCACAGGCGGTTAGAAGTACACGTCAATGAAGAAGCTGCCCAGCTGCTCGACGTTGACGACCTACTCAGACGTCTCAAGAGAAAGAAGCCTCATGACCTGTGGAAGTGAGTGAAGGTGTTCTCGCGATAAGTCCGTTCAGTGAAATCAGTGATCGGTTTAAGTGCACGAAATTGCACTCCTAACTTTCAAAACTATAAGCGGCTTAGTTAAGTATCTAAGTTGTACTACAACCAATTCACATATATGTCAAAAATATGTTGCTAATAAGTTGTTACTTGGTGCAATAAATCATTTGAAAGAAAAAAAAAAAAAGGTTACATACTCGAATAAATCGCCCATAATCTGAGTGTTTCATAAATATAGGTGGTAGGTACTCTCTTTCGCACAGCTTTACTTTCACCCGTTCAAAAACTTGGAGCTTGGTTGCTCGGTGCTTTCAGTCGCAAAGGTGCAGGCACACGTAATTAGGACTGAGATACGCTTTCTCAGTAGACGTTACTTCATAGTTTAACCTTTTTCCCTGTGGAGAAGTGAAGTGATGATGAAATGACACCGTAAAGGGGAGGGAATGTTGAGATGAAAAAATCTTGTAAGTGGAACCAAGGTTAATCAATTAGCCTTGGCGTCTCAGCTCTTTACACGCTTAACTCTAGAAATAAATCACTGGAATAAATTGAATGAAGGCACCGCCAAGTTCAACGGCACCCTGCCGAGATGGAGGAGTAAGTAAGTCTGAACAACTTTTTTTTCTCACTTAAAAGGGTGAAAGTAAAAGGGCTGTTTAATATAGGTCAAGTAAGTTGTATAGTGAGGCTGATACGGGGGACGGACGGGACGGTAAAGATCAATCGGTGGGCTGGAGGACAGTTTTCACTCCAGTGACCCGTATCATCCAATCAATTGGTATAACGATGGATATATCAAGAAATTGGTATAACGATGGACTGAAACAACAGAAATTTAGGATTGATAGTCTTCGTGAATTATACGAAATTACTAGAGATCCCGTCATTAATGTCAAAATAAATCATGCAAAATCAAAATACCGTGCTGAGTTGGTAAAGCCAAAATTCGCAGTAATGACAAGGTTGTAATGGAGTCATCAAATTTAACAAAGGCTCTTTGGGGGTTGATTAATGAAAATAGGCCCGGTCCGAACTGCGGTGCCTCTAATGTCATATCTGCTCAACAGTTCAACCATTACTTTGGGAATATTGCCGAAAATGTGGTGTCAAAGATAGAAAATAAGGGCTCTGGATGTCTTTCTTATTCTAAATCGCCCGCCAGAACTCAAAATATTTTCAAGTTTCGAAGTTTTAAATGCTATATCTAGCATCCGTAAATCATCAACTTATGATATCTTCAATATGAACACCACAATTGTAAATGCAGTCTGTAAACCAATTCTTGCTCCCTTTACAAGACTAATAAACGAATCTATTTCTAGTGCTGCTTTTCCAGATGGATTGAAAACTGCCTTGGTCACCCCTTTATTTATAAAGGGCGATAGAAACATTATTGACAATCACCGTCCAATTAGCAAACTGCCGTTTTTTTCGAAGGTTTTCGAGCGGCTCTATGGCCAGATCTATGAGTTTTTTGAGACAAACGAAATATTTTCTCCCTTTCAATTTGGGTTCAGAAAAACCAAATCTACGAGTGATGCCGTCCAGGAATTCCAAAATTTGGTTTTGAAATGTTTTGAGGATCGCAGTTATGCTGCTGCATCTTTAGTTGATGTTACTAAGGCTTTTGGCTGTATTAGCCATTCAATTCTTCAGGATAACCTGTATGGTTTCTCTGTGGATGCTACTTCTCTTGTGTCCAGTTACTTGGAGGATAGATATCAGGCAGTGGTGCATCAGGGTGTTCGCTCAAATTTTTTGAGGATAACGAGAGGAGTACCACAGGGGTCCGTTTTGGGCCCCCTATTGTTTGTTATATATATTAATGATCTTCCGGATGTGACACCAAATTTGTGTTTACTTTTTGCTGACGATACCTCAATCTTGACCTGTGATGAGTCGCCATTGAGTTTGATTGAAAAACGCAATATTTCTTTGAAGAATGTCTCTCAATGGTTTTCACAAAATGAACTTCTAGTAAATGAAAGAAAGACTGAAACGATGTTTTTAGGTTTGAGAGATATTCCTGCACATTTCTCTATGCCCAGCCAAGTGAGATTCTTGGGAATTCATATTGACGCTAAGCTTGATTGGCAAGTACACTGTGGCCTTCTGTCTAGTAAATTGAGTTCGGTTGTGTTTTTGCTGAGACAACTATCACATAAGCTGAGTGATGCTGGGCTAAAGATGGCTTTTCATGGCTGTTTCCAGAGTGTCATGTCGTATGGCATAGTGCTTTGGGGCCATGCAGCGGCAGCATCTGGTGTTTTTGGTTTACAGCGCAGGGCTGTTCGTGTTATAGCCGGTCTGGAGTATCGGGCGGAGTATGAGCTCACAAGTATGAGCTGAGAAATAAAACTGAACTCGATATATATAAGGTTTCTGAGGCTTGAAAAGTCCCGCAATTCTTCAAATTATTGGGGCCCCAAATTTTATAACGCGCTACCTGTGGAATTGCAGTCACTATCTCCATCTACCTTAAAGAACAGAGTAAAGAGATTTTTGTTGTTAAATGCCTTTTTCTCTTTTGACGAGTTTATTTTGGCCGATAAGAAATGTATGATTGCCAAATAAACAAGAAACTAGTCAACAATGTATGTCTTGTAACTTATAAATCATGTTATGACTATAATAGTCATAACATGATTTATAAGTTGTGATGTACCATGTTGTATTTTCACAAATAAAAAACTATCTATCTATCTAATCACCTAGCTACTGTAGTGACTATACATAACGGCTATCCCATTAGAACGTTCCTTTAGGCCCTCTCGGTTTCATCCCGGGCTGCTTCATTTTTAATTTTTCCATCATCAAAGGCTCCAGGTGTTAGATAATATTTATATACCTAATCAAATTCATTAATAATGAGTCTGCCGACGACGCTTGGTGCGAAACGTTCAGACGAGTATATGTGAGTTTTATCTGTTCTATTTGTTTCCCCAATCTAAAATAATATATAACTTATATTTATATAGTAGTTTGCGAGTAAGGATGACCAACACTAGTCGTTGTTATCATTCGGTTTGAAAAAGAACTTTGAAAAAAGAAAAATCAAAGAAATGGCGCCTCAGGGAGGCTGAGTGAGGCTGAGCCTCAGGGAGGCAGAGTGAGGCTAAGGATCAGGGTGCCTCAGTGAGGCTGAGCCACAGGGAGCCTCAGGGAGCTCAGGGAGTTTGTGCCTCAGGGAGCCTCAGGGAGCTCAGTGAGGCTGAGCCTGAGGGAGCCTCAGGGAGGCTGAGTGAGGCTGAGCCTCAGGGAGCCTCAGAGAGCGTCAGGGAGCTCAGTGAGGCTGAGCCTCAGGGGGGCTCTATTAGGGTTTTTCAAGAAACCACGAAGATGCACTGAATGTTTTATTAAATTAAGAAAATAAAGTATTAGCACTTGGCTGTACATCAGCTCGAGAAAAATGTTCAAATGTATAATAATCTTTTTTTTTTCCCCAATCTTCTTCTTCTTCCCTTGTTTCCCTTGTTGTTCTTGTTGTCTTTGCCGTGTTGCATGGAGGTTGGTACAGACACAATTGGCCCAGACGCAACACCCGTCCCCCCATGGACGGCTCAATCGTACGTCAGACGGACAGGCGGGTTCCTGGTCCTGCGTGGCCGTGGTAGCGGGCTGCTCTGCGCCTGAGGCACCGGCAAGGTGGTAGGAACCTCCATTGTGGGGTCAACGTCTTGCGGCTCCAGGGACCCAGGCGTGAACCCTAAGAAGTCGGACGAGGACCGGTCAGCTGGGACTATGGTTTGGGCTGAATCGTCCAATGACCCTGCTGATGAACCCGTCGTGGTGGGAGGCTGGCTGGTTTTGACTGGCGGTGACGTGGTCAGTGGTGTGGAGAAGGCAGGAGTTACCGGGGCAGATGTGGTAAAAAGGTCTGTGGATTTGGGCGTCCCAGTCCTACGCAGTTGGTCCACATGGCGGCGTACCAGAGAGCCCTCCACCTCGACCGTATAGTGCAGGTCTCGTGGCGGACGTCGACCTGGTATCTTTCACCGCGTGAACCTCTGGCCATTTTGAAAAAGCGTCGACCACAATGAACAGGTAATGGCCATGCAATGGTCCCGCATAATCAACGTGGATGCGGTCAAACGGTTTTGAAGGGAACTCCCAGCGATGAGAAGTCCTGGGTGGTTCTTTCATTGTGCGCAAACATGCCGTGCAATTCTTGGTCAGTGATTCCAGGTCGGCGTCAATATTAGGCCAATAGACAAACGACCTGGCGAGGCCTTTCATCTTTTGCACTCCCATATGCCCGCGATGAAGTTCTCTCAGAATTGCATCACGGAAGGGAGTGGGTATGCAAACTCGAGAGCCTTTCAGGATGCAACCAGATTGAATTGTGTATTGGCCCAGTTCTGCTTTGGAACGGATCGCTCCAGTGCGGATCCTTTCGTAAAGCTGACTCATCTCAGGGTCAGTAGCGGTGGCCTTCTGGATATCCTGGCAAGTAATAGAGAGGTGATGTACCTGGGAAAGTTGAAAGAGTTCGACATCATCCATTTCAAACAGCTCCTCGGAAGTCACGGGTAGGCGAGATAACGCATCAGCATTACCGTGATCTGCGGATTTCCTGTACTCGATGTCGAAATTCTGTAGGAATAGGGCGTAGTGCAGCAAACGGGTGGCTGAAAGGACGGGTAGTTTCTTCTTTTTGCCAAAGATGTGAATGAGGGGCTGGTGGTCTGTATATAATGTAAACCGACGCCCAAATAGGTATGGGTAGAACTTTTGTACGGCCCATTTGATGCCAAGGCTTTCCCGATCCAAGCACGAGTAGTGTCGCTCTGACGTTGAGAGCGTACGAGAGGCGAATTCAATAGGTCGCTCCGATCCATCAGACATCCGATGTGAGAGGACAGCTCCAATCCCAACATGAGAAGCGTCTGTACTCAGAAGGAGAGGCTTCATGGGGTCGTAGTGGGTCAGGATCTTCTCAGACACGATTTCTTCTTTGATATTGCAAAATGCCACATCACACTCAACAGACCACACAAAAGGTACGTTTTTTCTAGTCAAGGCATGTAAAGGCTCGCTCATGGTAGACAGGTGGGGAAAAAATCGGCTGTAGAAGGAGACGAGTCCTAGGAACGATCTGGTTTCTTTCACATCCCTGGGAACTGGAAATTGTAGGACTGCATCAATCTTGGACGAGGTCTTATGCATGCCCGTGCGATCAAATTTGTACCCAAGATATTCCACTGAGTCCTGTAGGAATTTGCACTTTTCACGATTAACATGAAGGTTATTGTCTTTCAGCAACGCAAACAGTTGTTTAAGTCGGGCCACATGCTCCTCAAATGTTGGAGCAGTCAAAATGATATCGTCATGGACGACTGCGAGTCCTGGAATGGGCGAAAGTAATGTATAAATGAACTTTTCCCAGGTTGCTGGGGCACCAGAGACCCCAAACATCATCCTGTTGCATTTGTATAACCCTTTCTGTGTGTTGATGCTAAGAATTTCAGCAGTCTGGGGGGTGGTCGGTATGTGGAGAAACGCCCCAAAAATGTCCAGTTTTGAGAAGTGTGTACCCCCTCGGAGAGATGCAAGCACTCCTTCAATTTTAGGAAGAGGGAATTGCGGGATATCACAGAATCTGTTCACTGTTCTGCTGTAATCAGCACATATTCGGATTTCATTGTTGGGCTTGGTTACAGGGACAATGGGCGTAGCCCACTGGCTGAAATCTGTACGTTCAGTAATACCTTCACGTTCCAAGCGGTCGAGCTCCTCTGCCACCCTCTGCTGTATAGAAAATGGGACAGAGCGTGCTTTCTGGAACACCGGTCGAGCGTCTGATCTCAGCTTGACTTCAAATGTGTAGTTTTTAACTACCCCTGTCTTCCGTTCAAAGATTTCACTGTAGTCGTTGATGAGGTCATCTAGGATCCTCTGCCAATCGGCAGGCTTTTGTGCTGGCTGTATGTTATTTATGTACACCGATGAGAAATCCACAGGAATCCTGGACAGCCAATCTCGTCCAAAAAGCGTAGCCAGGTCTTTTTCAACCACAATGAGATCCAGGTTTTCCTTAGCTCCTCGAAACTCAACGGACACCTTACAGGAACCTAGAGGGGTAAATACTTCATTGCTGTAACTCCTGAACTTCACTTTGGTAGGCTCAAGCGGCTTATCTGAGAGACGTCTGAAATTGTTTAAACTTATGACTGAAGCCGCGCTCCCAGTGTCCAATTCCATTTGTACAGGTTGCCCTTCGATCAGCACGTTAATGTAAAGAGGATTTTTAGATTCAATCAAACTTGTACTGTACATGGCTAATGCTTTTTTTCGTTTTCACGATGTATTTGAGTCGACAATTGCTCTTCTTGACGGTCCATTTGAACTCAAATAAACACCTCGAGTCGATATGAAGTCTACTTTTTTCGTTTTCACGATGTATTTGAGTCGACAGTGCTCTTCTTGAAGGTCCATTCGAACTCAAATAAACACCTCGAGTCGATATGAAGTCTCCTTTTTTTTCGTTTTCACGATGTATTTGAGTCGACAATTGCTCTTCTTGAAGGTCCATTCGAACTCAAATAAACACCTCGAGTCGATATGAAGTCTCCTTTTTTTTCGTTTTCACGATGTATTTGAGTCGACAATTGCTCTTCTTGACGGTCCATTTGAACTCAAATAAACACCTCGAGTCGATATGAAGTCTACTTTTTTCGTTTTCACGATGTATATGAGTCGACAGTGCTCTTCTTGAAGGTCCATTCGAACTCAAATAAACACCTCGAGTCGATATGAAGTCTCCTTTTTTTCGTTTTCACGATGTATTTGAGTCGACAATTGCTCTTCTTGACGGTCCATTTGAACTCAAATAAACACCTCGAGTCGATATGAAGTCTACTTTTTTTCGTTTTCACGATGTATTTGAGTCGACAATTGCTCTTCTTGAAGGTCCATCCGAACTCAAATAAACACCTCGAGTCGATATGAAGTCAACGTTTTTTCGTTTTCACAGCTAACTGAATCGGACCAAAAAAGACAATTGCTGATACGCGATCCGACCCACATCTACTCGTAGATGGTAACGGGGAGCCAAGGTTTTTGGTGATTTGCCAAACCAGAATGAATTTTCTATTTGAATGATTAAATAGCGGAATCAAGGTTGTTTTTGGGTCTATTGTTGGAGTCCACCCGTGTAGACCGCTTTCATTTTTAAGTAGCCCTTGTAGACAATATTAATAAACTTAGCTTGGCCGGGGTAGCGTGACCTAGTCCATTTAAAAATCTGTAGGAAGGAGAGAAGACTGAGGTGATGGTAGAGGGGCGAGGACGGGATGGGGAGGTGGAACTACATAGATAACATTGGCCACTATTACTCTAAAGATCGTCGACCCAGGGCCAGAGAGACCACGAACTATCGATCACCTGCAATCATAATGAAACCCTTGATCGAATAAATCTCCCCTCTGGTTTAAAAACGTCTTTTAAATTTACAATTTAAGCTTACATTTCTTTTCTCTATACTTATACCAGTCCCTAACTTCATGCGTGGAATTGATTGGTGCATTCGAGAGAGATTATATTGATTATGATACATATGAAATTTATCTTGATGACAATATGTTTTTTTCTTGTAGTCACAAGTTGTTACAGAAAAGTTAGTAAGTATCTGAATCTTTTATGAACAGGAAATTAACACTAAGGTATACAAAATAGAAACAATGGAGAAGTTGATAATAATGAAGAAAGCAATCTGAATTTAAGACTAGAACTAAAAACTAAAAGCTCTGTAACTGCGATGGGGTAAAAATAGGGAAGTGAGTTTATCCAGTCCATTGATATTGCATGGTTGGTGGAGAAAGGGTGCAGAGAGTTCCCTACACGATGCAGTGAAAATTGCCGCAAAGGATTTGCAAATAAAACCTGACAAAATGTTTTGGGTGAAGTTTCTCAAACAATACGCAAAAGAGCGAGACCAACTACCTAAAGATGGAATCCCCTGCCGGATTTCCTTTCCGCATTCAAGGCAAATTTTGAGTCCGAAGGTGTTGAATCCTTCCTTACATTTAGTGTACAGTGGACGAGCAGAATCTAGTTGAGAGCGAGATTACCTCAAGCGTTATGGCTGACAATTGAGCATAGTTTGCCACAATTGAATCGTTCTCGTCGCGTCAATTGCATAGAATCACAAAACTATATAAAACCGTCTGTATAAAACTCCAGTTCACAAATTCCACCATGTTTCGACAGCACAACTTGAGCTTCAAAGCAGATTATAAATATTGAAAAAATAAAAATAATTATAAACGAAAGGAAAATAGGAGTATACGTATAGAGTTGGTGGTGGCTCGGGATGGAGGGTGTTTTACCGGGCACAAGGTGTACCACCACTGATTACTCGTGACGGCCAGTAATACTTACCCCCCAAAAAACACTCCGTGTAAAACTCACCCCGCCACGCAAATATCATTCTACAGAGGCCGGAAAAAGTTATGAAAAAGTTTTTATTACTTCCACAAGCAACTAATACTTGATGGTGGTTAACGTTTTATACAAGTATTAGTTGCTTGTGGAAGTAATAAAAACGTCTCGCAATAGCGCCAAGATTTCGAAAGGGGTACGGTGCTTGTGAAGTGGTTAATCTTTTCATTATACTTAGCTCCTTAATGAGGAAAAGGGTGGGCGGGGAAAGTGGATATCATAACTTTTTCCGGCCTCTGAAGAATGATATTTGCGAGGCGGGGTGATTTTTACACGGAGTGTTTTTTGGGGGGATATCACATCTTTTTGTTGTTGAAGTGGGTCATTTTATAAAGAAGGTCTATGCAAAATTTCAAGTCGATTGGTCCGGTTACCCAGGCTGTAGACTCGTCAAAATTGCCAAAATTAGCCTAAATTTCAGTTTTTTGTTTCTAAAAGTTTTTGGGTTGAGATAATGGGTTGAACCTTTCAAAAGGCACTGTCTGATGTTGAAACGAAGCTCTGTGCACAATTTCAAGTCAATCCGTGAAGGTGGAAATGCCTAACTGATTAAGGAGAAGAAGAACAGGTAAGGGTGAAAAACCGGGTTTTTGAAGTTATATAACTGGGCTCCCTTTAAAGATATCGACTTGAATCTTTCAAAAGGCACTTGCTACACTTGAGACGAAGCTCCGTGCAAAATTTCCAGTCAATCGGCGAAGGTGTTGAGGCTGTAGCCTTGACCGACTGAAAAAAGTAGAAAAACATGGTAATTGGTTTTTGAAGTTATATAACTCGGCTCCCTTTAGACCTAGCGACTTGAAACTTTCAGGCCTTTCTATTATCCACACCAAAAAGATCCATACCAAATTTCAAGTTGATCGGTCTACTAGGGGCCGAGATATGGCCATAATTAGCCTAAATTACCCTAAATTTCAGTTTTTTTGTCCCTAATTTTTTTTTGGGTTGAGATAATTGCTTATTTCGTTCAAATGACACTGAACCATGCTATAATGAAGGTACGTAAAAAAATTCAAGTCGATTGGTCCTTTTACCCAGGCTGTAGACTCGTCAAAGTGGACAGAATTTTCCTAAGGTTTCTGTTTTTTTGGTTCTAAAACTTTTTTGGGTTGAGATAATGGGTTAAATCTTATATAAGGCTCTGTCTCAAGGTTAAATGAAGCTCTGTGCAAAATTTCAAGTCAATCGGTGAACGTGGAGAGGCTCCAGCCTTGCCTGTCTGAACAAAGAGAAGGAGAAGAAGGAGAAGAACAATCTAAGGCCGAAAAACCGGGTTTTTGAAGTTATGTAGCTCGGCTCCCTTTAGACCTATCGATTTGAAACTTTCAGGGCTTTCTAATATACACTCAAAGAAGACCCACACTAATTTTCAAGTTGATCGGTCAAATAGGAGCCGAGATATGGATACCTCGAAAACGCGTTTCGTGACGTCCGGTAAACATACACTCGGCACCGTTCGTTTTCTCAACTTCTTTGCTTGGCGGGGCGGAACGCTACCGCCTTCCTAGATAATATAGTAATGCTTCAATGCAGGCTTGTTCATCTGGCAAAAAGCTCCCGCCAACATCATTGAAAGAAGCGTAAAGCTCCCTGCTGGTGTAACAGAGGAAACACATTAGGTGAAACCGAGGGTGACTAAGGGTGAGAGGGGGTTGTGGGAAGGAGACAGGGAACAGGAAAACATTGCCGGTGGAGGTTAGGGGTAGGAGGATCAGGTTTATATAAGCACACTCAACAGCGAGGTGCGAAGCACCGAGCATCCTATACATGTGGCTGGCGGGCAAAATGGATATCATTCCTTTTTGAGGCTGAGGTTTTTTGGCGGGCCAATTTTTTCAACGGAGTTGTTTTTGGGGGGATGGAGGTCACGAGACGTTGGGTACGACAGTCACAACACACGTAATAGTCTTCGTTTTGAGAACAAAGGGGGTCGTTAGTGAAAATTTGAACATGTTGCCCAGTTCTCGCATGATTATTTATCACCCTTCGAAGATGAAAATGAAACTACCCCATCGCCGATATTTACGAAGCAAACTTATAAATAAAAGGCAGTATTTTTGGGGCTTTTCGGAGCTTGAATCAAACCTCGAGGATACCACAACCATTTCAATGGTGTTGGCAGGGTATTTTTGTATTGCTACCTTAAAATATTTAAACTAAGTTTTAATCACAGAAATTCACGTCGCACCCTCTTGTAGCTTACTTTCAACTCTGAGTACCACTTACTGTATAACAACTTGAACTAATTACATGAGCCTTATTGTGTTCTCAACTGTAGAGGTTGTCGGAAGAGAAGTACTATTGTCAGAAATGTGTAAGAGGTATGTTCAAAATGACAGGAGTGTTACACACTGCATAGTACTGTGAACAAACAGTATAACAAATTATTCTTCTCCCAAGCATATGGTTTTTAACGATCGATAAGTAACAACTTATTTTCAAATGTTTACTTTCACAAAATCGGTGGCTGTTCCGACAGGAGCTAAGGGATAGGCAAAGAACGCACGACCTTGGAGTCTTGAAGGTTGGGAAAACCATTGCGCCCGGCTACAAGTAAAGGTCGATCCGGCTGTTTTACATACCAATGACGAGTCAACGTCTCGAATGATCCCTGTGTGTACGAGGTATTGTAATTTGTTCTCTTCAAATTGTCTTGTTATTCAGAGTGTGAGACATAAATCACTTCCATTCCCACAAATTCCAGAAATAAATCAGCAATTGCGGGCCGTGCAATGTTCCGAATGGTCTTCATCAATACTCGGAATAGAAATCTATTTACATTTTTATGGAAACCTAAGTCTAGCTCAAGCTTTTTGAAAATGTCAACCCCTATTTCGTATCCCTCGTCTACCTTTATTTATTTATTACTTCGGTCGCACAAGCTCTCCAGCTTTTCCAAGTGTATATAAGGAAAGGGCTGACAGTTTTAAAAAATAAGAAGGGAGGGAATCTTTGATTATTCGAACTTGCAGAACCCCGAGATAAAACAACGGGCAGCGGTGGAGCAAGAAGATAAATAACTGACGAGTAGATTTTAGATTCCTCCCCTAAGATTCCAACAGACGGCTTTCCCGTAAACTTGAGGAATCACAAATGTCCAATACTGAAAAAGCTGCGGCAGAAACCAATATAACAGAGGAACCGTTGAACACCCACTCTTGTGCCCCACACCGAGTGCAATCTATCCCATCAGCCAGGTTTCATTGGCGTGATATCAAGACATAACTCTCCGTTGCTCGCGTCAGAAGAACTGCATTAATGCTCGCGTTGTAGGTATCTATGACGTACAAAATCAGTTTTTCACATTTAATGTTAGATAATTCGAAGTTTTTGGAGAAAAATGTACAAATAACTATGAACAAATATAACAAACATGTTTATTCGATGGAAAATATCCAAAATATCGCAATAATTTGTAGGTATGTATCTACTTCGCAGCCCACAAACAGTGTTCAATTTTACTACCGGAGGAACTTATGAAAGTTTTGAATCCCCTACAACTAAATCAGACTTTTGTTACTGCAAACTAAAACTGTAACGCCTATCTTCGGCTGTATTTTGGTGCTAACAAACATTAAATGTTAGATTACTTCATTCCTGCAATAAATTTTATTGCAGGAATGAAGTAATCTATGTATGTAAATATAATAGAACATATTGGTTGGTAGCTATTTTTGGAACGCGAGTTTCAGCATAGACACATTTGAAAATTACCATCCTTGATGAATCAAACACAAACATAAAATGTGTTTTTATGGCGGGATGACTATTTCTGCTGACTAGCATTTTCACCATCTTCATAATTTTCTTCATTACTGTCCAAATCACCACCATAAATGCAGTAATATGCACTGTGATGCAAACATAAATATTGACCGCATCTATTGCTTGTGTATCTGAATACTCTCGTTATCTTGTTTTCCCAACATGGACAGCAACGCTTTTGTATTCATTGGCATCAGTAGAAGTTGATGGGGTCCGTAGAGTTTTATTTCCTGGAAGTAATTCTCGTAGAAGGCTTGTGAGTGTACATGGCAAGCGTGTAAGCTGTGACAGCATCACCATTCATCTGTTATGATTCTTCTCTCATAGAAAATTATTGCGGGATGGAAAAATTATCTGTAGATGAAATAAATAAATACAGGATTCATCACGATGCATAGGTACTACATATAACAAGATGTGAAATCAATATTGGAGTACTTATGGACTTAGTCGCGTCGTGTCTGATAGATAAAAGGTGTTGCTGCGTCAGTGAGGAATAGTAAGAGGAATAGAAAGGGGGGCGGAATAGATCCTCTCAAGCCCCCCCCCCCCCCCACTCAATCACGAGGTAAGCGTGACGTGTATCTGACAGATACGACGCGACTAACAGAGCGTTAATGCCACAACTGTACATGAAACGTTTTATTAGAGGCATACACATTCAGTGTTAGTATAAATGCTAGAATAATGAATAAAACGGGGACCACCCACAATTATACAATGACCACAGTTAATATTCTCCAGCGTCAATATTCTTAGTTTGACAAAAACAAAAACGTCTTTATTTGTTTTGAAAATTTTTACGTTGATTTTTGCAATTCCCAAAATACTTCCATAGCCACTGATCATTTTAAAACGGGCATCTTTTAGCCTTAAATAATTTATCTGTAAATATTCCATTAGGTTTTTACTAATTAAAGAAATATTGGAGCCATATTTCGTAAACTCCAGTGCAAAAGGTATTTTTATTTAAATTTAGGCTAATTTTGATCAGTGGCTCGGTATTTAGTTTTTTAAATCATCTTCTATGGAAAAGGCTGAGGATGTAAGCTCTACGTTGTTCACTGACTTGGAAGGCTTGTCCCTGAACCAGCATCCAGCCTCCGGGTGGAAACGGTCATGGTAACCTTTAGCAGCGCAAATTGAACATGGTTTCTTATTGGAGTTTGATTTGTTTTTATCAGGAAAATTGGTAGACTGTTTTTTTACGTTACTTGTGACGGTAGAGGCGTGTTTGAAATTAACATTATCTGAGTTAACTTTATGACTCTTTAACAAGTTCGTTTTATTATAATTAGAAAATTTGTCCTCCTCTGCCTCAAATTTCATTAGTTTTTTGTGTAATTTCGCCATAGTGGTGACAGATGTTCTAGTTAAAGAATTTCTGATATGTGGGGGGAGACCAGTTATTACAAGATCTAAAATGGTAATTTCCGCAAGCGGCCGGTCCAGTTCCAACAGCATTTTTTTCTTTTGTTAGAGCATAATCCTTATATGACCCGGATAAATACCTGTAGTAAAAGGCGCTGTAAACTGGACGCCAAGTGTCATCGCGAAATTCTTCCAACATCTTCTCTCGCCAATCCGACCAACTGGCAGCGCTAGACAGCTTCTTCTGGGTAACAGCGAACCAAACCTCCATACATGGATCAAGGCAGGACTTGAATACTTCCAAACGGCGCCGTCCAGACAACCCCAGCCGGATAGACTCCTTCTCGAACATATCACACCATGATTCGACATTCCTGTTCTTCGGTGAAAACTTCTCCAGCAGGAAATGCTGCACTAACTCTGTGATAGACTCATTCCGAACAACTCCGCCAAGGGACATCGCCTGGTTATCAAGCTGGTCGCCGGTCGCGCGTTTCCGAGTTTCTGGCTCATATTCTGCCAATAGATGATCCCTGTAGGTGAAATTCCCGGCTTCATCTCGATACTCGTCTTCTATATCTGAGGTCAGCAAAACCGCGACGGTTCTATGACTCCCCCTGGTTTTCATCGCCGTTTTCGACGCCTTGATCGGAGAGAGATTGGCTAACGATGTGTGGACTGCCAAGGGTTGGAACTCTTCCGGAAACTCGTACCATAGCTCATCTGGGCCAGCGATCCGGATTCTCTTCACGAAAAGCGTGGTTGTTTTCCCCTCGCCATCCATCATTACGTAGAATTGGTACTTCGAGTCAGCCATCTTCACAAAACGAATAGGATAAAGAAAAAAAAACTTGTCTTCGAGGGGGGGGGGGGGGCACAAAAGACTCGAAAAATTGAATATCTAATTTGTAGGTCTGAGTCCGGGGTTCCAATTTGCGCACGAATAAAAACTCCAGATGCGATGAATTAACTTCTGTATTAAGATATCTGATAGTCAACAGTAGGTACATGCGAAATTAGATATTCAAGACATTAAACAGGCTCAGAGCTCATTCTATCTGTGTGGCCTTCAGCCGACTGACTGTTGAATACAAAATAAGAGGAAACAATGTTGAAACATGTATGCTCAACGATAAGAAACAACAACAAGGTAACTCATCTGCCTGCGAGATGATAATAATCTAAGAACAGAGAGTCAATCACAAAGGGTAACAAAACAAGTGCTGCTATTAGAAATGATCGAATACCTAATCGACGTGTGAGATTATTTACATACTGTTGGTTTATTATCTTCCATAATGAACCTTCGTAATCGACCAAGAAAAGAAATTGCCCCCCCCCCCCTCACCTCAAAATTTGAGGGGTTGCGTTTTAAGATACGTAGATTCCAAAAATCAAATAAATAAAAAAAATCCGTCCGTCCGCCGTCCGCGGCACTTTACCCAGTTAGCGTTGAGCTAAAATTACGCAATTTTTTTACGGGTTTGGACGACCAGCCGTTCGTTCACAATGACGGCTCAATGTTGGAGCAGATCGAAAATGGTCAGCATGATGGTGAATTGCGAGGCCGCCGGTCGGTTCAATATTCATACTGGCCCAGCTGATTCAAGCAGCACATGGTTTCAGACGTCGAGTTAATCAATCATAACAATAATTATGAATTATAATAAGTAAATTTATTAATAACTAACAATAATTAATAATAATTTTCTTCAAGTACTTGATAAACTTATTAATAATTATTGGTAATTCGTAATAATAATTAATCTATCATTTAGTGATCTAAACAGAAGGGTGATATGCATAAAGAAGATAGTACACCGTTGTTGTCAAGAATTTGCAGAGTTTTATTTCGAGATTATTGTTTAACACGATAGTGAATTTTCGGGATTTTCTGAATATAATTTATATGAATGGATAAATGTTACTAAGAGAATCCTGTTTTGTAAGGGGTTTTTAAAGTTATATAATTCTGCTCCCTCTAGAACTAGCAACTTGAATCTATTAAAAGGCACTGGAAGAAGTAGAAACGAAGCTCTGTACGATATTTCAAGTCAATCGGTCACAAAAAGCTCTGCCAAGCTATTTAGGCTCATTTTTCGGGAAGCTGTTACGGCTCATAATCCGAGAAGCTGAACCCCCCTCAGGAAACCCTTGGCTGAAAGCGAGAAAGGGACGAATTTATTCTCATTTAGCTGTCAGCTGTTTACGGGTTTGGACCAACCCCACCATAAGGGAAGGGGTTCAATTCGAATTTTGAAATTTTTAAAATTTCATATCTCGATAAATTCATATAGAACGGTTTTGTTTTTAGTTCTCATTTAGTTAGAGTATATTGTTTAGAATGTTTTGAGACCACGGAAAGAAGGTAATTTCGAATGTTTGTTGGTAGGTAAGTAAGTACTTCATTTTTATTTGTAATTAATTCATCATCTGTATAATTTAGTTTCTACACAAAGATTCATTTCTCATGCGCGTACTCCATTGATAATTATTAGTAATAATTAGTAATAAATAAGATTAATGATTAATAATAATTATTAACAATTATCTAATCATAATTCACAATCTACCATTTAGTCATCTAGACAGAAGGGTGATCTGCACGAAGAAGGTAATAAACCGTTGTGTAAAGAATTTGCAGAGTTTTTTTATCTGTTACAAAGGCAAACTCAATGACAGGGGGAATGTTGTAGGTCATCCTATTCATTACATCTTTGTGAGGTTAGTTCGTCCCAAATGTTTTTGTCCCTCTCATGAAGTAAAGCTGATTGTCCATAATGTAGTAACTGAAATAGTTGTAACCGTTCAATAACTATTTCCACTAAGGGCCGACATTTTAAATCACGGTTAGACGATCCGAATTGCGATTTACGTTCGTTAATCATGATCCGAAATGCTATTGGATTCCACCACATTCGGTTAAGCATTAACCGTGATTTAGAACTAACCAGCCAAATTCGGCTGATTAGTGTCCTTAATCATGATTACACTGTCTTTGTTTACAGCATCGTCTCTTACATCGAGCGTTTACCTACAACATTAGTGCTGTTCCGTACTTATTTTCGTAATTTTGTTTATACTTGTTTACATGCAATTGTCTTTGCTCTGGCCTCCCAATGATGTTGTGTAACGATTAGTACGGATTGATTTTCACGTAGGTACAACGAATCAGGTTGTACCTGCGTGTACACACATAACTCCGTCTGTGTTCATCCTACGGTAATCGTTCACCGCTCGTTGGAATCGTCAAATTTTATAGAATAGTTTCATGTTAATCAGACGCACGTACCATCAGTGGCAGATGAGCTGTACAGGATGAATAATGAGTGTAAACAATGAAGTCAGCAACACAACTACGAGCGGTTCAAGTTATCTCAAAGCTATAAAATGTTGTAACAAGAAGAAGCGGAAAACTTGAAAAATTACACAAAAAACTAACGTGTCAAGCAAAGACATTTTCATGTCTAGGTTCGAGACTCTCACGACGGCCTCTTACGTTTTTATCTCTTGCTTTCGCATTAGCGTTTGAGGAAGAGGAGTTCTCTATCCGCCGGTCTAGATGGATAAAGGAATGGAAGGAAGGTTTTCTTGATTTGGACGAGGACGATTTCTCAATGCGATATGTTTTTTCGACCAATTCAGCAAAGCCGAACGGTGGATCTCGCTTCCGTTTTCTCGTCGACTCGATATCGCTCATTGTGAATCAAAGAAAAGGAAAATGCCGGAATGAGAATTTAGATAAGAAAAATTCCGAAATAATTAATAAAAATAACGAAATAATCACAAAACAACCGGCGAAGAACGAATATAACTTGAAAAACCTTCTTGCGTTGTAACCTTATTACACTCCAAGTTGGAGTCTCCAACTAGCATCCATGCTGGGCTTAAGTCGTGATTTGTGAAGCTGATTGTGATTAGTATAACCATGATTAGCGGGAATCACGGTTAGCATGGTGAAATCCAAACGACGTTAATCACGGTTTAATGACGGAATCAGTGATAAGAGGCGTCCGAACAAATCCAGGAGGAACAATCTTTAATAGACTTACTCAACACCTGGCGTACGCAGATGATGTTGACATCTTTGCAAGAAAGGCCTCTAGTCTTGCCGGGACAATGGAAGAATTTGAACGCATGGCCAAAATAAGAGGACTACAAATAAATGAAACTAAGTTCATGTACATGAAAACCTCTAGAGAGCCACCTCCAAGTCACCTAAACACTATTAACATCAATGATCACAATTTCCCAGTCTGTAATGAGTTCAAATATCTTGGCGCCTTGATAACAAAAGACAACGACGTTACAGTTGAAATTAAAGCACGCATCGCCGCAGGAAGTAGATGTTTCTGGAGTGTCCAAAAAGCATTAAAATTCCGTGGCCTGTCAAGAAAAGCCAAGCTAACAATTTACCGGACCATAATAAGACCAGTTGTCACATACGGCAGTGAGACTTGGGTACTTACCCACAGTAGTGAACGGATGCTCAATTGCTGGGAGAGAAAAATACTTCGAAAAATTTTCGGTCCAGTGTGTGAAGGTGGAAGATGGAGAATTCGGCATAACAGTGAAATGAGGGCATTGTACGGAGAGCCAGACCTGGTGGCCTTCATAAGGAGAGGAAGGCTTAGGTGGCTCGGCCATGTGCAGCGTATGGAGGAAGATAGGCACCCCAAGAAGGCCATGAATGGAACGCCAGGTGGTAGAAGGATTAGAGGTAGGCCCCGACTACGTTGGATAGATGACGTCGAGGGGGATCTAAGCCAGCTCCAGATCCGAGGTTGGAGGAGAAGAGCATTGGATAGGAAGGACTGGAAGGACATAGTTGAGAAGGCCCTGGTCCTTCAAGGACCGTAGTGCCAAGAAAGAAGAAGAAGAAGAAGAAGTTAATCACGGTTACGATGTTCGGTTTGCTCAAACCGTGATTTACCCAACCATGATTAGTGAGTTTTGGGTGAAATCGGCCCTAAATCTTTTCTCGGTAGTAGGTGAACAACCGACAAACTAAAAACTCTGCAAATTCTTCACACAACGGTTCATTATCTTCTTTGTACAGATCACCCTTCTGTCTAGATCACTAGGTCTAAATGTCTAGATCCTAAATGTTAGATTAATTATTATTATCAATTATCACTAATTATTAACAATTTTATCAAGTAGGTACCTAGTGAAAATTATTATAATTTATTGTTAGGTATTAATAATTCGTATTTACTATTAATAACAATGATGTTGAGGGATGTCGAGGGTCGGTCAAATGAAAATTGATTTATGTGCCAACGTTTCGAAGAATATATTTCTTCATCTTCAGGGCCTAAAAACAGTTTCATAATATTGATTACAGTTCTATCGTGAGAAAGTTGTTGTAGTTATTTAATTACCATTAGTTATAGTTGTTGTAGTTATTTAGTTATATTTAGTTACAGTAATAATTTAGTTGTAGGTAGTTTTTATAAACAATTTGGTTAAACGAATGACGTTAAAACAGATAGCTAAACAGATAAATTGAAATGGTGTGTGGGATGTACAATAATTTGTGACTTACAGTTTCAAAAAATGGAGTTAGACTCCAACAGGGAAGTTCTTTCCTCCAGGGCACCGGAGTTACAACTTAACAACTTAGCATAAAGTTACCTATATATACCTATACGGATGAAAGAGTATATCCAAGAGTGGGGTAACAAAAGCCAGGACATCGTGGCGCCAAGAAGCGTGTGAAAATTGAACAAACAAAGTCGTAAAAAGCAGGTACTTTAAAAAGGTCGGTGTTATTCCAACTAACTTCATAAAATGGTACACATGCGAAAAGTAGAAAAACATTTGTGAATTTTCTAGTGAGACATGTTTGTGACGTGCCGATTTTCAATTGTTTAAAATGGTACTAAAATGGTATTAAAATAATAATAATAATAATAATAATAATAATAATAATAACTAATAATAATATAATAATAATAATAATAATAATAATAATAATAATAATAATAATAATAATAACTAATAATATAATAATAATAACTAAAATGGTATTAAAATAATAATAATTATTAATTATGATTAATTAATACGATATAATTCTGGGGTTTTTAATACTACGTCGGTAATAATTTTTCTATAAAAGAAGTACCTACCAACAAACATTCGAAATTACCTTCATTTCCGTAGCACGAAACGCACCTCAGAACAACAAACTCGACATCACTTAAGCCATATGATGTTCCAAAGAGCTTGTTAGTATGAAAATGGACCTGTATTTCAACAGTTTGATTCACGATCGTGTTGTGAGGCACAATCTTTGAGCCGTCATTGTAAACGAACGGCTGGTCGTACAAAGCTGCGGATGGTCTTACAAAATTCTACGGAACAAACTTTTTTTTTTTTTATTTAAAGCATTTATTAGTGAAATTTATAAGCATACAATTGTACTATACTAATCCAGGAAAAATGCAACCCTCCACTTTAAGTCATAGACTTGTGCTGTGGAAGGGAGTAGTTAATACTAAAAGCTTACTATTAATAGTTCCACATCAAACAAAAAATGATTGTAATAACAAAAAGAAAAAACACCTTATTTCTATTTATACATATTTTGCTTAATATTCCCAGATCATCAAAAACATAACGGAAAAACACTTCTAGTGACACAGAGCCAAAAAAAAGAAAAATAGACAATCAAGAAATTAATTAATTGCTACAAAGGTTAAGCATTAACTCAAGAACATAATTTTACATCTCAATTTTTTTTTTTTTTGCTAGGCAGCAAAGTGCTTTTTCAGCTCCCTCTTGAATTTCCCGCACTCTTGCGTGGCGCGCAGTTCCCTCGGGAGAACATTGAAAAGTTTTGCACCCCTGTGGTCATACGCCATTTGGCCATGGGAGGTTTTTCGGAATGGCGTCACCACCAAATATTTCCCTCTAGATCTCGTTGCACCCTCCTCCAATAATTCTATATTTCCATCACGGAGGTCCCTATAAATCTTTATAAACTCTATCTAAATATGAAATAAAAAACATACCGTTCTATATGAATTTTTCGAGATATGAGATTTTCAAATTTTCAAAATTCGTTTTGAACCCCTTCCCCTTGACCTAGAGTTATGAAAAGTTTCGAGGACCATTTTGGGGTTGGTCGAAACCCATAAAAAAAATTTCGTAATTTTAACTCAACGCTAACTGGGCAAAGTGGCGCGGACGGCGGACGGCGTACGGCGTACGGCGGACGGACGGATTTTGGTTTAATATCTTCGATAATGAACCATTGGAATCGCCCAAAGAAAAAAAAATTTTAACCCCCCCTCAAAATTTGTTGGTTTACGTTTCAAGACACGTAGATTCAGAAAATCGAATAAAAAAAAATCCGTCCGTCCGCCGTACGCCGTACACCGTACGCCGTACGCCGTCCGCGCCACTTTGCCCAGTTAGCGTTGAGTTAAAATTACGAAATTCGGTTTCTGGGTTTGGACCAGCCCCACAATGGTCCTCGAAACTTTTCATAACCCTAGGTCAAGGGGAAGGGGTTCAAAACGAAATTTAAAATTTCGACAATGTCATATCTCAAAATATTTAACTGAAACGTGTAATTTTCAGTTCACTTTTGAATGACCTGAAAAATTACGAATCTTTTAAGACCAATTTTTGTGCGACCAGCCGTTCGTTCACAGTGAGCGCGCAAAGGTTTAGGAAAAACACTAATCTTTCGCGTCGAAAACGGCCGTTATGTGACCCAACCCTCAGACGCCCAGAATAAAACTACCTTTTGTCATCTTCCCGGTAAACTACAGTCTAGAAATTTTAACCGTGAGTCGGGGATAGACCACATTGCAATATTTACTCGGTTTCTCATCTGCAAAATTGTTTAAATAATACCTTTTTGTTTAAACAAATTAAATTTTGATGATGAGCTAGATACTTGAAATTTTAAATATACGTCAGAAATGGATCACAATGCAATATTCACTCGGTTTCTTGTCTGTAAAATTGTTTAAATAATACCTATTTGTTTAAACAAATTAAATTTTGATGATGAGCTAGATACTTGAAATTTTAAATATAGGTCAGAAATGGATGACATTTCAATATTCACTCGGTTTGTATGACATGGTATGAGTATGGTAAGGTATATTATTGTATGTATGATTTAGTACAGTATGATAAGACAGAAAAGAAATTCGTATGGTATGGTATGAGTACGGTGAGAATATGGTATGGTGCCGATTTGCAACACAGTCTGGTATAGACAGAAGGGTGATGTGCACAAGGAAGATAATAAACCGTTGTGTCAAGAATTTGCAGAGTTTTTTTTTATTCGATTTTCTGAATCTACGTATCTTGAAACGTAAACCAACAAATTTTGAGGGGGGGTTCAAATTTTTTTTTCTTTGGGCGATTCCAATGGTTCATTATCGAAGATAATAAACCAAAATGAAGTACGAGGTACGCGGTGTGGGTGTGGGAGGGGGCGCAGAGACATAAAAGGTCTCGTCGTATGACGCACTAGTTAGCCTCCTGCCAGCCGTATTACGTCATACGCTCGTGCGTCATAGGCTCTGACGTACTAGTTGGCCTCCTGCCAGCCGTATTACGTCATACGCTCGTGCGTCATAGGCTCTGACGTACATGTTGGCCTCCTGCCAGCCGTCTTACGTCATACGCTCATGCGTCATAGGCTCTGACGCACTTGTTGGTCTCCTGCCAGCCGTCTTACGTCATACGCTCGTGCGTCATAGGCTCTGACGTACTTGTTGGCCACCTGCCAGCCGTCTTACGTCATACGCTCGTGCGTCATAGGCTCTGACGCACTAGTTAGCCTCCTGCCAACCGTCTTACGTCATACGCCTGTGCGTCATAGGCTCTGACGCACTAGGTGGCCTCCTGCCAGCCGTCTTACTTCATACGCTCGTGCGTCATAGGCTCTGACGTACTTGTTGGCCTCCTGCCAGCCGTCTTACGTCATATGCTCGTGCGTCATAGGCTCTGACGTACTTGTTGGCCTCCTGCCAACCGTCTTACGTCATACGCTCGTGCGTCATAGGCTCTGACGCACTAGGTGGCCTCCTGCCAGCCGTCTTACTTCATACGCTCGTGCGTCATAGGCTCTGACGTACTTGTTGGCCTCCTGCCAGCCGTCTTACGTCATATGCTCGTGCGTCATAGGCTCTGACGTACTTGTTGGCCTCCTGCCAGCCGTCTTACGTCATACGCTCGTGCGTCATAGGCTCTGACGTACTAGTTGGCCTCCTTCCAGCCGTCTTACGTCATACGCTCGTGCGTCATAGGCTCTGACGTAATGGCCCGCCGGTTGCTTGTGTTCTGACGTGATCTGAGGGAAAGGGTGAATCAAGGGAACAAATTTTTCCCGTTTCAGTTTATGTGCCAAAGCAAAGACATGAAAATGTCAAAAAAATATGTAAATAGGTACCTAAGCCCAACTGTAATGTCAATTTTCTGACAATGAGTTTTCGACTATAGTTTTCATACCTTTTTACTTAAGTACATACTTATTGCAATTTGAGACTGATAATGAGCTGTTTGCAAATAAAAAGTCTGATAACTACTTTATTACATCTTATTCATCTATTTTCAAGTTCCGATTCACAGTTGAATGTATTTTATTTAGATGTCGTAAAATTCGAAAACGATGGAATGACGAAACCTGTCGACTACTGACTCAAGTGATACTGTCGACTTCTAACACATGTAGGTCGACTACTAGTGCAAAACCATGTCGACTACTGAAGAAAATGTTGGTCACTGTTATCGACTACTACCTAGAGCATTGGGATTTTTTACAAAACTTGTTTTTCCCTTTTCAAACCATGTTGAATAATATTTCCCGCTGCCAGGTCTTTTAGGGAAGGATCTTGGGTACACAATGAACAGGTTTGCATTGAGAAAAAAACCGAGTGAATATTGAAATGTCATCCAATTCTGACCTATATTTAAAATTTCAAGTATCTAGCTCATCATCAAAATTTAATTTGTTTAAACAAATAGGTATTATTTAAACAATTTTACAGACAAGAAACCGAGTGAATATTGCATTGTGATCCAGTTCTGACCTATTTTTAAAATTTCAAGTCAATAGCTCAGCATCAAAATTTAATTTGTATTATTAGAAGAATGTATTATTTAAACAATTTTACAGATGAGAACCCGAGTGAATATTGCAATGTGGTCTATCCCCGACTGACGGTTAAAATTTCTAGACTGTAGTTTACCTGGAAGATGAAACACTAGGTCTAAATGTCTAGATCCTAAATGTTAGATTAATTATTATTATCAATTTTATCATGTACCTAGTGAAAATTATTATAATTTATTGTTAGGTATTAATAATTTGTATTTATTATTAATAATTATTATTATTAATTATGATTAATTAATACGATATAATTCTGGGGTTTTAATTACTACGTCGGTAATAATTTTTCTATAAAAGAAGTACCTACCAACAAACATTCGAAATTACTTTCATTTCCGTAGCACGAAACGCACCTCAGAACAACAAACTCGACATCACTTAAGCCATATGATGTTCCAAAGAGCTTGTTAGTATGAAAATGGACCTGTATTTCAACAGTTTGATTCACGATCGTGTTGTGAGGCACAATCTTTGAGCCGTCATTGTGAACGAACGGCTGGTCGTACAAAGCTGCGGATGGTCTTAAAAAATTCTACTGAACAATCTCTATCTGAATATGAAATAAAAAACTTACCGTTCTATATGAATTTTTCGAGATATGGAATTTTCAAAATTTCAAAATTCGTTTTGAACCCCTTGCCCTTGACCTAGGGTTATGAAACGTTTCGAGGATCATTGTGGGGCTGGTCCAAACCCAGAAACCAAATTTCGTAATTTTAGCTCAACGCTAACTGGGCAAAGTGGCGCGGACGGAGTACGGCGAACGGACGGATTTTTTTATTCGATTTTCTGAATCTACGTATCTTGAAACGTAAACCAACAAATTTTGAGGGGGGGTTAAAATTTTTTTTTCTTTGGGCGATTCCAATGGTTCATTATCGAAGATAATAAACCAAAAATGTCAGCTTTCTGGGGCGATTCTGCCAATATATGGTTATAGTTCATTGTCAACGTAACGTACCTACTAATTTCAAACGATGCGTTACCCAATCAAATAATTGAATGCCCTTTCAACATTTTTCAAATTAAAATAATTGTTTGTCGTATTTCATTTCCACTTTTTTCCCATTATTGTTGATTTAACGGAATTTATCACTATCATATAATTTGCATCATGTAAATAGATCCATATTATGGATCTATCTACATGTTGCAAATTAATAAAAAACGACGCCAAACATGTATACATCTTTGGCGTTGTTGTTTATTAATTGTTTATTATTATTATACTATTAATGTTTATTAATAGTATACATAGGTAGCGCTAGTATGAAAATGAGTTTACTCGAAAATCGATTCTAACACGTAGGTTCACTGACGCCGTTACTGGATGCAGTGGAGTCACAACCCTGACGGATGTTATGATATGTTAATCTCAAAAATCAATCCCCTTATTATATCCGCTTATATAAGGAGATGATAAGGAGATGAAAATAACTTGGTTAGTTGTTTACTCTTCCTTAGTTACAAGTATGCGTAGCTGTATTGGGGGCCGCTTGTAATGCAAGACCTGACATATCGGCCCGAAAACACATAAATTGATGTTAATTGGGGCCTTGGGAGGTTGAGTGGTCTGACGCACCGCATTCGTAGCCGTGATAAGAGTTCAAATCCACGGAACCTGCTCGTTTCAACCCTGAGTGGAGGACATACAGATGCTCGAAATAGTAGGAATACGTTATTCAACACTTACTCGAGTAGTAGAAATAGTGGCATTCGGCTACGGCATCCCAATCGCATGTTGTAGTATGTGTGGTTATTTCTGTATTAGGTACATACAAATTTCCGGAGGTATTGTGGTTGAATTATATCAACATCTGTATTGCGTCCAACTCTAGCACGATGGAGAAATGTAACGTCACAATTCAATAGATGCGAACCAGTCCACTCACCTTATTATATTCGCCTAGAACCACGAAGTATTGCCATTGAGAAGAATTCAGTTCCGTTTTGTCTACTATGTTTCACGACACTCATAGCAGAGAGTAGATTAAACAAATTCTGCCTAATTTTAAACGAGCGTACAACAAATGTAATACTTATGAAACGTCAGGTCATAGGTAACGAGGTATAATTTCGTACTCGGTAGGTTTGATACTTTAGGGAGATCGATTCTTGATACTCCTGTTCCATTTGGTTAGACGTTGTGATTTGTTTGTTCAATGTCGATTTGATGAACTTTGCGTTACGTTGTCTGACGAGAAAAAATAAAACAAAATAAAACGAGTGAATAAATAAATCCATTCGGCCTTTCAAAGGTCAAAACCGACATTCAAACCGCCGAGAGTTTGATGGACGAACTCAGGCGGAATGGCAAGAGAGCAAAAAAAAAAAAAATCGTCAGAGAAGACTAACAGACGTTTGTTATGAAAAAACAGCTGATTCAGTTCACCGCTATTTACCTCTGTTAGTTGGTACTACCCCTGAACCTCACAAAGGCTGCGAATGGAAAGTAATCCGATTACCACAACCCCTCGTTGGTGTTTTTCATTCCCCACCCAGGGAAGGATGTATTTACCAAGAGAAGTCGCGGGATTTCCTACCCCCGGCGAGCGTTCGTTCATTAGGAGTTATATTTCTTCTAGCCTTTGATATCATAGGAATCGGTTGTTCTCGGGAAAATAAACATTTATAAAAGTACCACACGGCTCTTAATTCCAGAAAAAAGTAATGTCACAAACAACTCGGGGGGGAAAAGCATAGAATTGCTTGAATTAGCACCAGGAAGGTTGGTTAAGCCATATCTGCATAGTAACATACATTAGCAGTGGTGTTTTACCGTCTGATTAGGCGAATGATCAATTTTCGCTATCACCTGTCCATTCAATTTCAATTACAAGATCTTGTTGCGTTGGGTCCTTCTAAACTTGTCCTTCTAACGGTTCGTCAGAACAACTCATCTTTTCCTCAATCTAAATTGATGAAATCATTATGCTGAATGTCTGTACATTGATCAGATATACGAACTTCTACTTTTTTCTCCCGTTTTATAGCATTTGAAGGTGACGGTCTTCATTTCATTAACTTCTTCCGTCTGTAAAAGTATGTACATTACTGTTCAACGAATCAGAGTAATAATAAACTCGGGGTTATATGCCGGGAACATGACACCAGCCGAATATCAAATTTTAGGCTACCTGGCTCGTAAAACGTTTATAAACGTTTTACGAGCCAGGTAGCCTAAAATTTGATAGCGGTGACATGATTTCAGATCATGTCATGACTTCATGATTTCAGATAAATAGCGGTGACATGATTTCAGATCAAGGGAGACCGTTGGCATCAATGGCGAAAGAAGGGTGTATATTACAGCCTACTCGAAGTGTAGTAAAAATCATGTCTATATCTCACAATTATTTTGTCTCCGTTCAGTCGGCAGCAATCAGAGGAGACAACCATGAATTCAAGAAGTCAATTTTTTATATATAAATCCGATATATTCAATAGTCCCATCAATTGAAATTGTCTCTTCTACTTCTATATATATTATGATAATGAATAAATATATACCTAGTGTATTCGCGACTGTAATCAACAGCATAACCACTTTTGACCCGCCACTACATCGCCCTCCCACTCGATATACCTACATGAAACTATTAATTCCTTGAACACATGAATTTTCATCAAGTTTGACTCCAGTGCGGCACATTTCCATACATATTTACAAACCTTCATTATTCCCATTATTACTCGGCATAAACATGAGATATATTACTTTGTATCGAGAGATGCAATGAAAGATTGGAGTGACCCTCAACCTCAAAGTCTTTCGCTTGAATATACAATTCCACATCAAGTTTGAAAACACCCCCTCTTGAGAGGCGAATTGAGTGGAACCGTTTCTGAAGCTATCAGTCCGATAGGGAATAGAAGTATAAATGGAGAACCTAATGAATCGGAAAATGGAATGCTCTCTCTTCATACACCGTCATGAATATCTTCCTCTTTTTGTCCTGTTTCTTTCCGTACTCGCTATCTCTCGCCTCTACCTCGTCCTTTTCTGACGATAGATGTTTTCAAGTGAATGTACTTCACTTGGAAATACATTGATAACTCCAACGTCATCCTTGCTTACGACTTTTTTCTGACGAAGAAATTTCCACCCGTATTTTATTGCCTCTTTCGCTTCTTTAACAACACTGCTATTGAAACTTCCACGTGTAAGTGAATGACGACTGTGAAACTACTTGACCAGTTGGAGTGCAACTTTGGGATTTTCTTGTGTGAACGTTGGGGAAGGTTTCTGACCAATTTAGGAGGGGGGGTACAGGTTACGTGTGTGGGGGGGTTCTACAGGCAATCCAAAAACTACTTGACAAATTGGAGTGAAACATTGAAATTGTCAATCCCAGGGTTGTATCTGTTATGAGTGTGGCCTGTCCTAAAGGGGGTGTCTGTTCTACTGTTGCGAAGCGCGGGTACACAGCTAGTTTAATAAATAAATTAAATAAATTTTGTCATTTAATTAGTCTTGTTCAGTAGACACTGATGAACTTCGGTTAACAAACTTCGGTCTGACAGGCTATGAACTTGAAACATGAACACAACTACATAATTAGATTATAACTACTCCCATGTTCGATGGCCGCTAAGAAATCAATAGCAATGACAACTGGAAGCTGCGGAACCTGAAGTATGGAACAAGGCCGGTGTTCATGAGCAGCTCCGATGTATGACTACATAAGCAACCAAAAGTAAGCTTTTGGGGTTGGAGGCGACCTGTCTGGGATCCTACTTCATGGAAGACACAAATACTTCATCTACAAGGCGAGGTTATGATGAAACAAGCAGAATTGGTGCCACGGTGGAGGAGTTCTTGGATTGCAATCGAGCTGTCAACATGAATAACGCTGAATCATCTCCTACATTACAATATGAAGAAGGTAATTGGGAACTCAAGGGACGTTGAAAAAAAAATCGAATTACTGAGTTTGATTCATTGAATACTTCGAATTGATGAGAGAGCAAGGATTTTGAAAATCATCATGCTTCATTTATACTTATATGCATATATATATTTATCGCATTATATATATTTACTATTTATATTATACATATATATATATTTACCCTCGGTTATTCATGCCGATATATTTTTAATATATATTAAAAATAGGTATATCGGCATGAATAACCGAGGGCTGGGGCAGCCACGAATTATAGCGTGATTGCTGGTAGCGTGCAGTATATACTGTATAAGTATATACAGTATAAGTCATACATATGTATTACTTAGATTTACCAAATGCACCAAAACACATAAGATTTACATCGTAATACTCGAACTAATACAGTACAAGGTAAAAATTACCACACACCACCCCACCAGATGAATTAGTCTAAATCAGGGGATTGATCAGATCCCTCATAAATCAGAAGGTAATCATCAGGTTTATTTGTCCAACAGATGACAACCAATCAGATTCATTTCACACTTCATTATCGGGTTCTCCGGTTCCTTTTAGCTAATTTTCGAGGAAAATGAAGCTATTGTTTTCAGTCCAAAATTTTTAAAACTCGTATTTCCGAAACATTTTCATACCAAAATCTGTTTCAGACCATCCTGAATCCACTGTCAAACGACACCAAAAATTATATGTATATACTCATTTTAAAGGGGTTTTAACGCTGAACACGATGGTGAAATCAGAATTGCGGTTAGTATCTTATTCCGTTCTCAAACAGGAGCAATTCGAAGATGAAGAAACGTGGTTGATACTTGAGATTTTCTTCATGGACATCAAGTCCTTCAATGGAGACATTTTACGTAAAACCAGTCATTTCTTCGAAAATTTGCTCTTATAGCCATGCTGCACGACTGCGGATTTTTAGTGATATTGTTGATATTTTTGGAGGTCCAGCTAATATTGATGATGATGAGGAGGGTATCTATTCGCATGATAACGAGGAGTGGTACCCCCCCCTTATCATTTTTTTCTTCGATGAAAAATGTGATCCATTGTTAGCTTACACCACGGTCCATTTTGAGAAGTTTCACTGTATATTGATAGTGACTCTTGTAAATAATTCTGATGATGTTCATTTCTTTTTCAGGTGTGTCCTACACTGAAATATACCAAGCTCGTGCCTTGATTTAAGCTGAACTGGTGAGTTGATTTTAATTCTATGCTAATAATGGTAATCTATGTAAATAATGCTACATAAACAATTGCTGTATAATCATTATCATAATTATATGCTAATCATCACCATAGTCACCTCTCGCGCACACAATATTTCAGCTCATATTTCTTATAGTGATCTAGTTACAAGGGTGATCTATAATAAATATATAAATATATCTATCTAAACAATAACTCTTCGTGAAAAAGTTTGCTGCGTTGCATTCAATTCATTTTGGGTCAAATCACCGTCGCATCAAACTTTGGGATCATAGAGTTATTATTTTCACATAGTGCAAGGATGTAATGAAAATTGTCAGATTTGTCCTATTCCCTTTCCTCCCGTTAGGTCATCTTTGGTTATCATGTTTTTTAGGGTGAATGGGTGAGTAAGGAATGGGTGAATACTTTGTGGCAATCGGGAATAGGGGAAAAGACAAGGAAAATGAGTGTTTCCTATATCGATATCCATTATCGAGTATTTAGCTACTATATCCAGGTGTCAAATAGTTCATTATTAGATTAACAGGGTTCTAGGATGCGTATAGTAATAACAATGGAACAATTATCGGGATCACACGCAAGTATGCAGAACACAATCAGTAAGCGCAATCAGTGGTTGTAAACGCAACGAGAGCAAGGTGGGCGAAAAGAACCTGAGCTAGATTGCACATTAATGCCTCCTGACAGGAGCTACCCCCGCAAATGAATCGTGAGTCTCATCAATTTCGAACCCCCGCATGAAATTGACTGAAAGATGAAGCGGAAATGTCAGATTGCCCGGTTGTTAGCGTACCTGGCGCTTCAAAATTCCTAGCGCGGAAGCTCAGTAAGAGGCTGAGCTCTTTTCATTACATGACGGGGGAAAAAAGCCTCATCCCTCGGTTTCATCTTTGATAACGACCAGAATTTTTCAAACTCCAATACCACTATTAAACCGCTCCGTCTTGTCAGAATGATCGATCTCTGTACCAAAATGAAAGGGCGATTTTGATAGGGTAGGTACACACAGTTTCCCACAGCTTCACAGTTTTCTTTTCTTTCCTTCCAACATGAACGACCCCGGTGCTTTCGAGCTCCCGTAGTAATCCCAAGATTAATTTTTAATCCTGAATGAATCCTAATGAACTAATATGTTTATCAACTCTCTCCAACCCGACATCGCTGCTTGCATGCAAGCCTGCCACGAATGACGTTCTTCCTCTAATGAATGAGATGTCTTCACGAACTCAAATATTGAAATGAGATCAGATTGTCAGTGGAATTTTGCTCTTTTCTTCTTAATCATCTCATTATTTTTATGTACCACGTTTTTCACATTCGCATCTCAAAATTATAACCCAAATAAAATAGATAAGTAAATGAAGTTTTAATTAAACTCATCTTCTCGTATAATGTTTAAAAAAGAGACCGTACATTTAGTCATGTGCAAAACCCGATTCGTAAGTGATGGTGTTGGTTCGGATAAAGATTTTGATTGGCATTATAAGGGTAGCTCATCGGGATAACAAGGCTGGACTTCCATTTATTGGGTCTAAAAGAAAACGAAGAACTGCAGAAAAGGAATGATTAGAGGAAATGCGAAAGTGCCTTTCGCCTTATTCCTTAAAGCAGCCACTACCCAACTCCTTGGATTTCACTGAATACTTCAATATCTCCTCTCTTCTTGTCATTTATATTCATCGTGAAAGCTTTGTCCGTTGAGTCTACATGATTACAGCCTACCGTAAAGAATATGGGAGAGTCAGTGACGTAAATAGCTAAGAAGCAAGCCGTGGGGTTAACGGAGTCTCTAATATTAGCGCAGGGAGAGAATTTGGTCTCCCCACTTTGGCTTACATAACCATCTGCGTCACCCAGTGAGACACCGAAGATTAAAACTGGAAACCTGTGAGGCCTCCCATCTGGGGTTGGCGTAAACACGTCGCTAGACGAAACAGAAACGATGACAAGAAGGCGAAATACGTTACCGACCGGCTGAGCACTACCGCCTAGAGGCTCGATATACACCGACGACGTTTCATGATGTGAAGGAAACTGGGCCATAACGGGAACCAAGACCACAACATAATTTATCTACAGCTAATTGAAGCTTATAGCATTGTTAATCAGAGTGTTGTTGTTCATTACCTGTGGTAGTCCCTACTCTAATTCCATCTGTTATCCCTGGTTTCAGTTTTCTTCCTTTACAACTAATATGTCTTGGGAAACTTGAATCAGATAATATCTGATTCAAGTTTCCCAAGACATATCATGTGCTTCTCCATAATTTCATTGAATAGCCTAACTGCCTCATCAACCTCAGTCTGAGAATACAATTCCCACCACTGCTCATTTTTCAAAGCTATTTCCAACATTTCATAGTTTTTTTTTTTTTTTTTTTTTTTTTTTCTTTTGGCATCGGCTTTATTTCCTTTCAGCCATATTTTACATTGTAATTGTTATAAGTTACATACCAAAAGTGAATAAAATAATTGCTTCAGGCGCGAAAATTAATTGAACAAAAAAATAAATACAATTCTTTATGGATCTTTTCACTCCCTTTCTCTATTATTGTTCTCATATTGAAAGGGTGATGTAGTTCTTCGCTTATGCTATTGAAAAATAATTGTCTTTCACCGTCTAACACTATACACTCCATTACGATATGCTGCAATGTTTCTTCTACTAGCTCGCAGTAGCGGCACAGGGCGTCTTGCTCGTTGTCGAGTACTCGGATTTTCAACAGGTAGCTCCGTGTTAGACAGTGGTTCGTTCGGATTCTCCCAATTGTCTTGTAATAGGCGCGTGAATTTGGTGTTTCGAGTTTATGCCAGGGTCTTGTAGAGATCTTTGGAAACCCAGCAACGTAATCTCGTCCTGATGGATAGTTCTCGAATTCTTCTTGCCATTCTCGGACTGCAGCTCGATGGAAATGGGCGTATAGGTCTGTATAAGGATACTTTGATTCATTTTCTTCTTGTTCTATGTGGATGGCTCGTCGCGCTGTTTCATCGGCCCGCTCATTCCCCACTATATTTTGGTGTCCTCTAACCCACACAAATTGTACTAGCACACCTCTGTTTTTAAGCTCGGCTATATTTCTAATTATGTCTGTCTCCAGAATGCGTAGTTTCGAATTTGGACGGATACTTTTGATTTTCTTCAACGCGCTGAGACTGTCAGAGAATATTATGTATTGTGCAGAGACCTCTGGGCTACTTGCTATCCTCTCCACAGCCTTATTCAACCCATACAGTTCTGCTGTGTATACCGAGCACTTGTCCCACAACCGATATCCTTCTGAAATATTTCTGTTAGCTTCATGTACACTACATGCTACTTTTCCGTTCATGTACTGCTGCTAGGAAGGTTGTTGCGCGTTCGTGCGGAATATCTGTCGTTGTTGGGCTGAAGTTGAGGGTTACTGAGGGTGGTTGTGCCAATGAAGAGTAATCCAATGTATATTTGTTAGGTTTTGGGGATGTTTCTAACCACTTGGTATACTCATTGACTCGGAAGAAGCTGTCACAAAGGGCTGGTACTTTCTTTCTTTGCCAGTACCTATCTATTAATGTTTTAATTGTAAGTTGGCACATCTTGGAGTATTCGGAAGGCCTCCTACTGTAAAGAGTAACCAAAAACCGATCAGCCAACATTTTCCTTCGTGTATGCAGCGGCATCTCCCCTGATTCTGCCAGTAGTGCATTGATGGGTGTAGATTGAAGTAACCCCATTGACTGCCTCAAGCTCGCATATTGTATACGATCGAGTTCTTTTGATTTTGTGTCGCTCAAGTCAGAATAAAATATTGCACCATAGTCCAAAATATTCCTTACAGTGGCCCTGTAAAACATCAATGCTGTATGTGGATCTGATCCCCAATCAGTACCCATCATAGACTTGTACAAGTTGACATATTTGTTTATTTTTCCTTTTAGGTAGTCTACATGATGATTCCAGTTAAGTTTGCGAGTTAGGTATAGTCCCAAAAACATGACCTTGTTTACCACCGGGAACTGGATTCCTCCTAGAGTGACCGATTGGTTCAATCGCAGGTTTCGTCTTCTTGTGAATGGGCAGACTGTAGATTTTCTAGCAGATATGCTAAGACCCAAGTCATCAAAAAAACTCTTCAAACTTACCATAGCAGCATCAAGAGCTTGAATACAGTTTTCCAGATTCGAATTCGTACTATACAGAGTTACATCGTCAGCATACTGAATAATTTGAACGTTATCAGGTAGTACCTCCTCTATGCGACCTACATATAAAGTGTACAATATAGTACTGAGGATACCTCCTTGTGCAATACCCTTCTGCGTTGTTCGAGGGCCGATCGCTCTTCCGTTAACTCTTATATAAATATTACGATTGTTGTTCATATTCATCAAATTCCGAACTACTATCGGTGGCAAACCCACTTCGTTGAGTCTTGAACGGAGCTTATCAAGCTGGACATCATCGTACGCTGACCTGACATCTAAAAATAAAGCTAATGTAGTTTCGTTTGCAGTAAATCCTTCATAAATGTCGGTCAATAAGCAATTGATTGCGTTCATTGTGGATTTTTCGGATCGAAATCTAAATTGGCTACTTGGTATTATGTCTTTATTTTCAAGCCACCATTGGAGTCTAAATTTAATCATCCTCTCCATAGTTTTCATATAGCATGATGTTAAGGCAATCGGTCGTATTCCATCCGCTGTGAGAGTCTGAGTTTGCGGTTTCTGAACAGGTACAATCAAAACGTTAGTCCATTCTTTTGGGAAATCCCCACTGTGCCAGAATTTATTTATTAAGCGCAAATATATTCTTTTATATTTTACTGGAAGCTTTTGTATAATCAAATAAGTGACTTGATCCATTCCGGGTGCAGTATTCGTGCTGCCAGACAAAGCAGATTCCAATTCAGCCAGTGAGAAAGGGGACTGCAGTGGATCATTTCTGTTGATGACCTCATCATGGTATACAATTGGTATATTTGAGCTCCAATCTGGGGCTAATTTTCCCAGAAGTTCGTCTATCCACACTCCTTCCTGCATGTGTCTAGTTCTCTGTACTTTAGAAGTCCTTATTATTTTCAGCTGTTTCCAGACATCTTTTATAGGAGTTCCCCTGTTAAGTTGTGAACAGTATTTTCTCCAAGCTTCTCTTTTACTATTTTGAATTACTTGTTTTGCTGATCTGTCAGTTTTCAAAACTTCAAGGAAGTTGCTGTAGTTTTTGATGCGCTTGTACCGTCCCAGTGCCTGCTTTCGATTATTTTCAGCATGTCTACATTCAGGATTCCACCAATACGCAGATCTTTCTTGATCGTGATTCGTTGCTGTTGGGATAGCATAGTCACACGCCTCTTCTATGATCTTTACAAATTCCGTGTACGAAGTCCTTTCTTCACTAACTCTGCCTACTTTATTCTGAAGGTAAATTTCAAATTTTTCCCAATCAGCCCTGTGGATTTTCCATCTCCGTGTCGGCATATTGGTATAGGGGTGTGCCGTTTCATCCATCTCAATTAATGCTGGGTGGTAAATCTTGTGGCAACACTGGTTTCCCCTGTAACTTTTCCCTTCTCCTACTCCTAGTCAGTCCTTCTCGTGCCAGCTTCCCTTCAGCACTAATTGTTTCCCAGTCAATCCCGACGCTCACCCCCCTTAATCAAAGAAATTTTCCTTTTGCCTCCAATCGGCGCTCCTTTGATCATTTCTCGGAGATTTAGCGCGAATTCGCCATCCGTGACTCCAGCTACGATCTCAACACTGGATTCGACGCTGCCAGGGCCCTGGTCAACCACCATCACGAGGTACCTCGGTGAGTTCGATTCCTTTCCCTTTTCCATCTCATTCAAAATCCATTTTTTAATTCACGGGTTCCTTCCCCAACAAATTGGTCCTTCGAGCCGGATTCCCCCCTTTTACAGTCCACTATAAAAATTATCAAGTTTAATTCGTTTGCGATTGGGAATTTTTACGTTTCCTAGACGGCCATTTTTTGTCAAGGTCATACGGCTCAACGGTCTTACACAGTTCCCCTCTTTCTTCTTATTTCACTTCCAAGTGGAGAAGGATCGACAAGTTGGTACCTGTTGAACACTACGTCCATCCGGTATCAGTTGGTATTGAATCTTTGCCTCGCGCGCGTCACTCTCTTTTATTATCGTTCCTTTCGTGCATATTGTTTTCGATCCGCGATAATGCCCAAGACATCTGAAGAACAGTTGCAAGTGTTGCAAAAACAACGTGAACGTATGTGGCGACAACTTCAGTGTGCTCACGATCTCATCAAAGATTTACCCGAAAAAAAAGACGAATTTGTTGTCAGATGTTCCCGCCTTGAAGATTTATATAATAAAATTGATCTCCTTCTCATTCAAATTGATCAGATAACGATCGCTAACCCAACTCTAAGTGATGATACTGTCAAATTCAAAGACAGTTTCGATCACTTATACTACAAGTGTAGTGAATATTATGAACAATATAAGTCCACTGCAGGGGAAACCCTTCGTTCATCGGAAGGTCCACGAGTTACTCTTCCTAAACTTCAAATTCCTTTGTTTAACGGTGAGTTAAGTGCCTTTTCAACTTTTATTTCTCTATTCGACACACTTGTACACAATAACAAATATTATTCCGACATTGAAAAATTTAGCCTGCTAAAAACATTCTTGAGAGATGAAGCACTCGCTCTAGTGGAAGCGGTATCGTTCAGTGCATCCAATTACACAATAGCATATACGAAATTGACAGAGCGATACAATAACCCCAGAATCGTAGTTAGTCATCACTTCGATAAAATCTTGGAGTTACAACAACTAACTTCCGATAATCCTTTGAAATTGAAAGAACTCGTCAGCACTATACACATAAATGTCGAAGCTATTAAAAGGTTGAACATAGCAGATTTGCCTGGACACATGTTTTTTCAAGTCACATTTCGACTTTTGGACATCAAAACTAAAAGGGCCTTTGAAGAACACTTCAATAGTGATAGCTATCCAATCTTCGATGACCTGATTGATTTTCTACAACGCCAATGTACCATTAATGACATTATCAAAGTGCCTCTGTCAAAAAATGATTATAAAAAATCATCTGCCAACACACAAGCCGGACAAAACATTAAGTTCAACTATAAAAAATCCTTGTTAGCAACACAAACCGAAGATCCAAACAGGAAGTTTACCGACACACATCATGTTACACCTACGTGTGCAATTTGTGCAAAAGGTACACATAAAACAGGTCGTTGTTTCAAATTTATTAATATGAACCCTGCACAACGCTGGTCGATAATTAAATCGTTGAAGCGGTGTGAAATCTGTTTGTATTTTCACCCGAGTAATCCATGTAATTCTAAAGGTGTTTGCAAATGGTGTGGAAGTCCGAAACATAACAGTTTCTTGTGTGACCGACAAAGTAATGACAGTGGCATATCCAAATCATTGGCTCCTGTGAGCATTCAAAACAATCCTGCGGTTCAGCCCGCGCATTCTGCAGGTCTTGAAAACAGTTCTACATCGCAATCCATGTCGTGTAGAATTAATTCCAACCTTTCAGAAAATAGAGTTATCCTCGGCACTGCTCGTGTACGTGTTCAACACTCCTTAGGCCATTGGTACGGCCCCTGTCGCATTCTTCTTGATAGTGGGTCTGAAGTGAATTTCATCACTGATTCTCTTACTCAGGTATTGGGGCTTTCGCGAAAATCTTGTCCCTATCAAGTCACTGGCGTTGGACAAAATGGTCCTCTTGACGTTTTAGGCACTGTTACCTGCTCCCTTTCTTCCTTACATTGGCCTCATGCGTCCATTTCTGTTGAAGCTATAATCACTCCTCGAATTTCCTTGGATGTGCCATCAGTGAAACTTCCTCGTCGTGCTGCTGAACAATTTTCACATTTAACGCTTGCTGATCCTCATTTCTATTCACCAGCCCATGTGGACCTTCTCCTTGGTGTACAAGCCTCTTTGGATATATTGTCTGAACCTCTGTCCATTATTAGAGGAAATCCTACAGCTACGAGTACCCTATTTGGTTACGTTCTCAGCGGGAATGTCAACGTCGCCCCCTCTCCTTCTCCTAGAAAATCATTCTTGGCTCAAACTTCCCCAAGTAATATTGATGCCTCGTTAAAAAGGTTTTGGGAAATGGAGGAGGTATCGGTTCGTGTTCCGTGTTCTCCCGAGGACAGTTGGTGTGAGGAACATTTTTCGAAGACTATTCAACGAGATGTAGATGGGCGTTATGTCGCTTCTTTACCCTTTAAGGACGGGAAACCTCCGATTTTGGAATCTAATCGGGCAATTGCTGAAAATCGCCTTTCCCGATTGGAAAAACGTTTCGACAGAGATCCCTCTTATTTTATGAAGTACCGCGATAATCTTCTTGACTACATCAACAAAGGTCATATGGTACCAGCGTCAACGCCTTCCTCATATCTCATGACTCATCACGGTGTTTTGAAGGACTCTACAACTTCTCCTCTACGGGTAGTTTTCAACCCTTCTGAAAATTCTATGACTTCGCACAGTCTAAATGATTTCCTATGTACGGGCCCAAAATTGCAATCCGACATAGCGAACATTGCCTTATCATTTCGCATGCAACCAGTGGCTCTTACTTGTGACGTCCAGGCTATGTATCGAGCAATTAAATTGTCAGAAAGTGATCGGAAGTACCAACATTTTTTATTCCGATTTTCACCCGATGATCCAGTAAGTGAGTGGGAATTGACCACTGTAACTTTTGGTATGACATCAAGTCCGTTCATTGCTCAACGTGTATTATTACAATTAGTACATGATGAAGGTGGTAAATATCCATTAGGTGCTGCTGCTCTCTCTCGTTCGTGTTATGTTGACAACATCGTTTGTGCTGTACCATCAGTCGATCAAGCTTTGCAGCTGTATGAAGAACTTCATCAATTGATGTCAGCTGGTGGGTTCATCCTGCGTAAATGGGCCTCTTCCCATTCTCACGTCACCAATCACGTTGACGATGAATTGAAAGAGAGAACCCATCCGTTAGGGAATACTGAAACCATTCGCATCCTCGGTTTGGAATGGGATCCCAAATCCGATTGCTTCTGTTATGCTGTTGATATCCCTGATTGCACACCTTCGAAACGTCACATTTTATCACAAATTGCTCGCATCTACGACGTGAATGGTTACATATCCCCCGTTGTGTTTGCCATGAAACGTATTTTGCAAGACATTTGGTTGGCTGGACTCCAGTGGGACGATCTTTTGCCGCCTGACCTCTTGAAACGATGGACAGAGCTACAGTCTAGACTTCCTTGTCTCTTGAATTTGCGAATTCCCCGTCACATCACAAGCACGTCTCAATGGCACTCAGCACAAATTATCGGTTTCGGCGATGCCTCACAGTTCGGTATGAGCGCTGTTATATATCTCCGAATCGTTCATGCCGATGGCACTGTAACCTGTAACCTGCTTAGATCCAAGACCAAAGTTGCACCCGTAAAAACGCTGAGCATTCCAAGGCTTGAACTGTGCGCTGCGCTACTTCTTTCTCGTTTATTGAAATCGCTTCAATTCCTGATGGATGACTACCACATCAATGAAGTCTACCTTTTCACGGATTCCACTACTACTTTATGTTGGATTAAAACACTTCCATATAAATTAACAACATTTGTAGCCAACCGTGTTGTAGAAATCGGTGAAAACTCGCAACTTTCTTCTTGGCGATATATTCACACCTCGTTGAACCCTGCTGACGCCGCAAGCAGAGGCTTACTAGCGGATGAAATTATTAATAATTCCTTATGGTGGCATGGTCCAGAATTTCTGCTGGATGACATCTCTCAGTGGCCTTCGCGGGAGTTCCCGGAGCCAGACATTCTACCTGAATTCCGCTCTTGTCATGCTGTCATGACATCTCCCAATTCACCCGTCTTGGATCTGATTGAAAGATGTAGCTCATTGCTGAAGGTTCAACGAGTAGTTGTGTACATCCATCGTTTTATTAAAAACCGTTTTCTTCCAAAAGACCAACATGCAAAGGGTTCCATAACAGCTGCTGAATTTTATCGAGCTCTACTATGTATTGTACGCGTGACTCAACAACACTTTCTTGCTCAAGAAATCACTGCTCTTCTTCACGGAAAGGAATGTTCACAACAATTTCGATCATTAACACCCTTCCTTTTGCCTGAGGGTCTCGTCATGGTGGGGGGTCGTCTCCGCAACGCTCCGCTCCCTTTGCACTCCAAACATCCATACTTGATTCCCAAAAGTTCTCCGTTAGCTGCTCTCATCTGCGACCATTATCATGTCTTTTCTCTTCATGGTGGTCCTTCTATCGTTGCAGCATTAATTCGACGTTCCTTTTGGATCCCATCTCTACGCCAATTGATCAGATCTCGCCAAGTCAGGTGTATTGTGTGCTTCAAATTCAAGGCGCATCCCACGCAACCGATGATGTCCGATGTTCCTTCTATTCGTTACGGTCAGGATCGGTGTTTTATTAATACGGCAATCGACTTTGCTGGTCCAGTAATGGTGAAAGAATCCGAGCGGCGCAACAGTCGGGTGACAAAAGCATACATTGCACTTTTGGTATGTCTAGCCACGAAAGCAATACATCTAGAACTTGTTTCATCACTTGATACTAAATCTTGTTTAGCAGCACTTGATCGTTTCATTGCCAGACGTGGTCTACCATCGACGATCTATTCTGATCATGGTCGCAACTTTGTTGGATGTTCGAACGAACTGAAACAGCTGAGTCGGAACTTACTTGATTCGCAAGAGATTATCATCGAACACTTGGGACAAAAAGGTGTCTCTTGGAAGTTTTCCCCACCTTATGGCCCTAACTTCAACGGAATGGCTGAAGCAAATATCAAGATAACGAAATACCATCTAAATCGAGTCATGGGAACCCATCCTTATACGTTCGAAGAACTGTACACTCTTCTTACTCGTATTGAGGCCGTTTTGAACTCCCGACCTCTTTGTGCGTTGTCAACTTCTACGGACGATGATTTCAATTTTTTGACCCCAGGTCATTTTCTAACTGGTGCTCACCTTCTCACAAGACCAGATGAAGATCTTAGTGCCGAACCTCTACCAAGACTTTCTCGTTGGCAGCGTGTAAGCCACACTCTCCAAAGCTTTTGGCGACAATGGAAGAAACAATTCCTACATTCTATGATACATCGCAACAAATGGACCTCTTCCTCTCCAAATTTGAAAGAAGGCGACTTGGTACTAATTTATGATACCAAATGTTCACCCTTGTCTTGGCCATTGGGGAGGGTCGTTGATGTGTGCCCGGGAGAGGATGGTGTCGTTCGCGTGGCAAAGATTCGAACATCCTCTGGATTGTTTATACGCCCAGCTAGCAAGTTGGTCGTTATTCCGCGTTACTAAGAGATGTAGTATCGCTTTCTAGAAGTAAATTTTATTTTATTTTAATTTTCAATTTTAACATTTTCAGCAGAGTTACGTCTCTTTTATCCCAATTATATTTCCGGATATTCTTTCAAAATTAGTTAATTTTGGGTGGGGGGTATGGTAAATCTTGTGGCAACACTGGTTTCCCCTGTAACTTTTCCCTTCTCCTACTCCTAGTCAGTCCTTCTCGTGCCAGCTTCCCTTCAGCACTAATTGTTTCCCAGTCAATCCCGACGCTCACCCCCCTTAATCAAAGAAATTTTCCTTTTGCCTCTAATCGGCGCTCCTTTGATCATTTCTCGGAGATTTAGCGCGAATTCGCCATCCGTGACTCCAGCTACGATCTCAACACTGGATTCGACGCTGCCAGGGCCCTGGTCAACCACCATCACGAGGTACCTCGGTGAGTTCGATTCCTTTCCCTTTTCCATCTCATTCAAAATCCATTTTTTAATTCACGGGTTCCTTCCCCAACACTGGGTAATGGTTAGATCCTAAGGAGTCTTCCACCAGTGACCAGTGCATTCTTGCAGCTAGGTTTGCAGAAACAAAGGTTATATCCACTGCCGATTGGACTTGTTGGTTTGCTGATGGAATTAGAGTCGGGGTGCCATCATTAATGTAACACAAATTGCAATTTGATACAGCTTCAAGGAGATCATTCCCTTTCCTATCGGAAAAAGAACTCCCCACCGCTGTGTGATGTACGTTCCAGTCGCCTGTTATTATTGTTGGGTGGGGGAATGATCTAATGAATTGTTCCCACTGTCCCGTTCTAACGTTATTCTGAGGAGCATTGTATACAGACACAAGTGTGATTGCTACGCCTAGTGTGATTGTTAATTTAACTGCCACGTATGCTAAACCGTCAATTGAATTTCGGATTTGGATTCTGTTATAAGCATAACCATGTTTAATTAAAAGTGCTACTCCAGCTCGTCCGTCTTGTCGATCTTCTCGTAGAGTGTCGTAACCTTTCATATTGTAGGCTCGCGCTGGGTGGAACCAAGTTTCAGACACAGCAACTGCAGTTATATTATTCGTGTCAAGATAATGTTCTAAACTGCCTTTGTTTTTAACTAATGATCTCGCATTCCATTGTAGAAATCGTATGTTCTCCTCTCTATTAATTGTAGTCATTTTTATTTATATTGTTTATTTATATTTTTATATATTTATTTATATTACTGTGTTATTAGTTTTAATAAGTGTCAGAATTATTGTCTTGATTGCTTCGTTGATCACAGTATTGTTTATTGTTCATGTTTTGTAGTATAAGTCGTAAAGATTCTTTGACTTTTTCCGTACCTCTCGTATTTCCTTTACTGTTTGTATTTTTCATGAGATTGATTATTTCTTCCACTGTATGTTCTTCGTTGTGTGCTATGTCTATTTCCATGTTATTGTCTAATGGTTGATTGTTTTTAATCATATTTCTCGTTGAAGCGTGCGTTCCTGATGTATCATTCCCATGATCACGGGCTGAGTCTTCTTTTCGAGTTGTTAGTTTGTTTTTGAAATCTGTCAATCTATTTTCTGCTAAATTTCTCTCGTTGCGTGACGAGCGCAGATACGGTACGTGTCTTACTGTATTTTTACTACGTCGTCTACTGCTGAGGGCTTTGGCGGTATTTAATGTTGGAAATTCATTATCTTTATCACCGTTTTCCTGTTCTTCGTCACTTAGAATTGCAAAACGATTTTTCGTTACGGTTGCATACGAGTCAGCTAATACTTGATCTCTCTTTTGTTTTATTTTCTCCAAATAAATTGGGCAGGATCTACTATCAGCAGAATGTGAATCACTTGTACAGTTGATGCAGTGAGGCGTTTGTTTTGGAACGGGACAGTCTTCGATTTTGTGTTCTTGTCCACAATTTAAACATCTCACACGGTTCCTGCATTGTTGCTTCACGTGTCCAATTTTATAGCATTCTGTACATTGTCTGACCGGAGGTACGTACGGTTCGACTCGGCATCGGGCGCCGTATATGTTGACATATTCCGGTAGTTGCTGAGAATCAAACATGACGAAACAGGTTTCGGTTTTGTGTCTCAATATTCTGTCGCCTTCCTTCTTGAATATCCTAGTGATACGTTTTAGCTTGATTGGCTTGCATGGTGTTATCATTTCTTCTAATATCTCACTGTCTTCCAGCCCAACATCAATATTTCGAATAACTCCTGTACGATTTATCAGGAAATCTGGAATGTAAGCAATTAGATTCTTATCTTTGAATATTTGTTGAGTCACCAATTCATTTGCAGCTTGCCCTGTTGTCATTTCGACTTTTAAGCGATTGAGTCCAACTGTCCGTATGTCTTTAACAGCTCGTTTATCTGTGATATTTGTTTGATTGAAAAGCCATCTACCGAAAGTCATTGGATGTGTTCTTCCAATATTACTAGTAGTACCTTCAACAAATATAAAATAGGGACCTTTGTCATTGGGTCTGAATTTATTTTTTATAAGCCTTTCATAGTATTCAGTCTGATTAGTAGCAATGCTATTACCGTTGTTTACAGTTTCTACAATAATCTTCTCTGACATGGGTAAGAAGCTATCGCTAGAACGTTTCAATGTTGTGTTTGTGTTTTTATCAGGTGGATCGGGAGGCTTTCCGTCAGGATCTTCACCCTCCCCCATGATCAAGTTTAACAATAGCCACTAACCAATTCTTGTCGGTGTTAGGAATACCTTCTAATAGTTAGTTATCTTAGATGAAATAAAGCAGTGTACTTATCAGCTCGTCCTGTCAGGCCGATTATAGGTGAGCACTTTGAGACGCGATAATTCACTATACTCTTTCAGATGCGAACTCCACGAATTAATAACTTTCGCACCGACACCTAACCTATTCCGACTCGGCGAATTTGTAGGTTATCGAGCACCATAATATGGTGCTCCTTGGACCGGATGGACCATTCATCAAAATGCGGGTGGTGGCTGGTCTCAGCAATGTGCTTGGCCATAGCTGATTTGTATGTATTCTGTGGTCCACTCTGGTACACGTCCCTTGCGTTTCTAATGTGCTCCTGTATTCTTTTTTTAACTATCTGCTTTGTTTCCACAATAATGAATAACCGCAATCAGCCTGGACGCACCTACCACACCAACAATAATATATTATAGTGGTCGGTGAGATCACCGCTGTAAACTTTTCTGAACCCTTTCTTAACTTCTCTGCATTTTATGAAGACATGGTCTAAACAGGCTTTAGAATTACCTACACATCTAGTAAACACGTTTATAAAAGAGACAAAACCAAACTCCGACGTAATAAACCACACGACTCGAGTTGGAAGAATGGTTGCAGTGAATGCTACCTTACGAGGCTTTGATTATAGCAGGTCGGTGTTCTACTGTCTATTGCTACGAGCGAAATACGACTGGGTGATATGAAATTGTAACCTACGTTCGTTCGGTGTAAAGGATAGTTCGTTTGTTGCGGGAGCGGAAGGATTCACGGGTTCATTTCGTGGAGGCGGAGTAACGGAAGAGAGTTGGGAAGGAACCTAGAAGACGGGATAGTGATTGACGGAGTAATGCCAGAATCACAACAGAACGGTAAATTATGGTGATTCAATTTATTATGCTTTAATCGGTATTTCTTGTTATCCGTATTAGGAAAATGGGTGTTTGAATGAAATCTTACTCTATAGTCCAGTCAATATAGGAAATGTAGATCACAAATTCTGGGGTAGTTTTGTTCTGAGTGGATTACCATGTATTTTGAAGTGCTGAATCCGAATCCGAAGAGTTCCACATTTTAAAATGGCCGGAACCATAAATTATGGCCAAAAAAGTGGGACTTTTTCAGTTTTTCATTTGTAACTCGGAAAATATCAACTTTTCGGAAAAAACGTCCATATACAAAAATAAACTAGACAGAATTTTCTACAATTTATGTCTCCAACGATTTTTACGTAGGAGCAGCTTTTCAGGCGCTAGAGCGCGTGTAAGTTGGCTTGGTATACAGGGTGTACCACCAAGTTCAGCAGTGGCTTGGCATAGAAAAATTGCCAGAGGAGTGGGGCTGGGAAAGGACAGCAAACGGCCTCCTACCAGTCTTGACAACACTACCGCCAGGCCCATAAGCAATCCTCTACAAAATTTCTTGCAAATGTCGCCAAGACTACCGGCGAAATTGTGGTTGCTGTAATTCTGCTTTGCCTCCACTGTGACTAACTGTGAGAATGGCAAGAGTTGGAGCGTTGATGATGATGAAGATAGTGTCAGTGAGGAAGAAGATGATCCCTGTAATTTCTTGAATATTTTGAATTTATTATGTAAAAAGAATTGGATTTTTAATGAAATTTTATGTTAATATACAATAATTGTATACAATAATACAATAATTATTAAGACTAAGTAAAACATTTACTACGTATCTTATATTTTTTTGACCTCTCCCTTCATAGCAAAATATGAAATTTCATGAATACATGATTATGGTACTTACATAAATATAATACAATAATTGTATTATAATATATAATATTATAATTATAATTATTATAGGTAATATATAATATAGTATTATAGTTCATATTATGAACTAAAATACTTATTATGATATAATACATCACAAGTGAATAAGAATTGATATAACAGCATTCCAGCAGCCGCGCAGAGGCAAGAGGCCGCCTTTCCAGCGCTCCCTAGCCATAGTCGGCAGAACGCCTCGACTTCAACGCGTTCTAGCGCCTGAACGCTCGCTCCTGCGTAAAAATTGTTATGAACATAAATTGTAGAGAATTTTGTTTAATTTATTTTTGTATACGGACTTTTTTTCCGAAAAGTTGATATTCTCCGAATTACAAGTGAAAAACTGAGGAGAACGGATGTGAACTATTGCAGTCGGAATAATGGAACGTGCGTCATTTGAGAGTTGAGTTTTCAAAATGGATCTTATACTTCTTTTATCGGGAAGATTTGTAATATTGCAGCACTCTGACCTGTCCTATTTGTCGTCAGGGCATAATGAGGGGACGGATGATGATCGGTGATAGTGTGATTCGAGCTATCACCGAGGGTGTTGTCACATGTAAGGTTTGCGTTTGGATGACCCCATACTGGAGCATCACACTGCGTAATTGTATTGAAAGTAACTTAGACACAGAACGGGGTGAATTATCACGCGGAGTATATATCCGAGAAGGCCTAGGATTTTGGTTAACCTGGAAATAAGCGGTGTTTCCTGGTTTGTCATAAAAAAATTTGCTTATACATGTAATATATATAATAATTATTATTTATATTACATTTATAAGCAAATTTTAATAATAATGTTTTATCTAATAATAATTATTGTTAGTTATCAATAATTTTGACTTATTACAATTAATAATAATTATTATGATTAATTAACTGGACGTTCGAATCAGCTGGGCCATTATGAATATTGAACTGACAGGCTGCCTCTCGATTCACACTCATGTTGACGATTTTTGATCTGCTCCAACTTTGAGCCGTCATTGTGAACAAACGGCTGGTCGTACCAAGCGGTGGATGGTCTTGAAAAATTTTTAAAAATAAACTCTATCTAAATATGAACTAAAACTGAGTGAATATTATTATTAATGTGTGTGTGGTTTTGTTGACCGTCAGTAACAATGATGTTGAGGGATGTCGAGGGTCGGTCAAATGAAAATTGATTTATGTGCCAACGTTTCGAAGAATATATTTCTTCATCTTCAGGGCCTAAAAACAGTTTCATAATATTGATTACAGTTCTATTGTGAGAAAGTTGTTGTAGTTATTTAGTTATATTTAGTTACAGTAATAATTTAGTTGTAGGTAGTTTTTATAAACAATTTGGTTAAACGAATGACGTTAAAACAGATAGCTAAAGAGATAAATTGAAATGGTGTGTGGGCTGTACAATAATTTGTGACTTACAGTGGGAAGTTCTTTCCTCCAGGGCACCGGAGTTACAACTTAACAACTTAGCTTAAAGTTACCTATATATATATACGGATGAAAGTATATCCAAGAGTGGGGTAACAAAAGCCAGGACATCGTGGCGCCAAGAAACGTGTGAAAATTGAACAAACAAAGTCGTAAAAAGCAGGTACTTTAAAAAGGTCGGTGTTATTCCAACTAACTTCATAAAATGGTACACATGCGAAAAATAGAAAAACCTTGTTGAATTTTCTAGTGCGATATGCTTGTGACGTTTTAAAATGGTACCCGATGCCGTGCAATAGTGTTGTCGGATGGAACTGATGAAACTGGGGATTTGAGATTGATCCGTGGTTGCTACCTCTGCCATAAGTGTGTGTGGTTTTGTTGACCGTCAGTAACAATGATGTTGAGGGATGTCGAGGGTCGGTCAAATGAAAATTGATTTATGTGCCAACGTTTCGAAGAATATATTTCTTCATCTTCAGGGCCTAAAAACAGTTTCATAATATTGATTACAGTTCTATTGTGAGAAAGTTGTTGTAGTTATTTAGTTATATTTAGTTACAGTAATAATTTAGTTGTAGGTAGTTTTTATAAACAATTTGGTTAAACGAATGACGTTAAAACAGATAGCTAAAGAGATAAATTGAAATGGTGTGTGGGCTGTACAATAATTTGTGACTTACAGTGGGAAGTTCTTTCCTCCAGGGCACCGGAGTTACAACTTAACAACTTAGCTTAAAGTTACCTATATATATATACGGATGAAAGTATATCCAAGAGTGGGGTAACAAAAGCCAGGACATCGTGGCGCCAAGAAACGTGTGAAAATTGAACAAACAAAGTCGTAAAAAGCAGGTACTTTAAAAAGGTCGGTGTTATTCCAACTAACTTCATAAAATGGTACACATGCGAAAAATAGAAAAACCTTGTTGAATTTTCTAGTGCGATATGTTTGTGACGTTTTAAAATGGTACCCGATGCCGTGCAATAGTGTTGTCGGATGGAACTGATGAAACTGGGGATTTGAGATTGATCCGTGGTTGCTACCTCTGCCATAAGTGTGTGTGGTTTTGTTGACCGTCAGTAACAATGATGTTGAGGGATGTCGAGGGTCGGTCAAATGAAAATTGATTTATGTGCCAACGTTTCGAAGAATATATTTCTTCATCTTCAGGGCCTAAAAACAGTTTCATAATATTGATTACAGTTCTATTGTGAGAAAGTTGTTGTAGTTATTTAGTTATATTTAGTTACAGTAATAATTTAGTTGTAGGTAGTTTTTATAAACAATTTGGTTAAACGAATGACGTTAAAACAGATAGCTAAAGAGATAAATTGAAATGGTGTGTGGGCTGTACAATAATTTGTGACTTACAGTGGGAAGTTCTTTCCTCCAGACCACAGGAGTTACAACTTAACTACCTAGCTTAAAGTTACCTATATATATACGGATGAAAGAGTATATCTAAGAGTGGGGTAACAAAAATCAATATTATGAAACTGTTTTTAGGCCCTGAAGATGAAGAAATATATTCTTCGAAACGTTGGCACATAAATCAATTTTCATTTGACCGACCCTCGACATCCCTCAACATCATTGTTACTGACGGTCAACAAAACCACACACACTCATTAATTATTAATAATTATTATCAAGTAGTGTAAATTATTAATATTTATTGTTGGTTATTATTAATTTTTATGCTTCATTATTAATAATTATTATTGAATATTATCCATTAACTCGATATTTGAATACCATGTGCTGTTTGAATCAGCTGGGCCAGTTTGAAAATGGACCGATTCACTCTCATGTTGACGATTTTCGGTCTGCTCCAACTTTGAGCCGCCATCGTGAACGAAGGGCTGGTCGTACAAAGCTGTGATGATCTTAAAAAATTCTAAGAAATAAACTCTATCTAAATATGAAATAAAAAACATACCTACTTACCGTTTGATGGGAATTTTTCGAGTTTTGAAATTTTCAAAATTTCAACATTTGTTTTGAACCCTTTCCCCTTGACTTAGGGTTATGAAACGTTTCGAGGATCATTGTGGGGTTGGTCGGAACCCGTAACAAAAATTTCGAAATTTTAGCTCGAAGCTAACTGGGCAAAGTGCCGCGTACGGCGGACGGACGGATTTTTTTTTCTCGATTTTCTGAATCTACGTATCTTGAAACGTAAACCAACAAATTTTGACATGGGGTTAAAAAATTTTTTTCTTTGGGGGATTCCAATGGTTCATTATCGAAGATAATAAACCAAAAATGAGATATGAGATTTCGTTGCTTAAGGGGCATCATGACATTGTCGAATAGCACGAGAAGCTGAGCATGACCGGATAAAATAATCTGAGCATGAATCGGATTAAATAATCTGACTTTAAATTAGGATGGTCTGCATTTGGAAAGTCGAGCCAGTTTGATATTAGCTAATTGGCGGTGACTACTTCTGAATGTGAGGGAATGCACCTGAACCCATAAGTACGTCTCCTATGTTATCAACATAACGTACAAGTTATATCCCGCCGTGCTATGCATCTCTCTGCATTGACCTTGTGTAGATGGTAAGTAATGAGATCTGCTCTTTACCTTGAATAAGGATTCCCATATCAAATAGCTCAAAGCAATGAGTGAATTCGACCGGAAATTGTTCAGTGCAGCGATAATTATCAATATGATGTAATGCTGAATAAAATCCGATCTGTGGATAACAGAAAGCAGCGAAATCCCGAAAAAAGACCGAACTGCAAAGTTAGCTTGAAATAAGGTCTTCAAGGTTTCAAAATATCGATCAGTTTATCAACATTCGTAAATGTCTATTTTCATGAGTCATGAAAACTATCCTTGCCCGATTCTATTGGATTCAGATCCGCCAATCAATTCTAACTCTGTGAAAACAAATCCGCAAATAGACGTTTGCTGCTCCCAAGAGCAAGAAACGGCCACACTCCTATTTATAACTATTATATTTTCCTGCTTAACAATGTTTGGAAAACGTGCAAACGAATATTTGTTTAAACGCTGAAGATAGTGACGGGCTGTTTTCTTTAGGAGTCTCTATTTAATAGCATTTCCCTTCCAAAATGCCCATGAGTTCCCATCTCGTACACTTCTTGAGGTACCTACCTATAGCCATGCACATAGTAAGAAGACGTCTGCCAAAACGTGTAGTATCTGACACTGTCGTACCTATTCTCTCGTTTCATCTTCTGTGACATTCGGGTAACCCGGCTGAGGGGGGGGGGGGACATAAAACCTCACCCCATCCCTACCGTTATCTCAGCTCTATTATTGGTCTGAGATTTGAATTATTATGTAATAATATTATTTATAATGTTATATCAAGTTTGGTGAATTTATATGAAGTATACCTTCTCTGAATGTAGGCTACTAAAATTGCAGTGTGGATAAAGACAGAAATCCAAGTTATTGACACGGATGGTCGCATCCTGTTTGGAGCGAATTCACTACATAATCGGAACCAAACGAGGTAACTTCTGTGTTGTGGTGAAAAATCACATTGGTGGACGAGTGCATTCTCAGTCAAGGGACGGTGTTGTTGAATTCAAATGTACCATTCATTTGTAAAACACTACGTTACGTGAGTACAAAGCTTTCCTGACCCATATATTTCTTGGATTTTTGACAGATGTAGTGGAACCTAAAAATAAATATTTCACATTCTAATTGTATTTCGAGTTAGTAAAGAAAACCCAAGTGGAAAATGAGGAAATCGTTTCATGGAGGCATTGGCTGCACATAATTCAGAACGTTTGTGTGATTCACCTTCTATTTACCTCCTCTTCCGTGATTCACAGAATTAACCGATTCTGCCCGTTGTCCTTGTGGTTCTCCCTCGTTGAAATATTGTGTTATATTACTCCACTGTAATATGTCTCGTGCGTGCGAAAATTCTGTCAACAGCTTTTGTTATGAATGTCATACTGAATGCCCAACAAAAATCACTGACTCCACTGGTAAGGAAATCTTATCACCTCTAATTTGATTGTAAAGTGCACATAACTATGAAGAACTTATAGGTGATCTCTTGAAAGCATACAATTACTTTGTAATGCAATATGTTTTACAAAATTCATTTTCTACATTCCCTTCTCAATTTTTCCTTTGAAAACTTCGGAGCCGTTCCTGATGAGCACGTAGAAAGGTTTCGTCAAGACATAAGCTGAATGGAGCGAACATACAGCGGGAAACAGAACCGGAAGATGCTTGTAGACTACTGTTGAACGCTGGTGCGAGATGCCCCCAATGAAGAGTACAAGGGACAATGACCGTAAAATGAGTGTTAATAGAGTTTGGCGTAAGTGTATATAGTCTCCCTTGGGTTTTGATGGAGTATTTAAAAATAATAGCAACAAGAGTTTTACTATTGTCATTGTCACATAATGATTGTGATGGTATGGTTACACCCGTTAAGCCATTTCTGCCATTTCTCCTAGGTGCCTGCGTCTGAAAACGAACCATAGAAATCCGGTACTAAATAGCTAAGAAATATTCAAGGGAAATATTTCCCTTGAATATTTCGGAGGACTAAATATTGAACTTGAAAAGAGAAAAAGAACTCTTCAGGAAAAAGGGTGATTATCTTGGTTCAATTAGGGCTACCATCAATGTCCGAAAAGTTCTATGGACAAATGTGCCGAAACTCTTCAGAAACAATGATGAATGAAACTTCCAAACTAAATAATAATTATATTTTGCACTCAAAAAAACACGGATAGAGTAGGAAGAGCAGGTAGTCGATACTGTCCTATTTTATGCTTCTTACAGCATCCTATATATTTATTGAACGCAAGAGAAGTGCGGATTCTGACGTACGACATTTTGACATTCGAACCGTTTACATGAAATACGTTCCATGGAAGGTATCTTCAGAATTCTCTAGGTGATATCGAGAATACAGTAGATTCGCTGAATAGCGAGCTAACCAACAAAAGACCGGTGGAAACCCGTTTTAATCGCTACATCTGTCTATGGGGATGAGAGCAAGGTAATAATAGATTTACATGTGGCCCTGCCGCTCCCAAGTCTCTCCCGTGCCAGAACCGACCTAGCGCATCTTCCCACTTTTCGAAAATATTAGCATCTTCTCGTTTTGTCTCAGATTCGATATTTTGCTCAAAAATATTTTCCTCCATATATTTCCTCAAAGCCTGTATTTCATGTATGCGGTATCAGTAGTGATATAAATTATACGAATATGTCACGTGGAAATTGACGAATAGTGAATACAGCTGTCATCCTCATTCTAAATACGTCATGCCATGATTATGAAGAACATTCTTCTCGAGGTCGAAAAATGCTAAAGACGAAAACCCCGCAATAGTTTCGAAACCTAACATTAGTCATAATAATGTGTTGAACTGCATTGGTACATCATTAGTAATGATTCATTACAGTTGAACTCGCCAATACTAACTTGTTAACTTCACTGATCAAGACAACCAATTTATCGTAAGGAATCCGTCAGAAACGGAACTTGATAACATGCTTGGTTATTTTCATGTAGCGAGACTTCCCATTTGAAATTAAATAAATAATAAATTGTTTTTCAATATACCACTTTATTGAAACGAACTAAGAAGATTAACATATATTTAAAAATTTGAGGGAGGATCGTTAGTGGCTGTGGATACAGTTGGAATACTGGGAGAGAAAAACGTTGGGCGCAGCCAGTAATTGTATAGCCAGTGCCAGTAAATTGCCTATCCCATTTCCATTTTCCATGAAAAAATATGTTTACTTTTTAGTTCGTTTTAAAAACGTGATGCTATAATTAAAAACATTTTTTCATTCAATTTATTATTTTATGTTTTTAAGTCATGTTCGGGTGAAAGATTTCAAGCGGTTTGTATACAGGGTGTCTAGTGTAACTACCTATGTAACAAACTCAGGGAATCGATTTCACAGATAATTTGCATTAAATAATTAATGCCTCGTAGAGTTTTTTCTTACTCAACTGAAAATCCGACTTTTTTCACTTTCAAGATTTTTTTCGTCTTCTCGACCTTGTCTCTGGAAAACGGACCTAACTTCCTTAAATTATTATGTAACATAGGTAGAATCTGAGGACACTGGACACCCTGTATATTGATGAGGGAATTCCCCATGCACATCCTGTTTAGCTGCCAACGTCCGAATTTCAAAATATTACCTTTTAGTACCTACAATAGTTCAAATTCCGTTGTTTAACCCTGAACATCAAACTAATGAAGTCGTTTAACCCTGAAAATCAAACTAATGAAGTAAGTGATCAACAATGATATTGGAGCTTCGAGGTATATGTTCTTAAAACTATGATATTAGCCCTCATTCACAATTCCAATGGTGTTCATGTTGAGTCCTCAGCATATCTCAAGTCTTGTTGGAACCAAACCATCCCGAAGAATATGATCTACTGCAGTTTGAAAGTTTTCTCTCTCTAAACTTGGTTCGATATTCAACATCCCAATGAAAGAAGATTTCAAGGTTTTCTAACCGTAATAACCCGTATTCCCCAACAGAGTCAGAACAAGGTTTTCTAGTTTCCGGTTATGCGGAAAAGAAATGTAGTACCGTTATGTTTTAGTTAGAAAACCTAATTGTGATTTATCATTTTCCATTGTGAACCATTGGTCGTTAATGAGCCATTAGAACCACTCAAGTCAAGTGTATAAATCAAGTATAATTTTTTTCAGGCCGTCCATCCGCGGCCCTTTGTCATTATAAAAGGAACTGAGAACGATCGAATTCGGCAGGCGGGGTACGATGATGCAAATAAATTACATAGTACCTCATAATGTACGTAATGATTTAATTAATAATTTATATAGGTAATTTAATTATTATTAGTTCTACCCGGACTTGGCTTGTAAACTTGAGTTAGTTGAATTAGTTTCCGGCCCCCCACACCGCCCCTCGGAGCCGACCATCTGTTCACCTCGTCAATTGAACCCACAATATTTTACCTCATCACTCTAATTATTAGTCTTGTCAGAACTCCCGAAGAGGTAACATTGGAGGAAAGCAAAACAGTCGTTTCCGCGAGTGTTTACTCGTTTGAGCGGAATGGAGGTCACAATACCAGGCCTTCTTTCTCAGGTGCAGAATCACGAGGGTAGTGTAAACAGCAATCCGGAAATCCGTAATTCGCCAGCCGTTCAGTAAGTTGTTAAAAACTATTATTATGTTATGTGACATCTAATGAGGCTGTTATAAGAAAAAAACAAGATAGAGATGAAGAAATATCCGCCGAAGAGGCATGCAAATGGAATAATGTGATCCAAAGATGGCATGAAAAGAAAAAAATCGATTAACCTCATCCTAAAAAGAATTCCACAGTCAAGCCGCAATAGAAAGAAGAGCCTGAACCTCGACCTGCCTATATTCAAAGGGTTTCGTTTTTTCCAGCCTTGAACGAATAGATAGATCGAAGAACAATGTGAGATATGCTAAATGATTTGGTAAACATTAGTAATGTAGATCCAGATGTCTCTCATGCTATTACCAGGTGTTTTGAGGAGCACAATCCAGCACTAGGTATACTTCTTAAAATGAACAAGATACACCCATAAAAGTAATGATTAATGGCATTTACAAATCTTAGTTGAACGAGGAGGCCCTTTTCTGATCTAAGAGGCCAATTTGGTTCAACCAGCGTACTCCAAGTAGATAGAAATTTGGAGCGGAAGGTCCAGGCCTCAAATCCGAAATCAAATTCCAGAATCGATCAGATATCGCTATTCTAGCAGCCAAAAATAAATCGGATTTTCCAAATGGTCGCGTAACTCAGCCAGAGTATAATCAACCTGGATGAGCGTGTTGGCAGGATTGAAAGCAGACGTTTGAAATAATCAACATGAACCATTTTAAAATACTCTGTTGAAACACCATCGGACTCACGTCACGGAACAATGAGCTGCAGTAGTCCATAAACATGAATCGAATTGATATTTGTCTCATTTCTGAGCTACGCTCCACCGAAGAACCATATCTTAGACAACAAGTGCTACCAACCAGCACGTAGAGAAATAGAAATTGTCCGCCTAAGTTCAAAACTACATGAAGAATACAGTGATAGTTTTGCCCAGCTTGAGAATCAATTTATTCTTGGAGGGAATTCAATGCAAAAAAATCATTTTGAGGATCAAAATTATCTCACAAAAAAGGATGCAGAATTTAAAAATCCATCAACGGTGACAACTTTAGAAACTCAACTTCAAGTGCTAACAAACAACTGTATACTACCGACTATACATCTCCCCCCCCCCCCACCAAAAAACGCCCCAAAATTCCCCCAGCTTTTGGACATTTCGACGGTGAACACGACGTTGAAGTCAGAATTGCGATATCTCATTCCTAATCATCAGATTAGAGCAGACTGACCATGAAGAACGTATTCTTCATCTTCAAAGTACTCAAGTTTGAGAATTCTGACTTCACCATCGTATTCAGCGTGTAAAAACCTTTAAAATGAGGTGTCACTTGTCAGACTTTCATTTTTTGGGTGAACCGGTTAACTCAAGGGTAAAGTGATTCATTGTGCTAACGAAGCCAAATACCTCAGTATGAAGCTCCATACCAAGCTCAGGTGGAAAGCTCACGTCCAGAAAAAGGACGAACTTCTATTCAATCTCAGGAACATGCTTACACTCGGCTGTACGGCGTCAATCAAAGATTCCAGAAGAATGCGCTAAGAAATGTTGTCAATGCACCGTAGTACTGTCGGAATGAACGTCTCCTTCGCGAACTTCAGATTGAAAAAGTAAACCAGCCTATGAAGAGGCTCCATCGACTAAGACCTCACGTCAACGAGGAAGCTGTCTGGACATTTCCCTGACATGGTGTTATTACAAAACCAGTGATAGGACGCATCCTATCATGATGAATGAAACTCAGTGATGTTTCTTGGTTTGAATGTTTACCTCTATTTTCAAAATAATATTGCTAATTAGTAATACTCGGTGCTATCAGATTCTCACGGACATTGTATACCTATAGAATTGTGATCTAAACGGAATATAGATAAAGCACCTTTGTATTAATAAATTCTGAGGAGTGTTTTTTATTTTCATAAGTAACGCAGAACGCGGGATAGCGAACATTTTGTTCCTTCCACAACTGAATACTCCCGTTACCTTGAAGGAGCTGACATTGATGGACGAGTAACTCATGTGGTAATGGTGACCTAACTATAAATTTCAGATACTAGCACGCAACTATCCAAGTGATATCATCGACTTCGGTTGAGTATCTAGGGAGATAGGGAATAATAAATAGACCGTGGATACATGAAAAGAAATACAACGTACCAAATTGGTTCTGCCAGCTCCGTAACGCAAAATGTGGGAATTGAATTCAACAAATCGCTCAGTTAATAACACATTCTTTTACAAAAAACGTTTGCGTGGTTTCATTTGAACAGGAAGAAACAACCACCCCAATTACTCTGATTAATTTCCCGTGAGCCTCACTCATTCACTTATACTTGCACACGAACAAAAAATCATAAAATTGTTATTATCATGAATGATGGTTGTGCATTCTAACATTAGATAGCCTAATTAAATGTTCACACAATGATTATTATTTCTGTATAGATCACCGAAATTGACTAGGTAATTTCAAAGTGCCACTCTCGTATTTTCTTGCAGCGCAACGGCCGACAAATAGTACGATCTCAACAAATTAATACGGTCCACATGATTAATTTCAAAATTGAGACAGATAATAAATCAGCAAGCCCCAAAATGGGAAACAACAATGTGAGACCGAATCGGTGAGAATTTTTTTTTTCACCCAATACAATTTTATGTAAATTTTCACTCTACGATTAATCATTTTCTGTATGCATCATCACCCTTCTGTATACATTTATTAATTTTCTGCATTACCTTTTGCGCCCTAAACGGAATAATGAGAGCAAAAACATATTTCATGTTGTATGTACAGACTAACGGAATTAATTCCAATGATATAAGTTATCGTTTCTATAGTTGAAAACAAATCCATGCGCATATGTACATGAATGAAGAGAGGTGCAGTAGGTTTGGTTATCCACCCTCAATCTATCATCTCTAGTTTGTCAATTTGACCCAGGCGGAATGCCACGATGGCAGAGGACTTGGAGATATTTTGGTACCAGGAAGGTATATTGATCTTCTAAGAAGAGTGACATAAAGAAGACGTCATCATATTGGCTGCCTACCAGGTTCCTATAGGTCATACACGCGGTCTTGGGTATATGTTCCCAAAGGTGTATAGATAGCAAACTGATCGTATTACCGCTCCCCCTGCCACTCCAGTAAGCTACCGCAGTAGAGCAGAGTAATTAGCAAAACGCTTCCATGTATAATGCAGAATTTCAAATGAGCAATTTTCCTTATCAATGCATGAATTTCAGATCAAGTTCTTTTCATGGCCGAACATTAGTACTTAGCATGCGTTTATAACGCAAAACTACCTACCATCTGGAATAATGACGGGAAACGGAACATTACGGCTGGAATTCTGAACGTCGATAGTTCACGACGAGGATTAACTTCTCTGGATTAAAATGAGTTATTATTGGAGGAGCGACGTAGTATGAGGTGCATTCGTTAGCTAAGTTTGCCTGTTTTCCACAAATAAAAATGGATATTATGATCTAATAGGTTTTCATTTGTTCTCATACATAAAGACTGTCTCTTCATTACGATGACTGACAAGAGCTTTGACTAGTCTGATGTTGCCTGCTCAATGAATATGCGAACCTTGGAAGTTGATGATCTAGGGACGCGGGAGCGTCCCGCCCGCCAAGAAAACCGAAGCCCTGAAAACCGAAGCGACTGAGACACTGATTACGCGACGGAACAAGTTGGGGTTTTCACCCTACCATAGCTCGGTCCCCTGAGTGTCTCGAGAGTTGATTTTGGTTTATTATCTTCGATAATGAACCATTGGAATCGCCCAAAGAAAAAATTTTTTTAACCCCCCCTCAAAATTTGTTGGTTTACGTTTCAAGACACGTAGATTCAGAAAATCGAATAAAAAAAAATCCGTCCGTCCGCCGTACGCCGTACACCGTACGCCGTACGCCGTACGCCGTCCCCCGTACGCCGTCCGCCGTCCGCGCCACTTTGCCCAGTTAGCGTTGAGCTAAAATTACGAAATTTGGTTTCTGGGTTTGGACCAGCCCCACAATGATCCTCGAAACTTTTCATAACCCTAGGTCAAGGGGAAGGGGTTCAAAACGAAATTTAAAATTTCGACAATGTCATATCTCAAAATATTTAACTGAATCGTGTAATTTTTAGTTCACTTTTGAATGACCTAAAAAATCACGAATCTTTTAAGACCAATTGGATTTTTGTGCGACCAGCCGTTCGTTCACAGTGAGCGCGCAAAGGTTTAGGAAAAACACTAAACTTTTGCGTCGAAAACGGCCGCTACGTGGGTCAACCTCCAGACGCCCAGAATAAAACTACCTTTTTTCATCTTCCCGGTAAACTACAGTCTAGAAATTTTAACCGTGAGTCGGGGATAGACAACATTGCAATATTCACCCGGTTTCTCATCTGTAAAATTGTTTAAATAATACCTATTTGTTTAAACAAATTAAATTTTGATAATGAGCTAGATACTTGAAATTTTAAATATAGGTCAAAAATGGATCACAATGCAATATTCACCCGGTTTCTCATCTGTAAAATTGTTTAAATAATACCTATTTGTTTAAACAAATTAAATTTTGATGATGAGCTAGATACTTGAAATTTTAAATATAGGTCAGAAATGGATGACATTTCCATATTCACTCGGTTTGTATGAAATGGTATGAGTATGGTAAGGTATATTATTGTATGTATGATTTAGTACAGTATGATAAGACAGAAAAGAAATTCGTATGGTATGGTATGAGTACGGTGAGAATATGGTATGGTGCCGATTTGCAACACAGTCTGGTATAGACAGAAGGGTGATCTGCACAAGGAAGATAATAAACCGTTGTGTCAAGAATTTGCAGAGTTTTTTGTACACCAACTCTCCAGGGGCACGTGAGGACGTAAAACAAATTTCAGCTCTTGGGAACATCAGGTGTCGAGGGTATAACAATTTTAAAACCACTATTTTTCACGTTTTTCGTGTTCTTCTTCTTCTTGTCGTTGTCGTTGTCGTTGTCGTTGTTGTTCATTGACGGGGCTACAGCCCAGCAGACAAATCGGATCGAGCTGAAATTTTGCACACACGTTTGTTATGCTCCAAGGGAGTGCCTTTTGACCATTTTTTCTCCCTCCCCCCATTTCCCCCCCAATTAGGGGGGAAATAGTGTTTTTTAGGAATTTCAAATGGTCATAACTCCTTCAAAATTGAAGCTTTTTCAGATTTTCTTTTTTAGTTGTGTTCAGCTTTTCAAATTGTTTAATTTGAGATCAAAAAATGCTTCCTAAGGGGGAAAATGAAGGAGTTATGGTGATTTTTCTATTTTCAACAACAACTGCCGCAAATATTGATGAAAATTGGTGCGGTTGGTCTTAAAATGTCCGCTAGGTTGTCTAGAATATGCTCAATAATTTTGAACTAAATCTCAATCGATTTGACTAATCCACAGCCAAAAATACGTGAATAAATTCCACATCTACTGATTTGGCTAATTTCCGAAAACATTAAAGTTGAACGGTGGTCAGAAAAATTGTCGTAGAGTGGCGCCTATTTAAGGATCGATAGGAAATTTAATGGGCTTTCGAATGAGGGTAGCACACTTTGCCACTTTTCCCAACGGTTCTCGAGTTATTCGCGATTTTTGGTATAAAAACGTGCGTTTTACGTTTTGCAAACTTTCTGTGGCCGCCGGTAGCCTCGTGGACAAGCGCGTCTGTCCGTGATGCGTAAGATCTTGGGTTCAATACCCGCTGGCGTGAAAGGATTTTTCACATACTTAGCCGTTGCGGCGGTCACCTGGTGGAAAGCAATGGCAAACTACCACCAGTATCATTTGCCTAGTACAGCCTCTCAAATAGTGCCGTTCGGAACCGGCGATAAACTGTAGGTCCCGTGTATAACTTGTGAACACGTGCATCACAGGATTATATGTGAGAGGTCGCCAACGTCCGAAATTCGGATACGGCACTCCAAGAAGAAGAAACTTTCTCTTTCCACTTTCTCTTCGACACCAATAATTAAAATTATTGTAATGATTCTCAACAACAAAAATTTGCACAATCCCCAAGAAAAAATGCAACAAATTTTCAAAAAATTTCTAATTCAAATTCATTCAAATTTCTAATTTTTTCTATTTTTTCAAATTTAATAATAATAATAATTGTTTTAAATTTTAATAATTTTTTAAAATTGTTAATTGTTTTAATCAATCGAAAATTTTAAAACTACTATTTAACCAATTCGCAAAAATTTTAAAACTACTTATTTTTCAAACACATTTCAGATAACAAACAATAATTTCCAAAAAATAATTATTCTTGTCACAAAAAGAAGAAACAAAAAGGCAAATTAGTAGGCGTACTAATTTTTTACTAAATTTTGACTAGGATAAAACTTCATTTAGGAAAACATTTACTAGTTACCTCGTAGGTACTTTTGTTAAATTGAACCGTATTGTATAAGTACCGCTCGAAAACTAGCCATGCAAAAAGATGTGATATCCCCCAAAAACAACTCCGTTGTAAAAACTGACCCGCCAAAAAACCTCAGCCGCAAAAAGGAATGATATCCATTTTGCCCGCCAGCCACATATATAGGATGCTCGGTGCTTCGCACCTCGCTGTTGAGTGTGCATATAGAAACCTGATCCTCCTACCCCTAACCTCCACCGTCAATGTTTTCCTGTTCCCTGTCTCCTTCCCACAACCCCTTCTCACCCTTAGTCACCCTAGGTTTCACCTAATATGTTTGCTCTGTTACACCAGCAGGGAGCTTTACGCTTCTTTCAATGCTGTTGGCGGGAGCTTTTTGCCAGATTAACAAGCCTGAATTGAAGCATTACTATATTATAAGTATTACTGGTGGTCACGAGTAATCAGTGGTGGTACACCTAGGTATAATGAAGTAATGCTTCAATTCAGGCTTGTTCATCTGGCAAAAAGCTCCCGCCAACAGCATTGAAAGAAGCGTAAAGCTCCCTGCTGGTGTAACAGAGGACACATATTAGGTGAAACCGAGGGTGACTAAGGGTGAGAAGGGGTTGTGGGAAGGAGACAGGGAACAGGAAAACATTGACGGTGGAGTTTAGGGGTAGGAGGATCAGGTTTCTATATGCACACTCAACAGCGAGGTGCGAAGCACCGAGCATCCTATATATGTGGCTGGCGGGCAAAATGGATATCATTCCTTTTTGCGGCTGAGGTTTTTTGGCGGGTCAGTTTTTACAACGGAGTTGTTTTTGGGGGATATGATAACCTGGATAACATTGACGAGCTGTTCGCTTGTATATTCTATCCCCCCAAAAACAACTCCGTTGTAAAAACTGGCCCGCCAAAAAACCTCAGCCGCAAAAAGGAATGATATCCATTTTGCCCGCCAGCCACATATACGAGTATAGGATGCTCAGTGCTTCGCACCTCGCTGTTGAGTGTGCATATAGAAACCTGATCCTCCTGCCCCTAACCTCCACCGTCAATGTTTTCCTGTTCCCTGTCTCCTTCCCACAACCCCCTCTCACCCTTAGTCACCCTCGGTTTCACCTAATATGTTTCCTCTGTTACACCAGCAGGGAGCTTTACGCTTCTTTCAATGCTGTTGGCGGGAGCTTTTTGCCAGATGAACAAGCCTGAATTGAAGCATTACTTCATTACAGTTGTACCACCGCTGATTACTCGTGACCACCAGTAATACTTATGTTAGCTTGTTCATCTGGCAAAAGCTCCCGCCAACAGCATTGAAAGAAGCGTAAAGCTCCCTGCTGGTGTGACAGAGGAAACATATTAGGTGAAACCGAGAGTGACTAAGGGTGAGAGGGGGCTGTCGGAAGGAGACAGGGAACAGGAAAACATTGACGGTGGAGGTTAGGGGTAGGAGGATCAGGTTTCTATATGCACACTCAACAGCGAGGTGCGAAGCACCGAGCATCCTATATATGTGGCTGGCGGGCAAAATGGATATCATTCCTTTTTGCGGCTGAGGTTTTTTGGCGGGTCAGTTTTTACAACGGAGTTGTTTTTGGGGGATCCACATTCCCCGCCCGCTCTTTTCCTTCCAGCTAAAGAAATGTCCTAACCCGTTTCAAAATCTCCCTATGGCGCCATGGGCATTCTATCAGAGAGGCCTCTAATAAGCATTTGCATATTGGAAAAATAGAAGAATAACAAATACACGACATTGACCTAGATCTCAAACATCAAGTCCCCTTAACAAATCGCGCTAAACCTGTTCTTTTTCTTTCCAGTCGCTAAGTAAAGAGAAAAGAGGATAAATAAGAACTCGGGGGTTCGGTGTGGGTAGCTCCACTTTACTGGAGTGGGATCGGGTATCCGTCTCCGTACAGTGGGTGGGTTTCCACGTTTACCGGATCCCTCATGATTTATTCCAGCTCCAAGAGACGAAGAATCCCCAATCCAAGGGCCTACAGAAAACGCTAACGAGGCATTGAAACGCATTGTTAGCTCCATCAAGAGGCGACGTCCCGGCGATGCTGCGTTACCTAATGAGTGAGTTTTTCAGGAAAGCCATCAGCTTTTTTATCTCACCCCACTCTAAGCCACCACTCTTTTTACTGGCTGGAACACCCAGGACAGTTGGTTTAATTAGTCTTTTTTTCGCCATATATGCCAAGTAAGGTTCGCCGGCCTGCAACTCAGGTTAAGCGGCTCTCCATTTACACCACTGATGCGCCACCGCTCCTTGTATGATCGTGGAGGCAATTTGAAGAGTGCGGGGCTGGTAGGAGCGCAATGGTACATGTTTTGAGAGAAATGAAGAATAATATTTTTCAACAAGCATAGCTTGAAAACAGGTGCTTAGCGTGGCTACCGAACTAAATTGGGGGTACCGCACTAAATTCAACACAACGACCACCCCCCCACCCCCCCCGCGACACAACACACTTCCTAACTCCCTCACCCTAATAATGGAAAAGTGATGTAGCTCGAGCCATTTTCAAATGATTTTCCAATGCCTTGTTGTAATATTTCAGGAAATTATCACTCGATGTAATTCCCTCTATTATGAGAAGAGGATGACTCGTCATGGCCTGCAAACGGTTTTAAAACCGCTATTTTTCACGTTTTTCGTGTTCTTCTTCTTCTTGTTCATTGGCGGGGCTACAGCCCAGCAGACAAATCGGATCGAGCTGAAATTTTGCACACACGTTTGTTATGCTCCAAGAACATTTTGTCTCCCTTCCCCCATTTCCCCCCCCCCCCAATTAGGGGAAAAATAGTAATTTTTAGGAATTTCAAATGGTCATAAGCTTTTTCATAATTTCTTCCTTAGTTTTATTCAGCTTTTGAAACTGTTTAATTTGAAATCAAAATGAGCTTCCTAAGGGGAAAAATGAAGGAGTTATGGTGATATATCTATTTTCAACAATAACTGCCGCCAAAATCGATGGAAATTGGTGCGGTTGGTCTTAAAATGTCCGCTAGGTTGTCTAGTATATGCTCAATAATTTTGAACTAAATCTCAATCGATTCGACTAATCCACAGCCAAAAATACGTGAATAAATTCCACATCTACTGATTTGACTAATTTCCGTAAACATTAAAGTTGAACAGTGGTCAGAGAAAAATTGACGTAGAGTGGCGCCTGTTTAACCCTTCTTAAGGATCGATAGGAAATTTTATGGGCTTTCGAATGAGGGTAGAACACTTTGTCACTTTTCCCAACGGTTCTCGAGTTATTCGCGATTGTTGGCATAAAAACGTGCGTTTTACCTTTTGCAAACTTTCTCTTTCCACTTTCTCTTCGACACCAATTGTAATGATTCTCAACAACAAAAATTTGCACAATCCCCAAGAAAAAATGCAACAAATTTTCAAAAATTTTCGAAGCACCGAGCATCCTATATACGTGGCTGGCGGGCAAAATGGATATCATTCCTTTTTGCGGCTGAGGTTTTTTGGCGGGCCAGTTTTTACAACGGAGTTTTTTTTTGGGGGGGATGTTTTTTACAGAACAGCGATCTGGACAGAAGGGCGATCTTTACAGAAGATAATAAACCGTTGTGGAAGGAATTGCAGTGATTTTTTAAAGAATGGCTACAGTTTCAATCTACTATAATTTGAAAAACCTGAAATGAAGAGACCCCATTGATATATCCCAATCTCATCAGTTAGACGTTTTCCTTAATTCTAGGTTTTGACATGAGCAGGGAACGGCGATTCTATGGCCGTAATTTTCCGTGGAATCCAACCTTCCACGTATAAAGGTTATTAAATAAGCTCAGTTGTGAATGATACAAATCAAGTAAATTTTAAGAAATTTTCTTAAAAATTCAGTTGATTGGTATCATTCACAACTGAGCTTTCCAATTGATCATCAATAAAAACACTCAATCCGCCACGTAGCTCATTATATATCATAATAATAAGAAACTCTGGTAATAGGTTAGGTACCTAAAATGTATAGGCATTATAGAGAATGCCTTTAATGCCTATACATATTAGGAACCTAAGCTATTACCAGAGTTTCTTAATACCCATTAAGTTCTTACATCCCACGATACTAGCCAAGGTGTTGGGTAACAATGCATACCGAATTGTTCTAGAATCAGGAATCTAGGATCTTTGACCACAAGACAACCCTTTACAACTGGGTATAAACTTTTAACGCCTACTCAGACTAAGATGTTTATTGCAAAACAGGGATGTGGGTCATGAGACTGTTATGCAATCAAACATTTTCGATAATTCTGGGGCTACCAGCTGAAATTATTCAGTAATGACAACTGGAAGCTGTACAGATACCTCCAAGGAAACCGGATTTGAATTAATCCCAATTTGGCCAAAATCGACTTAATTACCTAGTTATTGCATAACACGGTCCATATAATATGTACATATTATGTACGAGTTATGAATCATTCCAGATGATAGATAACTCTCGCTAGAATTGTGATAAAAAGTTCAAATTGGTCAAAAAAAATCTGTCTTGGCAATCGAAAGGCTAGATGGGCAGAATCGAGCCAGTCTAAGGAGGGTTTTACGGAGTTTGGGGGGGGGGGGGGGGGAATTATCCATAAATTCCAAAAATGAAACAGTCATGCAGAATCGCTATAAGAGCAAATTTTCGAAGAAATAGGTGTTTCAATGGGCAATGTCTCCACTTTACACCGCGTTTATAGACTTTTCAACGCTGAACACTATGGTGAAGTCAGGATTGCGATATCTCATTTCGTTATCTGATTAGAGCAGGTGAAGAGTAGGTGAAGAACATTAAACGTGCTTCTACTTGAAATTTTCAAGTAGGTAACAACCACGTTTCTTCATCTTCGAATTGCTGGAAAAAAAAAAAATTAAAATGAGGCGTCACTTGTCAGACTGTTTCAATTTTGGAATTTATGGGAAATCCCCCCCCCCCCTCTTGAAATCCTCCTGACCCCTTTTGAGTGGCTCGATAGTACCCATCTACGGACTTAGCCTTTCGATTGTCAAGACAGACCTTTTCATCGGAGTTTCTAATCGCTAAGTACCTATTTCAATTTCTAATCGCTAAGTACCTTTTCAATCTATTTCAACCGTTAACTGAAGGTTTTATATAGTGACACTGAAACATATTGATATACTTCTATCCAACGTCAATACCTCCTCTATAGACTTCTATACTCGTTCACGTCAAAATCTAAGAAAAAAAAGTGCCACGGACGGCGTACGGGGGACGGCGTACGGCGGACGGACGTACTTTTTTTCTCGGTTTTCTGAATCTTCGTATCTTGAAACGTAAACCAACAAATTTTGAGGGGGGGGGGGTTAAAAAAATTTTTCTTTGGGCGATTCCAATGGTTCATTATCGAAGATAATAAACCAAAAAGTTACGAAGCTTACATCCGTCTGCCGAGTTAATCACGTTTGATCACGGGCCAACGCATATGTCCGGGACTAATTGTTGAAATGGTCACACGTCTTTTCCGCGTTCTCATTGATCAGTGTAATATGATTTCAATGAAATATGGCAGAAGAAGTCAATCGATCGAATTCATTAGAAATTATATCATGGTACATTTATCATTTATATTGTCAAAAAGATAATTAGGTTAGCCTTGTGCTCAGATTTGGATTACTGGTGCTCATATTGTGACAGAGTTCCGATGGGATCAAAAGAATCACCAAAGGACGGTCCCTTTACGGGTACGCTCGCAGAGCTACCGCAAGCATGGGCCTTGGCTGTATTGATATCCTCTGAGACCTATGTGTATTTTTAGCGGTTATGTAATCTATTTATAAATCGGTGCCCAACACTGTCCACTGTGTCACTTCGTATTTTTGTTTCTAGATAAGTGAGAAACGAGATGGGTACGAGCTCGGTTCCTATCTTGAAAACTTAGCTAAAAGCATAAACCGAATCGACCGAGCCGCTTGTAGACAGCATATTGATCCCAAAGGGTCACTACATTGAATACAATATTCCATGATCCAGCGTTTGAGGAGATTTGTTAGCCAACGATCCAGATGGAAAGTTCTTCATTACTTTTTTCGATATTTCAGATGAAATTAGACTTCGTCCTAGGAATTTCCACACCAAACGACAATAATTGGTTGTTTAATGTTCAATTACGTGAGGAAAATGTAATCAAAGAATGTTATAATTAATGGGTGGAATTTAGAAGGATTGTATAGATTCCTTGAATACCATGAATGTTGTTTACAGAATTACGTCTGCGCATTGGCGGACGTTACTATTGCTCCAATTTCCATGGAATTCATTATTTCCCGAATACTTCTCAGGTAATTCGTGGCAACCAGGCTATTCTGACATCCCTCTGCCAAATCACTATATAGTGATAATCTACAGAATAATCGGGGTTCCTATACGCCGTCCAGCACGAAAAGAGCTATGAAAATAGGTGGATGGGCCGACATTAGTAAGAGAAGAAACAGGCATTTAAGAACTGTTTGCTGACCAAACAACGTTCCAACTGAGCTAATTCTGGATGTCTGCGCACCTGTGCCAATTTCATACATGCGGCCCCGTCTATCTCGAATCTAATTCTCTATCGCCTCGAAATGTTTTCAGCAGAATAACTGGGTTATCAAATCTTGTTTCATCTAGTCATGAACATTTCTGCGAATACCGTGTAACTTCCAATTAAAAATCAGGCTTTCCCTGAAGCATTACTTTCTTTTTTTCCTTCACAAGGTTCATCGCAACTGAGCACGGGCTAAAACTAAAAACTAAAAACGGGAAGAATTTCTCCAACTGAAACTGGATGTCGTCGGAATGATAACATCCCACGTTTTCTCAGACTAAATTCTGCTGTTATATTATTCAGTTTATCTTTCCTGGCGCTGTTTTCTAGGAAACCTTCACGTACTTTGTCCTACATTTCAGAAAACAATCTGATATATTGCTTCCAAGTCTCCAAGGATGCGGAAGTCTTGACATCATGCCTGTTTAAAGAAAAACTATTATTCATGGAAAATACGTTCAATATACGTTGTTTGCTTTCGGGTTTGCACCGTACGAAAGTTGGGTACATATGAGGGAATGAGTATTTATAAGAGAAGTTGTAAGGAGGAAGTATATGGTAGTAATAACGGAGTTTAAGTATAACTAGCAATACTACTTTAATTTAACACGGTAGACAATTTAACAATGCATATTATCGCTAATTACCACTTCATACTAACACTTCTAACTCCACAATTTTAATTCATTTCAACTGAATTGAAAACTTCAACGGTTATGCAGCATGTTTCTGGTTGTCATTGTGATGGTATCATTGATACGACGGAGCTATGTGCCACACTTTGGTGTACTTCTTCTCATTGAAATACTCCATATAACCAGGAAGTCGGCTGACAAAGATCCTTGGGTAAGATTTGTTAGTATTCAAACGTGTACCTACCTGTTAGGAAATTATCAATGCTAAGGACAACCACTATGGTATGAAAGTTTGTTTTCGCCGTGTCAAACTGCTATGAATGTTATACCTAAACAAGTATAATTCTCACTCCCTTAAGGAGTGGCGCCATAATAAATTCGACGTAAATGTGTCACGAAATTCTCAAAACGAATCAGAAAATCCAAAAAGGACGATACCAAGCACTTATCTTCCTTCCTTACTTCATTACTGGCGCGAGTGGTAACACGAATCATTGTCTTAGCTGTACGAGTAGGTATAACTACATTTACAGGGCTAAGCCATCACCCTCCAACTTTCATGTCTTAAAACTCAATTATTATGCCCAAAGAGTGAATAAAAGTTGCTAATTTCAAAATGTAAATCGTGTATTACTGTCGTATAAAACTAAGGACTACAGCAAATTTTGAGGGTCTAACGAGTGGATCCACACAAGTCGTAAAACCGATTCCGAAGGTCGTTATCATGGAGCATACACCATGAAGTGCCACTTGAGTCACATTTACGCAAGAGTGATTAACTCTGAACTTAGGCAGTTGTATTGTTCAGTTTCGAATGCTGGGTGTGTTGAAATTCGTGAGAGCCTCCAAGTTGCCAAAGATTATCCAATGAATCCAAATTGATACCAGTCCATCACAGTTCAGCTAAAACCCAGTCGCCATCTTATACATTCAGAAACAAAACTTGTATCCAATCGTATGGGACGACATTTATGACATTTAATGTTAATGCAACTTCCGTCCCATACTAGAGGATGCATGTATCCACAATGTTTTATCGCATGGGGCAATGACAGCTAAATCAAAATCGAATTGTCGTGTCGAATTATGAGTAATAATGTCTTGTTGTGAGTTCACTGAGCCGGAATTATATTTTACTCAGCACATTTCCCACATAATATAATTAATTGTGACCGTACCGATTGGTGTAATGTGAAACCCCTTTGAATCCAAAGTAAATTGAACGTGAACGCGTACATAATATGATTTCCAACAAAACTCTTCTCAACTTCACATTCACTACGAAGATCTCACTTGCAATACTGAACTGTGGATCAGCGTGTTTGCGTGCATTGTTCAATAAACGCTAATATCATTAAAATGATAATATAATTAACAGGTTATATAATTAACTTGGTAATATTATTATCATTCACGAAATCGCTTATCTCGAAACTAATTATAATTAAATTCTTCACCATAATAATTGATATTCCCCATTCGTACGGTTTCCCGTATTATGCGACACAATCCAATCTCTCGCCCATTTTATCGTAAGCTATCGCACGCCATTAGCGTCGCAACATTCTTGAAGTCCTCTTTGTCCAATGAATTCACTTTAATAAATATGAATGTACGGGATCCATAAATAAATCATTTTGCGAAGATAACAATTAACGAGATATGGGCGTTAAGTAAGTGGTCAGTTCCATAATTCATCATCCCAATTATACTCTCAACGATGTCAGATCATACATGTGCATTCAACTAATGAATGAACTTTAACAACAACCTCTTGTGACCTTCACACAAGATAGTTTGGAGAGATATCAATTCAATAATTGAGTCTAAAACCGTATTTGTCAAGTCTGCATAGAAGAAATCATCATTTTCGTAACTAACTCAGTTATGGTCTCATCAATGTTTCCAATGATTATATCAATTACATGTGAAATGTCTGAATCCATCTCTGTTCAAATTTTTGATTTCTGAGTTCCGCAGTATGGTGATTCGACGTCAACTTCTATTTTGCACCCATTCCTATAGACCTAGGACTAGGAAAGGTTTGAAGTCAGTTTCAGTTTTCAATTGAAGGTTTCAGTTTAGATAAAATTATTCCACACCCAAAACTCCGGTTCTATGTTTCAAAATGGTTATTATTCTTCTATATATGCTATCAGGATTATTCCATTTGAATTTATGATGTTGTCATTTAAACATTAAAACTCCACAGTCAAGCAGCACGGCTACGAGTATAAGAGCGAATTTTCGAAGAAATAACTGGTTTTATGTAAAATGTCTATATTTTACTGGTTTTATTACAAATTTCGTCTCTAAACGCGATGGTGAAGTCAGAACTGCGATATCTCATTACGTTATCAAATAAGAGCAGATGAACCGTGAAGAACATCCTAATTAACTACCACGTTTCTTCGTATTCAAAGTGCTCCAATTTGAGATTGCTATCAGGCCCCCAGACCTGGTAAAGCTCGTTACCAGCCCGGGAACGGACCCAGAAATATGAGTAATACCCCTACTTGCGGTTCCTGGGTACTGGTACTGGACCACTCAGCCACTGAGAACCTTAATTACCGTAAATTAAGAATCGTTCTTAACATTGCACAAACTCGTGTTTCATGATCAGAAACGATTAGTCTATTTGTCTGTCAGATCGATCTCATTAAGCATTTATTAAATACAGATATATATATACAGATATATAGACAATTATAGTGTTTGCTATAATTTTCATCCTCCTGTACATTCATTCAAGTTCAGATATATAGACGGGAGCCTTAAGATTCCGCCCCGTGTTGTCATTAGCTCGACGGATTTGAGCACCTCACTAATCCCATCGGCTTAGAGCGACCTTAAGACTCCGCGCGGTCTATCAGTGGCCAGGTGAACCCAAACCTTATGATTCCGCACCTCCGTGTTTGTTTGCCTCCCATGTTGAGGGTTGCGGAATAAAAACACCCCCTAATCAACTGATTAGTACCATATAGATTAGTTGGACATATAGATCAAGTGGACGAAATTAATGTTTGAACCCGTAACCTTTGTTGACAAATTTCGTTAATAAATTGCTAAATATCATTTCCATATTTTACTAACTGCGTTTTCCGTACACAGGGGAGAGGGTCTCGGGAAGGGGTGGAATCTTAAGGTTTTTAGAGATAGGCTTGGGGCAGAATCGTAGGGATACTCCAAACTGCCCGCAGGTAGTCGGGGCGGAATCTTAAGGTTCCATTAAGCTGCTCTGATCCTTTAATGACAACACGGGGCGGAATCTTAAGCCTCCCATATGGGGGATATGGACAGATATATCTGTCTAACACGATGGTGTAGTCAAAATTGCGATATCTTATTCCTTCCTCAAACTGGAGCACTTTGAAGATGAAGGAACGTGGTTGTTACTTGAGATGTTCTCCACAGTTCATCTGCTCTAATCTGATTACAGAATGAGAGATCACAATTCTGCCTTCGCCATCGTGTTCAGCGTTGAAAATTCTATAAACTGAGGTTTAAAATGGAGACATGCACGACTATTTAATTTTTGGAATTTATGGGGGATTTTTTTTTAAAACATTTTTATACGAATTTTTTTAAACTTTTAACTTTTTTATACGAACTTTTTTAACTTTTAACTTTTTATTTTAACTTTTAATTTTTTTACGAACTTTTTATCTCAATTCTATCGAAAGTTAACGTCTGGAATGACACATAGGTACATACTCGTGTTATGCAATAACCAACCAAGTCGTTTTTTGGCCAAATTGGGATGAATTTAGGTTCAGATTCCTTAGAGGTATCTGTACAGCTTCCAGTTGTTATTACTGAATAATTTCAGCTGGTGGCTCCAGAATTATCGAAAATTTGTGATTGCATAACAGTCACATGACCCACATCCCTATTTCGCAATAACCGTCCAAGTCTGAGCAGGCGTTAGAACTTTATAATCAAGCTATGCAATAACATTCCAAGTCGAATTGTACTAAAAATATATGTACAACTGCACTGTAGGTACCCGTTGTGGGAGAGTGGAAGACCCTCTTCCAAAGAGAGCATACAAACTAGTCTCCACAGACGCTAGACAATTCTAAAGGAAAATTTTGAGAGACGCCGCATGAGTTTTAGTAGACGAAAAATGATGAAGATATAGATCGTTGCATGGAAAGGGAGTGGAAGAAGGATGAAGTGCATTGAAGGTACAGATCGGCAATGAAGATTCGAGATTAAATCGGGAGTCCGACAAGGTTATTCACAGTCGGTAATTATTCAATTTAGTACATTCAAAATTATTCAAAATAGGTACATAATCCCTGGTAATACTAGCATATTTAGATGCGTTGGTCATTATGGGCAGCAGGCTTCATGCTTTAAGGGAGGAGTTTATTTTTCAAAAAGTTATTTTCCAGCTTACTACTCTCCACAACCACAAAGCATGGACCGTACTGGCAGGAGACAAAGAACGGCTGAGGGTATTTGAAGGGAAAATGACTCGAAGGATTTATGGAGGAATTCGGATGAATAAGAGAAACCGATTAGATATGAAAGGAAGAAGATACAGACAGGAAGACTTGCCGACTCTGCCATGTATAGCTAACACCAGTAGAGAAAATCCGAAGGGAGATCCTGATTGGCTACAAGGAGGAGTCATTGACGTGGGAGCCATAGACAGATGAGGTTATCTGATTCACTAGAAATCACACTGATGATACAACCTGATGGAAGGAAGTAGTTCGAGAAGCCAAGGGTTGGTCACTATGTATATTGTATTTGATTCAAGAACCAAATGCGTTGGTGTGGTGTGAATATACCGCATCCCATAAAAAGGTTTTCGACCGATCTCGTAGCTCCTTTTGGGTATGTATTGATTGATACGCCTAGATCCATTTTTCTGTTCTTATTATACCACATCGAACGGCATTTCTGTGACAGTATTGTTTAGACAGAAATGGATGGATAGTCTGATTCAAATATTCATGTTCGTGTTTCAAATACGAAGATCCCATTTCACGACTGAATGAGACCTCGATTTTCGTGACCTTAGCCTTTTAGCAAAGAAGACGACTCGAGGTTCGCTCTCATTCATGGGGGTAAAATAGCGCATTCTGAATGTTCAGCGTCGCGTCGAAAATATATCGGCCTTTGGCGATATTTCCAGAGCGGACCGTTCAATGAGCGAGACTTATTCAAGGGTTCCCGACCGTTGAATAGGATATTGGCTTCAACAATCAATATGAAGTAGCCCTTGCTGTTACGCAACGCCACTGCTATCTTCAATACAAACTCATGAGTGACTCCCTAAACCCCGTGTAGGTAATTATAAGGGTTTACGTTTCAAAATACGCAGATTCAGAAAAACGAATAAAAAATAATCCACCCGTCCGCCATCCGCGGTAGGTACTTTGCCCAGTTAGTGTTGTGCTAAAATTACAGAATTTTATTTGCAATTTTGCACGGACCCCACAATGATCGTTGAAACTTTCCATGGTAAGGGGTTCAAAACAAAATTTGAAATTTTGAAAAATTCATAACTCAAAAAATTCTGATCGAACGGTATAGTTTTAGTTCATGTTTGACTAGAGTTTAATTTGTTACATTTTTCAAGACCATCTGGAGCGAACTAAATCACTCGCGACGAAATCGTGGAAACCGATGTTAAGAAAAACAAGAGCATTTGAAAAAATCGTCTTACAGTGTTAACAGTGTACTCATATTTCAGTGGAAATAGACAATTTTTTCGAATACTCTTGTTTTTCTTACCATCTGGAGCTTTCAACGACCAGCCGTTCGTTAACAATGATGGCTCAAAAATGGAGCAGATCGATAGTCGTCAACATGAGGGTGAATCATGCGGTAGCCTGTCGGGTCAGAGTACATACTGACCCAGCTGATTCGAACAGCACACGGTTTTCAGATGTCGAGTTAATTAATGAGAATTAATCGGAATAATTAATAATAATTAATTTTAATAATTAATTGCAATAATTAATTGTAATAATTAATAATAATCAACAATAATTATTACTCATCAACGTTAATTATTAATAATTTACACCACCGGAAAATAATTCTTAATAATAAATGATAAATCATAACAATAATTAATCTATCATTCAGTGATCTAGACAGAAGGGTGGTTTGAACCAAGAATATAATAAACCGTTGTGTACTTTGAGAATTTGCAGAGTTTTTCATATCATGTTGCATACTTTGAGACATGGAAGTAAACGTAAACCCTCAAAGTTGTGGCGGGGGGGGGGGGGGGTTATCTTTTTACAATAAATTTGTAGACCATTACTGAGCTTGTTACCGACCCCACCCATCACCACTGTGACCCATAGATGGGAGATCTCGGAAGTAAGCGTCTGATCCTCTTTGGGAACAAATATTTAGCTTATTACTCAACCTGTCTTGGCTGCTATACGTCTCACACAGTAATTGTATAGTATACAATTACTGTGTGAGACGTATAGCAGCCAAGACAGGTTGAGTAATAAGCTAAATATTTGTTCCCAAAGAGGATCAGACGCTTACTTCCGAGATCTCCCATCTATATACAATGTATACACAGCTGTGATGTAGACAGAAGGCTTGTAATCTGTACAGAAAATACTGAACCGTTGTTGAGATTAAATGGAGTTTTCCGATTTCTCTTGTTTTAGCGAATTTTTGAAGAAAATGTAGATATTGTTCTCGGTCCAAAATATTTAAAACTCTATTGGAAAAATTATTGCCGACGTAGTATTAAAAACCCCAGAAATATATCGGTACATCTTATTTGTAATCATTTGTAATTCATCATCTCTATCATTCAGGTTCTGCACAAAGGAACCCAGTCGATTCCAACAGCCGGATATCGTATTAATTAATCATAAATAATAATAATTATTATTGATAATAAATACACATTATTAATACCTAACAATAAATTATAATAATTTTCACTAGGTAGGTACTTGATTAAATTATTAATAGAAGAAGAGAAGAAGAAGAAAAAGCATGTTTATTTTTACAAAATGGTACAATTAAATTGTTACATAACTCATTTTTATTTAAATACAAAACATGATTGGCAATGGGTGTGAAACCCGTCTGCCGGGTTGCCTGAAGTCGCCGATTTGTCCCTGATATTGTTGTAATTACTTATATTATTTACTATATTATTTATATAATACTTATATTAATTACTTATAAAGACATTGCATATATTATTTATTTATTTGTATCTTTATTCACCGTTATATTATACATTATTTATTTTTCTGCTAAACCTGGGGGGGCCTTATCACCAATTAAATTCAGCCACAAGCATCGCCCGATACCTCCAAGACTGCTGCGCGAACTTAGCTATGTCCAGCCAACTGTCCCTGGCATCCAACAGGCAAACCATTCGTCCCAGGGCCAAGGTCCGTTCACCCAAGTAGCGAGTCCGAAATTCAGCGAGCGCTGGGCAAACTCCAAAGAAGTGCCGAATGTCCTCATCTTCACCCAGATTGCAAAGGGAGCAGACACGGCGTGGGCTATCCGATCGCCTATAGGTCCCCTCGTTAAGAGCCAGCAACGCTCCTCTGATCTGAAGGACCCACCGTAGCACCCACACAGGGTGACGCGAGGACTCACCTCGAAGATCCGCTGGCTTCACGTTGCTGTCCAGTGCTGGGTATAGTGGGTTTCGGGATTGTGCTGCGCTGGCGATCATATCCTCCCTCCAGTTTCGTCGGACCGCCTCCACGAGAGTCCCCAGTTGTTGGCTCCACCCTCCAAGGTTTCCCAAGTCCCAGCTTAAGCTGCACCCATTTGCTTGCGCCACATCCAACAGAGAGGCAAACCATCCCAATAACAAACCAAAATTATTAATAATTAGTGATAATTCATAATAATAATTAATCTAACATTTAGGATCTGGACATTTGGACCTAGTGATCTAGACAGAAGGGTGATCTGTACAAAGAAGATAATGAACCGTTGTGTCAAGAATTTGCAGAGTTTTTCGAAAACGTTTCATACAAAAATCCGTTTCAGACCATCCTGAATCAAAAACACCAAAAATTATATATGAGGCTAAGTTCGTTGATGGGCAGAAACGGGCGACTCTTAGGGGGGGGGGGGGGGAATTCCTCATCAATTCCCAAAATTAATCATTCTGACAAGTTACACCTCATTTTGAAGATGTTTTTAATGCTGAACACGATGGTGACCTCAGAATTGCGATATCTCATTCCATTCTCAAACTGAAACACTTTGAAGATGAAGAAACGTGGTTGATACCTGGGATGTTTTTCATGGACATCATGTTCTTTAATGGAGACATTTTACATAAAACCAATTATTTCTTCGAAAATTCGCTCTTATAGCCATGCTGCATGACTGTGGATTTTTCTTTACAGCTTGCACATAAGCCCGTACATGTGCTGGAAACGTATAGGTAACGCAACAATTTGGTTTAAGACAGGTGATTAAAATACTTTTCTATCATCTTTCTGTGGATTATAATTATGTGCGGAATGTGGGGTGGCGCGAAATAAAAATTATGATGTTACGAGGGAGTAATGTCGGTATTCTTGTTTCTTTTATTGTGTATCGGATTTCATGAGCAAGATGGGAGCTGATGGATACTCAAGCACATACCTTTCATGTGCGAGTTCGACGAAGTAGAGACTACTGGTATGTTGAGTTATTTTTGCATCAAGTAAGGTAGGTAGCCCAAATATGGCCTATCGCTTAAATTTCATAAACAGGTGGGAGTTAGAGGTAAAAACGAGTAAGCATCCTTTTCTATACCTAGACGTGAACGTGAAACAAGTAAAGGTTAGGGGATTTAACGAACAGTTAATTTTGTACGTGGTGTAGTTGAGGAGTAGAGGGTGGCGTCGCACATTTAGAGATAAGTTCTCATGCTTCTTGTTCACGAAATATTTGAGGTTTCGAAACATTTTTGATGATTCTAAAAGGTGTGCATCTCTACTTGATTAGTATCACTAGGGTTTCGTTATCATTTCACTCAATCACGTGGATATGATGCGTTTTAGTACAAACAAAGGGTGCCTTAATATTTATTTATTTATTTATGATACGGGCAAGCCCAATTACATTATTGAGTTACAAAATTACACAATTGAAATTAAAATTAACACAAAACTTCCAAAGGAACCGAACATAGGAAACAAAACAAAAAACTGAGTTTCAACCAAACGAGACTGGGGATGAGGCAACAAGAGTCTTTAAGTTTGTTAGGGAGGAATGAAAAAATATAGCCTAAATAAATATGGCCTAAACATCTTACATCTAAACAGTTCCCGGACCCAGCGGTTTGCAGAAGCCCGTTCCTGTAACACTGCAGTCTCAAGAGACTTGGCATTGTTTTATTTGCCAAGGAGACGTCCAGGAGAACATGGTGATGTGCTGCAAGTGTAAAAGTTATGTACTCTGCGCCGGGTATGATAGTGAGGCTGACACTGACTGTGTGTGCCCGAAGTGTTAGTGTTGGCTCGTGAAATACTCACATCGTGTTTATATAAGTTACTTACTTCCTTTGTATTTTTCCAGTTTATTTCAGTACATTTTTTCAACATTGGAATGAGTCAAAATTTAATTTTCCCTAGCCACGAAGAAGTTAGAATCCGTTGGCCATATTTGGGACCCCCGGTCTTAATATGGCATTGTGATTAGTGTTTAGAAAATCCCAGAAGTTCACAAAAACACTTGCTTCTATTTTTTTTCTTTTTGCTATCTAGAAAACCAGATCAATTTCTGGTTCTGTGGGCCGAATTTGAAGCGAATCGGTTCGATAGTTACCAATTACACTTTTTCAAAGTTAAGGTAGGCCATATTTGGGCCACTTACCTTATAGTTCATTGTTTGACATCGCAAGGTGTTGATAACATCGATCCTTGCATACAATTTATTGGGGATGCAACGTAATGCAACGTTTGGCGTCGGGCCTTTAGAGTATGAATATTGTTGGAAACAGTGGCAGAGTGTTTTCTGAAGTTCGTAAATGGGTGTAGGGTGGGTGTCAGCGAGGTGAGCGATTTGGCAGAGGGAGCTGGATCAGGAATAGCAGTGCGGTCGAAGTGAGTGGAGGGGTGGTGAGGGGGGGGAAGAGGGTTTTCTTCTGAGGTAACGCTTTTAGATTCCCGAGGCGTTTTCGCAGGTTTTGTTTAAGATATGAGGCCTGGGCAGAGGGGTCTGGCAAGCTGTTGAGCCGGCGGGTTTGGCACGGGCTTCTCAGGCTACTGGAGACATTCAGGGACCAGCTGAACCGTAGAGCCTTGGCCGCCCGAGATTTTTAGACCAGCTACCGCCTCGAACCGCCTTCTGCCCAGGACGTTGAAAAGGAAATGGAAACACCTAAAAATTGTCAACGTTCGTTGTTTTGAAGGTCCTTATATTCAATTATATTTATTTGGGACCAACAAAATTGTTTAAAAAAAAGAAAAACTCTTTAAATTCTGGACACAACGGTTTATTATCTTCTTTGTACACGTCAACCTTCTGTCTAAATCACAAAATGATAGATGAAACTTGTGAATTAGTTACAAATTATTTGTAACAATATGATTCTGGGATTTCTATTTCCACCTACCTACTTCGGCAATAATTTAATTACTAATTATTAATTATTATCTATTAATTATACAAAATTATTATTATCAATAATATCATTAATAATTAATTACTAATGATTACCAATTATTATTATTTATTATATTCGATGTCTCAACACCAATGTGCTATTTGAATCAGCCGTTCCAGTATGGACATGACGCGACAGGCTTCTCTTTTATTCGATTTTCTGAATCTACGCATCTTGAAACGTAAACAAGCAAATTTTGAGGGGGTATTTCCTTGGACGATTTCTATGGTTCATTATCAAATCAAATACAATAAACCTAAAATATTTAGTAAATCGATGCCCACCGAAAAATAAGTCCTAAGCGGACTTGTGCTATCCGGAGCAGTCGTAATGTCAGGCAAAACAACAAATGAGCGATAAAACAAGACATTAACAGACAAGTAAGGACAAGAAAGCAGAACAAAATTATAAACAGCAAGTAATGAAATGCACAGAGACAAAATCATAAAACTCTCTTTCAAATTAGAATTTAAAATTTTCTTAATACGGACTAATTCTTAAAAACAAATATATTAATATTTCTCCTATGTCCATATTTCTCCTATAAAACTCGGTTTTAACCTTAGGTAGAGAGTTCATGATATTACGTGTTCATGATATACGACAGTTCATGATATTACGTGTATTCGGGAAAGTATATAAATGCTCCTCACAAATACCAGTGTTACACACGTGGGGTCAAGAGGGATAAATAAAAATTTGCCGAATATCTTTTTCCTTTAACATTCTTATAAAGTAGAGCACATGAAATCTCGAGACCTTACTCAGAATAATCTGATGCCGCTGATTTTTCCATAAATTGAACTTTATTTACTTATGATTTACAAGCTCCTCCTCATAACATGATATCATATTTGATTATAAAGTAGGCAAGGCCATAGTAGATTGTTCTCAATAGGTCCCTGGATAGAAATTGTGCTTCTTTAAAAACATAAAACAACTTCCGCAATCGAGTCAGCAAAGAGTCAACGTGAGACTTGTAAAATGGTCATCAATTACAACACCCAGATATTTGCATTGACCAGTGAAAGGTAATTGAACTCAAGCACAATTACTAACATGATTGCCAATGTAAGAAACATACTGGGGAAAACCTGTTTTACCTAGATATTGGTTTAGTAGTTCAATACTTATTTTAGTACCAACGGTGGACCTCGCTTGACTCCGCAAGAGCATTGGAATGATTCAGCCTGGTGCACACAAGATTACATGGTTTTACAAATGGAGAATACCCAAATGCCTATATAGCCTTGGTAGTCTGTCCAAACCCGGAGCGGCCGTGAGTTAAAGGGACATAACAGGTAAAACTGCCAGTATGTGGCAACCGGGCGTCGATGGTAACGACCCTTCTTCTAGTACTTTATTAGCACTTTCCATTTCTTCTTCGATCACCGTTCATCTAAATGGTTGATTTTGGTTTATTATCTTCAATAATATTCGACGGCATATTTATGATTTCTATTCAAGGAAGGTGGTACCAACGACAGACAAGCTACTTAAATCTCTTACTGATGCAGGCCTTTTTTCTGGTAAACGATCGTCTCTCCACAACACTTTGAGAAAGCTTAGATTCAGATACCTTAAATTGAATAACCGTGCTGTGATTATGGAGCAACCATCACTCATGCTCAAGAGATGCCAGTTTTTAAGATCTATGCGCTCAGTTGACTGGGAAAAAACCGTTTTTCTAGATGAAACATGGGTGAATAAGAACATTTCCCAGTCGTACGGAATCTCTGACGGAACCGTACGAGGAAACATGGGTAATCCCATTGGGAAAGGGAGTAGGCTTATTGTTTGTCATGCAGGGGGGGGGGGGGGGCAAAGGGATGGATTAAAGCTCCTCCTCCGATTTTGGTTTATTATCTTCGATAATGAACCATTGGAATCGCCCAAAGAAAAAAAAAATTTAACCCCCCCTCAAAATTGGTTTACGTTTCAAGATACGTAGATTCAGAAAATCGAATAAAAAAAATCCGTCCGTCCGCCGTACGCCGTCCGCCGTACGCCGTCCGCCGTCCGCCGTCCGAGGCACTTTGCCCAGTTAGCGTTGAGTTAAAATTACGAAATTTGGTTTCTGGGTTTGGACCAGCCCCACAATGATCCACGAAACTTTTCATAACCCTAGGTCAAGGGGAAGGGGTTCAAAACGAATTTTGAAATTTTGAAAATTCCAAAACTCGAAAAATTCATATAGAACGGTATGTTTTTTATTTCATATTTAGATAGAGTTTGTTCCGTAGAATTTCTTAAGACCATCCGCAGCTTTGTACGACCAGCCGTTCGTTCACAATGACGGCTCAAAGATTGTGCCTCACAACACGATCGTGACTCAAACTGTTGAAATACAGGTCCATTTTCATACTAACAAGCTCTTTGGAACATCATAATATGATATTATGGCTTAAGTGATGTCGAGTTTGTTATTCTGAGGTGCGTTTCGTGCTACGGAAATGAAGGTAATTTCGAATGTTTGTTGGTAGGTACTTCTTTTATAGAAAAATTATTACCGACGTAGTATTAAAAACCCCAGAATTATATCGTATTAATTAATCATAATTAATAATAATTATTATTATTAATAAATACGAATTATTAAAATTGTTAATAATTAGTGATAATTGATAATAATAATTAATCTAACAATTCATATAGAACGGTATGTTTTTTATTTCATATTTAGATAGAGTTTGTTCCGTAGAATTTCTTAAGACCATCCGCAGCTTTGTACGACCAGCCGTTCGTTCACAATGACGGCTCAAAGATTGTGCCTCACAACACGATCGTGACTCAAACTGTTGAAATACAGGTCCATTTTCATACTAACAAGCTCTTTGGAACATCATAATATGATATTATGGCTTAAGTGATGTCGAGTTTGTTATTCTGAGGTGCGTTTCGTGCTACGGAAATGAAGGTAATTTCGAATGTTTGTTGGTAGGTACTTCTTTTATAGAAAAATTATTACCGACGTAGTATTAAAAACCCCAGAATTATATCGTATTAATTAATCATAATTAATAATAATTATTATTATTAATAAATACGAATTATTAAAATTGTTAATAATTAGTGATAATTGATAATAATAATTAATCTAACATTTAGGATCTAGACATTTAGACCTAGTGATCTAGACAGAAGGGTGATCTGTACAAAGAAGATAATGAACCGTTGTGTCAAGAATTTGCAGAGTTTTTTTCTTCCAAATCGACAAAGGATTATCATGAGGAGATGAATGCTGATACCTTCATGTCAAATACAGGTCAAATAGTTCCACCTTACCCATTATGTATAAGTCCAATGATAAAGGCCCTTTTCATATTCTTATTGAGAGTAATGAGACTGAAAAAGGAGGAATATCGCGGCTGCATCCGATGGTATTGGGTAAATTACTACACGAAAAATGTAGGGACATATCATCGCATATCAAATCAATAAGTAAAATAGGCAGAAATAGACTGAAGGTTGAGTTAGCAAACCAAACATCCGCCAATAAATTGCTGCTTTCAACCGAACTCAAACAAATGAAATTCACAACTTCGATTCCAAATCACCTGCTAAATCGCAGGGGGATAATACGTGGAGTTGACCACTCTATTACGGATGATGAAGTTAAAAACTCAATTCTAGACGTCTGCGGGGAAAAATTGGAGGTACTGGAGGTTAAGAGATTGAATAGGAGAACGATCGACGAATCTGGGAACACTAAATATATACCTAATTACTATCCGGGGTCAATCGCTACCTGCTTATGTTTTACTCCATTATGTGCAATGCAGCGTTGAACCCTTTGTACAGAGGGTTGTGCAGTGTATGAAATGCTTGAGATACGGACATTCAGTTGCGCAATGCAAGGGGGAGACGCGCTGTGAACGCTGTGGTGACAAACACGACAGTAAGAACTGTGTGGCCGACTACAAATGCATACATTGCTCGCAACAACACAGCTCAACTAACAAGACGATTTGCCCCCAATTTCAAACTGAAAAGTCGATAAAACAGCTGATAAGTACTTCTCATGTATCCTACACGGAAGCTAAAAACCTCGTGGCCGGTTCGTACGCCTCCCGTACTACTCCTCCTTCGTTTAGTGACACATCAACTTTTCCACCACTTCATTTCTCAAACACAAGCTACAACCGAACATTCGCCTTAGCAGAGAGGGGGAAAAAACGTAAGCCAATTAGCCCTTCTGCCGATACGAGCTACAAACAAGAATGGATCACTTTCCCGACTCCAAAAAATGTCCCCGGCGGTATCGTTGGGAACCATCCAAATATAATTCCGAGCGGATCACCAAGTAGCAGCACGAATGAAAAAACATCCTCAGATAAAATCGCTGAATTAACAAATATTATATATGAAGTTATAACGACAATACGGCAAAATTTAACTGATAACAAAGAACAAAAGGAAGACAAGATAAAAGATTTAATAACAGATAGGCTCAAAAATTTAGTATTGCCAAGTGCAATATAACAAAGCTAACCATCAAAACCTGAGCAGAAATATGCAAAATGCAAATATAAGTAATATAAATGATGATTCAACAAATCAGTCGATACAAATCGTACAGTGGAACGCTCGTTCCTTAGTGTCAAACAAACCCAGTTTTGAGCATTTTATTTACATGTGTCCTATCACAATAGCAGCTAGGTATATCTGAAACTTACTTCAAGCCAAATATGCAGTATCACTTCCAAGGTTACGAAGTACTGAGAAGGGATAGAAACGACGGACGAGCCGGAGTAGCCTTACTGATAAAGAGAGGTGTAAAATACACTCAAATCACAAACCTACATGAGATTGAAAATTTTTCATACGTAGCTGCTAGAGCATCCTTTGCTCCCAACCTGTCCCTCACAATCGTATCAGTCTATAACCACCATCAAAACTCAGTCACTCAATCACAATGGCAAAATTTTTTCAGAAGCATCCCTCATCCGTTCATAGTTACAGGTGATTGGAACTGTCATCATGTGGATGTTGGTAGTTCTTATACTGATAGTAAAGGAAGAGCATTGTTCCAGGCTGTTTCAGATGAAGATATAGTTTGGATTAACGACGGTTCACCAACACTCATAAGATCAAGAACACAAAATACAGACTCCGCATTAGACATAACTTTCTCTACCCCCAATCTCGCAATTAGGCTAAAATGGAAAATACTTGAGGACAGCCTCGGTTCGAATCATTACCCCGCCCTTATTTCAATAGATCATTCAGAGAACTTACCTTCTGCAAGTCCAGCACGAAAATGGAAGGTTGACTCGGCCGATTGGGGAAAATTTGATAGTTTTCTCTCACTAAATCAGCGTGATATTGATGATATGGATTACCAACAATTTATGTCACAAGTAAACGACGCGTGTATGGCTTCTATCCCTGTAAATAACCCCAGTAAGAAAAAGAAAAACTATTGGTGGAATTCAGATTGTGATGAAGCACTTAGAGAGAGAAAAGATACTCTCCGAATTCTTAGGCACCAATTTACAGCAGAGAACTATACCAAGATGATGCAAGCCGATAAGCACGCACGATCGATATTGAGGGAGTGTAAACGAAAATCCTGGAGAGACTATTGCGCTAAATTGAATCGAGCCACCCCAATAAAAGAAATCTGGTCACAACTAAAGCTAATGAAGAATACCCAGCTCCGTACAAATGAGTATATCAAGGAAGGAGAGTGGATTGAGGAGTTCCACAATACTATCACCCCATGGGACGTTCCATCAAGGCCGAACATGCCAGTGCGCCCCCCACCGAACCTGTCAAACTTCCTGGACCAACAGTTCACACTACGGGAACTAGAAAATGTCATTTCAAGACGTACCAACTCGGCTCCTGGTAAAGACCAAATACCGTACCAAGTTCTGGCTCACCTCCCTCTACAGTATAAGAGAAAATTACTGGCGCTCTTTAATTCCTTCTGGGTATCCGGGGAATTCCCGGATGAGTGGAGTGAATTTGTAGTGGTCCCCATTAGAAAACCAGGAAAACCTGCTGATGATCCGAAATCGTATCGCCCTATATCTTTGGCATCGTGTGTACTCAAGACGTTGGAGCGCATGATCAAGGCTAGAATGCAGTGGTATCTGGAAGCACACAACATACTCCCGGCCAGTCAACATGGCTTTCGTGCCCGACGATCGACGATGGATGCATTGAACAACTTCATCTCAGATATCCAGAATGGTTTTACCAATAATAAGACTACGCTAGCAATGTTTATTGATATAAGTTCTGCGTACGATGACGTGAATCTCTCATTACTATATACAAAAATGTTGGAGGCTGGCATCCCCTGTCTGACTGCCTGTAATCTGATAAAACTGCTTTCCAATCGAAAAGTTTATGTTAGGGTCAATGGTAAACTGTATGGACCGCGTATAGCTCGTAAGGGATTACCTCAGGGTAGCATTCTCAGCACTTTCTTGTATGCACTATATGTAGCCAAAATATCTGTGATCGTTCCGAACAATTTCAGTATCATTCAATACGCAGACGATATTTGTATATATTCCACTGATGTGTGTTGGGAAAACTGTGTACAACGACTGGGCCGAGCCTTGGTAGAGATTTTAAACTTTTTCGATGGGTTAGCACTCAAAATCTCTATGGAAAAAACACTGGTGTGTCCTTTTACACGGAAAAGATCTCTTCCCGTGGGTAACACATTATCACTTGCAAATTGCTCATTTCCGTGTGTTACAAAAGTTAAGTTTTTAGGCCTATATATTACCAAAACACTCCTATGGAATTCCCATATCGAATATCTTACTTCCAAAGCAGAAAAATATGTTAACATTATGAGAGCATTCACACAATCCAACTGGGGAGCATGTCCGGTAGTGGCCCTTCTCTTTTATAGGGCTACAGTGAGGAGTATTTTGGATTACGGTTCAATCTTCTTTGGTACAGCGTCCGAAAATGAGCTTAGAAAGCTAGATCGCATCCAATACAAATGCGTAAGATTAGCTCTAGTAGCACTTGCGTCAACCCCAATCAATGCCCTTCTAGCAGACGCCAGAGAACCCCCGTTAGTATTACGACGCGATATGTTGGCAAATAGGTTCCTAGTCTCTGTAGCAGTAAGAGAAGGGATGGGATTTGAAAAGATACGGGAATTAGCAATTAGCAATTTGACCGAAAGGTATTGGAAATTTAGAAAGTTACCTCTACTCTGTAAAAGTTTTCTAAACAACGCCAATCATATCCGGTGGTTAGCCTCATCATCGAAACCGTGGAAGTACCTCCTCGAGTACAAAGCTTTATCCCAGCAAGTTCCTGTAACATTTCTTCTTAGTACGAGAAATACTTCGTTATCACCAAACGCGGCGGTACTTCACGAACTACATAACAGATGGCCTGATGCAGCGTACATATTTACTGATGGCTCAGTGGGTGCCAATAGAGCGGGCTGTGCTTTCTACGATCTGTCAAGAGGAGTCTCCCGCTGCATTCGTTTGTGGGACCTCGCTTCTAGTTATACTGCGGAGTGCAGTGCCATTGTCATGGCCCTTGAATATGTCGAAAACTGCAACATACCCAGCTCCAAGAAAATAGTCATAGTTTCGGATTCCATGAGCGTACTACGGAAGTTGAAAGGCATCAGTCCGCTCTCAAACATATCCCCACTAGAAGCACGTATACTTCGTTCATTGCACAACTTGCGCTTATCAAATGCAACGACCTCCTTAGTTTGGATCAAGGCGCATGTGGGCATTCGGCCTAATGAATATGTGGATACCCTTGCAAAAAGAGGCGCGCAATTGGAACACTATGGCTCCGCATCCATCCGATTTCCACATACGGATTTGAATAGATCATTCAAATCTGTCATGAAACTTGAGTGGCAACAGCTATTCGACTCATACCCATCTGGTCGGGGATATCGATCACGGTTTCCCCTGATCCAGGGTTTGCCATGGTTTCAGTCTGCCAAAGAGAAGTCCAAATGTTTTTATAAAACTATCACGAGATTACGCAATGGCCACGCTGTAACAAATCTCTATCTCTGTGGGATAGGAAGGCGACGAACACCCACTTGTAACAATTGTGAGGAAGAAGAAACCATCGAACACATCATTCTGTTATGCAGTGCGTACGAACGGGAAAGATCGGAACTTTTCTCCAATTTAAACTCTTTAGCAGCGCTGCTAAAGAGTTTAAATTGGAGAAAAGTTCCGATCTTTCCCGTTCGTACGCCCTCCCCTTCAATTTGTGTCACCTGATAGCTCTAAACGATTTAAAAATTTATGAATACCTGTATATATATTTACACAACATTAACCGTAATATCTGATTTGTAAATGTAATGTAATGTTGTAGATGTAGATGTAATGTAATGTTATTTTCACCAGTTTGCCTCATGTTACATACATGGATGTATAGTTTCCTTTGCTAATGCCAATAAAGACAAAAAAAAAAAAAAAAAGTGTCATCGTCATGGATGATGCGCCTTATCACTCTAGAATTAAGGATAAAGCTCCAACTATGTCAGCAAAAAAATGTGATATAATCCAGTGGTTGCAACGCCATTTGATTCCTTGCCACGAGAGCATGCTGAAAGTCGAACTCTTAGAGCTCGTCAATTTACACAAGCCAAGATTTCCAGTCTACATTTTGGATGAAAAACCTGTCGAACTTGGACATCGTGTGATTCGGCTACCCCCCTAATATTGCCATTTTAATCCCATTGAGCAAGTATGGGCGTAGCTCAAAAATTACGTCAAAACTAGAAACACCACTTATAAACTGGCTGACGTTAAGGCACTTTTCGAGACCGCGGTTTACGAATTTGCTGCTGAGAAATGGAAACCATACGTAGAGCACGCCAAAAAAATAGTTGATAAATCGTGGGAAGAAGAAGGCTTAGCTGAAGAATCAGTGGAACAGTTTTTAATCACACTCACGGGCGACGATGATTCAGATGCTGATTGGGAAATCAGCGAATCAGAAGATGAACTAATGGATGAAAATGATGACTCTTGTTATGTACCCAATGGATGGTAGTTAGAATGCATTTTTCTTCATTTATTGTCTTGTGTTTTTTCTATAGATTTTGAATAATTTATGATTACCTTGTAAATTCAACTTCAATCACAGCATTTAATATTATTTACCTAACTGGAATTTATACATAGTGTTTATACTCATTTTTTTCAAATCTTTCTGAGGAATTCAAATTCGTCAATGAAAACACTGTTAAGGCAGAAATTTAAAAGTTTTACATTCCAAGAGGGCGTTATGAGTTATGACTCAACCCCATTGAGAAAGTGCTGAAATAGTCTGAGCGGGTAGTTAAAGGGGCTCTGGAGCCCAACGTTGCCAAGAAGTGCAGGGACCCCAGGTAGCCCAGAGCCGCTCCGGGTTTGGACAGCATATACCTATGTTACTTAATTAAGCGAAACCGAAAGAGGTGTCCGTCAGTGGTTTGTACGGTTTAATTCACTTATTAGAATTTGTGGGACACCGTCCATGCGCAACCCTGCATAACCAGTGAAAATTCCATAAATGAGAGTTGGAGTTAGTGCATTTTAAAAATTGTCCACTACTATCTAAAAAAAAAAAACCTCACACATACAAATCCACAGTCATGCGGCACAGCTATAAGAGCAAATTTTCGAAGCAATTAAGTACTGGTTTTATGTAAAATGTCTCCATTTTACTGGTTTCATACCAAATGCTGTCTCCTGTTTTGCCGAGTAACGCCTCCGTTTATACATTTTTAAACGCTGAACACGACGGTGAAGTCAGGATTTCGATATCTCATTGCGTTATCAGATTAGAGCAGATGAACCATGAAGAACATTTTAAGTAACAACCACGTTTCTTCATCTTCAAAGTGTTCCAGTTTGATGACTTCACCATCAAGCGGAGTTTTAGCAGTGGGAGGGGGGAATTTATGGTTAATCCCCCCCGCCCCTAAAACTTCCCAAGACCCCCCCTTTAGAGTGGTCCGATTTTGCCCACCTACAAACTTGGCCTTTCGATTGCCAACATAGATTTTTTGTGCAAATTTGGACTTTCTATGTCTGTTCTATCGATAGTTATGTCTGGAACATACATCTACATACAACAAACGTCTACATCTAGGGACGCGGGAGCGTCCCGCCCGCCAAGAAAACCGAAGCCCTGAAAACCGAAGCGACTGAGACACTGATTACGCGACGGAACAAGTTCGGGTTTTCACCCTACCATAGCTCGGTCCCCTGAGTGTCTCGAGAGTTGATTTTTTGTACACCAACTCTCCAGGGGCACGTGAGGACGTAAACCAAATTTCAGCTCTCGGGAACATCAGGTGTCGGGGGTATAACAATTTTAAAACCACTATTTTTCACGTTTTTCGTGTTCTTCTTGTTGTCGTTGTCGTTGTTGTTGTTGTTGTTGTTCATTGACGGGGCTACAGCCCAGCAGACAAATCGGATCGAGCTGAAATTTTGCACACACGTTTGTTATGCTCCAAGGGAGTGCCTTTTGACCATTTTTTCTCCCTCCCCCCATTCCCCCCCCCCCCAATTAGGGGGGAAATAGTGTTTTTTAGGAATTTCAAATGGTCATAACTCCTTCAAAATTGAAGCTTTTTCAGATTTTCTTTTTTAGTTGTGTTCAACTTTTCAAACTGTTCAATTTGAGATCAAAACATGCTTCCTAAAGGGAAAAATAAAGGAGTTATGGTGATTTTTCTATTTTCAACAACAACTGCCGCAAATATTGATGAAAATTGGTGCGGTTGGTCTTAAAATGTCCGCTAGGTTGTCTAGAATATGCTCAATAATTTTGAACTAAATCTCAATCGATTTGACTAATCCAAAGCCAAAAATACGTGAATAAATTCCACATCTACTGATTTGGCTAATTTCCGAAAACATCAAAGTTGAACGGTGGTCAGAAAAATTGTCGTAGAGTGGCGCCTGTTTAAGAATCGATAGGAAATTTTATGGGCTTTCGAATGAGGGTAGCGCACTTTGGCACTTTTCCCAACGGTTCTCGAGTTATTCGCGATTTTTGGTATAAAAACGTGCGTTTTACGTTTTGCAAACTTTCTGTGGCCGCCGGTAGCCTCGTGGACAAGCGCGTCTGTCCGCGATGCGTAAGATCTTGGGTTCAATACCCGCTGGCGTGAAAGGATTTTTCACATACTTAGCCGTTGCGGCGGTCACCTGGTGGAATAACAAACAATAATTTCCAAAAAATAATTATTCTTGTCACAAAAAGAAGAAACAAAAAGGCAAATTAGTAGGCGTACTAATTTTTTACTAAATTTTGACTAGGATAAAACTTCATTTAGGAAAACATTTACTAGTTACCTCGTAGGTACTTTTGTTAAATTGAACCGTATTGTATAAGTACCGCTCGAAAAGTAGCCATGCAAAAAGATGTGATATCCCCCAAAAACAACTCCGTTGTAAAAACTGACCCGCCAAAAAACCTCAGCCGCAAAAAGGAATGATATCCATTTTGCCCGCCAGCCACATATATAGGATGCTCGGTGCTTCGCACCTCGCTGTTGAGTGTGCATATAGAAACCTGATCCTCCTACCCCTAACCTCCACCGTCAATGTTTTCCTGTTCCCTGTCTCCTTCCGACAACCCTTTCTCACCCTTAGTCACCCTCGGTTTCACCTAATATGTTTCCTCTGTTACACCAGCAGGGAGCTTTACGCTTCTTTCAATGCTGTTGGCGGGAGCTTTTTGCCAGATGATATAGTTGTACCACCACTGATTACTCGTGACCACCAGTAACACTTATAATATAGTAATGCTTCAATTCAGGCTTGTTCATCTGGCAAAAAGCTCCCGCCAACAGCATTGAAAGAAGCGTAAAGCTCCCTGCTGGTGTAACAGAGGAAACATATTAGGTGAAACCGAGGGTGACTAAGGGTGAGAAAGGGTTGTCGGAAGGAGACAGGGAACAGGAAAACATTGACGGTGGAGGTTAGGGGTAGGAGGATCAGGTTTCTATATGCACACTCAACAGCGAGGTGCGAAGCACCGAGCATCCTATATATGTGGCTGGCGGGCAAAATGGATATCATTCCTTTTTGCGGCTGAGGTTTTTTGGCGGGTACATTATACGTATAGGATTTCAGTCAGTGAACGTACGTATATGTTTTTTGGCAGTGAATTCATGATGGTCTAAAACAAATTTTGGTACCAACATTTTTTGGGAAAACTCGAGTTTTAACCATTTTGGACCGAGAACAATAGCTTCATTTTCTTCGAAAATTTGCTAAAACTCAATGGCCTAATAGCAAAAGTATCTACACAGACGGGTCCGAAATGGGTGAAAACGTGGGCTCTGCTTTCTACTCATCGAGCATTGGAGTAACAGCGAAATACTGGCGACGGAAAGAAGCGTCAATTTTTAGTGTACCTAGAAGTTATCGCTACAATAAAAGCACACATTCCACTACTTTTACATTCTACCTATACCAAGGAATGTTTTATAATGAAAACATACAGCCGACAGTGCCATGTCAATCCTGGTTTATTCGGAATTCAATATCGAAACCAGGCTACCGAGTTATAAGCAGAATGAGGACGAATCATGGAGCGAAGAAAAACATTAGAATATATTGAAGAAATTAATAGATGTATATGTTTGAGAAGCTAAATTTAGTTCAATAAAATGAATGGATGTATATATGTTATATATATTGGCAGTGAAACACGTGATAATGCCATCACAAAATTTGTATCAATATTTAATATTTATTTTAAAAAAGCAGTCTTTTTTTTATTTTTTTTTTTTTTTAAATTCGAAAACTTTATTGTTGATTATCAACACTACAGTTGTGCGCAACAATTGAGATATAGTAGGTAAATGGTACCTAATTAACATGTAACATGATTGTAGGTACCAACCCAGCGATTGTCCTACTTGCTGTACTATGAAATTGTGAAAACAGTAATTTAACAGTAATAAATATATAAATTGATTAACAACAGACACTCATTCTAACAACAGATAACGAATAAAAACGAATTACAGGAAGTCTTGGGGTCTTTTTCGTTTTAAGCGACGGTGGTTTCGGGGGGGAGGTCCGTTGTCGCTTAGATCCACGAGTAGTGTATTGGAGTGCTGTCTCATCGATGAGTGGAGGTTGGAGTAGGCATATTGCAGCACAGAATGTATTTCCGGTATGTCCAGATAAGCGTGTAATGTAGAATTACGGACGTACCACGGCGCGTCCGTGATTATTCGCAATACCCGGTTTTGCGTAGTCTGGATGCGTTTCAGGTGACTATTTGCGGCGGAGCCCCATATTCCACACGAGTACATCCAAATTGGGCGAATTAATGAAAGGTATAGTAGTCGTTTGGTGTCAAGGCTGAGTGAGGATTTGCTTCCAAGTAGGCTTTTAAGCTGATTTATTCTGTGGCGAATCTTCCGAACGAGCTGCTCTATATGTTGTTTCCAGGATAGCGTCTTATCCAAGGTTAGGCCCAGATATCGCACTGACCCTCAACTGGGATAGGTTCATTATTTAAACAGATTACGATGGGGGCAGTTCGTCTGCGTCGGAGCGTGAAGTTGATCAGGACCGATTTGCCAGTGTTCATTATCACTCTCCATTTGCGGCACCAGTTTTCTATTAATTGCGTAAAGTGTTGGACAGTTTCTACAGCTTGATCATGATCGTCGGATTTGCATAACGCCGCTACATCGTCCGCATAGTGCGCTAGAGTTAATTGGTCATTGGTGGGGAAGTCGCTTGTATAAATCAAGTACAGTAATGGTCCGAGGATGCTTCCTTGAGGAACGGAGGATTCAATGACCGCTGAGCGTGACACGGCTCCCCGGCACTTTACAGAGAACGTGCGCCCTGAGTGGTAAGACAGTAGGATTCTGTAATATGTGTCTGGGAGGTGTAGTTTCACCTTTGCTAGGAGGCCTGGATGCCACACCTTATCGAACGCCTTTTCGGTATCAAAGAACGCTCCTATGCATACTTTTCTTTCCTCAAATGTGTCCAGGATTTGGTCGACGACTCTATGAAGCTGTTGGGGACAGGAGTGCCTCTCTCGGAATGCGAATTGGGTTGACGGGATAAGTTCGCCGAGGTAACGTATCAGTTTGGGTAGAATTACTCGTTCAAGTATTTTTGCTAACAGCGGGAGCAAGCTGATGGGCCGGTAGCTTTTGGGGTCATTCTGAGGTTTGTTTGGTTTTTTTATCATTATTATCCGAGCATGTTTCCACGAGTGAGGGATGTGGGTAGTTCTGAGAATACCATTATAAATTTGGGTTAACAGAACTATGCTTTTTCTCGGTAGAGCCTTCAGCAAGGGTTGGGTGATGCCGTCATGACCAGGAGCTTTTGTAGTTGGTGACCGCTCAATAGCATTTTGGACTTGAGCTGGGGTTACAAAGTCGCTGAATGGACTGAGCAGAAATGGTTCCCCCAACCTGTCTTGTACTTCTTGGGAGAATACGGGGTCCTGATCTGTATTTGGCTGAAATTGAGTTTTCAGCAGTCCCAAAAATAGTTCACATTTTTCTTGTGGGGAAGAGTACCAAGACGTCCCCATTTTCAATGGCGGTATTTCAGTGAAGTCTTTAGTCAGCATTTTGGTTTTTTTCAGTCTTTGAGGTAGCATTATAATGTATTATGTGGTTGTAACATTTTATAACATTATTTGGTTGTACGGTCCACCGACCACTCTTTACCACACTCAGAGATTTGGGTACCTACGCGGTCTAGCAGGGACGCTCTTGTAGGAGTGCCATATACACTATAGTGGGGAGCCACCCCCCTATCCCGCAGCAACTTCTGAAATTCTTCCTCGATCATGAACTCCACTTCCACATACTCAGCACAAATAACACTTGAAAACACTACGAACAAATAACAATTCAAAATACTAATCACATACTACCTATATAGGTACTTACTCTATGTAGTAAACGATACGAAAATTCTTCACAAGACACCGGTCGGTACGGTAAACTGACGCTCTAATGATGTATCCGTCCGCCAACTGCCGTTTGCTTGCGTGTAACCTTCACTAGGTAATTAGATCCATCAAAAAATCATTTTTTAATGATACCTGCTTAATGGCTCAAATATCAGCCACTGGTGCATTTATGTTTTGCTGTGTTCTTTCGGTACAAACGTAGTAGCGGAGGAGGAAAACAATGAACAACAGAAAATAAGTTTCATGAAGGCACCGTTCGGGCTCGAAACGAGTTGTTCAGGCAGGTTGCTAAATCTTAGCACCGGAGCTAAATCATTCTAAGCTTACTTTTTTAGTACTCATAGCAAAGAGGTTTTGATTAGGGCAGCTACGATTTAGCTACAAATCCCATGAATTTTCGGTTTCTGCTAATCTTTCTGTGCCAAGGGAATTAGCAAAATCAGCTACTTTATTTTTCTCCGTGCACCATCGACGCGCTTCCCCGATTTAAAAGGGCCACTGCTCAGCTGGGTCTTAGCGTAAATATCCCTTTTCATGCCCTAATTCCTACAGAGCAGTATGAAAAGTGCTTTTCCAAGTATTTACTGAAACGTTGATGACTTTGGTTCCATGAAGTCAGCCCTATCATAGACCTTGTGCTCGTATCATAAATGATTTATTTGTTTACCCTGAAATGGAGTCTTTATCACTGAGGTATCGAATGACCTACTCTCTCGCTTTCTCTCTCTCTCTCCCACACTCTCTCTCTCGCATTCTCTCTCTCTCTCTCTCTCTGCCGATATCGTCGACACGTCGATATAGGTGTCTATTAATACGCCAGCAGGGAAACAAAACAGCGTATCAAAGTGAAATCAACTTTAGGATTCAATGATGTAACAGCGACAACTTATTTGAGATTATGTTTATCACTGGAACAATCAAACCGGAAAATTACTTTTGTCGTCAACTGGATTGAAAGGTCTGTCTGCATTTTAATACAGAGGTGATAAGGAACAACTGTGTTATTCGAACAAGATGATAGTTTACCAGATGAAGTTTACGGGTGATAAAATCATTGTCATACAAATACAGTACTGATCCTTGCTTGTAATGTTTGTTATATTATGTTAGCGTTCATAATTGTATATCCACGCTAATATGAAAAAAAAATTCCAGAAAATTAAAGTAATCGCAAATATCTTTATTTACCCATTTATTTCAAACGTTTGAGACTGCCGTCACTTCGACTTCTACAATGTGATTAAGAGACGATTAAGGCTGAATTTCCGTTAGATGATCATTGAATGAGGGATACGGGGGGGGGGGGGGGGGAACTTAGTAAATGAAACATCATTGTAATTTTAGGCTCTCCAATAACATGCTCATTACAGAGGATGGATCTAATCGCGTACTTCGTGTTAATCAAGTGTCTCGCAATGTCGGGAAGGTGAATACATCGAGTTCTCTGTAAAATCAATTTTAGTTAACACGTACATGAGTGATCCATCCAATGCATGGTGCCCTTCTCGAATAAATTTCGAACTTTTTCTGTTCGTATAAAAACGGTTTGAGAAAACTTTAAACAATATTCGACAATGGGGACACTGGAAAAATCGTCTCCTCTGTTTGTTCCCATGACATTCACCTGTACATTATTCTTCCAATACTTCTCGTTGGCTAAAACGAGTTAGCGCAATGAGAGTGTGCGTGTGTTGTTTCAGTGACGAAAAGACAGTGAGACAGCCATGTCTGCCCGGCCGTAGGGCATGGCAGGGGTATTGGTAATTATTTTGGCCCGCTGAATCGGATATAACCGGCCGGAGCTAGATACGCGAGATCCCACTGAGAGCTTATAAAAATAGTAGAGAAGCGCTCATCAGTGAAAATATGGGGATGAAACTTGTTGTAATTATGTCAGTAGATTCAGTGCCAGATTGAGTCGTTTACTTCCAATAAATTTATCATCGGTTAAATTTTGAAGCTCTCGAGTTTTCACGAACCACGGTATGAAACATTTCGGCAAATCAGCTGGATCTAATTGAAAATGATGTTCGTTCAACCCTAAAACAGCGTTCTTGGGTCAAAAGTGATCCCACCCATTGGCGCCTCTTTGCATCAAATGGAAAAATGGTGTAAGTGGGATAAAAGAGCAATTTGTTGCAATAAAAAGTTATTGAAAATTAAATTGACAATGCGACAATATATAAGCCGTTGGTGATCAGGGGTCACTGAGAGAGTAAATTTCCGAAAAGCTTCCGCTTGGTCAAAGAATCACCTTCGGAGTGTCAACTATATGACAAACGAAGTTCCTGCAGAATTTCTTCTCAAAAACACAGAACCCCTCGATGACAGTGACCCCACGATTTTATGAATGCAGCTGCTTACATAAAATTATATATGGAGCTGCTTACTGTTGGGGAAAAGATGCAAAGTGAATGAATTCTGTGCGTGTTGTCTCAAGCGCTGAATCATGAACTTTTATAGGTGATCTTACATCATTCGTGACACTAACGCCGTACAATAGGTCCTTTTAACACGAAAAATGCTGCAAATTATTCCACGGCGGTTTATTAATTCCTTCTGTGGAGATCACTGTTCTGTACACAATATCCTTGTAAGACTTGAAATTATTCGTAATAGATTGAATCACTATTTGTAACTATTATATAACTATTTGTGAGTTGGTTGCCGCGTTTTTCATGCTCTGTAATTATTAGTCAAACTTAGTGGTTTGTTCTCCGATTTTCACGGCTCTTTTAGGCTCGGGGTTTTGTCTGCGCGCTGGCTTCCGGTCTTCCGTAAACACAGTGCGTTTAGTGCATAAATTGACGCCCAACTGTTGTTCCCAAGGAACTCATTTTCTAGGATTTTTCTTCGGGACCTCGTTGACCCACCACTCGTGGGCCCGAATCCCGCTACCAGGTCAGCTCTTCCTGCCGCTCGACGTAATCATTGTAATTATTTGACGAATGATCAGTGAACTTCAGAAAGGCATGCCATTTTTTTATTTATTTTATTTTTCTATTATTTTTAACTTTATTGTGATAAATCACTATCAAGTGTGATACATACAATCTATATAGACTTTTCCCATGTCACGTGAAGTATTTTATCGTAGCCCAGTGGCAACGCAATACAATTTCTATTCTAGTGATAACAATAATAATAAATAATGTAATAAATGGAACATCAACATTGAAAACGCCAATTTAACCTATGTAAGCGAGGAAATAGTGGTAACGAAATTAACGTAATATCACAATATATTTCAGTCTCATTGGGCATCAGGAAGCGAGGGGACCTGAATGCCATTTACGTTTTAATCTTCTGGAAGCACGGTGGGGTCTTGGTTTGTATAGCATGTCTCTAACGAGAGTGTTGGGATGAGAGTTGATACGGTTAGCGTTGTAGGACTTGAAGATAGAAAGGTCCGTCCACAATCTATCATTACGCACGAACCATGGTGCGCCAGTCAGCAACCGCAATGCTCTTGATTGAACCGTCTCTGTGCGTTTGATTTGCGTATTGCAGGGAGTGAAATATTGGGCTCAACCTGCAATACGCAATTTCTCCCTCTTCACGTGAACCGCTTACTATATTATAGTAAGCGTTTCACGTGAAGAGGGAGAAATTTACAAGAAAATAGAAAGTAGAGTTGGCGGATCCTCTCACGCACTCGGCCTACAATTTCACTGATGTGAGGTCTCCAGGTCAAGTGGCTATCGAACTTACTGAGTCAGCATACTCAATAGGTTGATCGAAAAGGTGTATAGTGGGTACCACATTAGACCGTTTGTACGTAAAGTACACCATGCATGTCTTTTGGGCGTTGATTTTTATCCTCCATTGTTTGGTCCATATGTGTTAACATACCCTTGAAGCGTTTCACCGGCATGTTTCCCAGATGCGTGCCTAACTAGCACAGCCTGATCGTCTGCGTAGTGTGCAACTGTCGCATTTTGGCACCTTGGGAAGTCGTGCGTGTAAATGGTGTAGAGGAAGGGCCCCAGAATTGCAATGTGGTCAATCCCCGAGTCACGGTTAAAATTTCCAGTCTCTAGTTTACCGGGAAGATGAAAACAAAGTAGTTTTAATGATGGGCGTCTGGGGGGTTGACCGGCCTATTCTCATACCTACCTAATATACATCCGAAATTGGCGAACTACTTATTATACGTACTTTGAATAATAATAATCAATCTACAATTTAGTGATCTAGACAGAAGGGTAATCTGCACAAAGAAGATGATAAACCGTTGTGTCAAGAATTTGCCAAGAATGTGACAAGAGTTTTTAAATCAGCTCACCTGATCTCCTACTCCTGCTTCAGCAGGAGCGAAAAGAACGCATATTTTACAAAATCCTCGACAAGCACACGCTATAGGCAAGCTAGTCGTGTTGTTCCAACCATTTCCTTCTGAATTCTTCATTTTGTTAGCCTTCAAATTTAGTTTGGAAATTATATTCCAAATTAGGGTTCTAAGTCTTGAGTCAAACATTTTAGTTTTTCATTTTCATCTATAATTTTTCCAACAGCCAGACCAATGTCGTGTGATTTAACTAGACTTATTCCACTAACTCCAGTGCAAGTGGCCACACCGAAAGATCCCTTGAATAAAATTCGCCCTCCCGCTCGTGCCACGTCTGTTTGCCGTCTCTCATGGGAAATTGCGGCTGTGCTCTTGCAGTATTAGTCGTCTCTGGGTTAGCAATTAAATTCAATAAATTACTTTTTTTTCTTTGGTTACATGAAATATAAACTATGTTCAAACATTGGATCTCGCCTGTAATCGTATCAGATTCTGTTTGTTTATTTCAAACTCCTATAAATTACATGTTACATTTTTTATATTGTCAGAAATTTCCCGTTTTATCCAGTGTAAATTTAGTCCCAATGGGGGGGGGGGGGTTATAGCCCCCTTAGCCTCCCCCATAAATCCGCCACTGACTCTAGTGGCTATGAAGCAAAAATGCCTTTCCACGCAGTTTTCACAGGAGTTGAAGGCTAAACCAGAGAGGGGGCTCTCCATAATACCTGAATACCAGAAGCTGAGAAAGGGACTTTGGAGAGGAAGAGGCAATAAGACGGCCGCCCTCTTAGATTTGAAGTTGAGCATAAGTTCGACCAAAAAGACGCTTGAACGAATGTTCGAAGCTTCATGCCGACATATAAAACCCCAGTTTTATCTGAACTAGAGTTCCGGTTTGAAACACCAACGGACGAACCTCACCGTGCTTGCTGATATTGGTTAATTGTCTTTGACAGTGAACCATTGGAATCGAAAGAAAAAACATTTCGGTAAATCGATTTCGAAAGTGAAGTAGAAGGGGAGTGGTATTATGATGCTCTTAATGATTGCTATTATTTCTAAAAGTCAGTCAACAAATGACAAATAGGTGCTACATTACATTATTATATTAGTTATATTAAACCTCTACGCCCAGATTTGGCGTAGAGTACGCCAACCCAGTAAAATTTCCATTAATCCTAGAGGCGTACCGCTGAATACCCTCCCTCCCATCTAACCTTCTACCAAACTAACACGCACGTGATCATGTCAAGTTCAACCCCCGCCAATATTCGACAGGTAGCCGGTGAAGTCCTAAAAACGCGTGATAGCGTTTTTCGTATGCCAATCTGGCCCTGCAACAGCCCAGCAAAGAGGACAACATTTCCAACGATGATGCCTTAGACATTATTTGTGAACAGGATAACGTGATCTTCAGTGACCATCAATCCGATTCAGAAATTGATGATGAACAGATTCCTCCAGAGGAAGTTGACAATTATGATCCCCCGGCGACGGACGACGATGACGAATCCGTTTTGGTTTATTATCTTCGATAATGAACCATTGGAATCGCCCAAAGAAAAAATTTTTTTAACCCCCCCTCAAAATTTGTTGGTTTACGTTTCAAGATACGTAGATTCAGAAAATCGAATAAAAAAAAGTCCGTCCGTCCGCCGTACGCCGTACGCCGTCCGCCGTACGCCGTACGCCGTCCGCGCCACTTTGCCCAGTTAGCGTTGAGTTAAAATTACGAAATTTTTTTTATGGGTTTCGACCAACCCCACAATGGTCCTCGAAACTTTTCATAACCCTAGGTCAAGGGGAAGGGGTTCAAAACGAATTTTGAAAATTTGAAAATCTCATATCTCGAAAAATTCATATAGAACGGTATGTTTTTTATTTCATATTTAGATAGAGTTTGTTCCGTAGAATTTTTTAAGACCATCCGCAGCTTTGTACGACCAGCCGTTCGTTCACAATGAGGGCTCAAAGATTGTGCCTCACAACACGATCATGAATCAAACTGTTGAAATACAGGTCCATTTTCATACTAACAAGCTCTTTGGAATATCATATGGCTTAAGTGATGTCGAGTTTGTTGTTCTGAGGTGCGTTTCGTGCTACGGAAATGAAGGTAATTTAGAATGTTTGTTGGTAGGTACTTCTTTTATAGAAAAATTATTACCGACGTAGTATTAAAAACCCCAGAATTATATCGTATTAATTAATCATAATTAATAATAGTTATTATTAATAATAAATACGAATGATTAATACCTAACAATAAATTATAATAATTTTCACTAGGTACTTGATAAAATTGTTAATAATTAGTGATAATTGCTAATAATAATTAATCCAACATTTAGGATCTGGACATTTAGACCTAGTGATCTAGACAGAAGGGTGATCTGTACAAAGAAGATAATGAACCGTTGTGTCAAGAATTTGCAGAGTTTTTCACTTTTATGGTGCTAAACCGAATTTCAAACACAAATTCTTATGTGACTGACTGATAAACTTTTCAAGACTGAGAGATTTTTTTGAATTTTCTTTTTCTCTTGAAAATAAACGTTTGTTCAAATTTATTGAACTTATCCCCCCCCCCCGGTCCTCTGTAATAATTGGTACGTGATAATTGTTACGAGAAAAACATCTGGGAACATCTTCTAAGAAAGTTAATAAAGTTGGAAAATGCATTAAGGTTCGAAATTGAACAGTCGGTGACGCAAAAGGAGGGTGGCGTATTGCGTACGCCGATCTGGCCTAAGTGTGACGCCCAGACCACCTGGCCGTGGATGGTTAATAGCAGTGTTGTAATTCGAGTCCGAATTCTGCGTTCTTTATTATCAGTCTGATTTATTATCACATTTGTTGATTTATTTTAGCATCCAGATGTACAGTAAAGTCTACATAGTGTTAGAGTCAGAGCGCCTCTGAATATTAGAAAATGAAGAAACCGGTTTCTCGCTTTTTGGCGCAGCTCCTTAACGATATTATGTGAGACAGTGAATAATTGTGTGGTTATGTATGCATCTGTTTCTTTGCTATGAAGATGTACCTATAAATGATTTTTGGTACGTTTTGAAAATAAAGAATCGTCAAATAGGTAGATACAGCAAGAATGTAATGCCACAAGAGCTTTCTCATTTTCCCATGGCATGGCTCGAGGTGAATTTGTCATTCACGGGTCCACGATGTATCTTCGGAAGAACCTTCAATGTGGGCAGTTTATAATTTAGGAAGCCCTCACACTTTCTTTCCAGGGTTTGGGTCTTTTGCACAAACCTGATGGAGAAACCCAGATCTGATTCCCGTTTGCATTGTGATTATGTTTCCTTATAAATGTAGTAAACCTAGTGAAGGGGTTGAGGAATGGTTGTCGGTATTAGCAATAGAAAATAGGTAAAACACGAAATCCAAGTCGGAATAATGTAAAAGGAACCCTGCAGTTAGAACAATGAGACAACTGTTGTTACCTTTGGGAGCTCGCATTAAATTGAGAATAACGGCCTAGAAAAAAAGTTTCTCCACTCTACCTGGTGTTTGATGCGCCCTCTGTAGCTATTCTTAGTCCCTGACATCAACCCACTTTCTCGTTCCAACGTTCTTATTCGCATTGGTAACTTTCAAAAACGTATAAACCAGGGGGACGCAGGGCGTTTTCGATCGCCGGGCGACGTTATTCGAATCAGACCAGACCGCGAGTGGGACAGGGGTTTCAGAAGGTGCTTGGAAGATGATTTACGAGGTGATATTTTTCCCCACGGACTGTAAGTGGTGGTTTATTTAAAACCCGCAGGCTGATGGGCAGTGCCCCAGCCCAGCCACAGGCATCATGAGAACGATAGTTCGAGCTGAATGAACTTGAAACTTGATACAGAACAGTACATTCGGGAATAAGGGAGAACAGTCCAATAGGTAAGATACACCCTAGATTGGGACAAATCATCATCAGATCGCGATCAATTTCCAAGTTCCATGTGTTTCGGATGATTCGTGTCGTCTTGATGGGCAAACAAACATACGGACAGAACGAATGATTAAAAAACTCTGCAAATTCTTGACCAACCGGTTTATTATCTTCTTAGTACAGATCACCCTTCTGTCTAGATCGCTGAATGATGGATTAATTATTAATAATTATTATCAAGTTGTGTAAATTATTATTAATTATTGTTAGTTATTAATATTTTTTTATTAATTATTATTGTTAAGTATCTTTAATAATACCTGTAGTATCCGTAATCATCAATTATTATTAATTAACTCGATTTCAGAAAACCATCTGCTGTTCGAATCAGCTGGGCCAGTATGAACAGACCCGACAGGCTGCAGCATGATTCACCCTCATGTTGACGACTTTTGATCTGCTCCAACTTTGAGCCCTCGTTGTGAACAACGGCTGGTCGTACAAAGCTGCAGATGGTCTTTAAAAATGCTAAAAAATAAACTCTATCTAAATGTGAACTCCACTTCCATTTGAATTTTCCAAGATATCAATCAAATTTTGAAACCAGTCATTCGATATGATGAATACTTGACTTACCTGTTGATTGCTCATCATATCCTCCCCTTCCTCCTTTCGTAATTAAGAAAACAAACCATTTGTTTTCACTAAAACAACTTGCAGGCAATCATGGACCAACCCATAATATGTCAACACGAAGTTGCATGCAAGTCGGTTGTGCAGTTTTGTTGCTAGTTCTTTTGAGCTCTGCAGAAACTCTGAGGAACTGCACCGATCGTCTCCAATATTTCACAACATAGTTTTATAGCTGTGCGATAACGATTAGGCTCGCAGGCTGAATAGCACCAGGGTCGAAGATGTTACTCCGCCTCCGTAATTCAGTACTTATTTCAGTATTTAATGAACAAGGCTTGTCACGAATGTACTTATCAAATTAATGAAACTTGCTAACTTTTACCCTCGGCCTACGCTCTCGTCGTTGTTGAATCACTTGCTTCCTAACCAGGTACCTACAAGGTAAATTACCATTTTTTAAGGACGTTGCTGCTCTTTTCTCTAGCTAATTTTTCCTTAAAACTTACCTCTCTAGGAACTCTTACATTGCACGATTGTTCGAATTAACCATTGTAACACGACTGCGTTTGCGAATCTAGGAACGCGGTAGCGTTCCGCCCCGCCAAGCAAAGAAGTTGAGAAAACGAACGGTGCCGAGTGCATGTTTACCGGACGTCACGAAACGCGTTTTCGAGGTATCCATATCTCGGCTCCTATTTGACCGATCAACTTGAAAATTAGTTTGGGTCTTCTTTGAGTGGATATTAGAAAGCCCTGAAAGTTTCAAATCGATAGGTCTAAAGGGAGCCGAGCTACATAACTTCAAAAACCCGGTTTTTCGGCCTTAGATTGTTCTTCTCCTTCTTCTCCTTCTCCTTCTTCTTCTCCTTGTTCAGACAGGCAAGGCTAGAGCCTCTCCACGTTCACCGATTGACTTGAAATTTTGCACAGAGCTTCATTTAACCCTGAGACAGAGCCTTGTATAAAATTTAACCCATTATCTCAACCCAAAAAAGTTTTAGAAACAAAAAACCAGAAACTTTAGGAAAATTCTGTCCACTTTGACGAGTCTACAGCCTGGGTAAAAGGACCAATCGACTTGAATTTTTTTACATACCTTCTTTATAGCATGTCTCAGTGCCATTTGAACGAAATAACCCATTATCTCAACCAAGAAAAAAATTAGGGACAAAAAACTAAAATTTAGGGTAATTTAGGCTAATTTTGGCCATATCTCGGCTCCTAGTTGACCGATCAACTTGAAATTTGGTATGGTTCTTTTTGGTGTGGATAAGAGAAAGCCCTGAAAGTTTCAAGTCGCTAGGTCTGAAGGGAGCCGGGTTATATAACTTCAAAAACCAATTACCATGTTTTTCTACTTTCTTCAGTCGGTCAAGGCTACAGCCTCTCCACCTTCGCCGATTGACTTGAAATTTTGCACGGAGCTTCGTTTCAAGTGTAGCAAGTGCCTTTTGAAAGATTCAAGTCGATATCTTTAAAGGGAGCCGAGTTATATAACTTCAAAAACCCGGTTTTTCACCCTTACCTGTTCTTCTTCTCCTTAATCAGTTAGGCCTTTCCACCTTCACGGATTGACTTGAAATTTTGCCCAGAGCTTCGTTTCGACATCAGCCAGTGCCTTTTGAAAGTTTAACCCATTATCTCAACCCAAAAAACTTTTAGAAACAAAAAACCTGAAATTTAGGCTAATTTTGGCAACTTTGACTAGTCTACAGCCTGGGTAAAAGGACCAATCGACTTGAAATTTCGCATAGACCTTCTTTATAACATGACCCACTTCAACCACAAAAAGATGTGATATCCCCCCAAAAAACACTCCGTGTAAAAATCACCCCGCCTCGCAAATATCATTCTACAGAGGCCGGAAAAAGTTATGATATCCACTTTCCCCGCCCGCCCTTTTCCTCATTAAGGAGCTAAGTATAATGAAAAGCTTAACCACTTCACAAGCACCGTACCCCTTTCGAAATCTCCCCTTGGCGCTATTGCGAGACGTTTTTTTACTTCCACTAGGAACTAATACTTGTATAAAAAGTTTGTATTTGTAGTATTGTTATTACTTTCACTACCTACAAACCTGATCCTCCTTCCCCTAACCACCACCATCAAGTATTAGTTGCTTGTGGAAGAAATAAAAGCGTCTCGCAATAGCGCCAAGGGGAGATTTCGAAAGGGGTACGGTGCTTGTGAAGTGGTTAAGCTTTTCATTATACTTAGCTCCTTAATGAGGAAAAGGGCGGGCGGGGAAAGTGAATATCATAACTTTTTCCGGCCTCTGTAGAATGATATTTGCGAGGCGGGGTGATTTTTACACGGAGTTTGGGTTTACGTGTTCGGACCAACCCCACTATGATCATTACGAGATATGAATTTTTCAAGATCTCAAAATCCGTTTTGAACCCCTACCATTGACCTCGGGTTATGAAAAGCTTCGAGAATCATTGTGGGGATGGTACGAATCCGTAAACTAAATTTCGTAATTTTAGCACAACGCTAACCGGGCGAACTGCCGCGGAGAGACGAATTTTTTTTATTCGATTTTCTGAATCTACCTATCGTGAAACGTTAACCAAAAAATTTTAAAGGGTGGGGGAGGGGGGTGATAAAAAATTGGTTCCTTTGGTCGATTCCAATGGTTCATTATCGAAGATAATAAATCAAAATCATATATCGTGATTTTGTTGAAGGCACAAGAAGAACTACAACTTTATATTCTGTGGTGGACGTAGCAATGGCTGCTAATTTGGCAAGAATTACGACACAAAGCGAAATCTAATTCAAATATTGCTCGTCAAAAACGCACATGTTATTTAGCAAAGTGTATTTCTAAATAATAACAATTACTGTGAGTGGTACAATACGTATGTGAGCTGGCCGTGTATTGATGGTTCACAGTCAAACAGAGAATGAAATGTTTGTGTTTCGTAAGTAAACACAGCAAAGCTTTCAACAATAACAACATGTCAACAATATCAATCAACACTTTCCTACCACCCTTCGGGTTGGGTAAGGAAGTAATATTGGGTATTTTACACAGAACGTACCTCATTCTCTAGAGCACCAACAGGTTGTGAAGAAAAATGTAATGTGATGTATTTCAAGAAACATTAATCGTGATCCCATATGAACTGTCTTCATACTTACGAGTACATGGTGTGCTACAACGGCATTTCATTTTTTGTTCCATTGCAGGCGCATGCAGAGTCAACACCCCTGAATCACTCATGTGATTCACACTTCGGAGTTCCTGATTCTTGGACTTCAAGAAAGTCAACAATAATTGCTCACACGGTAAAAATTCATTTACATTTACGCTCTTCTTTATAATATTCATAATGGTGCAGATTTTGGTTGAAACCGTATTCATCCGTCATGTTGGTAATTTGTCAAATTGAAATTGATACTTTCGGTGATGTTTTTTGATGATTGCTTAACAAACGATAACAAATAGCATTAAATCATGAAATCAAGTATTGAAACCAGGACAAATAATGAAATTTTTCCTGGTTTTAGCATTCAGCTACAATGCTATATAGCCAGAATTATACTAGTATTTAATAGTTGGTATCTACGTAGGCACTTTGTTATTTTGCACGACGTTTATCATAATATGGTAACTTCACTTCTAATGGTAAGAACCAAAGTTTGATGATCATTTAAATCATTTAATGATTATCCCGTGATAGCGTGGTAGCTGATAAAATTCCCAATAAGACAAGACTCTCAACCTTGATTGACGGCTAATATTTACCAGGTTTCGTCTCTACCTACCGCCAATTTGAGGGGAGGGGGAAAAGATGCCTACATTGTAGGGAAAAACACCAAAAATTGTTGTATACATCTAGAGCGAGAGAAGCGAACGGAGAATTGCTTTGAAATGGACCATTACTCAACGGTGGTTACTCAAAACCATTCCAGTGTGTTGACATCATCTGAATCACCCCAAAAATATTATTCCGAACCATCAATAACTGCCTCAACGCCTGTACGAGAATCCCGGCTTAATCAACTCACATGCCATTGTGAGTTTTATAATAGCGGTATACACAGATGGTAACTGAGCCTATGCTGTCCCACAAAGGCAGGCATTACGGCAATTACAGGCAATTACGGTTGTGAGATCGAGCGTCAATTCATTCACCAATCACTTTTGTGACCCAAGAAGCACTCAAATACTCATTAGAACATTTCCACCAAACATCCCAGCGTACTAATCGCAAAAAGAAATTTTGCTTTGTACAAGACTTTTTTTTGGTTCACTTGTAGTATGAATACGATTCTCCAATGGTTATGAGTGGTCCCCTCTCCACACCATACTGCCGGTCTCCTCTTCTCCTCTTGTTTTGAGCCTTACGGCTGAATTTCTATGAGCATGGAACATGTTTTAGCCATTCAGCTGATCCGGGGCCTGGGCAGCCTCATGTTTAAGTCCTAAGAAGGCGACAAACCAAATTACAGCTTCATAGTGTGATTAGCACAGGAATTAGCATAGAAATAGATTAACGTAACGGCCGGATGGTTTCAGCCAGGCTGAAAACATGTGAAGGCGAAAACATGTTCCATGTTAAAATGGACTCAGCATTTCATCGAAAGACCTAACACGTACTTTTTCACTGACACTAATATCGGCGTAACTAATAATTAGTCGAACTACGGAAAGGGGAGCCCCAAAAGAGCGGCCAGATGCGCTATTGCCTTTCAATAATTCCAACAGACTGATGGATTTTGCAGTTGGAACACGAGCGGTGGAGAAGCGCACCGTTCCAACGTTGGAATAGGGAAACCATGGGAGGCGTTGACACATAGAATAGGGCAGATTTCATTGCAGTTGTCCCGCCGTGCTTTCGTCGCTCTTTTTAGAACAATGACACGCCACATCACTTGCGTCAGCATCTATCCCCACTCGCCATGGGGAATTCCTAGCTGTGACTCTTGTGCAATACCGAAGAAGGAATAAATATTCACATAATACTTATAGCCATCGTCCAATTGTCACAAAAAGACTTAAATTTTTCTTCTGGTTAATTCTGGATTCTAATTTCACTAGTGACTCATTCGAATCTACCGAAGTAAACTCCTCATTTTGATGGTTTCCGTTTGAAGATACCATAGTTTTAATATCGAATTTTCAAAAATCCGTCCATCCGCGGTATTTTAAACTGTTGAAATCGACCGAGAAATTAGAATTTTGCTCTTGACCTCTTGCTGAGTGGGTGAAAAATAGGAGTCAAATGTCAAAATATTATATACATCTATACCGGTGGCTGGGTATCATAAACATCTTCCTCAAAATCACAGATCACATACATATACGAGTAGATTAGTTGGACAGGGAGAACTCATCATATCAACTCGTCGATATATAAATAATTTATGTATAACCCAATTATTAAGTTGACGGGGCTGTTATAATGGATAATTATAATAATTGGTATAATGATCCATCGTCTGCTGAATTGAAGCAGTCAACTGTATGAGAATAAACCTCGGGGATAAGACACGGCAGTTTGCCACCAGCAGCACTCATGTCGATGCACTCTAGGTCAGGAGGTGCGGAGGAAGATGACAAAGGAGGGTTCGCAATCAGAACGGATTTTAATAGGACGTTGTTTCATGGCACCACTATCGGGGCAAAAGAGAAAACAAATGAAATATCTTCAGATCTAAATGTACAGATGACATATCTGTAGGTACAGTGCGACCAGTTCGATGTTGCCGGAGCTGGGCGATAACATCAACCAACTTCATCATTCTCAATACAACGAGGTATCATAAACAGAGCGCATGTACAGTGGAGTGCATTTCTATTATTTGAACGACGAAATATAGATAGCTGATGGTATCGGTTGCCTTTAGAGGTATTTCCTTATTGAAAGTAAATCTAATCAGATGTTAGGATGAAGTAGTGAGCCCAGAGGGCAATCAGTATTCCTGCATACCCTTTTGATTCCTTTGATGAGTTCCAGATATTCATCTTGTCCTTTGAAGTAGTTTTCTAATAAAAAGTTTAAAATGAAAAATATTTGCTAAAAGCTACATTTCAATGGCTGCATATTTTCATTCCCAAATCATATTATGATTTTTCTCTTTTTCTGATGATGTTCCTCCAGACAATATCGTCAGAATTGTGGTTATTGAAGACAAGATACCACAGACAGAATTGTGCACGCATTTTTATTTTTATTAAATTTGTTTTGGTAAGAATTTTGATAATTGCCTGCCTGAATTCCATGAAAGATATCACGTTCTGTTCAACAATTGTTTCAAATGTTTATCTTTATTTTAGCAGCCGTGCGTTGGAAAGCCAACTTGCGTAAGTGCCCTTTTTCTTAAATCAGTACTTCTTAATTCTCGTGTGAAACTATTTGTTATTGGAAATTGTTCTAGTGTTGCACTTTTCTTCTTAGTATCACTTTACATTCCGTTTTGCTAACCCAAAACGTTGGTATTCATTGTGGCCAAGGTTGGCTTTGCCCAATAGATCTAGAACTTGAAGTCAACATCTGCCCGAGATTGGATACTCCTGATTGTACATTCGTGAAGGCTCATCAAGGTACGCGGTAGTGTTCCACCCCGCCAAGCAAACACGTTGAGAAGAACTAACGGTACCTACCGAGTACCGTGTACGGGACGTCACGAAACGCGTTTTTTAGGTATCCATATCTCGGCTCCTATTTTAGCGAATAAATTGAAATTTGGTGTGGATGTTTTTGATGTGGATAATAGAAAGCTCTGAAAGTTTCATGTCGCTAGGTATAAAAGGAGCCGAGTTATATAACTTCAAAAACCCCGTTATTCGTCATTACCTTGTCTTCTTCTTCTTCTCCTCCTTCTGCTTGTTCAGACGGCCATGGCTACAGCCCCTCCACCTTCACCGATTGACTTTAAATCTTGCTAATACATAGATGTGTAGTAATAAAAACGTTAGGAGATTTTGAAACGGGTACGGTACTAGTGAAGTGGTTAGGACATCTCTCTAGTTGGAAGGGAAAGGGCGGGCGGGGAAAGTGGATATCATGAGTTTTTCCGGCTGCTGTAGAATGATTATTGAGAGGCAGGGAGATTTTTACAAGGAGTGTTTTTGCGGGGATTACATCATGCAAGGCGTGTTTCCCTTCAAGATAGTATCAAAATTTGTTTGACGGTTAAATAACACCACTTGGGCTTGAATTCACGATTGTCAAAGTATGGCTACCGCTAAAGTGGCACCAACTACCTCCGGAGCTAACGACTTAACAATGATTATGTTTCCGTTGAATTTGTGTACAATTAAATTTGAGCGATCCGAAGCCAATACTGCCTCTGTAGGACTGTATAATATTATAAGTCCATTTTTGTGATTTCAGTGAAACGCGGTTATGAAGATAATATTCTCTGTCCATCCAGTTTGATAATATTCTTTGCCCAAAGTTCTCGATAGTGTTTGGAATCCTTTGTGATGGACATTGATCATTAATGCGTGTTGGTTGATAGCCCTAAACCCCTTTCCTGTGATCCCACTGAGGCGAAGTGAGTCTAAGTACTAAATCATTTTCCCATACGATGTGCGATGGGAAATTAGGAATCTTTGGTTGATTCAAATGTTTGATTATCAAAGATGATAAACCAAAAAAGAAAAAAATTATAATAATAATAATACTGAACGGCTCTCGACGAAACCATTGCATTTCTCAATACAACCAAAATTATGAAATACAGTGGCAAGCACTAGCCAGAACAATACCAAAATCCACAGTCATGCAGCATGGCTATAAGAGCAAATTTTCGAAGAAATAATTGGTATTATGTAAAATGTCTCCATTAAAGAACGAAGAATGATGTCCATGAAGAATATCTAAAGTATCAACCACGTTTCTTCATCATCAAAGTGCTCCAGTTTGAGAGCGGAATAAGATATAGCAATTCCGACTTCCCCATCTTATGCAGCGTGTAAAAACCTTTGAAATGTGGTGTCACCTGTTCGACTTTCATTTTTTGGGTGAACTTTTCCCCCCTAAAATTCCCCAAAACACCCCCTTAGAATGGTCCGATTATGGCCATCTACGAACTTAGCCTGTCGATTGCCAAGACGGATTTTTTGTGCAAATTTGAACTTTTTAGCTCAATTCTATCGAGAGTTATCGTCTGGAATGACACATACATAATATGTATATATATGTAATATATATTATATATTTGAAAGATTGTACAGGAGGATGAAAATTATAGGAAAAATTATAATAAAATTATAATTTATTTATTATAAATTATAATTATTATAATAAAATCATCATTGGTTTATTGCAACGTTTCAATCTTGGAACAAGATCCTTATGCATCATGATAATTTACCGATTGGTACACATTTTGTCGCGTAAGGCACAGTAATGTTTGACAAGGAATGCATCCATCCCTTTCTTGCATTCCTTGTCAAACATTACTGTGCCTTACGCGACAAAATGTGTACCAATCGGATAATTATCATGATGCATGATTGGGATCTTGTTCCAAGATTGAAACGTTGCAATAAACCAATGATAACAACGACTAGTGTTGGTCATCCTTACCCGCAAACTACTCTACTGTTTCCTAGTCAAAAAAACCTCCACTATAATATACAATTACAATTATATTATAATTGTATACATATAATTTTTGGTGTCTTTTGGCAGTGGATTCAGGATGGTCTGAAACAGATTTTGGTATGAAAAGTTTACGAAAATTCAAGTTTTGAAAACTTTGGACCGAGAACAATAGCTACATTTTCCTCGAAAATTCGCTAACAAGATCAAGGTGTTCTATTATTCGTATTATTTAGATCCTGACGACATCCATAACTTGAGGAGTGTGAAATTCACATTAATGAACAAATTCATATAAAACGAACAAATTAATACCTAGTTCATCTCATTATTAGGATGAACGGACAAAATGATAACTAAATGAATGCCACCTCTCGGACTACCACTAGAACTTACTCTAAAAAACCTGGTATAACATTCGACATACAGCGTGTCAGAGCAATAGTTGAGTAGGTTTTCCCAAGCCGTGGCCAAATGACTTGAAATGGCTTGGCTTATATGCTAATGAAACAATTGAAGGGGTCATTGCATGCAACCCGCCGGTTGTTTACGCCCCAGGAAATTTTCTACCTTCGCCTGACTATTCGATATTTTCAACCGCGCTCGTATTTCATTCCTAAAACCTCTCAGAGGCATAGTTCATATTTTCTAGAATCCACTACGCCAAGGCTTTCCAAACATACTAGCTAGCGCAACATTATTCAGTAGGAACCCCTCCCAAACTACAAGTATCAATATACTCGAACGAGAGGGGTTCCTACTGAATAATGTTGCGCTACTACGAACTTTGTAGTAAATTAAAGTTGGGCGAACCAGCCAGATTATTCCTAATGTAGGATGTCGAGCGGGATATCACTACCGACCAAAACCACTCCGTGTAAAAATCTCTAATATCATTCTACAGTAGCCGGAAAGTAGTTATGATCCCCCCAAAAAACACTCCGTGTAAAAATCACCCCGCCTCGCAAATATCATTCTTCAGAGGCCGGAAAAAGTTATGATATCCACTTTCCCCGCCCGCCCTTTTCCTCATTAAGGAGCTAAGTATAATGAAAAGCTTAACCACTTCACAAGCACCGTACCCCTTGGCGCTATTGCGAGACGTTTTTATTACTTCCACAAGCAACTAATACTTGATGGTGGTTAACGTTTTTTACAAGTATTAGTTGCTTGTGGAAGTAATAAAAACGTCTCGCAATAGCGCCAAGGGGAGATTTCGAAAGGGGTACGGTGCTTGTGAAGTGGTTAAGCTTTTCATTATACTTAGCTCCTTAATGAGGAAAAGGGCGGGCGGGGAAAGTGGATATCATAACTTTTTCCGACCTCTGAAGAATGATATTTGCGAGGCGGGGTGATTTTTACACGGAGTGTTTTTTGGGGGGATATCACATCTTTTTGTTGTTGAAGTGGGTCATTTTATAAAGAAGGTCTATGCAAAATTTCAAGTCGATTGGTCCGGTTACCCAGGCTGTACACTCGTCAAAGTTGCCAAAATTAGCCTAAATTTCATTTTTTTGTTTCTAAAAGTTTTTGGGTTGAGATAATGGGTTAAACCTTTCAAAAGGCACTGTCTGATGTTGAAACGAAGCTCTGTGCAAAATTTCAAGTCAATCCGTGAAGGTGGAAATGCCTAACTGATTAAGGAGAAGAAGACCAGGTAAGGGTGAAAAACCGGGTTTTTGAAGTTATATAACTCGGCTCCCTTTAAAGATATCGACTTGAATCTTTCAAAAGGCACTTGCTACACTTGAAACGAAGCTCCGTGCAAAATTTCAAGTCAATCGGCGAAGGTGGAGAGGCTGTAGCCTTGACCGACTGAAAAAAGTAGAAAAACATGGTAATTGGTTTTTGAAGTTATATAACTCGGCTCCCTTTAGACCTAGCGACTTGAAACTTTCAGGGCTTTCTATTATCCACACCAAAAAGATCCATACCAAATTTCAAGTTGATCGGTCAACTAGGAGCCGAGATATGGCCATAATTAGCCTAAATTACCCTAAATTTCAGTTTTTTTGTCCCTAATTTTTTTTTGGGTTGAGATAATTGCTTATTTCGTTCAAATGGCACTGAGCCATGCTATAAAGAAGGTATGTAAAAAAATTCAAGTCGATTGGTCCTTTTACCCAGGCTGTAGACTCGTCAAAGTGGACAGAATTTTCCTAAGGTTTCTGTTCTTTTGTTTCTAAAACTTTTTTGGGTGGAGATAATGGGTTAAATCTTATATAAGGCTCTGTCTCAAAGTTAAATGAAGCTCTGTGCAAAATTTCAAGTCAATCGGTCAACGTGGAGAGGCTCCAGCCTTGCCTGTCTGAACAAGGAGGAGAAGAAGGAGAAGGAGAAGAAGGAGAAGGAGAAGAACAATCTAAGGCCGAAAAACCGGGTTTTTGAAGGTATGTAGCTCGGCTCCCTTTAGACCTATCGATTTGAAACTTTCAGGGCTTTCTAATATACACTCAAAGAAGACCCACACCAATTTTCAAGTTGATCGGTCAAATAGGAGCCGAGATATGGATACCTCGAAAACGCGTTTCGTGACGTCCGGTAAACATACACTCGGCATCGTTCGTTTTCTCAACTTCTTTGCTTGGCGGGGCGGAACGCTACCGCGTTCCTAGATATCCACGTTCCACGCCCGCCCTTTCCCTTCCAACTAAAGAGATGTCCTAACCACTTCACAAGCACCGTTTTGAAATCTCCCCTTGGCGCAATGCCTTTTTTATTACTACACATGTATGTATCAGATGTGTAGTATTAAAAACGTCTTACTTCCACATCTTTTTGTTGTTCGAGAGGCAATATGCAAGTATAAATTAAGCAATTTACTAACATTATACATTAATTATTTAATAATAAAATCATAAATTAATTATTTAATAATAAACCTATAAATTAATTATTTATTAATGAATTTATAAATTATTTATTTATTTATGACGTTGTCAATTAATAAAATAAATTAATTAAGCAAATATAAAGGAGAGACTGTAGCCATGCCTGACTGAGTAAGAAGAAGAAAATGGACTTTGGGATGGAAAATGGGCTTTGAAGTTATGTAATTCGGCTCCCTTTAGACCTAGCGACTTGAAATTTTCAGGGCTTCCTATTATCCACCCAAAATTTCAAGTTGTGGACCCGTCAAAGTGGACACTATTATCCAAAAATTTTTTTTTCTAAAAATTTTTTTTGGTTGAGGCGATGGGTTAAATCTTTCAAAAGGCACAGTCTGACGCTGCAACAAAGCTCTGTGCAAAATATCAAGCCGATCGGTGGAGTTGGAGAGGATGTAGCCTTGACCGTCTGAACAAGGAGAAGGAGAAACGGGGGTGTTTGAATTTATATAACTCGGCTCCCTTTTTATACCGACTTTAAACTTTCAGGACTTTCTAATATTCACACCAAGAACATCCTCACCAAATTTCAAGTTGATCGGTCGAATGGGAGCCGAGATATGTATACCTGAAAAATGCGTTTCGTGACGTCCGTTAAAAATGAACCTACCGTTCCTACTTTATCTCAACTTGTTCGCTTGGCGAGGCGGAACGCTACCGCAAAAATGATGAAGATGAACTTGTATCTCTTACTCCGTTAACATCCTAAAATCTGTATAGCTGAGGGTCCTATGAGTATTTTTAAATCTATTGACCCATTCGTTGGGTGGAGCCACCTAACAGATCTAGTAATACTCCGATAATTGGACTGTGTTGCCACTTTTACATAGCTCTATTTATCAAATTAATACCTTCATGTTTTTTCAAGTGATGAAATTCCGGGTCGTTTGAGACGAAAACATTAGGATTGGAACAAAGGTAATCCTACAACCTGAAAGGAACCAGAAATAAAATAATAAAACTTACCAATGTTACTGATTCTTACAAGCTCGAATGAGTTACAATACACAACGAATGAAAACAATACAAGTATCAAATTCCATGATTCATCCTCTTTTACACCTCAAATAAATAGCTATAGATACAATAGATAATACATAATAATAAATTAGTGAGTTCAGATACCCCCTCCCCCGTCTCACACACGACCAAATAATCATTAACTTCATCATTCTCTAGTAAGTAAATCATTATCTGAATTTAAGTTGTGACACAATCTTTTGACTTTAAGATTTTAAAATACAAATTATGTGACAATGGATTTCAAATGTCTTTATACAAGGTTGGATCGCGGACAGTGACGAGTAACCTGATTACGTTGACAGTGGTGCTGCCGGGATTAAGCCTAGCGCCCCGTGATATCCATTTAACGCTATTATCAAATCATTATGTGTACCGCACCTTGTATAACAAATAGAAAACGCGTCGTTTTCTCGTTGCTAGGAGCAAACTCCTCTTATTTCCGTCGGGGACAGGTAAACTTTGTTCGTAAAATATACACGGGGACGTTGGTTAAACCCCGTGTCAGGAGGAGATTGATGCTGTTTGAACTGAGGATCTAACTGTAACTGTCGTTGTTTTCTGAGTTTAGGTACGTTTGGTGTTGATGTAACGATTAAGCTCCGTGCTGTTGTTCTTATATTGATTGATAAGATTAGCGCTCATTCCAGGGATGACTTCTTTTAGCAAACCGAATTCAGAAGTTTCTTTGTAAAAGTGTATGTGCCACATTGGTTACTACTAGACGTCTTCAAGTTTTCCTCCCCCACCTTCGATGTTTGAAGTTGCTGGTCATACATGATTAGGCAATCAGCCCTCGGCCAGATTAATGATCATTGTACGCATTTGATTGATAATACCACAACCATTCGAGATCTATAATATACCATACAACAGTAAAGTTATAATCAATTCAACAATAAGTATAGAGTTGTGTTGATGGCTCAAGAATATTTTCTTCAGTATATATATATATATATATATATGTATGTGTCATTCCAGACGATAACTCTCGATAGGATTGAGATAAAAAGTTCAAATTTGCACAAAACATCTGTCTTGGCAATCGACAGGCTGAATTTGTGGACGGGCAGAATCGGACATTTTGACAAGTGACACCTCATTTTAAAGGCATTTTTATGCTGAACACGATGATGACATCAGAATTGCAATATCTCATTCCGTTCTCAGACTGGAGCACTTTGATGATGAAGAAACGTGGTTGAACCGCGATATATTCTTCATGTTTACTCTGCTCTAATCTGATGACGGAATGCGATATCGCAATACTGACTTCACCGTCGTGTTGTGGGGGGGGGGGGGGTTCACTCAAAAAATGAAAGTCTGACAAGTGACACCTCATTTTAAAGGTTTTTACACGCTGAATACGATCGTGAAGTCGGAATAATTTCAATTATTGCGATATCTTATTTCGTTCTCAAACTTTAGTACTTTGAAGATAAATAAACGTGGTTGAACCTTGATATATTCTTCAGGGTTAGTCTGCTCTAATCTGATGACGGAATGCGATATCGCAATTCTCACTTCTCCGTCTTGTTCAGCGTTGTAATGTCCAAAAGCTGAGGGGGTTTTGGGGATTTTTGGAGGGGGGGGGGGGTGAAAGGTTCGCCCATAAATTCTAAAAGTGAAACGGTCTGTCAAGTGACACCTCATTTTTAAGGTTTGTACACGCTGAATAAGGTGGGGAAGTCAGAATTGCTATATCGTATTCTGCTCTCAAACTGGAGCACTTTGAAGATGGAGAAACGTGGTTGATACTTGAGATGTTCTTCATGGACATCATGTTCTTTAATGAAGACGTTTTACATAAAACCAATTATTTCTTGGAAAATTCGCTCTTATAGTCATGCTGCATGGCTGGAGGTTTTTTAAAATATTTTTTATATGATCTGTATTTATTTCTGATGCTTGACTATAGAGCACCAAAGTGTGCTCGAGTATGGCCAGATTGTCCTGATCAAAGTTTAGTTATCTGGTTAGTCCCCGCTGATTGGTTCGTGCTTTCACTTTTCCGACAAATCCTTGATGTGGGCAGCTTATGTCATTCTTTTACCCAAGAACATAGCTTATGCAGTATGTGAATACAATCAATGAAGTCTTCTGAGTTCATTTCGAGGAGCTAGTTCTCACCCAAAGTGCCATGTTCGTCCACCACTTGCTGAGCTTAGAGCTGCAGTTTCGTTCGCGAATATAAATATCAGGTCCTATCGAGATTTGGGGGAACACCTAAAACGCTTCCGACGGATCACCCACTCTACAGGGGTTACCAGTGAAATGCTGCATATTTGAGTGGAAAATGTTTAATCCTTTTTTCAGCGCTGTTAGTAGTGCACCTAAATAGTAAGCGACTGTTGACATCAAAGGTCGAAACTTGGATTGATCAGCAATCTCTCTCTCTCGATGATATGAGAGCATTTTTCAATGGCCAGTGGATCTTCTATAGGCTGTTTCATCTGTATTTCCGTTTCCGATTTTTGACAAATCCTCTTTCTTTTATCAATTGAGTGGGATCGAATTGTACACTAAGTTGTGCGGGATAGTAATCCGATGCTATTTGCTCGGAAAGACATCCCCTACGCAAAGGTCAACAGCTTCCAATCCAATACAGAATCCACTAACTCTGGGGATTTCGACGTATGAGGATAAATTATAGGCTCAATTGAGGCCGTGCTTAGACTTTGAATTGTCAGATCACATCACAGGAGCCAACCACAGAGGTTCAAGCTTCACAGCCCCACCAGGAAGGTTTGGTACTGAAATCTCCACTAATAGGGAGAAAATATCTATTTGCAGATTCAGAGTAATGTGATACCCCCCAAAAACAACTCCGTTGTAAAAACTGGCCCGCCGAAAAAAACCCTCAACCGCAAAAAGGATTGATATCTAGTCGTATTTAGCCCGCCAGCCACTTACATAGGATGCTCGGTGTTTCGCACCTCGCTGTTGAGTGTGCATATAGAAACCTTATTCTCCTACCCCTAACCTCCACCACTAATGTTTTCCTGTTCCCTGTCTTTTTCCCACAACCCCCCTTTCACCCTCTGTCACCCTCGGTTTCACCGAATATGTTTCCTTGTTGCAGCTGCAGGGAGCTTTTCTCTTCTTTCAATGCTGTTTGCGGGAGCTTTTTGCCAGATGAACACGCCTGCATTGGAGCATAACTTCACTGTAGTTGTACCACCACTCAGTACTCATGACCACCAGTAGTATATATATATATATTATTCTTATGTTACTTATAGTAGTTATATTATTGAGCATATACTAGACATCCCAACGGACATTTTAGGACCAACCGCACCAATTTCGATTAATTTTTATGGCAGTTAGGTACCGTTGAAAATAGGAAAACTATCATAACTTCTTTGCTTGTTTTTTTTTTCTTAGGAAGCTCATTTCTATTTCAAATTGAAGAGTTAAGTAAGCTGAATAAAACTAAAAAAGAAAATCTGAAATAGTTCTAATTTTGAAGAAGTTGTGACCATTTGAAATTGCTGAAAATTACTCATCTCCCCTTGATGGGGGGGGGGGGGAATGGGGGCAAGGGGACAAAAGGCACTACCTTGGATGGAAACAAACGTGTGTGCGAAATTTCAGCTCGATCCCTTCTGTCTGCTGGGCTGTAGCCCCGTCAATGAACAAGAACAACGAGAAGGAGACGAAGAACACGAAAAGCTTGAGCTGGTGAAACGCATTCGGTCACGCATACGGCATCTAAGGCCACTCCTGTTTTCCCATTCTCCTCTATCCCTTAGCAACAAACGCCTCCTGTACTTGTACGACCCATATGGCAGTATGCATCAAGACTTTGGGGGTTAGCAAGCATTACCCAAATACATAGAATCCAGGTACAGCAGAACAGAGTGCTCAGACTCATCATAAGCGCACCGTGGTTTGTGAGAAATTCAGTTCTTCATAGGGACCCAGACATCCCCCAGGTCAGTAGCATAGCAGCTTTTGGACATTTCAACGCTGAACACGATGGTGAAGACGGAATTGCGATATCGCATTCCGTCATCAGATTAGAGCAGACTAACCATGAAGAATATACCCCCAAAAACAACTCCGTTGTAAAAACTGACCCGCCAAAAAACCTCAGCCGCAAAAAGGAATGATATCCATTTTGCCCGCCAGCCACATATATAGGATGCTCGGTGCTTCGCACCTCGCTGTTGAGTGTGCATATAGAAACCTGATCCTCCTACCCCTAACCTCCACCGTCAATGTTTTCCTGTTCCCTGTCACCCTGTTCCCTGTCACCCTCCTGTCTCCTTCCGACAACCCTTTCTCACCCTTAGTCACCCTCGGTTTCACCTAATATGTTTCCTCTGTTACACCAGCAGGGAGCTTTACGCTTCTTTCAATGCTGTTGGCGGGAGCTTTTTGCCAGATGAACAAGCCTGAATTGAAGCATTACTATATTATAAGTGTTAATGGTGGTCACGAGTAATCAGTGGTGGTACAACTATATCATCTGGCAAAAAGCTCCCGCCAACAGCATTGAAAGAAGCGTAAAGCTCCCTGCTGGTGTAACAGAGGAAACATATTAGGTGAAACCGAGGGTGACTAAGGGTGAGAAAGGGTTGTCGGAAGGAGACAGGGAACAGGAAAACATTGACGGTGGAGGTTAGGGGTAGGAGGATCAGGTTTCTATATGCACACTCAACAGCGAGGTGCGAAGCACCGAGCATCCTATATATGTGGCTGGCGGGCAAAATGGATATCATTCCTTTTTGCGGCTGAGGTTTTTTGGCGGGTCAGTTTTTACAACGGAGTTGTTTTTGGGGGATATCACATCTTTTTGCATGGCTACTTTTCGAGCGGTACTTATACAATACGGTTCAATTTAACAAAAGTACCTACGAGGTAACTAGTAAATGTTTTCCTAAATGAAGTTTTATCCTAGTCAAAATTTAGTAAAAAATTAGTACGCCTACTAATTTGCCTTTTTGTTTCTTCTTTTTGTGACAAGAATAATTATTTTTTGGAAATTATTGTTTGTTATTCCACCAGGTGACCGCCGCAACGGCTAAGTATGTGAAAAATCCTTTCACGCCAGCGGGTATTGAACCCAAGATCGTACGCATCGCGGACAGACGCGCTTGTCCACGAGGCTACCGGCGGCCACAGAAAGTTTGCAAAACGTAAAACGCACGTTTTTATACCAAAAATCGCGAATAACTCGAGAACCTAGCGGACATTTTAAGACCAACCGCACCAATTTTCATCAATATTTGCGGCAGTTGTTGTTGAAAATAGAAAAATCACCATAACTCCTTTATTTTTCCTTTTAGGAAGCATTTTTTGATCTCAAATTGAACAGTTTGAAAAGCTGAACACAACTAAAAAAGAAAATCTGAAAAAGCTTCAATTTTGAAGGAGTTATGACCATTTGAAATTCCTAAAAAACACTATTTCCCCCCTAATTGGGGGGGAAATGGGGGGAGGGAGAAAAAATGGTCAAAAGGCACTCCCTTGGAGCATAACAAACGTGTGTGCAAAATTTCAGCTCGATCCGATTTGTCTGCTGGGCTGTAGCCCCGTCAATGAACAACAACAACAACAACAACGACAACGACAACGACAAGAAGAAGAACACGAAAAACGTGAAAAATAGTGGTTTTAAAATTGTTATACCCCCGACACCTGATGTTCCCGAGAGCTGAAATTTGGTTTACGTCCTCACGTGCCCCTGGAGAGTTGGTGTACAAAAAATCAACTCTCGAGACACTCAGGGGACCGAGCTACGGGATGGTGAAAACCCGAACTTGTTCCGTCGCGTAATCAGTGTCTCAGTCGCTTCGGTTTTCAGGGCTTCGGTTTTCTTGGCGGGCGGGACGCTCCCGCGTCCCTAGATATTGAGATGTTTGAGGAGGCCAGTAGGCTAATTTAAGTGGTGCGTTTTTGGAATTTATTGGTGAACCTTCCGTCAACATATTAGAGCGGACTAACCGTGAAGAATATATCAAGGTTCAACCACGTTTCTTCATCATCAAAGTACTAAAGTTTGATAACGAAATAAGATATCGCAATAATTGGAATTATTCCGACTTCAAGATCGTATTCAGCATGTAAAAACCTTTAAAATGAGGTGTCACTTGTCAGACTTTTATTTTTTGAGTGAACCCTCCCTCACAGATTTTGGTACGAAAAGTTTTCGAAAATTCGAGTTTTAAAGATTTTGGACCGAGAACAATAGCTACATTTTCTTCGAAAATTCGCAAAAAAAAAAAAGAAAAAACGTGAAAAATAGTGGTTTTTAAACTGATATACCCCCGACATCTGATGGTCCCGAGAGTTGAAATTTGGTTTACGTCCTCAAGTGCGTCTGGAGAGTTGGTGTACAAAAAATCAACTCCCGAGTCACTCAGGGGGCCGAGGTACAGTGGGTTGAAAAACCCAACTTGTTCCGTCGCGTAATCAGTGTCTCAATCGCTTCGGTTTTCAGGGCTTCGGATTTCTTGGCGGGCGGGACGCTCCAGCGTCCCTAGATGTTGACGATACTGTAGAATCACTCCAAAGAAAAACGTTTGATACTCAGAACGATGGTGCTGTTCAAAAGTTGTGATTTATTCCACAGTCATTAATAGTCGGTGGTGTTTCAAAGATATGAATGGTATTCTTCATCTATCTAAGATCTGATGAAGATTCGCTATTGCCAAGGCTTCAAAATTAATCTACATCAGTTTATGAAACATGTTGGGAGACGTCTGTTTCGAGACATTCTTGACACATTCTCAGATTTTACAAACTATTTATACGTGTCATTCCTGTCAATATCTGACTTTAGCTGAATTCAAACAACTTTTCGTCAAAATGGATAAATAACTAAAGATGTTCGTATGAGACCGGGACCAGATGTTTTGGTTGACAAAATATGTGTTCAAATTGAGAGTTAAAAACATCTAAATTCATCCAAAATGGAAAATATTTGCTGGCGGCAAAAAAATGTTGAGCAAAAAATAAATTATTTACAACTTTGATCTTGAAATTAAAAAAAAAATGCTGCCATATCACAGCATTTTCTCTATTTATCACTATAAATAGAGAAAATTTGTAAATGTATAAATTAACTATTATTCTAGTTGAAAAAAATTGGGAAAGCAAATATGATCCAATTTTGGTTTTAAGGGCTTAAAAATTGTCAATAGTTCTATCAAAATAGCAGGATGAGGGTCACGTAGGTCACTTCGCAAGTTTATTCATCAGGTCATGCTGCATTACTTGTTCTCTTTCTAATTCGAACGAAGCGGAAGCTTACTTTGTCATGGCATGTTGACGCAGCTGAAAGTATTGATTATACAACAATTGGATCGTATCTGCGATGGAACCTCAATAACCATGCGTGAGAAGTGGTTATGAATACGCTTACATATCAACTCCATTGCTCAAAAATAACAACCACATTACTTACGACGCGATGTTGAGACGTTGAGAGCCTGAAAACACGATAGTCACACCGTGCACTTTACTCCAGGTGAAACATATAACATTTTGAACAAGGTCAAAATTGCCAAACCTCATGTCAAATGGAAATTGGAGTTATTGAAACGTTGTTAAGTTCCACGACATTAAGGTAAAGTCTAAAGTAGGTAAAGTTCTATGAATGTTTAAACTCAAATGAAGCATTTTCCGGTAGGATTTTTGGAATTCCAACGGTTGCAAGCTAGACTTCCTTAGACTTGACTTTTGTGTTAAATTTAATTCAGATGGTTCGTTCACCAACATTATGAGCAAACATACAGTCGTGAACGAAACAGAATTACGAATTTATCACTATATTCAGATGAATTGACTTTCCAGTCTCGTCGAATCAGAACTATAATAACATTTTCTCAACATGTTCCTTACATCATTTCAGCACCACAAACGTTCTCTCAGTACATATCAGTGCTGTTTGGCTTTTTACAAGACTCTGGAGTCTTCGTAAATAGAATGTTCAGCAATCATTCAATCATTATAAGAAGGAAATGAACAAACTATTGATCACTAAAACGACCGACCCTCACGTCCTTTCTGGTTTCTACCCTCTGGTAGGTTCGTAGGTTGAGATGGGCGGCCGTACAGAGCAGCACTATCACGTGAACGCCGCGACTAATCCTTCCGTGGAGCTGAAGGCGACGGAGGAAAACGTATTATGTAATCGGATTGACCTCTGAACGTGATAACACAGCGCTCTAACTATGGATTTAGTTTTAGAGATTTCCCGCTTTTCACAGTTCGTTTACAGAACTTGGACAACTTTTCAAGCATTCAGTACACTTCAAAAACGCATTTCGACAAGAAATGAGGACTCAGTATGCTCTGGGACGTAACCTCCACTGCCGGAGATCACTCACGAAAAAACGACCTGTACGTCTGTACGTTCCATCACCGAAGGTTTGAAATATCGCTTTCCATTTGAAATACCCCGAGATGGACCTTTCTTCTGTTCTACCTCAATTTCAACGACACATACGTGATACCATTCCTTTGTAAATTTTAGCCTTTGCCCCTTCTGAATGTCTGAGGTGAATGCCGAGCCGCTAATTGGTTGTCATCTCACGCCAGGGATACAAGTCGACACGAGGTTTACAGACGAGATTGTTGACGGACTAATGTGGGCGTCGTATCATTTGGTCAGGTATGTGGCAGCCTGACAGTTATGTGGCATATCGAACTCCATTTGAACAATTTCTAATTCGAACTCTATCCCAAAATGATGGGGTTACCATTTGAAACTGGTATAGTAGTTACGTACTCGTTGAAAAGCAGTTTTTAGATAAACAGAGAATCTTTGTAGTTGTAGCGGGCAGGAATGTGACTCTCTGAAGCCAAATTGTTCGTCTGGTATGAGGTGAGATGTATAAGTTAGTAGATGGGGCAGGACTAGACGTTCGAAAACTTTGGATGGGCCTGTATGACGTAGGTTCGTGCTCTGGTTTGTTGGGGTTTTGTAATCATGCAAAGGTGAACTAGAGACTGGAAATTTTAACCGTGAGTCGGGGATTGACCACATTGCAATATTCACGCGGTTTCTCGTCTGTAAAATTTTTTAAATAATACCTTTTTGTAATAATGCAAATTAAGTTTTGATGATGAGCTATTGACTTGAAATTTTAAAAATAGGTCAGAACTGGATCACAATTATTCCGACTTCACAATCGTATTCAGCGTGTAAAAACCTTTAAAATGAGGTGGCACTTTAATTTTTTGAGTGAACCCCCCCCCCCCCTCCCACAACACCACAAACCCAAACACCCCAAATAAAAATTATTAATAACCAACAATAAATATTAATAATTTACACAACTTGATAATCATTATTATGAATTAATGATAATGCGTAATAATAATTAATATCATTTAGTGATCTAGACAGAAGGGTGATCTGCATTAAGGACATAATAAACCGTTGTGTCAAGAATTTGCAGAGTTTTTTTTTCATACCGTGGAGTTGAGGGGGGGGGGGGGGGAATTCCTGCTGAATTCCCAAAATGAAACATTCCGACAAGTGACACCTAAAGGTTTTAAAGGTTTTTTTTTTTAATGCTGAATTGCGATATCTTATTTCGTTCTCAAACTTCAGTACTTTGAAGACGAAGGAACGTGGTTGAACCTTGATATATTCTTCACGGTTAGTCCGCTCTAATATGTTGACGGAAGGTTCACCAATAAATTCCAAAAATGAACGGTCTGTCAAGTGTCACCTCATTATAAAGGTTTTTACACGCTGAATAAGATGGGGAAGTCAGAATCGCTATATCTTATTCTTCGCTCAAACTGGAGCACTTTGTAGATGAAGAAACTTGATTGTTAATTGAGATGTTCTTCATGGACATCATGTCCATGACATTTTACATATTACATAAAAGACATTTTACATAAAACCAATTATTTCTTCTAAAATTCGTTCTTATAGTCATGCTGATTTATAGTGCGAATAAGTAAATATATGCAGTGTGTAACTATTAGGAACCAACATTCTCAACTCCTGAAAATTAATTTCATCTGAATTAGATGAATAGAATCGGAGTGATACAAGTTGCAAGGATACCAGGACACCGATAAAAGTAGGAGATACTCGTAAATAAAGCTGATATAAATAAACGATAATGGCCGGCTACTAATCCATCTCAGACTATTCTGAAATCGAATCAGAACAGGAATCCAGAGGTTTGCTTCTTTGTATATGGAACTAGGGATACTCCATTAGTCCGTGGCATGCCTATAATTTACAACACAAATACCCTAATCAGAGATATTCTAGTATCAGAGACGTTGATATAGGAGGAAGGAAAATAGGTCTTTTATGGATCACCCATAGGCGCCTACCATTCCTAAAAAAATTGTATGCCATGTTATGTACTCCTCCTAATTAGTGTGAATGTTAAATTACCTGTCGACCCACCAACTAGAGATTGCAAAACTCAATATGCAAACGTTTGATGGCGAACCTGGTTTTTATGAGTGGTTTTTCACCAAAGTTACAGCATGTTCTTCACCTGGACAGACTATTCATAGAAGTGTACTACAGTCAAATTCAGTTGAAGCGATTGGGTTATGCACGGGACGGGGATGGATGCCCCAACGTGTTCCATTCGCAAAGAGTAATAGGAGGGAATACCATTGTTGGGGTTAGCGTAGAGATGCCTCAAGTCAGCCCCGAAACTGGCACCGGTTTCCGGCTACTTTATTTTACATTGCAACTGCTGACCTCTTTCATTAGGTAGTTTCGCCGGCGTAGGATCTTCTATCATGCCCGTGAAGAAGGGCCGAGCTTGCAAATTAATAAAGATCCCTCCCAACCTTCGTCACCCTTCATTGCCTTTGTTGCCTTGCTCAGAGACAAGGAAATCAGAATTTATTACCGGCGAGGAATTACGGAGAACGAAACCACAAATTGATTCAAATTACATAACGAAGTATTTGCAAAACAAAGCAGATAAACCTCCCTGTTCCATTCTAGTCCCTTCCTGACGGAAAAATCATCTATCCTGACCTGGGATCAGGTGAGCAACCCATTTCTATCCGGTGTTTTCAGGAAAGTCAGTATCGTTATAACCAATTCGTTGATGGTCGACGACCACCGAGTACCAAAATGTGGTAAACGGAAATTCAACGGCGTGTTGGTAGTGTACAGTTGGCAGTGTATTTTCACCAAGAATGTTGGAAGACCTTGGGTATGTATTTGTCTTCATGCAACATCCATGAAACGCCAATAATCATACGAATGATTGGTCGTAATCAATAACTGGTCACCAACAATATCCAAAGCTTTCTTCTTACCTAGGGCTCGAAAAGTATCTTGGTAGATATTAAAATAGGAAGAAGTAACAGTTTTGGAATATGATGACTATACGTTTCCAATTGCATCAATGAAACGTTGAACATTGAAGAAGAGTGGATTTTTCCCCAGTGCATAATGGAAAATAAATTTTTGCTGAGATTATAAATTCGGATGTCGTTATGCTTATACATAGTCATATGAAACGGTAACTACCATTGACGGACACGTTCAGTTTTTAATGGCTTTAGGTTTCTTGAAATTAGCTCGTCGAATTGTTTCAAATATCTCCAGGGTACTTATACCAGCAATCATCCAAACCATATTCTAAAACACAGAGTCAAGAAAAAATAGTCCATGGGTTGGAAACATGTGTTTCATTCAGGGCCGCTCTTGTACGGGAGCCTTAAGATTCCGCCCCGTGTTGTCGGTAGCTCGACGGATTTGAGCGCCTCACTAATCCCATCGGCTTAGAGCGACCTTAAGACTCCGCCCGGTCTATCAGTGGCCAGGTGAACCCGAATTTTCCGTAACTCCGTGTTTGTTTACCTCCCATGTTGCGGCTCGGGTATCGCCTGGTGATGTCTTTCAGTATTGATACGGCAGTGCGATGGCTAATAATTCGTCTAATAATAACTTTTTTGGTCTTATATTTCTGCCCCGATCAGAAGTACCTCTAGCTTTTGAGGATTTGTTAAAACAAAAACCGCAAGCGTCAGCGGGAGTCACAAAGTTTATAAACTATTTGAGGAAAAATACCTCGACATACCCACCAAATCTATGGGCAGAGCTTAGTGCTGTTGTGAATAAAACAACTAACTGCTGTGAGTCATCCAACCGACACCTAGGTGACAGTTTCAGCAAAAGCCATCCAGATATCTACACTTTCACGGATACGTTGTTGAAGTTCAAAAATGAAGTCTACATAAAACTGAACAGCAGGCACGCCACCCATAGATTCCACGATCCCCGAACTATAGCTCGAAAAGCGGCTCTTCAAAACCAAATCCAATTGTATGTTGCTCAACAAATCTCGAGAGCCGAGCTAGTTACCAATGTATCGTCGTTTTATGCTGAAACTGTTGGACGAAATTAATCTGTTAATATATTTAGAAACGTTGGACGGAATTAATGTTTGAACCCGTAACCTTTGTTGACAAATTTCGTTAATAAATTGGCAAATATAATTTCCATATTTTACTAACTGCGTTTTCAACCTGCTTGTACAATGCACGAAGAAAGCTAGCTGATCCCTCATCGACGGGGTTGCGGAATAAAAACCTCCCCTAATCAACTGATTAGTACGATATAGATTAGTTGGACATATAGATCAAGTGGACGGGGTTGCGGAATAAAAACATCCCCTAATCAACTGATTAGTACCATATAGATTAGTTGGACATATAGATCAAGTGGACGGGGTTGCGGAATAAAAACATCCCCTAATCAACTGATTAGTACCACATAGATTAGTTGGACATATAGATCAAGTGGACGGGGTTGCGGAATAAAAACATCCCCTAATCAACTGATTAGTACCATATAGATTAGTTGGACATATAGATCAAGTGGACGGGGTTGCGGAATAAAAACATCCCCTAATCAACTGATTAGTACCATAATATGGTATTATATTATAGATTATATAATATATTATATTATATTATAGATTGTATCTATATTATAGATTAGTTGGACATATAGCTCAAGTGGACTACTAACTGCGTTTTCAACCTGCTTGTACAATGCACGAAGAAAGCTAGCTGATCCCTCATCGACGGGGTTGCGGAATAAAAACATCCCCCAAACAACTGATTAGTACCATATAGATTAGTTGGACATATAGATCAAGTGGACGAAAAAAATGTTTGAACCCGTAAGCTTTGTTGACAAATTTCGTTAATAAATTGCTAAATATCGTTTCCATATTTTACTAACTTCGTTTTCCGTGCACAGGGGAGATGTTCTCGGGGAGAGGCGGAATCTTAGGGATACTCCAAACTGCCCGCAGGTAGTCGGGGCGGAATCTTAAGGTTTCATTAAGCTGCTCTGATCCTTTAATTGCCCCACTGGGCGGAATCTTAAGCCTATCATCGTCAATTCACATGAGCGTGAATGTTGGAATTGTTTGAGGGTATTCACGAGTGTGTGCCATTCACAGCCTGACTCACTCCATCGTCCATTGATATACGAGTACGTAACTACTATACCAGTTTCAAATGGTAACCTCATCATTTTGGGATAGAGTTCGAATTAGAAATTGTTCAAATGGAGTTCGATATGCCACATAACTGTCAGGCTGCCACATACCTGACCAAATGATACGACGCCCACATTAGTCCGTCAACAATCTCGTCTGTAAACCTCGTGTCGACTGGTATCCCTGGCGTAAGATGACAACCAATTAGCGGCTCGGCATTCACCTCAGACATTCAGAAGGGGCAAAGGCTAAAATTTTGAATTGGGTGACCTCATGGGGTCCGGCGGTGTAGACCTTTTTACCGTAAAAAATTAATAGGGCACATGCATTCAGGCGTTATGGGATGCTGCTTTTGATCATCTTGAAGAGAGAGCCAAAAAAACTCAGCGAATTCTTGACACAACGGTTTATTATCTTCTTTGAGCAGATCACTCTAATCCTATTCACGAAATGGTAAATGAAACTCTAGCTCATCATCCAAATTTAATTTGTTTAAACATCTAGGTACTGTTTAAACAATTTTACAGACAAGAAACCAAGTGAATATTGCATTTTCATTGAGTTGTGTAAATATAGGTCACAACCTATATTTAAAATATCAAGTCTCTAGCTTATTAGGAAGTTGGAAAATAACTTTCTTCAAACTTGAACTAAAAGTACAAAATTCGTTTTGGATCCTTTCCCATTGACCTAGGGTTATGTAAATTTTCAGGGATCATCGTGGGTGTGGTCCGAACTTGTAAACCAAATTTCGTAATTTCAATAAAACGCTTATCGGGCGAAGTGCCATGGACTTGTTTCAAGTTTCAGAATTCATTTTGAACCCCAACCCATTGCTCAAGTGTATTAACACAAAGCATACAAACCATACCCTGTGTACACATGTTTTTGACATTTTCATGTCTTTCATATGGCACATAACTCAGAAATCGTTACGAAAATTGACTACGAAAATTGTCCCAAATGAGTTTCTGACGATTTCCGCGTACAAACGTTTCATTGCTAGGGGAATAGTACTTCGTCATTTGTCATCGGACAAAAACCGTTCACCATTCGTTGGAAACCTCTCGATTTATAGAACTAGAATACATTCCTCTCACTCGGTTGTCGCCCTTCGAAAAGCTGAGATATGCGCATGACTTGATACGAAGTTTGTTTGCACACAACATTATGGTCGTTAGGTGTCCCAAATGAGCGGTGTGTCGCCAATATTTTTCGAGATTTAATTTATCACATTCGTCGTCGGATAACCATAAGTGGATGATTTTACATATTATTATTGAAATATCAACGAATAATTTTGTTCAAATGAATTATAGTACCACGTCTTTCGATTTAACGTCTTTGTGATACCTTCGTGTGGATTACTCGCTTTATCGGAAACATGGTTATCCGACAACGAGGGATGACATGAAAATGTCTCAATGCGTTGCAGACTCGTATGCAAGCGTTCGACGACGTACGGTTTTTCGTTTGTTTCGATGTATTTGAGGTGATAATTACTCTTCTTGAAGGTCCATTCGAATTCAAATAAACACCTCGATTCGATATGAAGTCCACTTTTTTTTGTAATGAATGCCAGAGTGCTGAGGAGAGGAGGAGTCCAGTACTGGCTCAACGATGGTCTCATCAATTTTCAAACTGAATTGAAAACCGTACAACTGGATTGTAAACCATTACCGGGCCGGTAATGGTTTATAATACTAATTCATTTTATTATAATAATTAATTATTTATTTGTATCAACTGTAAATAAAACAATTATGGGAATGATGTATCATTTATTGGTATTTATATAAGGTATGGGGTTTTTACGTCGCCAATAATTAATAATCAAAATCAAAATGAGCTCAAAATATAAATTTATATTTGTATTTAAATGTATTTATACATTTTGTAAAACAACATCAATCAGAGAAGGTTATTAGACATTCACAGAAATGCGCTAAATTACAATTTGACACACATGTGGTAACGTAGGAAATTGAGGGGTTTCTTGTTATGTAATAAAAGTACTTCCAAAATTTGCTCATTAATTAATTTTGCACAACTGATCTTTTTTTTTTTCAATTCAATGACTTGAAAAAAAGAACAGTAACTGTTATTATTACTAGATACAGTGACTAATAGATACAAATAATTTAACTAATTATTAGTGAATACAAGTAAAACTAACATACTACAGAATATGTATCTTCGTTATCTTGATACATATCAAGATAACGAAGATACATATTCTGTAGTATGTTAGTTTTACTTGTATTCACTAATAATTAGTTAAATTATTTGTATCTATTATTATTAAATTATTGTATCTATTAGGTAGATAATTATTATCTACCTATCATCCATTGGGCAGACAATGTAATGGATAAGTCACTCAATTACAGTGTAATACTCGTACATGGCATCTGATTATTAATTTCATACGAGTATTTCATTCACATATTTACATTGCCTAGCTAGAAACGAACTAGTATTTGTTTAGTTTGTGTAAACCCATTTATTTTTAAGGAGCTCCTTTTGTTTCTTGTCAGTGCTGTTTATCACTTATTCGGTGAATTGTCATCTTCAAAACATAAGAGAACACCGAAAACGCAATTCAATATTTACTTTTAGACAGAAATTGACAATGGCCCTCCTAGATTTGCTGCTAACTATCTCGAGTCATAAATCGCTGGAACAAATATTTAATATTGCCGAATCCTAATTGTGGTTTAATTGTAGCGCCACGTGCTCAGTTATTGTCTGTCCGAGTGTTGGGTTCATCACTACTGAAGGTGGAAACTTTTCATTAT